>JAIOJX010000030.1:73218781-74418781 GCA_022376925.1 Tragulus kanchil
CTATTTGGTATTATCCAATTAAAAAAATCAACAATTAATCATTTTAAATATAACATCTTTTTTTTAACTTCATGCCACGAGCTCTTTTCTTAGTTATTTTATTACTTTTCATCAATCTTTATTCTTTGGCATGTGTGGGCCTCCCATTGCAGTGGCCTCTCGTTGCAGAGCACCAGTTCTGGGTGCATGCGCTCCAGAGTGCTGGCTTGTAATTGGACACACTGGTCCAGTCACTCAAGGGCACATGGGATCTTCCCAGGTCAGAGCTCAAACTGGTGCCCCTTGCATACCCACTGGACCACCAGGGAAGCCCTAAACATAACATCTTTGATCTATCTTGGTAAAAGTCTCCAGAGAAAGTAACTTATCATTTTTAGACAAATTGCCAGCTCATATATAAAATGTTCCTCTACTATCATGGTTAAGAAATACAAGGGGGCTTTGGGTAAGGACACCGCCTTGCAGTGCAAGGGGCGCCAATTCGATCCCTGGCCTGGGAAGATCCCACGTGCTGCAGAGCAGTCGGACTGATGTGTCCAATTACTGAGCCAGAGCTCTGGGGTGCATGCGCCCAGAGCCGGTGCTCTGCAACGACAGAGGCCACTGCGATGGGAGGCCCACAGGAGCCAAAGAACAAAGACAGATGAAAATAGAGAAATAAAAGACCAATAGAAGTGGCCCGCCCGTCCCCCTCCCTCCCTACCCCACCCCCCAAAAGATAAATACATAAAATAAATGCTTAAAAAGAAAAATCCAAGTTCAAAAAAAAATAAAAAGAAATACAAGGAAGGGCTTCCTGGTGGTCCAGTGGATAAGGACACCACCTTGCAGTGCAAGGGGCACAGGTTCGATCCCTGGCTTGGGAGGATCACACGTGCTGCAGAGCGGCTGGACCAACATGTCCAACTACCTAGCCAGAGCTCTGGACCACGTGCTCCTAGAGCTGGTGCTCTGCAACGACAGAGGCCACTGAGATGGGAGGCCCACAGGAGCCAAAGAACAAAGACGGATGAAAATAGAGAAATGAAAGACCAATAGAAGTGGCCCGCCCGTCCCCCCCCCCCCCCTTCCCCCCCCCCCAAAAAAAAAATAACCAAAAAAAAAGTTTAAAAAAAAAAATCCAAGTTCAAAAAAAAATAAAAAGAAATACAAGGAAGGGCTTCCTGGTGGTCCAGTGGATAAGGACACCACCTTGCAGTGCAAGGGGCACAGGTTCGATCCCTGGCTTGGGAGGATCACACGTGCTGCAGAGCGGCTGGACCAACATGTCCAACTACCTAGCCAGAGCTCTGGACCACGTGCTCCTAGAGCTGGTGCTCTGCAAAGAGAGAGGCCACTGAGATGGGAGGCCCACACAGGTCAAAGAACAAAATAAATAAATGAAATACCAATAGAAGTGGCCGGAAAAAAAAAAAAAGAAACACAAGGAATTAGGCAAGATAAACACTAAGCATGACTGATGAAAAGAATAATTTTAATTATTCTTACAGTTCTATTTGTAAACCACTGAAGAAGAAAATCAGGATCATCTGTTGTCCCCGCTTGGGTCAGAAGTCCATGAAAAATTGCAAGTTAAGCATGGTGATCTGAAAGAAACCCAGCAGCCTGGGTGGTCCTTCTTAGGAAGATACACACACATTTATATTATCACTATCAGTCTGGAGCAACAGTTTTCCAAGTAAAACAGTAGCAACACAACTTGAAGGATAAAATTTTATACACCGAAATTAAGATGTCTCTTAGAAAAAGCTCTTTTAATTCTCTGAGGGATTAAAGTGAGAATTCTACAGCCCAAATATTTGATCTTTTAAAAGAACTTTCTATGGGGGAAGATTATAAAATCTAGTGTGGATGACTCCACAAAGAAATTTTATAAAAATATCATGACAATAGCTGAGGGATATAGAATTAGGCAAGTAAGTCTAAATGATGCATGTGTCACCATTCAAGGCCCTTTCTCTTATAGCCTTGGATGAGACTTTTGGTCTCCGTTCCAAAGTACAAATCAAGACCAAGAAGCAGAAACTTCTCAACTGCACAGTCACAGCTGATAGGAGAGCAGGCAGACAGATCGCCGCTGTGCTTCACCAGCTGGAAGGCAAGGACTGACCAGTTCCAGCACTGGGTGGGGTTCACCTGTAACAGGCACCCAGTAAATTATATTAATCTGAATAGGTGAACAACTCAGCTAAATACCACAAAGTCTGTTAGTACTTTTCCCCTAAAGCAGAGTTTCTTAGCTCTCTACAGTCACTGATTTATACAAGACCACTACTAGCTCCATTATCATCACCTCCATCCCCACATGCAAAGCAGACACAGCAAATCACAAGGAGGAAGTGGCTAGAAAAAGCGGCAAGGAAAACCACAAGTAATAATCTGATAACAAAACAGGAAAGGGAAAAAGTCAAAGAGCAAGGAAAACATTCCAAAATCATATATTTAGGGTTATTTATTGTAGGAGCAAACTCTATTGATCTCAAGAGCTCCAAAGACATCATTATATGACAGAATAAGAATTGCTTTCATAAATAATCACGACCTTGATTAATTACACAAAAGGTCAAGCTACATGCAGAACATCTTAGAGGGAAAGGATAATTAACATGTTTAACAAAAATTTTCTTAAGAAATAGTTTTAATTAGGGTGCTAAAATTCAAACATGTTTAACTAAGAAATGTAATTCCTTGAAAAGTTTCGGCCTGGGTCAGAAGTCCATGAAATTGCAAGTTAAGCATGGTGATCTGAAAGAAACCCAGCAGCCTGGGTGGTCCTTCTTAGGAAGATACACACACATTTATATTATCACTATCAGTCTGGAGCAACAGTTTTCCAAGTAAAACAGTAGCAACACAACTTGAAGGATAAAATTTTATACACCGAAATTAAGATGTCTCTTAGAAAAAGCTCTTTTAATTCTCTGAGGGATTAAAGTGAGAATTCTACAGCCCAAATATTTGATCTTTTAAAAGAACTTTCTATGGGGGAAGATTATAAAATCTAGTGTGGATGACTCCACAAAGAAATTTTATAAAAATATCATGACAATAGCTGAGGGATATAGAATTAGGCAAGTAAGTCTAAATGATGCATGTGTCACCATTCAAGGCCCTTTCTCTTATAGCCTTGGATGAGACTTTTGGTCTCCGTTCCAAAGTACAAATCAAGACCAAGAAGCAGAAACTTCTCAACTGCACAGTCACAGCTGATAGGAGAGCAGGCAGACAGATCGCCGCTGTGCTTCACCAGCTGGAAGGCAAGGACTGACCAGTTCCAGCACTGGGTGGGGTTCACCTGTAACAGGCACCCAGTAAATTATATTAATCTGAATAGGTGAACAACTCAGCTAAATACCACAAAGTCTGTTAGTACTTTTCCCCTAAAGCAGAGTTTCTTAGCTCTCTACAGTCACTGATTTATACAAGACCACTACTAGCTCCATTATCATCACCTCCATCCCCACATGCAAAGCAGACACAGCAAATCACAAGGAGGAAGTGGCTAGAAAAAGCGGCAAGGAAAACCACAAGTAATAATCTGATAACAAAACAGGAAAGGGAAAAAGTCAAAGAGCAAGGAAAACATTCCAAAATCATATATTTAGGGTTATTTATTGTAGGAGCAAACTCTATTGATCTCAAGAGCTCCAAAGACATCATTATATGACAGAATAAGAATTGCTTTCATAAATAATCACGACCTTGATTAATTACACAAAAGGTCAAGCTACATGCAGAACATCTTAGAGGGAAAGGATAATTAACATGTTTAACAAAAATTTTCTTAAGAAATAGTTTTAATTAGGGTGCTAAAGGGAGAACCTTAGGCATCCAGAAAGCCTGATAAAATGCTTTAATCTAAGAAATGCTAAAGTCCAAAAGCTCCCTTTGAATAATTATCCAGATATTGAGATATGCAGGAATGTTGTCAACTACTGCCTCAGAGGACGGAATCCTTAGGAGCACAACCATATGTGCTGAAAGAGGTGTTCTTCCAGCATAATGCTTCCGTCAATCCCACCTTGCAACCACTGCCATGCACTACAAACATGATTTATCCATGTGGGAAATCTCTACAGTCACAGCACTAAAAAAATAAAAGGTGAACTCCATGAACATAGACTAGATCCACTTTCACTAAATACCCACACCCCCCAGGGACTTGTCCCTAGGCCTAGAGGTGAAGAGTCTGCCTTTCAGTGCAGGGGGTGTGGGTTCAATCCCTAGTCTGGCAGCTAAGGTACCACATGCCATGGGGCATGGCCCAAAAATTAAAAACAAATGAATACCCACATTCCAATACTTTACCTTCTAATTCCAAATGTTAGGAAAACTTTCACAAACAGTCCTGGTCCTCCTTCACAGCCAATACTGTAGGGTCATGCTTCAATGGCATAAGCTTCTGCATTTTCATTCCACATTGGCAAAGCTGAATGCCTCACTTCTGAAATTAATTTTCCCTTCAACTGGAAAAATAATATATTTCCTATAAGAACATAACTAATGAATACCATTACAATTTGCTTGTGAGAACAGACTAGCATCTGAAAAGAAAAACTAGAAGGCCAATATTCATTCTGCCACAAAAAAAGGCCAACAAGAACAAGAGAAACACTTCTAGAATAAGAAAAGCGTATCTCTTCTGTGTGGGTTTCCTTCAGTGTGCCTGCCTCTCTCTTCTGGTCCTGTAGTAGGTCCCTGTTGGAAGAGAATTTTGACCAAATCTCTTGAGATCTATTCTCTGTCTCTGTTAGAAGCAAACTGCTAGAAGCATGCAATCTCAAATAAAGGCCAGGCAATGTCACTGCCACTGGAAGAAGAGAACAAGTGACTTTTAGTTACTCACTGTCAGTATTGGAAACAGGGGCAAAAATCAGGGAAATTGCTCCCTCCAAAGCCAGACTACACCAATCGGCTAAAATTACCATAATTCACATGTTCAACTGTTCATCTTCTGCAATAGAAATAAATTCATTAGCTTGCACTCTATCGTTAAGTGGAAGAACTCTAATACCAAATGGTACATATTACACAATCCTGTAACTAGAAAGAACATACCAAATACAGAAATAAAGAATATAAAACACATGAAGAATAGACTGTGGAAAACAATGGTAAGTTATTTCTGGTGGTGAGACTATGCATCGATTTTTATCCCTTTTCTTTACATTTTCTGATAGTTCTACATTTTCAACCATTAAGTATTAACTCTTATTTTCTGCTATATAGACGTGCTGGTAAAAATGACAGCCTACTGTCCTGAAGGACCCTCATGGGCAGACTTTAGCCACAGTCTCAGATCCACACACAATCTGGAGACTAGAAAGAGGCTTAATCACTTCCTATGAGTATTTCATGACAACCAGTCTGATCACCTAGATATTTATCATTTCACTGAAACCAAAGACATCTGGCATGTCAACAGCTCAAAGGCCAACCTATGAATACCCAGAATCCACTGTGATCCCTCTTACATTCTATATATTTGCCTGATTAATTTAGTGTCAGATCTTTATGGAGGCTCTGTTCAATAAACAGGGAGGAAATAAACCACTAGAAAGCACGATCTCCTTTGTGCATTGGGTAAGAAAGAAATAGTCAAAGGGATGATGTTTCCCCCACCCCCAATGTATAATTACTTTTCCATGTTTCAACACAACTGTTTCAACTCAAAGGAAGGAGGGAAATGTCACTTCTGGACAATAGTCCTTGTTGTACTAGATATTTTCCATTGTCTCTTTCTAAAGACTTAGTAGTAGGTCCCTGTTGGAAGAGAATTTTGACCAAATCTCTTGAGATCTATTCTCTGTCTCTGTTAGAAGCAAACTGCTAGAAGCATGCAATCTCAAATAAAGGCCAGGCAATGTCACTGCCACTGGAAGAAGAGAACAAGTGACTTTTAGTTACTCACTGTCAGTATTGGAAACAGGGGCAAAAATCAGGGAAATTGCTCCCTCCAAAGCCAGACTACACCAATCGGCTAAAATTACCATAATTCACATGTTCAACTGTTCATCTTCTGCAATAGAAATAAATTCATTAGCTTGCACTCTATCGTTAAGTGGAAGAACTCTAATACCAAATGGTACATATTACACAATCCTGTAACTAGAAAGAACATACCAAATACAGAAATAAAGAATATAAAACACATGAAGAATAGACTGTGGAAAACAATGGTAAGTTATTTCTGGTGGTGAGACTATGCATCGATTTTTATCCCTTTTCTTTACATTTTCTGATAGTTCTACATTTTCAACCATTAAGTATTAACTCTTATTTTCTGCTATATAGACGTGCTGGTAAAAATGACAGCCTACTGTCCTGAAGGACCCTCATGGGCAGACTTTAGCCACAGTCTCAGATCCACACACAATCTGGAGACTAGAAAGAGGCTTAATCACTTCCTATGAGTATTTCATGACAACCAGTCTGATCACCTAGATATTTATCATTTCACTGAAACCAAAGACATCTGGCATGTCAACAGCTCAAAGGCCAACCTATGAATACCCAGAATCCACTGTGATCCCTCTTACATTCTATATATTTGCCTGATTAATTTAGTGTCAGATCTTTATGGAGGCTCTGTTCAATAAACAGGGAGGAAATAAACCACTAGAAAGCACGATCTCCTTTGTGCATTGGGTAAGAAAGAAATAGTCAAAGGGATGATGTTTCCCCCACCCCCAATGTATAATTACTTTTCCATGTTTCAACACAACTGTTTCAACTCAAAGGAAGGAGGGAAATGTCACTTCTGGACAATAGTCCTTGTTGTACTAGATATTTTCCATTGTCTCTTTCTAAAGACTTAGTGGCAAGGCAGATGTTTTGTAGGCAGCAGGTCCTGTTATCCTGGTTCCCTAAGGAATCATCTCCTAAAGAGATTAATAACAGAGCCAAACAGACACGGCTTTGAAGCCTGCACTGCTCTTTCAAAGGCAGGCAGCACTTTGTTCAAAAGGGTTCCACTGGGATCCAGTCTGGCTTTCCAAATAACTATTTGTTGGGCAATATTTAGGAATCACCTGCTCCCAAAGGCTGCTGCACACTGTGAGTACACTACAAAGACCTGCCAGAGACCCAGATCATGGCTGGATCAGCTGAGAGAAAGCCTGGAAACGCCCAGGGGAAGGGGCTGGCCCATACAACCTTACAATTGCAAGTGGAAAACGATCCCCAAGAAACTTTCCTAAACAACATTACATCGTAACACAGTGACCAAAATAAGAATGAGAGCAAGCAGGGTATCTGTGCCACCTGACAACAGGGGACTGGGTCTCCAGGAGCAACCCCAGCAGGGGACCCACAGGACACCTCGGAGAGGACAGCTCTGGCCCTCCCATACGGGCTATCCCCTCCTCTTGTCCTTTCTCTCCCACCCCTCCTCGACACCAATTCCTACCCGGTTTGTCACCTCTGTCCTGCTCCACTCTGGCCTGCTAGGTGTGGTCCAGACCACAGTCAGAAACATGTCATCTGCAGATTCCCCATCGTGACCCGCAGAAGCCCTTCAACTTTTCAGATGGAAGAGAAAGACTGTGAGATCCCCTAAGATGTCAGTATATAACCCGAGATGACCCCTATTGTTTAAGAACAGAAACTACTCACACAGGCACACATCATCTGGAAGAGGCCGCCATGATTCTTGAATCACACTCTGCCTTTTCTAGCAAGCCTGATCTTTTCTCCCCCAATGACTTTCATGATTTAGAAACCTTTCTGACTCACTGCTTAAGGGTCAGTTGCAGACATCCCATCACAGAAAGGTACATGTGTGCCCACTCACACAGTCACAAACACTGATTTTTACTTTTGGTAAAAGGACCCCAAAATCTTCTCTTTACAATCACACCGTACAAGCTCTCTCCCTCTCTCCTGCCCTTCCTCTCTCCCTCTCCCTCTCTCTCTCACACACACACCCATATATACGAAAGCAAGCATGATTTTAGGGAATAAAGGCAGGTTCTTAAATAATAGCAATAATAATTATCATTACTATTTTAAAGTTCTCACCACCTCTTCAGGATAGTAAATGATGCTTCTCCCAGCACTTTTCTTCACGTGACCCCAGAAGACGTCAGAGACACATGGCATCTTCTGATTTGAAGGCTCTGTCACTTTCATATTGTATTAATATTCCGGGATAACTGGCACCTGGTTCTCAATAGATGATCCTGTATCTCTGTGTTTTCTAGGAAGTTTTTGCCTGTGTCTGCTAAAGAGCTATGACAACAATTTTTGCACATGTTTAAGTTGACTCCTAAATTTCTTCATCTCAAATTTCAACAGTTTGAAAGAATCTGATTTCCAAGGCATCATCAGTTTTCAAAACTTAAGTATAACCCGATTCTTTAAAATGTATCCAACTGAATCAAAACACCAGAGCCATTTGCTATTACTCATTTAAAAAAAAATAAAAAGCTCTTGCATAACAAAACTTTTCCTTCCTTATTCTCTTTGAATATGTATGTCCATTCTAGTATCACCGAAGAATTTTATCTTAACATAAACTATTTCTATGTCTAAAATTATTACTCTATCATATATCTCTACAAATTAAGAGTGAAAATATATATTCATAATTTACAGAAAATGTCATATATATGTAAATATGATCTCAAGAAACTTAAAAATTTACTTTTTTTAATTTTAAAAAAAAAAATTTTTTAAATATTTTATGGCTACCTGAACTGATGTACATTAGTTATCAGTTATATACAACTGAAACTAACATAATTTTTTAAAAAATCGACCATTCGAATCACACTGCCTTTTCTAGCAAGCCTGATCTTTTCTCCCCCAATGACTTTCATGATTTAGAAACCTTTCTGACTCACTGCTTAAGGGTCAGTTGCAGACATCCCATCACAGAAAGGTACATGTGTGCCCACTCACACAGTCACAAACACTGATTTTTACTTTTGGTAAAGGACCCCAAAATCTTCTCTTTACAATCACACCGTACAAGCTCTCCCTCTCTCCTGCCCTTCCTCTCTCCCTCTCCCTCTCTCTCTCACACACACACCCATATATACGAAAGCAAGCATGATTTTAGGGAATAAAGGCAGGTTCTTAAATAATAGCAATAATAATTATCATTACTATTTTAAAGTTCTCACCACCTCTTCAGGATAGTAAATGATGCTTCTCCCAGCACTTTTCTTCACGTGACCCCAGAAGACGTCAGAGACACATGGCATCTTCTGATTTGAAGGCTCTGTCACTTTCATATTGTATTAATATTCCGGGATAACTGGCACCTGGTTCTCAATAGATGATCCTGTATCTCTGTGTTTTCTAGGAAGTTTTTGCCTGTGTCTGCTAAAGAGCTATGACAACAATTTTTGCACATGTTTAAGTTGACTCCTAAATTTCTTCATCTCAAATTTCAACAGTTTGAAAGAATCTGATTTCCAAGGCATCATCAGTTTTCAAAACTTAAGTATAACCCGATTCTTTAAAATGTATCCAACTGAATCAAAACACCAGAGCCATTTGCTATTACTCATTTAAAAAAAAATAAAAAGCTCTTGCATAACAAAACTTTTCCTTCCTTATTCTCTTTGAATATGTATGTCCATTCTAGTATCACCGAAGAATTTTATCTTAACATAAACTATTTCTATGTCTAAAATTATTACTCTATCATATATCTCTACAAATTAAGAGTGAAAATATATATTCATAATTTACAGAAAATGTCATATATATGTAAATATGATCTCAAGAAACTTAAAAAATTTACTTATAAGTATAAATATTTTATGGTCACAGGATCTTTTCAAGCTAACATATATAAAAATACAAATATGAATGAATATCTAAGTTTCCTGCAGCCATAAGAGTCTCATTTTTTTACCTGAACTGATGTACATTAGTTATCAGTTATATACAACTGACAATACTATAAACATTACAATTTTATAAATGATTATTAAAATAAAAATTAGTTGTTAGAAATCCATCAGTTACTGAGATGAATGAGCCACTTTTTCCAGTTAAATCACACATCTGTAGACAAATATTGCTAATCTGAGACAAAATTCAGCTTCAAAATTATTCCTAGCTTCCTCTGCCTCTTTTTCAATTGAAGCTGAGAAAACTTGTTCACACAAATAACTACATGGAAGTTCAAATTTGTTTTAATAATTTTCCTCAATAGTTTGAAGTCCTTCTGGGACATATGCCAGAGACAGTCTCAGGGTGATCTATCATCAAAATTATTCTTAATGATCAAATGACAACTCAATTAAGTCCTCTTTCAATTTGCAGAAAATAAAGGATTGGACACCACCTGAATTGCAAAAGTATTTGTTATCCTGTCGTCAGAGTCATTAATTTTCATCAACACCAATACCACTATTTCAACCATTTCTTTGTGTGGAACTCAAGGTCTGAAGGGCCACCTAGTCAAATTAAAGATGTGAGACAGACTGGCCTTTCTCTTGTTCAGAGGTAGACCTGCCAAAGCAGGTGGGGTGTCAGAGGAGACTACAAGTACTAAAGGAAGAACATTAATGAGAGTTGAGATCTAAATATAGATTCCCTGAAACCCACTCATCCTCCTCTCCACCACCTCATACTTATCAGATGTCTGTGGGTCTATGAAACCCTGGCTGAAGATCGCCCCTGACCACAGGATGTTCTGTTTCATCCTGACTTCAAACACAGGGGCTGGGAGTTTTGTTCTTCCCTCCTACAGTAACACCTCTCATTTTACCTTCCCATTATTAACAATACCAAAATGTTGGATGGCTCTCAGTTTATTAGAAAGAAAAGTCTCATAGGAACAATGCAAACACAGTCTCATACAAACAAATAAGGAGTTGGTTTTCTCAAGATCAAAACAGAAAAATCTGTACTGTGCACAAAACTGCCAATTACTGTATTTTAATTATAGCACGTTTTACCCCCCAGAGCCTTCTAACCACCAAGTCCTGCTCAGTAACAATGGTGGAGTTACTTCATTACAGGAAGCTGTCTCCTGATTACCCACTTCTTTAACCCAGTGCGTCTGCTCTGAGAGCACGGAACTCTGTGCTGATGCTGCACTGAAGACCAAAGCAAGTTTAGTGACTGCAGTTCTTGTTTAATGAAATCACTGCACAGACATCGATCCTCTAGGTGTGAGCAGCCTGAGCTACCATTTTGACTCAAGACTTTGGGTAAGGTCATCCTCTGGGGACCTACGTTACAGAGACAGTGAGGTGGGGTGAGTGTAGGAAGGAAAAGAACTCTCTTGCCAGCCAGCTTCTAATTTCAGTCATCACGGTAGGACAATTAAGCTCCAGGGCACACAGTAAGTCAGACCAAGTAGTTAAGCAGAGACACTGGGAAGCTGTGTTGTCCCTAAAAAGTGGTACCTGTCTTGCAGTTGCAGGTATCAGGCCATAATCAGGACACACTTGGGAATTTGTTACAAGTTCATGCTCACGTACCACACAACCCAGGATGCAAAGTCTGGTATCCCCCCTCATTGTATGTGTGCGTCCTTGGTCATGTAACTTTTCCAAACCTTAGACAGCTCTCCTGAGAAGTGTGTGTGTGTGTTCAGTCACTCAGTCATGTCTGACTCTCTGTGACCCCATGGACTGTAGCCTGCCAGGCTCCTCTGTCCATGGGATTTCCCAGGCAAGAATTTCCCAGTTCCTCCTCCTGGGTATCTTCCCAACCCTGGGATTGAACCCACATCTCCTGCAAGTTTCCGCTGTAAGATGTAAGAAGGCAGTTGGCCACATCACTTGCCTATGTACTTAAAAAGTAAAATTTATAGTAAACCTTTCAGCTGACTTAATGGTGAATGGTCCTAAGTCATTCTAGAGTATCAATGAATAAGTGCTTTCCCAGGAGAGAGTCAAGGAGAGGAGAATACAAGACATTAGCAAGGGAATGAGGGAGCTGTGAGAGAATTCAGTGGCTCTAGTACCCAGACCTCCCAGCCATACATATTCAAAAGACACACTTGTAAACATTCTTTCAATTTTACAAAGTGCGTCTTTTGTAAAAAGTGAAAACACTTCAATTTCTCTGCTTCCAATCTCCACAATTTACCCAGAAACAGAACCACCTACTAAAAGGAAGCACAGAGAAACACTAGGAAAAGAGCTAAACTGAGAATATTCCATCTTCTCCTATTAGTCTGCAAGCACCAGACACACACACCGTAAAAGTCCCAGCCTTATAAAGCAGTTGCCTGAACTACAGTGACAAAGCCATCAGTTTGTTGCTGCTAGCAGCTCGTCATATGGACATGACTGGTTTGCCTGCTTTGAAAAAGAGTGAGCCGAAGAATAAAAGTAATATTTCTATCCATCACGCATCACTCTTGCCTTCAATGGTCCCTTTTATTGTCAGTTCTGAACCACAGAAGAGCTCACCCACAGAATATATGTGCAGGGCTTTTCCAAGATCTCACTACACTTAACCAATCCACAAGAAGTCAAGACAATATCCAATATAAAGATAGCTCAAAGATGCAGCGACTTCAGACATAAAATGAACCAATGATGGCAAAAAGAATGAAAAGATTTTTTTTTTAATTATGTTTGCCTGTAGCCCTCAAAACTCTTCAAAAGCTAAAAGTACCCAAAAGTCAGAATACTTATTTAGGAATAGAAACAGACAGAGGTAACCACAGGAGAAAAGATTCTATATGAACTGTAGAAACCTCCTTACACATATTGAGTAACACAGTGCTGTTTGGGATTTCCCAGGCAAGAATTTCCCAGTTCCTCCTCCTGGGTATCTTCCCAACCCTGGGATTGAACCCACATCTCCTGCAAGTTTCCGCTGTAAGATGTAAGAAGGCAGTTGGCCACATCACTTGCCTATGTACTTAAAAAGTAAAATTTATAGTAAACCTTTCAGCTGACTTAATGGTGAATGGTCCTAAGTCATTCTAGAGTATCAATGAATAAGTGCTTTCCCAGGAGAGAGTCAAGGAGAGGAGAATACAAGACATTAGCAAGGGAATGAGGGAGCTGTGAGAGAATTCAGTGGCTCTAGTACCCAGACCTCCCAGCCATACATATTCAAAAGACACACTTGTAAACATTCTTTCAATTTTACAAAGTGCGTCTTTTGTAAAAAGTGAAAACACTTCAATTTCTCTGCTTCCAATCTCCACAATTTACCCAGAAACAGAACCACCTACTAAAAGGAAGCACAGAGAAACACTAGGAAAAGAGCTAAACTGAGAATATTCCATCTTCTCCTATTAGTCTGCAAGCACCAGACACACACACCGTAAAAGTCCCAGCCTTATAAAGCAGTTGCCTGAACTACAGTGACAAAGCCATCAGTTTGTTGCTGCTAGCAGCTCGTCATATGGACATGACTGGTTTGCCTGCTTTGAAAAAGAGTGAGCCGAAGAATAAAAGTAATATTTCTATCCATCACGCATCACTCTTGCCTTCAATGGTCCCTTTTATTGTCAGTTCTGAACCACAGAAGAGCTCACCCACAGAATATATGTGCAGGGCTTTTCCAAGATCTCACTACACTTAACCAATCCACAAGAAGTCAAGACAATATCCAATATAAAGATAGCTCAAAGATGCAGCGACTTCAGACATAAAATGAACCAATGATGGCAAAAAGAATGAAAAGATTTTTTTTTTAATTATGTTTGCCTGTAGCCCTCAAAACTCTTCAAAAGCTAAAAGTACCCAAAAAGTCAGAATACTTATTTAGGAATAGAAACAGACAGAGGTAACCACAGGAGAAAAGATTCTATATGAACTGTAGAAACCCCTCCTTACACATATTGAGTAACACAGTGCTGTTTGTGACGGTGCTTCAGTCGCGTCTGACTCTGTGCGACCACATGGACTGCAGTCCGCCAGGCTCTTCTGTCCATAGGATTCTGGGCAAGAATACTGGAGTGGGTTGCCTGTGCCTTCCCTCCAGGGGATCTTCCTGACCCAGGGATCAAACACACATCTCTTATATCTCCCGCATTGGCAGGCAGGTTCTTTACACTAGTGCCGCCTGCCTTACAGTGTTAATGGATCATTATTCATTACAGTTTCAGCAAAACACCCAACATGAAGAGTTTTCTTTGAAACCAGGATACATACATATAAAAACCTGAACTGAAGATGCCTGGCACTCAAAGAACCCCTTTAAGAATTCAACTACTTCAAAAGGAATGTTTTCTAGAATCACCACACGATATTTAACTGACACAAGGGCACCTCAGAACCCTTTCTTCCACATCTTACAGAAACCTAGCTTAATTAGAAATACAGGACTAAAACTGGCAGTTCTCCTGTCAAGATTTAAGAGATTAGGACAGCTTTATTGAAAAGCCTCAAAATCAGGAATGTGCCAATGAGACAGGTATCTGAAATGGGTGATGAATATTAAACTTACACTGGTATCACTTTTAGCATAAGCATTAGTACTTTTCAATTTAGACTCTATTATACACACTTCTAGTATGTTGTTAGGAAACTGACAAGCTGTCAGTTCAGCTTTCAAAGGGAGGGAGAGGGTCAGAACATCAGTTTCTTGTTCTGTTGCAAATCCAAAAATCTAAATGTAAAAGAACATGACTAACAAACAAAATTCCAAAGTAAAAATTAAAACTTTAGAACTTCAAGGTCAACCTGAGCAGTTGTCAGCAATGACACACCCAGAGTTCCTTAGGCAGAATATGGACCAGACAAGAAACAACATCCACTGAGCCCAAGGCTGGACAGCACAGAGTAGAGCAAGGAAAGACCCAGCTCACCCCAACCCTGAACCCTCCGGTGGCTACAAAACCTCTTTCCTCTCAAGTCACTTAACGAGCATTCCAAGAATGGGAGACCCCAGAGGCACATCACTCCCTGATACACAAAATTCCCCTCTTACTTCAGCAATCTGGTCCCCCACAGGACACTATCTGGGATCTGTCCAGCAGATCAGAGGAAATTCTGCTCTTTCAGGCTTGAAAGTTAAGGTGAGATGATCCTGTGGAGTCAAAGATTTCCAAAAGGGGAATCTGTGGGCATGTAGTTCAAAGCACTGGCTTTTTCTCAGAAAACGCTCAGAGAAGAAAGGCGAGCGGGTAAAAGCCCAAGTTGGAGAGTCACCTATGTCACTTTCTCAATTCCACGAAGACAGCATGAGCTTCATGCCAATTTGTGTGAGACACTGTCTCAAGGATAGCATCTGTCTTTTGAGTAGCTGGGGTCCCCACAGTGCCACCCAGGACTTTGCAGTTACATGCTGCTTCTCTGCCTTCGAGGGAAGGGCTCACCAAGTGTGCTGGTTGTGTAAGTACAGACTCCCCAATCAATGGCAACTGCCTTGCCCTGGTTGAGGAAGCATTACCTGGTTGTGATGCTACAAAGGTGGTTTTCCTAAAGTAGGTGAAAATGACACATAATAGCTGTACTTTAAAAGAATGGAAGATACTCCTCAATAACACAGGGAACTTCTGCACAACTCACACATAAACTTACACTGGTATCACTTTTAGCATAAGCATTAGTACTTTTCAATTTAGACTCTATTATACACACTTCTAGTATGTTGCTAGGAAACTGACAAGCTGTCAGTTCAGCTTTCAAAGGAGGAGAGGGTCAGAACATCAGTTTCTTGTTCTGTTGCAAATCCAAAAATCTAAATGTAAAAGAACATGACTAACAAACAAAATTCCAAAGTAAAAATTAAAACTTTAGAACTTCAAGGTCAACCTGAGCAGTTGTCAGCAATGACACACCCAGAGTTCCTTAGGCAGAATATGGACCAGACAAGAAACAACATCCACTGAGCCCAAGGCTGGACAGCACAGAGTAGAGCAAGGAAAGACCCAGCTCACCCCAACCCTGAACCCTCCGGTGGCTACAAAACCTCTTTCCTCTCAAGTCACTTAACGAGCATTCCAAGAATGGGAGACCCCAGAGGCACATCACTCCCTGATACACAAAATTCCCCTCTTACTTCAGCAATCTGGTCCCCCACAGGACACTATCTGGGATCTGTCCAGCAGATCAGAGGAAATTCTGCTCTTTCAGGCTTGAAAGTTAAGGTGAGATGATCCTGTGGAGTCAAAGATTTCCAAAAGGGGAATCTGTGGGCATGTAGTTCAAAGCACTGGCTTTTTCTCAGAAAACGCTCAGAGAAGAAAGGCGAGCGGGTAAAAGCCCAAGTTGGAGAGTCACCTATGTCACTTTCTCAATTCCACGAAGACAGCATGAGCTTCATGCCAATTTGTGTGAGACACTGTCTCAAGGATAGCATCTGTCTTTTGAGTAGCTGGGGTCCCCACAGTGCCACCCAGGACTTTGCAGTTACATGCTGCTTCTCTGCCTTCGAGGGAAGGGCTCACCAAGTGTGCTGGTTGTGTAAGTACAGACTCCCCAATCAATGGCAACTGCCTTGCCCTGGTTGAGGAAGCATTACCTGGTTGTGATGCTACAAAGGTGGTTTTCCTAAAGTAGGTGAAAATGACACATAATAGCTGTACTTTAAAAGAATGGAAGATACTCCTCAATAACACAGGGAACTTCTGCACAACTCACACATAACTCTTCTTGAGCAAGGGAATTCTAGCATGATGGGATAAGCTAAAAGATCACCAAGGTCAAATATTACTGACTGCTTATCTGGTGTACTGACATCACTTTTATAGACTAATAAAATACTAGTCATAATATCCAATGTAAGCACTGGGAAAGGAAACAAGTAGGTCGGTGGGAATATAAATTGTAGAGCCTTGGGGAAATATAATTTGCCAAGATCTAAGAAAGTTTTAACTCTGCATCCCTTTTGACAAAGCAATTGTACTTCCAAGAATATTTTCTACAGAGATATTCACACATGTGAAATTACATGAGGGCATACAGTTTCATATTAATATAAATGGAGACTCTTTGATGCAGTACTGTTTAGAAGAACACAGTATGGGAAACTACAGAAAGAGGTTTAAATTATGACACATTCTGAGTGTAGCATGGAAGTGTTAATCGCTCAATAGTGTCCAAATCTTTGCGACCCTGTGGACTGTAACCTGCCAGGTTCTTCTGCCCAAGAAATTTTTCAGGTAAGAATACAAGCATGGGTAGACTTTCCAAGAAATCTTCCCAACCCAGGGATCGAACCCAGGTCGCCTGTATTTCAGGTGGATTCTTTACTGTCTAAGCAACCAGAGAAGTCCAGTATGGAATAGTAGGCAACTATTTGAAAAGTAATTATTCAAAATAACCAAGATGTGAAAACAACTTAAATATACACTGAAGAATGAAGGGATAAAGGTGATATATACATATAATGGACAATTATTCAGCCTGCTGTTTGTAACAATATGAATGGACATAGAAGACATTATTCTTAATGAAATAAGCCTGACAGAAAGAAATATACTGCAATATTCATTTATAAGGGGGAATCTACAATATTCAAACACATTGATCAAAGAGCATAATGATAGCTTCCAGGGACACAAAAGAAGAAAGCAAGGGTAACAGGAAGCATAATTACAGGGTTGAAATAAGCGGGAATCTCAATGATCACTATATCACCATTTGGCACTTTCTGAATTTCATACCACATGTTGTCAAGTATACTTAAGAATATGCAGGGGCTTCCCCTGGTGGTCCAGTGGGTAAGGACACCGCCTTGCAGTGCAAGGGGCGCCGATTCGATCCCTGGCCTGGGAAGATCCCACGTGCCGCGGAGCGGCTGGACTGATGTGTCCAATTACCGAGTGGGAGGTCTGGTGCGTGCGCCCAGAGCCGCGCTCTGACAACGGGCCACCGCAAATTAGTAACAGAGCCTTAGGTCGGTGGAAT
The DNA here is from genome assembly GCA_022376925.1 of Tragulus kanchil. Lineage (NCBI taxonomy): Eukaryota > Metazoa > Chordata > Mammalia > Artiodactyla > Tragulidae > Tragulus > Tragulus kanchil. The sequence goes on from JAIOJX010000030.1 coordinate 73,236,568, forward strand.
ATAAATTGTAGAGCCTTGGGGAAATATAATTTGCCAAGATCTAAGAAAGTTTTAACTCTGCATCCCTTTTGACAAAGCAATTGTACTTCCAAGAATATTTTCTACAGAGATATTCACACATGTGAAATTACATGAGGGCATACAGTTTCATATTAATATAAATGGAGACTCTTTGATGCAGTACTGTTTAGAAGAACACAGTATGGGAAACTACAGAAAGAGGTTTAAATTATGACACATTCTGAGTGTAGCATGGAAGTGTTAATCGCTCAATAGTGTCCAAATCTTTGCGACCCTGTGGACTGTAACCTGCCAGGTTCTTCTGCCCAAGAAATTTTTCAGGTAAGAATACAAGCATGGGTAGACTTTCCAAGAAATCTTCCCAACCCAGGGATCGAACCCAGGTCGCCTGTATTTCAGGTGGATTCTTTACTGTCTAAGCAACCAGAGAAGTCCAGTATGGAATAGTAGGCAACTATTTGAAAAGTAATTATTCAAAATAACCAAGATGTGAAAACAACTTAAATATACACTGAAGAATGAAGGGATAAAGGTGATATATACATATAATGGACAATTATTCAGCCTGCTGTTTGTAACAATATGAATGGACATAGAAGACATTATTCTTAATGAAATAAGCCTGACAGAAAGAAATATACTGCAATATTCATTTATAAGGGGGAATCTACAATATTCAAACACATTGATCAAAGAGCATAATGATAGCTTCCAGGGACACAAAAGAAGAAAGCAAGGGTAACAGGAAGCATAATTACAGGGTTGAAATAAGCGGGAATCTCAATGATCACTATATCACCATTTGGCACTTTCTGAATTTCATACCACATGTTGTCAAGTATACTTAAGAATATGCAGGGGCTTCCCCTGGTGGTCCAGTGGGTAAGGACACCGCCTTGCAGTGCAAGGGGCGCCGATTCGATCCCTGGCCTGGGAAGATCCCACGTGCCGCGGAGCGGCTGGACTGATGTGTCCAATTACCGAGTGGGAGGTCTGGTGCGCGTGCGCCCAGAGCCGGCGCTCTGCGACAACGGGGGCCACCGCAATGGGAGGCCCACAGGAGCCAGGGAACAAGGACGGATGAAAATGGAGAAATGAAAGACCAATAGAAGTGGCCCGCCCATCCCCCTCCCTCCCCACTCCGCCCCCCAAAAGATAAATAAATAAAATTTTTAAAAATTTTAAAAAAAGAATATGCATTAAGGAGCCATGTCACCTGACTTTAAATACCAGTGTTATAGCCTTATCCTACATGATCTTAGACAAGTTACCAAATCTTTGTGCCTTAGTTTCTCGAGCTAAAAAAAAATGGTACTAATAGTACATATCCTATTAGATAGCTCTCATACACAAGAAAGGCTTCCAGCAATGCAGCCACACAGGAAGCCTCAAATTTAAGCATTATGGTTATGATTATTATAAGTAATTTTTCAAATAAATTTTAAAATATATTAGTTTTTAAAACAGCTAGAGGTCTTCCCTGGTAGCTCAGTGGTAAAGAATTCGCCTGCCAATGTAGGAGACACGGGCTCAATCCCTGATCCGGGAAGATCCCACATGCTGCAGAGTAACTAAGCCCGTGAGCCACAACTACTGAGCCTGCACTCTAAGAGCCTCAGAGCAACAACTTATTGAGCCCATGTGCCGCAACTACTGAAGCCTGTGTGCCCTAAACCATAAGTTCCACAACAAGACAAGTCACGACAACAAGAAGCCTGCTCACCTCAACTAGAGAGTAACCCCCACTCCCTGCAAGTAGACAAAAGCCTGCAGCAGCAGTGAAAACCCAGACTAGCCAAAAAAAAAAAAAGCTAGATTTATAATGTACTTACATGGACAGATATCATCTTTTTTAAGCTGCAGAATATAAATAACGCGATCACATTTTTAAAAATATACACACCAACAGAACAGAAAAGATTCTGAGGCTCCACCCCAAATGATTAGCAATGATAATTTCTAAAAAGGAAAGCAGAGAAAGGTCAAGGCAGACTTTAGCTTTGTAACTCACGTCCTTCATTACTATTAAACTTTTAATCATAAGCAGGTATAAACTGCATGTGTGTGAGAGAAACAAAACATAGATCTCACAGAGCACCAAAGCTTCATTCCATTAAGGAAACTAAAGGACCAGATAAACACACACACACACACACACACACACAATAGCAACCCTTTCATCCACTGGAGAAATAGAGAAAGCAGGTCAAACCAATGGGGATCAAAATGTCAGCTTTTGACATTTAATACCACAGTGCAGAACACAACTGAGTGTGTAGATCTTTGGCTCACTACCAAGGCAGGGCACACAAGACCTAGAACAGTAGACACAGACCACAATGAGAACACAATGGTGCCCTCTGGGGTTGTGCAATAGGGGTGGCCAGCAGACTATACAATGTTCTCGTTCAAACGAGCGAAAGGAACTGCCTGGGTCCCAGCACAGCTGGCCGGGCCCAGCGGACCTCTGGCTGGCTTCCAAAGGCCACTTACCCCCTTGGTGCAGCACACAAGTCACATCACTGTACACAAGGACCCGGCTGATACTCCCCTAGATTAAGTTTAGGTCAGGAACAGGCAGGCCTCCAGCACCACCACTAACCTCACAAATCAGAAGGCAGACTCTCTGCAGGGGGCAGATCCCAGTGTAAAGGAAGCACTCAGCCAGGCCACCCTGGGCCCAGACTAAAACTGGCCAGTCAACAGCCAATCAAACCAGGCAGGGAGGAAAGCAGAGAAGGGGAAAAGAAGGAACAGAGGTTCATTGACAGAGTTCTCCACTTGGGAACAGAAGGAAAATTACACACTTGCTCTTAACAAAGATACTGGCAACGTAAGGTATTATTGAGAATTTCCTAAGGCAGAATAGCAATAAAACATGGAAATAAGAAAAAGAAAAAGCAATTTCAAACGCAAGAGAGTAATGGAACAAACATTCCAGACCCTACTGCTAACCTACAAGGGGTGGACTTTGACTTAAGAAACTACATACTCACTGCCTTGTCACCTCCTGAGATAAAGTGTACCAGGGCTTTGCAAAGAGTAAGTACCTCATAGACATTTGAGACAGAAGAGTCCTTCCTGCTAAAGGCATGCAGTGTCCTGGCCCCATCCACTGAAACTCACCAGGACTTCCCAATTACTTGTCAAAACAACACATTTCCAAACATCTGGGGGCATAAGGGTAGAGGGTGAGTGATTCAGCTAAGTTGAGAGCCACTGAGCTAAACTGGAATAAGGTAACATGTCAGTTACATGTAGCAGCATTAAGACGATGACCATTTATATGAGAGTTTCCTATGTGTAGCTCCTCCGTCATTCCACACACACCTTTAACTTACTTGCCTTCACTGACACCATTTCTTTACTTAGGGAAGTCTTCCGGTATTTGCACAATATTTGCACGATGGCTTGCACCTCCTTAACTCTTACTATTTCTTCAGCTCTGTTCACATACCACCTTCTCTAGGCCACTTGCCTGCCCTGAAAGCAGGGGCCCTTGCACTGGGACACACCTGCCTCTCCCAGGACCACAGTCAGCAGTCACCTCTCTGCCTAGGCAGATTTGAGCTCCTTGGAATTTGCTGTCCACCTCTGTACCCACAGCACAGCACACATGTCTAATGTGTGTACTTAACACGTATCTGATGGAGGAGTGAATTTCCTGAGGTCCAAAATCTCTCACCTCCCCGATATCAACCCAGAAGCAGCACAGCGTCTGACAGCTATCACAAGGATGCAGCTGCAGAGGGGATCATCGCTTGCTTATGCTAACACACTGGAGCAAGATCAGCTAATATTAATACATCAGGGCAGGATCAGGCCCTTCCAAACCTTCCTTCTTTCCCTCCCTTCCTCCATAATCAGTGGGCACTCTCTGTGGGCACTGCTCTAGGCAATTTCTTCACACTGCAATGTCCTTGCCACCTCAGCCTCATACAGGAGCATCACACAAGAAACAACAGAGTCTGGGCTAACTCCAACTGATTCGGGTTAATACTGATGGTTCAATACTCAAGTTTCCCTTCATTTTTTTATTTTGTTTTGCTCATAGCATATTGTTTGGCTACATTCCACTCGAACTGAACTCACCAGGACTCCTGAGATAAAGTGTACCAGGGCTTTGCAAAGAGTAAGTACCTCATAGACATTTGAGACAGAAGAGTCCTTCCTGCTAAAGGCATGCAGTGTCCTGGCCCCATCCACTGAAACTCACCAGGACTTCCCAATTACTTGTCAAAACAACACATTTCCAAACATCTGGGGGCATAAGGGTAGAGGGTGAGTGATTCAGCTAAGTTGAGAGCCACTGAGCTAAACTGGAATAAGGTAACATGTCAGTTACATGTAGCAGCATTAAGACGATGACCATTTATATGAGAGTTTCCTATGTGTAGCTCCTCCGTCATTCCACACACACCTTTAACTTACTTGCCTTCACTGACACCATTTCTTTACTTAGGGAAGTCTTCCGGTATTTGCACAATATTTGCACGATGGCTTGCACCTCCTTAACTCTTACTATTTCTTCAGCTCTGTTCACATACCACCTTCTCTAGGCCACTTGCCTGCCCTGAAAGCAGGGGCCCTTGCACTGGGACACACCTGCCTCTCCCAGGACCACAGTCAGCAGTCACCTCTCTGCCTAGGCAGATTTGAGCTCCTTGGAATTTGCTGTCCACCTCTGTACCTACAGCACAGCACACATGTCTAATGTGTGTACTTAACACGTATCTGATGGAGGAGTGAATTTCCTGAGGTCCAAAATCTCTCACCTCCCCGATATCAACCCAGAAGCAGCACAGCGTCTGACAGCTATCACAAGGATGCAGCTGCAGAGGGGATCATCGCTTGCTTATGCTAACACACTGGAGCAAGATCAGCTAATATTAATACATCAGGGCAGGATCAGGCCCTTCCAAACCTTCCTTCTTTCCCTCCCTTCCTCCATAATCAGTGGGCACTCTCTGTGGGCACTGCTCTAGGCAATTTCTTCACACTGCAATGTCCTTGCCACCTCAGCCTCATACAGGAGCATCACACAAGAAACAACAGAGTCTGGGCTAACTCCAACTGATTCGAGGTTTAATACTGCATGTGTTCCAACTAGTCCTTCAAGTTTCTCTTTTCATTTTTTTTTAATATAAGCTACTACCTTTGTTTTGGCTCATTCCAGGCAGTATGTCGCTGACCCTCCTTATCAATGCCCAGTCGATCCCTGGAGATCAGCTGGTGACTGCTTCCTCACAATAGATTTCTGTTGCTACAGTCACATGCCTTGGACACTGGCTCCCACAAATGTGAGCCAGGTCTTCCCCAAGGGACCTTAGAGGTCTTTCTGCTCCTTCACAAACACCCGTGTGACCACTATATCTTCCCCATGGGGCTTGTAAAGGGTCTTGAAAAAAGTGGCTATGGATGATACCATGAACAATATTTAACCTGGTGTAGACTTCCACCTTGAACTCAAGGTCATTGGTCCATGATAAATCCTTATGCTTATAAAGCCCTTTACAATGTGTATGGCTTCATGAGAATGCTCTCCCCTGATCATAATCACATCATGAATAAGCAAGTCAGATATTACTATTTCTGTTTACAGACCAAGAAAGTAAAGCTTCTCTTTCATTTCCCTTAAAAGAAACCTTCTCACACTTGAAAAAAAAAAGTACACAGACTATACAAATGATAAAGAATCCATTTGCATGCTCAGTCATGTATCACTCTTTGTGACCCAATGGACCGTAGCGCACCAGACTCCTCGCCCCATGGGATTTTTCAGGGAAGAATACTGGAGTGGGTTGCCATTTCCTTCTCGAGGGAATCTTCCCGACCCAGGGATTGAACCCCTGCATCTCCCATATCAGCAGGCAAATTCTTTACCACTGAGCCCCCTAGAAAACCCAAAGAATTCCCGGGACACCAGGAACACTCAGCTACAGAGCAGCCAGGATAAACTTCCTTGGCAGCGTGGTGCTGAGGCTGGTCTGCAGATGCAGCAGCAAAGTACAGGCTTCAGGCTGGTGTGTTCATCTAGATGGTGACCATCCATCAGGACCCAGGTGGACACACATATGAGCAAAGCAAGTGACAGATGGTCAAAGTTATACAGACTTCTGGAAAGTACTCTTTGGAAAGTAAGTACACAGAGAAACAGTTCTTCAGATGAACAGCAGAACTGGGACCTTATGACCAATGAAATTTGATTCCCACTCCACTCCTCATTTGCTGTGCCTTCACCATCTCATCCTTACAAGAATAACCCCCTCCTTGCCACCTTGTAGGAGCTAAAAGGGTCTAAAAGCACAAGGGAGAAAGAACTGCCAAGAGTTAAAAAGTCCCACATGATTGGAATAAGTATTTACAGTCTTATACGCAGGCAACTTAGGATTTAAGTGGTCACGTCACATTCTGTCCATCAGACAAAATGAATTCACAAGGGAGACAGAACGTGGGTCACCCTCAGAGAGCTATCTGGGGCAAAAGTCACTTGAAGTGAGAAAGAGACTTAGTCTGACCACAGTACTTGCACGATGGCTGGTTTCTCCCTGGTACTTCCCAGATCCCCCTGAGCCTGCCCAAAGGCCCAGCAGGTCTCTACTGACATGCAGTTCTCCTTTCCTAACCTGCCTCTCCCACATTACGATGGCACAGCCCTAAACTGCCTTTCCTAAGCAGCATTAGATCTCACCTGACAGATGACGACGACGACAAGGTGGGAAAGTACCTGTCACCCCTGGCTGCAGCTGAGGAAAGGGGTCCCTCTGATGCAGCAGCCATCTCACCTGCACACTTAGGGACGCTCCAACCCCAGGTTCCTGCAGGCACTCTAACTGGCAGAGTCTCAGCCCACACTTCTGATGAGCCCCATAACAGAGATGGGCTGAGCCCCGCTAGAGAACCTCTCTGGAACATCATGGAGGTTCTCAAGGGTCAAACCCAATGCAAATACTTCAAAGTCACAAGCTGTCCAACCATTAGCCTTGGTTCTGTGTCAGTAGTCACCTACACCCCTTTATCCAACTGGGCCCGTTTCAAAAATAAACAAATAAATAAATGCTGGAATAATAACACCTTTTGTCAACAGTTTAACTTAAAGATAATTGACATCCTCCAGCCCCACACCACCACCAGCACCAACACGAAACAAAGAAGCAACAAAGACCTGAGAGGGGAGACACTGTAACACCATGGTAATGGCATGACAGCAAATCACAGCTCCACACCTCTTTCACCTTGAGATCATGGGGAGCGTCTGTCACGTTTCTGTGCCTCAGTTTATTGTTTATAAAATTACAAACAATAATAAGAACAGCATCCACATCATGCACTTGTCAGGAGCATGAAATGAAATAATGTGTACACAACCTGGGCATGGTGCCTGACACAATGTTCCCTATTACTAAAACAGCCAGGTACTGCCTGTCATCAACTAGTGATCTAAGGAGAAAGAACTGCCAAGAGTTAAAAAGTCCCACATGATTGGAATAAGTATTTACAGTCTTATACGCAGGCAACTTAGGATTTAAGTGGTCACGCACATTCTGTCCATCAGACAAAATGAATTCACAAGGGAGACAGAACGTGGGTCACCCTCAGAGAGCTATCTGGGGCAAAAGTCACTTGAAGTGAGAAAGAGACTTAGTCTGACCACAGTACTTGCACGATGGCTGGTTTCTCCCTGGTACTTCCCAGATCCCCCTGAGCCTGCCCAAAGGCCCAGCAGGTCTCTACTGACATGCAGTTCTCCTTTCCTAACCTGCCTCTCCCACATTACGATGGCACAGCCCTAAACTGCCTTTCCTAAGCAGCATTAGATCTCACCTGACAGATGACGACGACGACAAGGTGGGAAAGTACCTGTCACCCCTGGCTGCAGCTGAGGAAAGGGGTCCCTCTGATGCAGCAGCCATCTCACCTGCACACTTAGGGACGCTCCAACCCCAGGTTCCTGCAGGCACTCTAACTGGCAGAGTCTCAGCCCACACTTCTGATGAGCCCCATAACAGAGATGGGCTGAGCCCCGCTAGAGAACCTCTCTGGAACATCATGGAGGTTCTCAAGGGTCAAACCAATGCAAATACTTCAAAGTCACAAGCTGTCCAACCATTAGCCTTGGTTCTGTGTCAGTAGTCACCTACACCCCTTTATCCAACTGGGCCCGTTTCAAAATAAACAAATAAATAAATGCTGGAATAATAACACCTTTTGTCAACAGTTTAACTTAAAGATAATTGACATCCTCCAGCCCCACACCACCACCAGCACCAACACGAAACAAAGAAGCAACAAAGACCTGAGAGGGGAGACACTGTAACACCATGGTAATGGCATGACAGCAAATCACAGCTCCACACCTCTTTCACCTTGAGATCATGGGGAGCGTCTGTCACGTTTCTGTGCCTCAGTTTATTGTTTATAAAATTACAAACAATAATAAGAACAGCATCCACATCATGCACTTGTCAGGAGCATGAAATGAAATAATGTGTACACAACCTGGGCATGGTGCCTGACACAATGTTCCCTATTACTAAAACAGCCAGGTACTGCCTGTCATCAACTAGATCATCAGAAAATTTTGTTGCATCAACAATTTGACATCGAATTAACATTAGTACTGAGGAAGAAAGACAAATGCAACAAGCTTCCCACAGTGCTTAACGAGCCATTCAAAAGAGAAAAAGAAAAAAAGCCTGCAATATTTGAATCTGATGTTCTCCAAATACCTCATAATAGTTTTCCTTCTTGGAGAGACTAAAGACACCAAAACGGTCAGTACCTTCTTTAACTCATAGCAAGAACTCTCTGAAGTGGGAAAGAAATTTCAGGGACATGTAGAAGAAGTTGCATACATTAGAGAAAAAGAAATCTTCCAGAAAAAAAATGCCACTGCTATCCAAAAAAAAATTTTAAAGTAAGAGGAAAAAAAAAAAAAAGTAAGAAGAAGCACGGGTGGTCTCTTATTACAACTTTCTTTTTTTTTTTTAACAGATGTTTATATCTGTTTCTCTATTTTAAAAACTAATACAAGTTGATCTTGATGCAGAGAGAAAATATATATTTTTAAACACTAAACACAAGATAGACTAGCATTTGTCAATTACCTTTTTTTTTTTGTCAATTACCTTTTTCTTTCAAATTCTGTTTAAAATGTGCCATGTGCAACTGCTCAAGTAAAATTTAAGTATGCCAAAACACTAAGAAATTACAAAACTCAATACCAAAATAATTCATGTGTTACAACCATAATTACTTCTGTAGTAAGAAAACTATTATCCTCATAAGAAAATCCTGGCAAATTGCTATCAACATTTCCCTTCTGAGTGGATCTAGGAGGAATAAAAGGAAAATTCAGTCATTTGATTCCCCCATGCCTAAGAAGACTTCATCTATATGTCACTTAGCTACATGCAATAATTGTAAACATCTGTGCAATAGTCACATTTCCTTGGTTTGTGAGGTCTTCCCTCCCTTCCCCCTATTTTCATTTTCACAAATGTTTCTGTGGAATATAAAACTAAGGAAAGCTTTCTTCTTCTGTTTTGGTGCCCTCTGCCTTTTTGTGAGGCTTTGTCTGATCTAGTGCAGAGAGTTACAAGCCAGAAAGGAAATGGGAAAAGAAAGTAGGGGAAGGAGGGTTTGGTTTTGCTCTCAGAAGCCACCATTTCTCAGGTGGAAAATAAGACTGACATGGCGTCATGACATTTTGCCTTGTGTCACAATGATTAACAGTTCTAATTTTTTCCAATTAGCGAAGTAATTGCAACCAGTCAGTGGAATCTAACCATTTTATACAGCGTGGTCTGCGAGTGTTATAATTTCAGTGTAGAGTAAAACCTAAGATGATTCTTCTCCTTTTGACAGCAAAGTATAATATTGTATTTTCATCCCTGGATTCCTTTTTCATATCTAAAAAAAAAAAAAAAAGGATGCTTTTCAGAAATTATCTCCAAATCTGACCTCTTTCACCAAGTTGCTTTCTTTGAATTGGTACAACACGACTCAAAAAGAAAGTGTAGGGTTTCATTTATTTGTCTGCGTATGTTAATAAGCTTGGCAATGCCTTAGAAAGAACAGAAAGACTTGGGGGAATAGAAAGCTTTTATATGGTACTTGTAATCACTTACCAAATCCACAGAACAAAATTCTATAGGGAACTGCCCAAGAGCACCAAGAAACACACAAGGCTGCACATTCAGTAAACTGTCTGGCAGAAATGACTACAACAAAGAATATATACCTCATACCCTTTACCTTTGGGTACCTAAACAGAAACAGAAACATTTTGGATACAGAATAGTCTGGACAGTTCCACTGATGTCTAGTCAAATGACTGGTCAAGGAAATTAACTTACAATGAATTTTAGAATTTCAAGGAAACTTAGAAATCACCTCCTCTAACTCTCTAATTTTACCCTAACAGTGAAATGCTTTCCTACAGTTCAGACAGTTATTATGAAGGAACCAAAAAAAAAAAAACCCGTTGGCTCTTACTTTCATAAGATAAACTCATATTAATCCTTTCAAGTATGTAATGTATACCATGACGGTATCAAAAATTTTCTTCAGACATAAAGAGCTTTATTACATCAATAAAAATGGTGCAAGCTGTGCCACCTGGCAAATGTGCTATAGAAAATGCACTAATTCCACGACAATTCCTAACCCCAAAAGATTTCTTTCCACCACCAGTCAAAACGGAAAGATGTCACTGCATCAGGAGAAGGTCAAAATAAATTACAAAGTTTATTTTTACCAAAATTTACCTGTAATACTTCAGTCTCATTGCAAGGCATTTTGCCAGGTCAATGGTTTTCAAATTTGGGTTTTCACAATAAAGTTTTTCCTATTTTTCATTTTCCTAATGAGCTCTTAGATAGAACGTCAACACCTAACATCAATAACACCAGCATTTTATCCTAATAAATTTATATTTTCAATTTTTTATCTGCTCAGTAGGGCTTCCCAGGTGGCACAGTTGGTAAGGAACAATTCAGGAGACACAAGAGATGCAGGTCCAATCCTTGGGTCAGTAAGATCCCCTGGCATAGGAAATGGCAACCCACTCCAGTATTCTTGCTTGGAAAATTTCATGGACAGAGGAGACCAGTGGGCTCAAGTCCATGGAGTCACCAAAAGCAGGACACAACTGAGCATGTACACACACACACACACACACACACACACACACACACACACAACTAGTTAATGAGGACACTGATCAGAGTTCCTATGGGCCCATAACACTCCACTGTGCAAATCATAAAGAGTACATCCCTCCTTCCCAGCAGAGATGTTCCCAAATCTAGCCACCTTCTTCAGAGCACTTTCTACAATATCACACATGAGGCATGACAGATGGCTTCTAATAAAAAGTTCTAATGAATAAAGCTGTTCCCAAGAACACAACATGTTTAATGGGAAGCTATAAATGATAATTGTACTCTCTCTCTTCAATATGCCACATATCTCTATATTTTGCTTTGACTGCCCAGTAGAGTGAAAAATGATGTTTCTCACCTTTGGCTAATTGCACATTTGATAGCAGTTTTGTTTCTGTCTTTTGATAGAAGCTTACCTTGCAATCTTAGGATACTCATATTCTGAAAAAGCAGGGGTAGGAAACTTTTGTTGCAAAGCTGAGACATTGAAAAAGTACCCCAAACTTGCGGGAAGCACTAAAAATATCTCACATACATTGTTCAGCAGAGAATGTTTTACAATTGACTAGTACATGGTGACCAGAGCATGTGATAAGCAGATGTGGCTGAGCATCTTCTTGTGTCTAAGTGTAGTCCAAAAGCCACATGCTGTTGTGAAGACGTCACTTACAAACACTCTTAAAAATTTAGGCTTGCCCATACTGACTCAAATAAAATTTATTTTTATACTATAATTTATTATACAATTTGTGATGTAGAAATATTGGGCTAAGAACAGAAAATACAATGGGAAAAAAAGCCAATCCTGTCCTCCTGGAGTTTAGTGGTTAGCAGTAGGTTTTAGGTTTCTTCATGAAATAGCACTCACAACTTTTTCGTTTTTACTCTCCATCTGGATTTCTGGATGCCATTTTATACAGTTAAGGAACAAACAGAATCGTGCTGTATGCTTCAGGTCCAATCCTTGGGTCAGTAAGATCCCCTGGCATAGGAAATGGCAACCCACTCCAGTATTCTTGCTTGGAAAATTTCATGGACAGAGGAGACCAGTGGGCTCAAGTCCATGGAGTCACCAAAAGCAGGACACAACTGAGCATGTACACACACACACACACACACACACACACACACACACACACAACTAGTTAATGAGGACACTGATCAGAGTTCCTATGGGCCCATAACACTCCACTGTGCAAATCATAAAGAGTACATCCCTCCTTCCCAGCAGAGATGTTCCCAAATCTAGCCACCTTCTTCAGAGCACTTTCTACAATATCACACATGAGGCATGACAGATGGCTTCTAATAAAAAGTTCTAATGAATAAAGCTGTTCCCAAGAACACAACATGTTTAATGGGAAGCTATAAATGATAATTGTACTCTCTCTCTTCAATATGCCACATATCTCTATATTTTGCTTTGACTGCCCAGTAGAGTGAAAAATGATGTTTCTCACCTTTGGCTAATTGCACATTTGATAGCAGTTTTGTTTCTGTCTTTTGATAGAAGCTTACCTTGCAATCTTAGGATACTCATATTCTGAAAAAGCAGGGGTAGGAAACTTTTGTTGCAAAGCTGAGACATTGAAAAAGTACCCTAAACTTGCGGGAAGCACTAAAAATATCTCACATACATTGTTCAGCAGAGAATGTTTTACAATTGACTAGTACATGGTGACCAGAGCATGTGATAAGCAGATGTGGCTGAGCATCTTCTTGTGTCTAAGTGTAGTCCAAAAGCCACATGCTGTTGTGAAGACGTCACTTACAAACACTCTTAAAAATTTAGGCTTGCCCATACTGACTCAAATAAAATTTATTTTTATACTATAATTTATTATACAATTTGTGATGTAGAAATATTGGGCTAAGAACAGAAAATACAATGGGAAAAAAAGCCAATCCTGTCCTCCTGGAGTTTAGTGGTTAGCAGTAGGTTTTAGGTTTCTTCATGAAATAGCACTCACAACTTTTTCGTTTTTACTCTCCATCTGGATTTCTGGATGCCATTTTATACAGTTAAGGAACAAACAGAATCGTGCTGTATGCTTCAGGATTTCTATAGGTAATTTCACATACTTTTGACAGTTCTGTCACTCTTCTGATAGACATCTGTCTCCATCTGGATCAGCCAGGAAGGATGTAAGGGGTGGGCCCTGGTTGACCTCATCTTCTGAGAGCCTGGTTTATACAATCTAAACAAGTATCTCCAACACATTAAGCCTAGTTTTCTCCCTCATCTAAGTAATTCACTGGCTATGGTCTCAATGGCTGTGTCCCCCGTACACTCACAGGTTGAAATCCTAATGCCCAATGCAATGTTATTACACAGTGAGGCTTTGGGGAGGTCTTAGGTCATGAAGACACTGTCCACATGAAATGGATTAATGGTCTTGTAACAGAGACCCCAGAGATCTCCCTCATCCCTTTCATGGTGTAAGGAGACAATAAGTGTGAAACCCAGAAGAAGGTCTTCACCAGAACCCGGCCAGGTGAGTACCCTGACCTTGGACTCCCAGCCTCTAGAACTGTGAAAATCAATTGCTGTTGTTTATAAGCCACCCAGTTTGTGGTATTTTGTTGCATCAGCCTGAATGGTGCACACTATCATTTATTCATTGATTCACCACTTATTGAGACTACTAAAAGTTCACTCTGTCTTACACCTCAGGGAAATCAAATGAACAGAACAGCATCGAGGGCTTCAGCAGCCTGAGGCAGGGGTAGATGGTTTCAAACAATAGTAACAAGAGCCCTGAGAGAGGCAGGTGTAGATGTGGAATGAAGCACAGTTTTCGTTTCTGCCAGTAGGAAGCCCTTAGAGAAGAGACAATCCAGTTAGGTTTAGGTAAAGATGGGAAGGAGGATGCACCAGCCAGGCTGAGTACAAACAAGTGCACAGACTGAGAGTCTGGACACAGCTCAGCACCTCTGAAAAGTTCTACCTGGTCCCCTAGGATGGAGCTCAGCATGCAGGAGGAAGCACTGGTCAAAAGGGGACTGGACTGCAGTTGAGGTCAATTTAGGAAGGGCTGGATGTGCATGTGACTTGGACTCTATCCTGACCACAAAGGAAACATTACAGATATTTGGTTTCGTCTTTCCAAATAAAGTCCATCAACAAATCTGACTGAGAAAAAAGATCACTTGCAGTTAAAATGCAAGGCAAGTGCTAAAGAAAGAAGGGACTACAGGATGGCAACAAATGAGGAGGCTACCGTAATGATCCACACAAGAGGTATCTAAGCAGCTCACCCAGGTTGCTTACAGTATCGGATTCTCGACCCAGCAGGACAGGGCTTCTCCAAACGTGGATGGGCCCAGGTCCATGCAAAGCAAAAGCCTGCAACATCAGAACCACCAGCCTTAGACGAGGGTCTCCATGTCTTTTCCAGTCAATGCAGATGAGCCCTCTCTTCTAGTTCTCTTTCCTCGAGTCCCACCATCACTGAAAACTTGCAGTTTACTGCAGAGCTCCTCTTCGGTCCTGGTCACATTTTGCCAAGGTCCATCCTCATCATAGATGCACACTTTGACTCCCTTCCTATCATGCAGCCCTATTTGGTCCCTGACTCTTATCCTTCTTAGTGCCCGGTTTTCCCGGTCCCCCCATTTTGGGGCCCAAGGGATCCATCCTATCATGATGCACACTTACCCTGTGGTATTTTGTTGCATCAGCCTGAATGGTGCACACTATCATTTATTCATTGATTCACCACTTACTGAGACTACTAAAAGTTCACTCTGTCTTACACCTCAGGGAAATCAAATGAACAGAACAGCATCGAGGGCTTCAGCAGCCTGAGGCAGGGGTAGATGGTTTCAAACAATAGTAACAAGAGCCCTGAGAGAGGCAGGTGTAGATGTGGAATGAAGCACAGTTTTCGTTTCTGCCAGTAGGAAGCCCTTAGAGAAGAGACAATCCAGTTAGGTTTAGGTAAAGATGGGAAGGAGGATGCACCAGCCAGGCTGAGTACAAACAAGTGCACAGACTGAGAGTCTGGACACAGCTCAGCACCTCTGAAAAGTTCTACCTGGTCCCCTAGGATGGAGCTCAGCATGCAGGAGGAAGCACTGGTAAAAAGGGGACTGGACTGCAGTTGAGGTCAATTTAGGAAGGGCTGGATGTGCATGTGACTTGGACTCTATCCTGACCACAAAGGAAACATTACAGATATTTGGTTTCGTCTTTCCAAATAAAGTCCATCAACAAATCTGACTGAGAAAAAAGATCACTTGCAGTTAAAATGCAAGGCAAGTGCTAAAGAAAGAAGGGACTACAGGATGGCAACAAATGAGGAGGCTACCGTAATGATCCACACAAGAGGTATCTAAGCAGCTCACCCAGGTTGCTTACAGTATCGGATTCTCGACCCAGCAGGACAGGGCTTCTCCAAACGTGGATGGGCCCAGGTCCATGCAAAGCAAAAGCCTGCAACATCAGAACCACCAGCCTTAGACGAGGGTCTCCATGTCTTTTCCAGTCAATGCAGATGAGCCCTCTCTTCTAGTTCTCTTTCCTCGAGTCCCACCATCACTGAAAACTTGCAGTTTACTGCAGAGCTCCTCTTCGGTCCTGGTCACATTTTGCCAAGGTCCATCCTCATCATAGATGCACACTTTGACTCCCTTCCTATCATGCAGCCCTATTTGGTCCCTGACTCTTATCCTTCTTAGTGCCCGGCCCCTCACCATTTCCTGACCCATCTCACAGCCCTTCCAGCACCACTGTGCTTCACATGCCCCACCCACTGGCAGGCAGCACAGGAGTGGTGAATCATGACCATCAGAGACTAAGACTGAAGTGAAAAGACAATGAAGGTTTTTATAGAATACTGGAAACCAGCATCTTATTCAACAAGTAATGCACAGGGAGCAATTCCTTCACCACTGTCCACAGAACCCCAAGGACTGGGCTTCCAGACACTGACCACAGGCCTGTGTGTATGGAGGACTGCATCCCGTAACAGGGCCACAGGCTTCAGGCTTTGACTGTGTGTCCAAATCTCAGTAGGTCACCTTGAACAAATCACTCACTCTTCTAGATATGCTAAGGCTTTGGTTGTGTATACACGGCACCAATCGCACAGGCCTAGCCACTGGGAAACATGAATCTTAAGGCTGGTTCTTACTCCGCCTACCCCATCTTAGTGAATACTGAATCCATCTTTCCTCCTCTGTGCAGTCTTAGTAGGAAATCTCAAAACAAGACAATTCATTCTCCAAGATTCTTAACATTGTTTAAGTGACAAGAATGAGTCCAGGGTTGGGGTGGAGGGCGGAAATTACCCAGTAGGAAGAGGAAGAAGGTTGTCCAGCTATTTAAAGTACATCACCACTCAGGTGTTTACACTGGACGGTCCTCAGCAGCTGGTGACTCACTCTACAGGGAGTATCTTAAAATGACCTTTCTATTCTTCTGGATACATTCTGAGTTATCCAGGATATGAGACACTCCCTCCTCAGGGCTATTTCCTCAGGCTCACAAGTGAATACATCTTTCCTTATCTTCCTTTTAAAGCTTGAGGGAAAATATGTCTGCAACTTCACACTGATTTCTCTGAGATATTTCTACACTGCCTTACTAAGCCCACCTGGGACCACAAGAGACACAGGCTCTATTCTTGAGTTGAGAAGATCCCCGGGAGTAGGAAATGCCATCCCACTCCAGTAATCTTGCCTGGAAAATTCCATGGACAGAGGAGCCTGGTGGTTGACAGTTCATGGGGTCAAAAAGAGACATGACTGAGTGAGCATGGAGCACTACTAAGTGCATGTTAAAAAACAAAACAAAACAAAACAAAAAACAAGTAACGCCTACCTTGAAAAAAATGTTTTGCAAAAACTAAGAAATATTTCTAGTTTTTTCACTTGCCCAGGAACTCAGTTCTGCATCTCTTCATATGTCTCATAAAGCTAGCACGATGCCTGGTAGAGAGCAGCACACTCGATAAATTTTTCCATCATTGTGTCATAGATACGCCTTTATGCTTATCACTAAAGAAAAAAAAATGTGATAAACTCTTAATGGGATGTAGGATGCACCAACTGCTATCAGGAAATACATACTGAAGAACAGAAAATGGAAAAAAAAAATTAAATCCCTTAACATTGTTTCACTCCCCTCAGGGACTTGGTCTTTACTATACCCAGGCAGGCCTTTCCAAAACAAAGTACACTTGAAGTCATGTCTCCAACCAAATTTCAATATAGTAAAACGTCAACTACAGAATTCTCCAGGCAAGAATACTAGAGTGGGTAGCCTTTCCCTTCTCCACGGGATCTTCCCAACCCAGGGATCCAACCCAGGTCTCCCATTTTTCAGGCAGACTGTTTACTGTCTGAGCCTCCAGGGAAGTCCAAATTTCAACCACCTTTTCTAAACACTAACCCAAACAGTTAAACCTATTGGCCTAAGTTTTTCACAAATAATTCCAATAGGGAGAAATGCCTCATTTCCAGGCCCTACTTCTATTGGCTGCTTTGAAAGAACCCAAAGTGATTTAATGACTTAAGATGACATGAGCAACTCTACACCAATGCCCTTATTCAAATAAACACATTCCTGGAGTTATTAGTAGATAAACATCATCAAACACCGACTCAAATAACTCTGGGCTTCTGAGGGCGGACCAAGGGAGTTTGATCTCCGACCATGAGAAGGAGCTACAGTGATGACGGGTGTTACACAGACGTCCAGGATTCTGCTGCTATTTTCTCCTTTCCTCTTCTTACAGTGCCTAAAACTGCTCTAATCCATTGTTTTAGCTCAGGCTGCCATAGTAAGATACCATAACCTGTGTGGCTCAACAGCAAAAATTGATTTTCTCACAGTGTGGAGGCTAAAAGTCCAAGATCGAGGTCCAGCAGGGTCAGTTTCTGTTGAGGGCTCTTTCCCTGGTTTGTAAATGGCTGCATTCTCACTTCGTCCTTACATGTCTTTTCTTAAGTGCATGCACGCTTGAGTTCCTGGAGAGAGCTAGCAACTCTCTAGGGTCTCTTCCTATAAAGACAGTAATCCAATTAGAATAGGGCTCCACCCTTATGATTCAGTCAACCTTAATTACCTTAGTTCAAATACAGCCAGCCTAGGGATTAGAACTTCAACATAAGAATCTTGGAGGGACACAAACATTCAGCCCATAGCATCCATAAATAAGCGATTATTCCCCCTTGTCTAAATAAAACCTTGATTTTCTACGTTGATCTGTTTCTCCTGCAGAAATTATCCCAAGACCCATAGAGTCTCACCAAACAGAGTTTACAGAACAACGGAAAGTTAGCAGAGACACCAACATTCATCTTCTAAACAAATACTTCTTGGAGAGACAGTATTTTTTTTTTTTTTTATCTTAGATGAATTTCTTTGAAGCTCTTTATCTAAAAGGAATCGGGGCTCTTTTCCGAAGATTTGTACCCCACAGCCATTTGAAAATACTGCTTTGTGACTACTGGGAAATGAACAAAGCCTCGACATCACAAGTAATCAAGCAGATATAGCAAGGAAAGACACTTTGAAACTTTGGAACAGAATACTTCATGGACATAAATGACAAACTAAACTCAGGCCTTTCACATTCTACTACCACCAGTCTAACTTCTAATCCTGAGAGGAAAACTCTATATAGGAAATAATGCTCACCTTATAAAAAAGTTCATATGATTATTTCTGATTATAAAAGAAATTCATAATAATTTTTGAACAGTGTTAAAAAATAGAGTCTAAAAAAATAATGCTACATCTCAATTATAATAATTGTTTGTAACAACACTGCAACATTTAATTTTGTATCACAATTCTTTACTTCTCATAGTTACTCATTTTAAAACTTATTACCATAATTTTTACATAATTTATAAATAATATTTTCTCTTCTAACTTGGGACCAAGAACATAAATGGTTGGTTTTCTGAAACAATTTATATAAACTCTGGATGGGAATATTAAATGATGTAGGATGTAATTAATACAAATTATAAATTAATACAAATATTAAATGATGTAGGATATAATACAAATATGATTTTCCTGAAAAAAAATTTAGGAAGGGGCTACCATTTACCCATACATGGAGTTTTTACAAGAATCCTCATATCTTGTTGTTAGTGTTGACCATCCAGATTTCTGGAGAAAAATCTCAGACATTTCTCCTCTCTTGGCTCTTTATAGAGCTGCTAATGCATGTTCAGACTTTCCTATTCATTGAGAGCCTCGAGATTTTTCCCAATAGTGGCTCCACCCTTATGATTCAGTCAACCTTAATTACCTTAGTTCAAATACAGCCAGCCTAGGGATTAGAACTTCAACATAAGAATCTTGGAGGGACACAAACATTCAGCCCATAGCATCCATAAATAAGCGATTATTCCCCCTTGTCTAAATAAAACCTTGATTTTCTACGTTGATCTGTTTCTCCTGCAGAAATTATCCCAAGACCCATAGAGTCTCACCAAACAGAGTTTACAGAACAACGGAAAGTTAGCAGAGACACCAACATTCATCTTCTAAACAAATACTTCTTGGAGAGACAGTATTTTTTTTTTTTTTTATCTTAGATGAATTTCTTTGAAGCTCTTTATCTAAAAGGAATCGGGGCTCTTTTCCGAAGATTTGTACCCCACAGCCATTTGAAAATACTGCTTTGTGACTACTGGGAAATGAACAAAGCCTCGACATCACAAGTAATCAAGCAGATATAGCAAGGAAAGACACTTTGAAACTTTGGAACAGAATACTTCATGGACATAAATGACAAACTAAACTCAGGCCTTTCACATTCTACTACCACCAGTCTAACTTCTAATCCTGAGAGGAAAACTCTATATAGGAAATAATGCTCACCTTATAAAAAAGTTCATATGATTATTTCTGATTATAAAAGAAATTCATAATAATTTTTGAACAGTGTTAAAAAATAGAGTCTAAAAAAATAATGCTACATCTCAATTATAATAATTGTTTGTAACAACACTGCAACATTTAATTTTGTATCACAATTCTTTACTTCTCATAGTTACTCATTTTAAAACTTATTACCATAATTTTTACATAATTTATAAATAATATTTTCTCTTCTAACTTGGGACCAAGAACATAAATGGTTGGTTTTCTGAAACAATTTATATAAACTCTGGATGGGAATATTAAATGATGTAGGATGTAATTAATACAAATTATAAATTAATACAAATATTAAATGATGTAGGATATAATACAAATATGATTTTCCTGAAAAAAAATTTAGGAAGGGGCTACCATTTACCCATACATGGAGTTTTTACAAGAATCCTCATATCTTGTTGTTAGTGTTGACCATCCAGATTTCTGGAGAAAAATCTCAGACATTTCTCCTCTCTTGGCTCTTTATAGAGCTGCTAATGCATGTTCAGACTTTCCTATTCATTGAGAGCCTCGCTAAACCCTAAGCCTATTATAAAGGAAGTCCCAGAGACTCTTCAACCCACTCTGGACATTCTGTGAAAAAGACCAATAGGTTTTTTTTTCCCCTTACCCCAGGATAGACTACTGTTTTCTCAGGACCTGGGATAGGGCTATTTTTAGTTGCCTTACACAAATGCAAGCTTCCCTGGTGGCTCAGTGGTAAAGAATCCACCTGCCATCTAGGAAACATGGGCTCAATCCCTGAGTCAGGAAGATCCCCTGGAGAAGGGAATGGCAACCCACTCTAATGTTCTTGCCTGGACAATCACATAGACAGAGGAGCTTGGCTACAGTCCATAGGGTGGCAAAAGAGTAGGACATAACTGAGTGCATAAACAATAAAAATAACACACAAATGCATGTCCATATTCCCAAAAATATTTGCTTCCAATCACCAAGGCAGAAAAGGTTCTTTCATTTTTCAGAAAAAAAAAAGGAACCAAATCTCTACATTTCTGCTTAAAGATTTTAGGAAGACACGTTTGGATTAATAACTTCCTGGACAGTCCAGTGGTTAAGACTTCATGCTTTCAAAGCAGGGGGCACGAGTATGATCCCTGGTCAAGGAAGTAAGATCCCAAACGCTGTGCAGCACTGCCAAAAAATAAATAACAATAATAAAGAATTGCCATTATTTTTAAAATGCTCCATTAACACTTTCACAAAATGAAATAATGAATTGGTTGCTTTAAGAATACAGTTCACAGCTTGGGGGAGGAGTGGTATCAAAGTCACCCAGGAAGATGTGCAGATCTCATATCCAGAAGGGTTCTCAACCAGCCTCATCCCACCGACCTCCCCTTTCTGGCACACACACACAGAGGCCATGAATCCGGTGGAGAACAAATACACACGTGTGACCAGCAGCTTCCCAAGCCTCCTATGCCAACGTCATGCTTCCCTTTCTCCTCCCCAACTAGAAGCAGCCATGTTTTAGCTCATTACAGAGGGGCAGGTGCCTGTTTCTGGGTTGAGTTACTTTCCTTCTTCCATAGGGGTACAAATGGGATCAGACTTATGCATCCTAGGTTTTGAACCTCCCCGCAGTAACAAGGACAGGGCTAAACATAATAAAGGTTTAGTCCCACCTACAAATCTTCCTTCCTGGTTGAGGTGCACAGCTCCAAGCCAAGTTCCCAGGGATAAATCATCCTGTACCATGGACTATTGCAGTTCAGATGAGATTCTCTCTTATCGCACCACTTCTTTCTCTGTACCCGAGAGACTGTGAGCAAAATCATCAATGTGATATCAGCATGCTTCGTTACTGCAATACTGCAAAGGTGTCCATGAAATCACACTTTTTATGAAGGCCGCAGTATACCTGTCAAGGACCAAATGGTGTGTGTCCTTGTGGACTCCTTTCCACCCACCCAGCCACCCAGCTGTCCCAGCTGTTCCCACACGTGGTCGTCTCTCATACAAAGATGAGATGAAATGAGGACCAGAGATGCCTCGGGCGATAAAGGACACACTTCATGTTGAAGGTGCTGACCTAGCCTCAAAGTTGGTGACAGTGGAGAAGGGCAATGGGTCTTCTTACCCAGATCACTGAGCTCTTTAAAGTTGCTCTGCTTAATGAGGGAAAGCAGAGAAGCCACCAACCACCGGTTTTCATCATGTAGTTTAATCTGCCTTGGAGAAATTCCTCCTGAATTTTGGCAATTGGTTTTCTGTCAGACTTCATTTCTAATATTATCAATGTCTGCCCCTTTGTGTACATTTATTGATATTTCAGTGGGAAGTTATGACAGGCCACATTATGGAAAAGAAGCAAAATTATTTTAAGCTGGAATTGGGGAGGAGTGGTATCAAAGTCACCCAGGAAGATGTGCAGATCTCATATCCAGAAGGGTTCTCAACCAGCCTCATCCCACCGACCTCCCCTTTCTGGCACACACACACAGAGGCCATGAATCCGGTGGAGAACAAATACACACGTGTGACCAGCAGCTTCCCAAGCCTCCTATGCCAACGTCATGCTTCCCTTTCTCCTCCCCAACTAGAAGCAGCCATGTTTTAGCTCATTACAGAGGGGCAGGTGCCTGTTTCTGGGTTGAGTTACTTTCCTTCTTCCATAGGGGTACAAATGGGATCAGACTTATGCATCCTAGGTTTTGAACCTCCCCGCAGTAACAAGGACAGGGCTAAACATAATAAAGGTTTAGTCCCACCTACAAATCTTCCTTCCTGGTTGAGGTGCACAGCTCCAAGCCAAGTTCCCAGGGATAAATCATCCTGTACCATGGACTATTGCAGTTCAGATGAGATTCTCTCTTATCGCACCACTTCTTTCTCTGTACCCGAGAGACTGTGAGCAAAATCATCAATGTGATATCAGCATGCTTCGTTACTGCAATACTGCAAAGGTGTCCATGAAATCACACTTTTTATGAAGGCCGCAGTATACCTGTCAAGGACCAAATGGTGTGTGTCCTTGTGGACTCCTTTCCACCCACCCAGCCACCCAGCTGTCCCAGCTGTTCCCACACGTGGTCGTCTCTCATACAAAGATGAGATGAAATGAGGACCAGAGATGCCTCGGGCGATAAAGGACACACTTCATGTTGAAGGTGCTGACCTAGCCTCAAAGTTGGTGACAGTGGAGAAGGGCAATGGGTCTTCTTACCCAGATCACTGAGCTCTTTAAAGTTGCTCTGCTTAATGAGGGAAAGCAGAGAGAAGCCACCAACCACCGGTTTTCATCATGTAGTTTAATCTGCCTTGGAGAAATTCCTCCTGAATTTTGGCAATTGGTTTTCTGTCAGACTTCATTTCTAATATTATCAATGTCTGCCCCTTTGTGTACATTTATTGATATTTCAGTGGGAAGTTATGACAGGCCACATTATGGAAAAGAAGCATAAAGTTATTTTAAGCTGGAATCCCTCACTCCAAACCACTTATTTTTCAGGAGTTCAGTGGTATAACCTTAAGAGTCCTAAATTTAACCTTGTGGTCCCTAAGAGGTATTACATACTTAGTGTGCACACACACACATACACACACAGTCTGTATGCACAAATATACTACTTTGGATATCTGAGCATTTTCCCATTGGCAGATGTGTGTATACACTTGGATGCTGTTTGAAGGATATATATATCTTGTTTATTGAAATACTGTTTGTGGTTTCTGCAATTGCAACATCCTGCTGGGGAAATCTCACAAATAAGCAAAATCTGGCATGAGACATTTGCTTCAGAGAGAAATGTCGCAAAAACAGGAATAACAAATAACTTAACCAGGCAATGCAACAATGGGAAGTAGGAAAAAACCATGAAATCTAGTTTCCTACCAACTGTACATGACAGCTAATAGTTCTTATACTATAGTCCCCAGATACCCATATTAAGAAAGTGCTTTGAGACGACTTGGAGAAGGAAATGGCAACCCACTCCAAGTAATCTTGCTTGGAGAACTCCATGGACAGGGGAGCCTGGCAGGCTACAGTCCATGGGGTTGAAAAACAGTTGGACATGACTTAGCAACTAAGCAGTAACAATCTATGTTCCCCCACTTACTCAAGCCAGAAATCAGGCAGATATCCTAAACTTCTTCTTTCCCCTAACTCCTCACATACAATTGTAAGCCCTGTTACTTCCATCTTCTCAACAGGTTAGATCCACATTTCACCATGCAGGACTGCTCCTCTGGTTTAGGTGCTTACCTCTCACCTCATCTACTGACATAATCTCTGTTAGATCACCTTTCTGTCACCCCCTCACCCAGAAGCTACAGTATGCATACTTTAAAGGTATATATTGCTTGTAGCACCAACCAAATGGAATTCTTTAAAGAATTTGCTGGAAATCTTCATATTCTAACAAATCTCATCTGTGCATGAATTATTGAATACATCTTCCCTATATGCTATACATTAACTGCATCTTCTATATAGTGATATGCATTTTATGTAATTTCAATCACTGTCTATGTTTCCTTTGATTTATTTTATCACTTGACACTAGATACATAAAGTGTATTTTTTTAAGTTTTGTTTTATTGTGGACCATTTTTAAAGTTGTTATTGAATTTGCTACAATACTATTTTCTGTTTTATGTTTTGGTGCTTTGGCCCCAAGGCATGTGAGATCTTAGCTCTTTGACCAGGGATCAAACCTGCACCTCTTGGAAGGCAAATGTCATTAACTTAGTGTGCACACACACACTACACACACAGTCTGTATGCACAAATATACTACTTTGGATATCTGAGCATTCTCCCATTGGCAGATGTGTGTATACACTTGGATGCTGTTTGAAGGATATATATATCTTGTTTATTGAAATACTGTTTGTGGTTTCTGCAATTGCAACATCCTGCTGGGGAAATCTCACAAATAAGCAAAATCTGGCATGAGACATTTGCTTCAGAGAGAAATGTCGCAAAAACAGGAATAACAAATAACTTAACCAGGCAATGCAACAATGGGAAGTAGGAAAAAACCATGAAATCTAGTTTCCTACCAACTGTACATGACAGCTAATAGTTCTTATACTATAGTCCCCAGATACCCATATTAAGAAAGTGCTTTGAGACGACTTGGAGAAGGAAATGGCAACCCACTCCAAGTAATCTTGCTTGGAGAACTCCATGGACAGGGGAGCCTGGCAGGCTACAGTCCATGGGGTTGAAAAACAGTTGGACATGACTTAGCAACTAAGCAGTAACAATCTATGTTCCCCCACTTACTCAAGCCAGAAATCAGGCAGATATCCTAAACTTCTTCTTTCCCCTAACTCCTCACATACAATTGTAAGCCCTGTTACTTCCATCTTCTCAACAGGTTAGATCCACATTTCACCATGCAGGACTGCTCCTCTGGTTTAGGTGCTTACCTCTCACCTCATCTACTGACATAATCTCTGTTAGATCACCTTTCTGTCACCCCCTCACCCAGAAGCTACAGTATGCATACTTTAAAGGTATATATTGCTTGTAGCACCAACCAAATGGAATTCTTTAAAGAATTTGCTGGAAATCTTCATATTCTAACAAATCTCATCTGTGCATGAATTATTGAATACATCTTCCCTATATGCTATACATTAACTGCATCTTCTATATAGTGATATGCATTTTATGTAATTTCAATCACTGTCTATGTTTCCTTTGATTTATTTTATCACTTGACACTAGATACATAAAGTGTATTTTTTTAAGTTTTGTTTTATTGTGGACCATTTTTAAAGTTGTTATTGAATTTGCTACAATACTATTTTCTGTTTTATGTTTTGGTGCTTTGGCCCCAAGGCATGTGAGATCTTAGCTCTTTGACCAGGGATCAAACCTGCACCTCTGGCATTGGAAGGCAAAGTCTTAACCACTGGACTGCCAGAGAATTCCCCTGGAATGTACTTTAGAAATAGCATTATTTATGGAATTACTCCATTTCGTAACTATATGTATTCTGCTGTGCTGATAATCAAAAGTAATTAAACTATTCCTATAGTGGAACTGATGTTGTTTCACAGACCACATAACAAGAAATAACTGTGCATGAAGTGTTTTATCACTATAAATTTTTTTTTTTTCATGCAAACTTTGACAGGTGGGATTACTGATTCAAACTCCCATTAAAAATAGGAGTACCTACAACCACTTGGAGCGATGGTCTGGAGGGATGGGAGGAGGGGAACTGGGTGGGGGGAGGGTCAAGGGATATGCATATGAATGATCTGGGAACATACGTGTACAAAAATAAATAAATAAATAAATAAAAATATTAAAAAAAAAAAAAACCTCCCATTAATGACTGTCATGTTAGGCAATACGGCAGAGTGGCTAAGAAAGCATACTCTGTATAAAACTTTTGAGGTTTCAATCCTAGTTCCACCATTTCCTGCATGACCTTAGACAACTTACTTAACCTCTCTATGACTCAGTTTCCTGTATAATGAGTGATAACTGAACCTTCCCTTATGGAACTGTCACGAAGATTAGACAGAAAACATATGACAAGCTCCAGAACAAAGCTTGGTGAATAGCAAGTGCTCCACAAAGACTATTACATATATATATATATATATATATATATATATATATATATATATACCTTCATTTCTAAAAGGATCACATTAATATTCAATACAACCAGTAGGTTATTGCCTATCAGTTTTACTGCAACTTTATCACCAAACACTATTTTGGGTGATTCTTACTTAGTAAATAGCTACTGTATCTTAGCACAACGTCCTTTTAAAATGCCTAAAACACTTGTTCCTTAAGTATATTTAAAATTCTTAAATAAAAAATAGTTTCAGAGACATTATTCTTTAGTATTATATATACTCTGACCAAATAAGCTTATCAATTTATATTTTTAAGAAACCAAGTTACATGAGTTGAGTTGCTTTTTTTTTTTCTAATAACAATCATCAATACATAAAAGGATGGAAAAGAATGGTGTAGGGAACCCTACAACTGGCAAGAAATTAATAGCTCATTAGATTCACTATATTCATTCTCCTGCTAGAGTGGCCAGAGATCACTGTCAAAGGATATTACACAGAAAAATTCAAAATTGGTCATTACACAGGTGATTCCAGCCCTTGTCATAAAGATCCTAGTAGAAAGACACACGTGATCCCCAAGAGACAATTTATGCAATGTATGTGATGGCTTTGGATACCTGTTCCATAAAAAGACAGATTTTGACTTAGATTGGAAGAAAAAAGTATGATTAAAGTCTAAGTTGAAATAAAACAAGTCCATATTTGTCAAAAAACAACAACATCGTGAATAAACTTAACTAGAAATCCAATAAGGTTGAGGTTCCGGTCCTTCCTGAATCACAAATGTGGTGTCTAGAGCAATGCTTTTCAAACTATGGGTCAGGACCCACTAATGAGCTATTGGGTAAAGTCAGTGCCAATGTTCCTCTTTTTTTTTCTTTTAAATTCTGGCCTGTTTTTCTTCTAATTTATTTTCATTCATCCTTATTCTTTGGTCTGTGTGTGTCTCCCACTGCAGTGGCCTTTCTCATTGCAGAGCACCAGCCCTGGGCGCATGTGCTCCAGAGAGCTGGCTCGTAATTGGACACAATGGTCCAGCCGCTCCAGGCCACGTGGGATCTTCCCATGTCAGGGATCGAACCGATGCCCCTTGCACTGCAAGGCAGACTCTTCACCCAATGGACCACCAGGGAAGCCCCAATCTTTAAGTTTATCGTTTTACTGAGGTATAATTGACATACAACATTCTACTAGTTTCAGGTATACAACATAATGATTTGAATTTTGTATATATTTTTTAAATGAAAAAGAATAGATCACAGAAAGTATGATCAGCTACTATTTTACTTGTATGTGTGTGGGGCGGTGCTGGTGGTGTTGGGAAATAAAATGTATTTCCTTTTATGGATGATAGTTAAGATTAAAACCCACTGAGAGAGAGTACCTCATTTTACTGTGCTCCAGATACTGCATTTTTTTACAAACTGATAGTCTGTAGCGACCGTGAATTGTCAGATGATAACTTGTGGTTTCTATTTTCACATTAGGGTATGTACATTGTTTTTTTAGACATAACACTATGGTTGGTCCGAAACCTGTGGGTTATCACTCATTTAGACATAACACTACTGCACTCTTAAAGCACTACAGTATAGTGTAAACAAAACTTATATGCACCAGGAAACCAAAAAATGTGTGTTTTTCACTCTATTGTGATAATTTGCTTCATTGCAATGGTCCAGAACCGAACCTGCAATATCTCCAATACATGCCTGTAAGTCACTTAATTTCTGTGAAGTTGTGTCCTCATCTTTTAAATTGAAAACATTCTACTGCAGACAGGAGACCCAAATATAATAATTTCACACTTTTTAAACTATAAAACAACGTGTTAATGTGTTCAGGTTACAGCATTTTGGTTGGGTTTCCTTAGAGTCAGTTTAATGTTTCTCTGGTGTATATGCTCACAACATAAAATCAAGATGCTAGCAATTTGTATGTATGGTATCAGACATAATTGTGCAAATGTAGTCTCCTAAAACAACGGAGCTAGAAACTGGCAATCCTTAAATTTCTTGAAATTTTTATTATCTCCTTTGTAGTACTGACTATACAGCCTTGGGGTGGGGGTGGCAAGGGACGAGACTAAAGAAGGCAGCATCTAGGTGTCTCCCACTGCAGTGGCCTTTCTCATTGCAGAGCACCAGCCCTGGGCGCATGTGCTCCAGAGAGCTGGCTCGTAATTGGACACAATGGTCCAGCCGCTCCAGGCCACGTGGGATCTTCCCATGTCAGGGATCGAACCGATGCCCCTTGCACTGCAAGGCAGACTCTTCACCCAATGGACCACCAGGGAAGCCCCAATCTTTAAGTTTATCGTTTTACTGAGGTATAATTGACATACAACATTCTACTAGTTTCAGGTATACAACATAATGATTTGAATTTTGTATATATTTTTTAAATGAAAAAGAATAGATCACAGAAAGTATGATCAGCTACTATTTTACTTGTATGTGTGTGGGGCGGTGCTGGTGGTGTTGGGAAATAAAATGTATTTCCTTTTATGGATGATAGTTAAGATTAAAACCCACTGAGAGAGAGTACCTCATTTTACTGTGCTCCAGATACTGCATTTTTACAAACTGATAGTCTGTAGCGACCGTGAATTGTCAGATGATAACTTGTGGTTTCTATTTTCACATTAGGGTATGTACATTGTTTTTTTAGACATAACACTATGGTTGGTCCGAAACCTGTGGGTTATCACTCATTTAGACATAACACTACTGCACTCTTAAAGCACTACAGTATAGTGTAAACAAAACTTATATGCACCAGGAAACCAAAAAATGTGTGTTTTTCACTCTATTGTGATAATTTGCTTCATTGCAATGGTCCAGAACCGAACCTGCAATATCTCCAATACATGCCTGTAAGTCACTTAATTTCTGTGAAGTTGTGTCCTCATCTTTTAAATTGAAAACATTCTACTGCAGACAGGAGACCCAAATATAATAATTTCACACTTTTTAAACTATAAAACAACGTGTTAATGTGTTCAGGTTACAGCATTTTGGTTGGGTTTCCTTAGAGTCAGTTTAATGTTTCTCTGGTGTATATGCTCACAACATAAAATCAAGATGCTAGCAATTTGTATGTATGGTATCAGACATAATTGTGCAAATGTAGTCTCCTAAAACAACGGAGCTAGAAACTGGCAATCCTTAAATTTCTTGAAATTTTTATTATCTCCTTTGTAGTACTGACTATACAGCCTTGGGGGGTGGGGGGTGGCAAGGGAGGGGAGGAAACGAGACTAAAGAAGGCAGCATCTAGGTGTCACTGGGGGGCCCTGTGAAATACTCATCCCTTAGGAGGACGACCAAAAAGGGGAGACGTTTGCAGGCTACTCCCGCAGGAGGCTGGATCATGAACTTCAGTGGCCACCCCACCCTCTGCACAGCTCTTCAGTGGTACTTTACTTGGAGGTGTAAACCACCAATGTTTGCTTCCCACTCCAAGTTCAGAATCCTGCGCCAGGCTGTAAATGCCACAAACAATTCTAGGCAGCACAGCTTTATCTAGCTACACATGTTATCTGCACACATCATGGTACCACAAAATAAGAAACATCTTAAGACTGTTAGCTAACAAAATGGA
Source organism: Tragulus kanchil (assembly GCA_022376925.1). Classification (NCBI taxonomy): domain Eukaryota; kingdom Metazoa; phylum Chordata; class Mammalia; order Artiodactyla; family Tragulidae; genus Tragulus; species Tragulus kanchil. The sequence goes on from JAIOJX010000030.1 coordinate 73,266,820, forward strand.
AACAGCTAATAGGAAAGGTACACTCCCTTATAACTCTCCCACAGAGGTTACCAACAAAAGGAAGGAAAAGACATTCGAAAGATTCTGAGTAAATAAGGGATGGTACCTGTCCCCCTAAAAACGGAAAGGGCTTTTAAAAGGAACAAAATTCCTACCCTGTTGTTGTTTAGTCACTAAGTCAAGTCCAACTCTTTCGTGACTCCCCCATAGACGGCAGCCCACCAGGCCCTTCTGCCCATGGAATTTCCAGGCAAGAACACTGGAGTTGGTTGCCATTTCTTCCCCAAGGGATCTTCCCGACCGAAGGATCAAACCTCTATCTCCTGCTTGGAAGCGGATTCTTTACCACTGAGCCAGCTGGGAAGCCTGAACTCCTACTTAGATGATTTTAAAAACCACTTCAGCATAAATGGAGGATAGGAATGTTTCTGAAGACTCAGTGATAGTGGTATGATAATACTTCATTTTTAAAATGACATCCATGACCTTCAGATCAGCTTGTTCTGAATTCTGTTTCCTGTAAGCCTTATGGATTTTCTGCACTGATCAATTCAGTCCACATTCCCCTTGTAAGCCTAACCAGGTTCACAAATGTAAAACATCTGGCCGGGTTGAGAGGCACAGTTTGCAGCTCAGAAAGGCTCTCTGGCTCACCTGGGAATGCTGTGTACACGCCTGCTGAGCCAGCCAATGTAGAAACAGATCTGTCCTGGCCCTAACTTTCTCTGTGACTAATTCTCACCACTTTAAGGGAGGGGACTGGGACTATGACAGATGAGGACATGCAGAAGGCAGATAGTAAGTGCGTGGAAAGTCTTCAGGGGGTGATCAAGAATGTTTCAGTCACTGCCCATGGAGGTCCTCATAGAGAGAGAGAATCAGCCCAAAGCACCTTGGTTCTGGCAACCTGCCAGGTAGCTTTTGCTTACCTAGTTGAAAACCAGGTGGGGTGTGTCACAGCAAAAGTGCCTTTCTCGTAACAATCCCAGCACAATGGAAATATCTTTCGAATCAAAGGACACACTTATTTGGAAGAACTCTATAGAATTAGTCCTGAGAAAGACCTTGGAAATTATTTAACTGTGTGTTGAGACCCTGGATAGTTCAGTGACTTACCTAAAGTTATGCAGCTGGCAGCAATGTCTTGACTAAGATCAGGAGCTAAACAGAATCTGCTAAGATAGAATATGCTAACATTGTGCCAATACCCATCTTCAAAGAGACAAGGCTCCCTATCACTCAGGACTCTAGCTTTATCACCATACCTCTCTAGTTCCCTAGAACACTTAGGAATATGACTAAACATGCATTGTTTTAAGAACATTCATCAGTTAAATGGAGACCCACACATCAGGTTTGAAAAGGAGTTCCCATCTGTTATATACCTACTACCTGTATGAAATTAAAGTAGTTTTATCCATGTTTATAGTATGTTGCTTGAGACTGAAACACTAATATATAAAGATGCATAATTCTCTCATAAACACATGGGAGCTAAGAAGTATATTAGAAATATACAATTTGCATGGAAACTGAGTCATTCAAAGTTACAAAGATTTATTTCAAAGAATAAGGTAACTGAATTACTACTACATCTGATATCAGCCAACCTTTGTGCCCATAAAGTATATTTTCCTAACTATTTATTAAAAAAACTAGACAAGAGTAGACATATATTAACCAAGTTTATTTAAAACAAAAAAAACAAAACTTGTAGCATAAGCAGCTACAAACTGTGCTCTCCACTGTGAGAAATAAAGTCCACACGTAGACTTTTGCTAGATTCCTAGCAAAATTTTCACCACACAACCCCCCCAACAGATGGAGTCTAAAATACAGCTAAGCATTTCATAAGCCAAATGTTCAAAAATTAATAATAAAAGGTGGTCCTAGTTCTGTATGTATGATATTGTATAAAGGAGCACAACATATGCCCGCTCTCTGCTTCCACCTCTCATCTCATCCAACCTTTCTCCAGACGTGTGCTTACCCCTCCACACCCCCTACTCTGCAACCAAATCACAACCACCCAGAGGCGAGGTGTCAGCGGCAGCCCAAAACACTTGACTGATAACATCCGGTTTGCCATTCCAGGAAATCCCAGAGTGTGTTTTAATCCTCAGCCCAGAGCTTGCAAAGAAAGGCGAGACAAGATCTAATGGATACCAGCACCCCAGCTGTGACCTGGCACATAAAGAAATCAAGAAAATAAATCCCATCCATAATCTCTATAATTTAACACTTGGAAGAAAGCAACATCTGGGATCAACTCCAAACGGGACAGTGCTGCTGGCTGTGTCAGTGCTTCCTGCTCTGAGTGCTAACCCTGTGACAAGGGGACGCTCCCGGTCTTCGCCAGTTCAGCAAAGACAATCTCTTCCTAACAAGCAGTAATCTACTCCCCAAAACGGCTCAGGTGAACAGAAGGAACCAGCTACTCCTCGCAAGTCTCAGGTGAAAAGAAGAAACCATCTACCCCTTGTCGGTAGAATGCCTGGCAAAGGCTTCCCCTTACACTTCAAAGACACGGAAAACTGGAATGCCTTCCCAAAGGTGCGTCCTGGACAAACTATTGTCTTGCTAACCAGTCAAAATCCAGAACAAAAGCTCACATAATACATGGGAATGACTTTGGTTAATTATATAGCCCTTTCAGGGTACTCCAAAGACCTATCTTCAGGTGAAGTTGGAAAAAAAATCTCCTGTAATTATGACTCCCTGGAAAGGCTTTCCAGATTTTTTAAATTATGGGAAAATGAAATTGAGAACATAGCATATTACATTTATATCATCTAAATCACTAGACCTATTCCTAATTTAAAAAATAAAAAGTAAACCAATGAGCAGGATACGGCATTATAGGAAACAGGGACTGTTAGTAAAATCCGTAATACTTTGTCAAACCTTCTGAGAGGTTATAATTGCATTTGGCTGCTTCAGGCTTGTCAGAGAGCCTGCCTTCTTCATAGTCGCAACCTAAAAGGAATAACTGTCAAGGGGAGACCCAGCTGAAATCAACAAAAACGGCAACTGTTATCGGCCTGCAAGGGGAGGAGGGAAAGGAAAGGGGACTCCGGTATTCATCCGTCAATATTAATGTCCTTTGTTGTTCACCTTTATACACAACAGCAAGCGCTACCCTGCTCCTTTTCCTCCGAACACCCGTGTTAGGGTAGTCTTTCCTAAAACGGTCTTCTTGCCTCGAAGATCCAAGCTTTCCGTGTCTCTCTCCCCATTAACACTCTACAGCTGTCCTCCAGCACCACCCCCACCATCAGCAGAGAGGGTGGTCAGGAGTAAAAACATTGCTGAAATGCTCGTTTTCCTCCAAAGACCAAAGAGCAGAGCGGCGCAGATGTTGAAATTTACCAGTCCCCCCCCCCCCCACCCCGCCACTCTCCCGCCTCTCCATACACACACCCGGTAACCCGGGAAGGGAGGGAGGAGGGAGGCTCGGGCCGGACTCTATCTGAGCGGCTCTTTTGAGGACGCTGCTACATTCCGCACTCCGGGAATGTTGAAGGGAGGCACAGACAAGGTTCCGCGCCTCCCTTCTGTTTTGGGGATGTTCTCTCTGCGCGACTGTTGTTGTCTCCCTCTCCACCCTGGGAACTCGTTGCAGCCCTTGCCACCTTTAGGAAAAAGGAGAAGGAGGGAGAAGAAAGCCTTCGTCCTCCTCTTCCAACTTGACACGCACCCTCCCCGTAGCCACTCCAAACTCCGCAGGCACAGCCCGCAGTAGACGGACTGGCCGCGCGCTCCCCTAGCCGTCCCGGGGCTCCCTCAGGGAGCCCGTGCCGAAAGCGCCCATCCAGCGTTGAGGGGCGAGACCCTGACGCGCCCCCATCTGCCCGGAGGTGGCTGGGCAAAGCCCCGAACCCGAAGCGCGATGCCAGAATTACGCATTTCCAGTGGGGCTGAACGAGAGGGGCGCAGGGGCAAGGACGTGAGATATACACGGGCTCGGACCAGACCCAAATAAAAGTTCGTCCGGCGGAGACTCACCCACGCCGTATTTCTCGTGCTCCGTAGGTATCCACATGGCTAAACACGGGTCCGGGGTCTTCAGGCTTTGTAATCCCCGCGTCCCTTCTCCGGCTCACAACAATGCAAAGCTCTCGAGTAGCCGCTGCAGCGCTGGAGCCCGGCAGCTCCGCGCGGGCTGCAGGCGCTGGACAGGGTCTGCGCTGCAAGCTCCCGAGCCCGGCGTTGACACCGCGCGGCCGAGGCTGCGCCGCCCGCCGCTCTCCCGGCGGCGACTGTTCACAGTCTTCCGACGCGCTCTCTGGAACCCGGAGGCGCAGTCATTGTTCTGATTCACTGAACTAAGCGAACACGCCGGGGCACTCACGGGCGCACCCCCGCCCGTCAGCGCCTCTTCAAGCCCTCCCTGCCTAGCGCCCCGCAGCACGCTGGGAATTGTAGTTCTGAGCCGGAAGGAGGTGGGGGATTAGCGGCGAGGGGCGGGCCACGCTCTATTGGCCCAGATCGTGACGGCGCAGCGTGGGCGTGGAGGAAAAGCCGCGGGAGTGGGGAGTTCGTTTCCCTTCACGTTTCCATTGGTCCCGTGCCTGTTCCGCGGCCCTCCCTTTTTTTCCCCCTCTCTGCCGCGTAATGGCTGCTCCCAAGACCCAGGAGGCTGCCACCCACGGGGAGGAGGATAGTGATGGCAACCGTGGTGGAGTCGAAGGTGTCAGTTATGAGGGTGAGTAGGGTGCCTCTGAGGTGCAAAATGGTTTGTCTTTCTTTTTCTCCACTCTGGAATGCAGCTGACTGCTGGACGAACCCCAGCTCTAAGGCCACTCGAGCGCGAGGGGGCCACGGGCGGGGCGCCCTGGGACGGGATGGGGTAGGAAGAGGCTACTTGCTGGGGACTGCCTAAGAGGAAAGAGAAAATGGGATGAAATGGCTTTATCCGTAGCCAGGAGTTCCCTGGGCTTCTGGTCTACGTTTGGAACACCCAGCTTTTTGCTTGCTGTTGAGTGAGCGTGAGTCCGGTTCGCGCTTGTGTTTTTGTGACTCTGGGATTAGCGGCTCTCTTCTCTGGCCAGCACTCTACCCCTCTCCGGGATTTTCTTGGTTTGGCCTTGGGAGATAGGTTTTGTTTGGGTTCCGGCGAATTTCCACTTGCAGGCTGGTTGGTGAGATATACACGGCTCGGACCAGACCCAAATAAAAGTTCGTCCGGCGGAGACTCACCCACGCCGTATTTCTCGTGCTCCGTAGGTATCCACATGGCTAAACACGGGTCCGGGGTCTTCAGGCTTTGTAATCCCCGCGTCCCTTCTCCGGCTCACAACAATGCAAAGCTCTCGAGTAGCCGCTGCAGCGCTGGAGCCCGGCAGCTCCGCGCGGGCTGCAGGCGCTGGACAGGGTCTGCGCTGCAAGCTCCCGAGCCCGGCGTTGACACCGCGCGGCCGAGGCTGCGCCGCCCGCCGCTCTCCCGGCGGCGACTGTTCACAGTCTTCCGACGCGCTCTCTGGAACCCGGAGGCGCAGTCATTGTTCTGATTCACTGAACTAAGCGAACACGCCGGGGCACTCACGGGCGCACCCCCGCCCGTCAGCGCCTCTTCAAGCCCTCCCTGCCTAGCGCCCCGCAGCACGCTGGGAATTGTAGTTCTGAGCCGGAAGGAGGTGGGGGATTAGCGGCGAGGGGCGGGCCACGCTCTATTGGCCCAGATCGTGACGGCGCAGCGTGGGCGTGGAGGAAAAGCCGCGGGAGTGGGGAGTTCGTTTCCCTTCACGTTTCCATTGGTCCCGTGCCTGTTCCGCGGCCCTCCCTTTTTTTCCCCCTCTCTGCCGCGTAATGGCTGCTCCCAAGACCCAGGAGGCTGCCACCCACGGGGAGGAGGATAGTGATGGCAACCGTGGTGGAGTCGAAGGTGTCAGTTATGAGGGTGAGTAGGGTGCCTCTGAGGTGCAAAATGGTTTGTCTTTCTTTTTCTCCACTCTGGAATGCAGCTGACTGCTGGACGAACCCCAGCTCTAAGGCCACTCGAGCGCGAGGGGGCCACGGGCGGGGCGCCCTGGGACGGGATGGGGTAGGAAGAGGCTACTTGCTGGGGACTGCCTAAGAGGAAAGAGAAAATGGGATGAAATGGCTTTATCCGTAGCCAGGAGTTCCCTGGGCTTCTGGTCTACGTTTGGAACACCCAGCTTTTTGCTTGCTGTTGAGTGAGCGTGAGTCCGGTTCGCGCTTGTGTTTTTGTGACTCTGGGATTAGCGGCTCTCTTCTCTGGCCAGCACTCTACCCCTCTCCGGGATTTTCTTGGTTTGGCCTTGGGAGATAGGTTTTGTTTGGGTTCCGGCGAATTTCCACTTGCAGGCTGGTTGGTCACCGCTCTTCACTCTACAGATTTTCTCAGTTGCTGGCTGGAGCAGCCTCTGAAGGGAAAGTGTGTGTGGTTCTCACAGCTTCTTCCCCTGTCAGCTGCCCCGAGCATTTTCCAAAATTGAACGTGGAGCCTGGGAGATGTTCCCAGACTGGGTCCTTAGAGCAAGAGGAAAGGAAGTGGTAATCTGAGGTCATGGCTTCAGAGAAAGTCATCACAGCTACTTTGATTTGTTTGACTTTCAGCATGCCTTCTCATTCAGTGCAGAGAGCAAAAACCAATTTTTGAAAGCTGTGGGGCGGGAGGATCTTTAGAATTCCTCGCCCCATTTTGTTGTTCAGTCACATAGTCGTGACTGACTATTGTGAGCCCATGCATGGACTTCAGTGCGCCAGGCTTTGCTCGCCTTCACTGCCTTACTAAACTTGACGTGAGTTGATGTCCACTGGGTTAATGAAGCCACCGGACCATCTCATGCTGTGTACTCTCCTTCTTATCCTGTCCTCAGTCTTTCCCAGGATCAGGGTCTTTTCCAGTGAGTCAGCTCTTCACATTAGATGACCAAAGTATTGGAGCTTCAGCTTCAGCATCAATCCTTCCAATGAATATTCAGGGTTGATTTCCTTTAGAATTGACTGGTTTGATCTCCTTGCTGTCAAAGGGACCCTCCAGAAACTTCTCCAACACCACAGTTTGAAAGCATCAATGCTCAGCCTTCTTTATGGTCCAACTCTCAAGTCTGTACATGACTACTGGAAAAACCCTCAGTTTGACTATTCATACCTTTGTTGGTAAATGATGTCTCTGGTTTTTAATACACTGTCTACATTTGTTACAGCTGTATATTTAGTCTATAACCCACCCCACTTGCTTCTTTTTTAATTTGATATGTAATTTAACACAGCAAGTTGTCTTTTTCATTTTGTTGTTTGGTTTGGTTTGGTTTGGTCATACCACACAGCTTGCAGGATGTTAGTGCTCTGACCAGGGATCCAACCTAGGCCTGCTGCAGTGGAAGCACAGTCTTAACCACTGGACTGCCAGGGAAGTCCCTAGTTTTCTTTTTCTAATGAGTGTGGTTTGGGGCTCAAACTTGGGTCTTTTTCCTTGTTGCATTTTTTTTCAATGTCTGTCCTTTTTTTTTGCTTTCATAGTTACATTGACATTTAGTCTTAAGTTTCTATCTTAGCACAAGAGATAGTACTATTTCTTCCCATTTCTCATCAATGGAAACTCTAGTTCTGAAATTATTTCAGTACCTCTTTGGAGAAATCTTTGGTAAGTTTCATACTTAAATATTGTGTTATATTCATACCCTAAACAATTCATTTTGGGATGGGCCATATAGTTAACTCTTATCTTGTAGTAACATGCTAAAGGTTTTCCAAATTCTCAAAGTCCAAAAGGTTGCCTGTTTAAGGTTTGAAAGTGGACTCCTTGGTGAATTTACCTCACAAACTAACTCATAAAAAAGAAAATTGGATATGCATTTCAAAAGCATTATATGACTTTCAAATATCATTAGTTATTTTAAAATTATAAAACTTTTAATCATCAAGAGTTCAAACCATTCAGAGATGTACAAGGTAAAAAAATATAGATCTAAAAAACTAAAAAATAAAAGATATATATAAATCAAAGTTACTGCACCACACAAAATCTCACTCCCAAAGTAACAATTCTTAGAGTTTGGTATGTGTTCATTTCAAAAATTTTATATAGTACTCGCTTCGGCAGCACATATACTAAAATTGGAACGATACAGAGAAGATTAGCATGGCCCCTGTGCAAGGATGACACGCAAATTTGTGAAGCGTTCCATATTTTTGAAACTTAAAAGCTTTTGTACAGCAAAAGAAATCACAAAAAAGCTGAACAGACACCCCACAGAGTGGGAGAAAATCATAGCAAATGAAACAACAAAGAATTCATCTCCAAAATCTACAAACAACTCAGACAACTCAGCACAGGAAAAACAAACAACCCAATCAAAAAATGGGAAAAAGATCTAAAGAGACACCTCTTCAAAGAGGACATACAGATGGCCCAAAAGCACATGAAATGATGCTGAACTTCACTTATCATTAGAGAAATGCAAATTAAAACCACAGTGAGATACCACCTTACACCCGTCAGAATGGCCATCATCCAAAAATCGACAGACAAATAAATGCTGGAGAGGGTGCGGAGAAAAGGGAACCCTCTTGCATTGCTGGTGGGAATGCAAACTGATACAACCTCTGTGGAAGACAATATGGAGATTCCTTAAAAAACTAAAAATAGAAGCACCCTATGACCCAACAATCCCACTATTAGGCCTATATCCTGATGAAATCAAAACTGAAAGAGGCACCTGTACCCCAATGTTCATTGCGGCTCTCTATACAATAGCCAGAACATGGAAGCAACCTAGATGTCCATTGACAAATGAATGGATCCAGAAGCTCTGGTACATATATACAATGGAATACTACTCAGCTGTTAAAAGAAATGCAGAAGACTCAGTCCTAATGAAATGGCTGGCTCTAGAACCTATCATAAAAAGTGAAGTAAGTCGGGCTTCCCCTGGTGGTCCAGTGGGTAAGGACACCACCTTGCAGTGCAAGGGGCGCCGGTTCGAGCCCTGGCCTGGGAAGATCCCACGTGCCGCAGAGCGGCTGGAATGATGTGTCCAATCACCGAGCCGGAGCTCTGGAGCGCATGCGCCCAGAGCCGGTGCTCTGCAGCGACAGACGCCACCGTGATGGGAGGCCCACAGGAGCCAAAGAACAAAGACGGATGAAAATAGAGAAATGAAAGACCAATAGAAGTGGCCCGCCCGCTCCCCTCCCTCCCCAACCCGACCCCCGCCCAAAATAAAATAAATAAATAAATCTTTAAAAAAAAAAAAAAGTGAAGTAAGTCAAAAAGAGAAAGACAAATACAGCATACTAACACACATATATGGAATCTAGTAGGACAGTCTTGATAACACACGCAGTGAACTATGGAAAAATAGACAGAGCATAGACATATGGACATTGTGGGGAAGAAATAGGGATGGGGAGGCATGGAGACAGTAACATGGAAACCTATGCTGTCATGTGTGGAAAAGATAGCTATTGTCATTGTGCTAAGGGAATAGGAGTACCTACAATCACTTGAAGGGATGGTCTGGAGGGTGGGAGGGAACTGGGTGCGGGGAGGGTCCATGGATATGCATATGAATGATCTGGGGACATACATGTTGGTGAACAACAAAACTCTGTAAAATCTTTAAAGAATAAAAAAAAATTTTATATATAACACACATCTGTATGATTTTGATTTCTTTATATATATATGTATGTATATATAGGCATCTTTTATTGATTTTTTATTTATTTATTTTCATCCATCTTTATTATCTTGGCTGTGTGGGCCTCCCATCGCAGTGGCCTCTCTCGGTGCAGAACACTGGCTCTGGGCACATGCACTCCAGAGCACTGGCTCACAATTGGACACAGCAGTCCAGCCTCTCTGTGGCACGTGGGATCTTCCCCAGCCAGGGATCGAACCAGTACCCCCTGCACTGCAAGGCAGACTGTTTACCCAATGGACCACGAGGGAAGCCCCCTCAATTTCTTTTTAATAAAAAGGATCGTGCTATGTAAGCTTAAAGATCTGCCACCTTCTTTCTCCCAGTGTTCTTTTATAGACATTCGTCCATGTCAGTACATCTGCTGCTTCATTCTTTTTAAGGACTGTGCCCTTAATGTTCCATGATATGAATTTGCCATACTTTAACTGTTCCTCTGTCAATGAAATATATAGTGTAGTTTTAGTTTTCACTAGTGAGTGAACAGCTTTGTATATATATATTTCCATATGATTTGATACATTGCCCATGCGCCCAGAGCCGGTGCTCTGCAGCGACAGACGCCACTGTGATGGGAGGCCCACAGGAGCCAAAGAACAAAGACGGATGAAAATAGAGAAATGAAAGACCAATAGAAGTGGCCCACCTGCTCCCCTCCCTCCCCAACCCGACCCCCGCCCAAAATAAAATAAATAAATAAATCTTTAAAAAAAAAAAAAAGTGAAGTAAGTCAAAAAGAGAAAGACAAATACAGCATACTAACACACATATATGGAATCTAGTAGGACAGTCTTGATAACACACGCAGTGAACTATGGAAAAATAGACAGAGCATAGACATATGGACATTGTGGGGAAGAAATAGGGATGGGGAGGCATGGAGACAGTAACATGGAAACCTATGCTGTCATGTGTGGAAAAGATAGCTATTGTCATTGTGCTAAGGGAATAGGAGTACCTACAATCACTTGAAGGGATGGTCTGGAGGGGTGGGAGGGGGGGAACTGGGTGGGGGGAGGGTCCATGGATATGCATATGAATGATCTGGGGACATACATGTTGGTGAACAACAAAACTCTGTAAAATCTTTAAAGAATAAAAAAAAATTTTATATATAACACACATCTGTATGATTTTGATTTCTTTATATATATATGTATGTATATATAGGCATCTTTTATTGATTTTTTATTTATTTATTTTCATCCATCTTTATTATCTTGGCTGTGTGGGCCTCCCATCGCAGTGGCCTCTCTCGGTGCAGAACACTGGCTCTGGGCACATGCACTCCAGAGCACTGGCTCACAATTGGACACAGCAGTCCAGCCTCTCTGTGGCACGTGGGATCTTCCCCAGCCAGGGATCGAACCAGTACCCCCTGCACTGCAAGGCAGACTGTTTACCCAATGGACCACGAGGGAAGCCCCCTCAATTTCTTTTTAATAAAAAGGATCGTGCTATGTAAGCTTAAAGATCTGCCACCTTCTTTCTCCCAGTGTTCTTTTATAGACATTCGTCCATGTCAGTACATCTGCTGCTTCATTCTTTTTAAGGACTGTGCCCTTAATGTTCCATGATATGAATTTGCCATACTTTAACTGTTCCTCTGTCAATGAAATATATAGTGTAGTTTTAGTTTTCACTAGTGAGTGAACAGCTTTGTATATATATATCCTTGTCCACTAGGTGTGTATTTCTTGATACATTGCGTCAAAGGTGACACATATTTATAATTGTGATAGATGTCTGATTTTCCCCTTAAAGGATATGTGTCAACATTCCCGTCAATCTGAGTGTCCATGAGTGTCCAATGATATGAGTGTCCATTTCTCCACATCCTTGCCAAACTGTGATGATCGTCATTAATTCAGGATCAATAGTGAGAGGACTGAGTGAATTGAGTAACTGACAGAACGTGTGATTTTAGATTCCAGTTTGTTTTCAACAAACGTATTGCTCAGTGAATTTGCTATATCTGCACCAGGAAAGAATTCCTCAGCCTGGTTCAGAATTGCCCAGTCATCTCACTAATTTAATTTGTAGCAGTCAGTGGGAGAGCTTGTTGGTTTTTATGTCATAAGGTAAAGTTGTCATTAAAAATTCCTTTGATAACCCATGTGACTCCTCCACATTCTTTTCCAAGTCTGCAAAATGGGATACAAATTTTGGGTGAAACTGCTGATGTTAAAAGCATACCTATTCATATTTTTTGTTTAGCAGCCACTTCAGTTATCAATTATGTCTTTCTCTCTAGAAATCATTAATTTCTTGAAACCTGCCTCTTTTTAGAGATTTCCCTCTAATTCTAATTAAATGTCAATTTATGTGTTTAATCTACTGGGACAGAAGGGACTAGAGAGTCTATGGAAACCCTTGCAACTGTACAAGATTTCTGCTGGAAGGAGTCATCATTCCATGGTGTGCAGGCAGGTACGACATCTTTTCTGAGGCCTGTGTGCCGTGTGCCAGACTTCCTGAGACTCCCATCTCTCTCCAGGGAAGCCTCTGGTCGTGCACAGCACCACCTTCCAAGAATCTGAAACGTGACTAGGACTTCATATTGTTCCCTAAAATCAGGAGCTAATAGTAGACTCAACATTTCTCACATTTGGGAAGATTACTGAGGAAATTCTTCTTCTGTTTTTGGGAGGGGGAGTGGGTTGGAGATGAAGGGGGGCGGGCCACTTCTATTGGTCTTTCATTTGTCTATTTTCATCCATCTTTGTTCTTTGGCCCGTGTGGGCCTCCCATCGCAGTGGCCTCTGTTGTTGCAGAGCACTGGCTCTGGGCGCATGCGCTCCAGAGCTCCGGCTCAGTAATTGGACACATCCGTCCAGACATGGGATCTTCCCAGGCCAGGGATTGAACCGGCGCCCCTTGCACTGCAAGGCGGTGTCCTTACCCACTGGACCACCAGGGAACCCCCGAGGGAATTCTTCTGATGGAAGTGATTTCTTCAGAAAGTGTTAATCTGTGCTTGTATATTGTAGTATTCCGATAAGAGTCAACTTTCTTTCCTACAAATGCATGCCCAGGAGATGATGATCAGGGTACTGCCTCTTTGGACTTAGAAGGATTTTCCTCTGGAGACCTTATTAACTCATTTGTGATGTTTCTAGAAGACTGGGAGGTAGCAGGTGTTGTAAACTCCTCACTCTTGCATTTCCTATTAGATAAATGGCATTAAGCCTTTAATAGAAACCTAGGAAGCACCCTTGATTCCTGTCTTGCTCTCAGGTCCTGAATCTGACCAGCTACCACGTCTTACTTTCCGGTGTCTTTTAAAGACAGCATCTTTCAAGTCTGTTCTTTCCCTTCATCTCTTTGAATCACCACTATTCTGTTTGTAAGCCTCACCATCACTGCTGAATTACTTATGTCCCTACACTCCAAACTCTGCTTTGGGGGACTGAAACCATGTCTTTTGTTTTTGTCTGCTTGACGTTCTTATCAGGCATCAGTGTTTAATAAATATTAGATGATAACTGAATTCCACCCAGGATGATTGCAGAACTTTCTTGATCTCGCTGACTCTTGATTTTTCTTTTCTTAATCCACCTTCCAAAACTCAAACGTTTTCATGGGTCTTCAAACCTTCCACGTAACTCTAATGCATTGTGTTTAAGGTTCTGAACTCTTGAATTTTTCTTTTCTCTAATGCCACTCTTCCCTAAAATCAGGAGCTAATAGTAGACTCAACATTTTTCACATTTGGGAAGATTACTGAGGAAATTCTTCTTCTGTTTTTGGGAGGGGGAGTGGGTTGGAGATGAAGGGGGGCGGGCCACTTCTATTGGTCTTTCATTTGTCTATTTTCATCCATCTTTGTTCTTTGGCCCGTGTGGGCCTCCCATCGCAGTGGCCTCTGTTGTTGCAGAGCACTGGCTCTGGGCGCATGCGCTCCAGAGCTCCGGCTCAGTAATTGGACACATCCGTCCAGACATGGGATCTTCCCAGGCCAGGGATTGAACCGGCGCCCCTTGCACTGCAAGGCGGTGTCCTTACCCACTGGACCACCAGGGAACCCCCGAGGGAATTCTTCTGATGGAAGTGATTTCTTCAGAAAGTGTTAATCTGTGCTTGTATATTGTAGTATTCCGATAAGAGTCAACTTTCTTTCCTACAAATGCATGCCCAGGAGATGATGATCAGGGTACTGCCTCTTTGGACTTAGAAGGATTTTCCTCTGGAGACCTTATTAACTCATTTGTGATGTTTCTAGAAGACTGGGAGGTAGCAGGTGTTGTAAACTCCTCACTCTTGCATTTCCTATTAGATAAATGGCATTAAGCCTTTAATAGAAACCTAGGAAGCACCCTTGATTCCTGTCTTGCTCTCAGGTCCTGAATCTGACCAGCTACCACGTCTTACTTTCCGGTGTCTTTTAAAGACAGCATCTTTCAAGTCTGTTCTTTCCCTTCATCTCTTTGAATCACCACTATTCTGTTTGTAAGCCTCACCATCACTGCTGAATTACTTATGTCCCTACACTCCAAACTCTGCTTTGGGGGACTGAAACCATGTCTTTTGTTTTTGTCTGCTTGACGTTCTTATCAGGCATCAGTGTTTAATAAATATTAGATGATAACTGAATTCCACCCAGGATGATTGCAGAACTTTCTTGATCTCGCTGACTCTTGATTTTTCTTTTCTTAATCCACCTTCCAAAACTCAAACGTTTTCATGGGTCTTCAAACCTTCCACGTAACTCTAATGCATTGTGTTTAAGGTTCTAATCGACTTTTCCAGCCTCGTTGTCAATCACCCTGCTTCCCTTCTCAAATCTCCATTTGTCACACTTAGCATAATGGCTTGCAGTTATTTGCTGGCAGTTTTGTCTATACCCATAGACGGTGAACTTCTTGAGGGCAAGAGTTGTCTTATTTTAGTTTTATGCATCCAGTGCTTATCATAGTTGTATGTAGAAAACATTCTGTAACACTTTAATGGTTAGAATCTGTTTGAAATTTATCCAAAGTATTTAGAATGACTCCTGTTTTAAGCAGAGGAATTGAAGTAGAATGAAGAATTGAATTGATGTTTTGCGCTTGTAAAAGTTATGCATACCAACTGGAAAATGCAGCATATTATCATGAAGAATCAACTTGGTCAGAGGTAGTCATAGTTAGCATTTTAGCATGATTCTTTTCAGTCTTTTTGTAAGTGAAAGCTTAGGTTTTAGATCATGGTTCAGTTCTTAAAAGAATGCTTCAGATGTCTCCTTTATAACCTTGAGCTCATAACTGAGTAAACTGCTACAGAGATCTTGAAATCAGTGTCTTCCACTCTCCATGTGGCTCTTACCCAGCTTTCCACACATTGTCATATTCCAGAATTAAGGCTTAAGTCCAGTCTCACATATTTGACATGACAGTTGAAGGAGGACGAGAGCCTGTCTTGGAAAAGCTGTATTTAAATTTCAGTTTTGACATTTAGTAGCTGTGTGTGGTGGATGTATTGCACATTTGCTACATTTGTGAAAATACAGCTGTAATACCTAGCTTGCAGAGTTTGTGATTATTTCATTGAATTATGTAGTTATGAAAATCTCTGACATACTGCCTTTTATAAAGTTGGAACTCAGTGAATATCAGTTGCACTCAGTATAAAGATACGCCTAATTGAACTGTAAAGCTGCTGACTCTGATTCACTTAGAAGCAATTTAAATTATGGTGTAACCAAGGGGAAGCTGAGGAATGTGGTGGTGTAACTGCTTATTCTGCCCATGCATTCCTAGGGCTCGTCAGAGTGTCTGTTAGTGCTCTGTACTGGGATTGCAGCTCTGTGCTCCAAAGACCTTTTCTTTTTTTTTTTTTTTAAAGAAAATGTTTTAATATGTTGGATTATTTAAGGACTGTATGTCACCAAAAATATTATAAAGCTAAAAAGACAAACCACGTAATAAGAAAACGATGTTTTCAACATACATAAACAATAAGAATTGACATTCAGAAGGTATAAACAGCATCTACAAATCAGTAACGAAAGAAAGCAACCCATTCTGTCAAAGGCATTATAAAAGAAAATAGGATGGAAAGCTCAGAGTCACAGGCTCACTGGTGAATGACAGAAGAAACAAATGTAACTTGTCTGTAACTAAGTTAACCATGTAAAACTATCTATCCTGCTTGCTTTTAACGTTTTTGCTGTATTTGCCACTGCTTTCTGGGGGTCAGTAGTATATTTATATCTATCTTTTAATTCTCTTATATATATATATATATATATATATATGTATATGTATATACATATATACATATAATATATAAAGTTTATTTTTATTTTCCCTTTACAGAGTTTTGTTGTTTACTGCCATACATAAACCTAAATCAGTCATAGGTATACACTTGACCCCTCCCACTGGAACCTCCCTCCCATCTCCCTCCCCATCCCACCCCTCCAGGTTTTTGCATAGCCCCTGTGTAAGTTCCCTTAGTCTTACAGCACATTGGTTGTCTCTTTTACATGCGGTAATATAAGTCTCCAGATTACTGTTGCCATACATCTCACCCATTCCTCCCTCCCCTCTGATGTCCACAAGTCTGTTCTCTATGTCTCATTCTCCATTGCTTCTCTGCATATACATGCATTAGTATAAGTGTATAGATTCCATATATATGTATTAGTATACTATATTTATTCTTCTCTTTCTGACTTACTTCACTTTGTATAATAGGTCCTAAGTTCATCCACCTTATTAGGACTGACTCAAATGCATTTCTTTTTGCGTCTGAGAAATATTCTGTTGTATATATGTGCCACAGCTTCTTTATCCATTCATTTGTTGATGGACATCTAGGTTGTTTCCATGTTCTAGCTACTGTAAAAAGTGCCACAGTGAACAATGGGGTACATGTGTCTTTTTCAATTTTGATTTCTCAGAGTATATGCCTAATAGTGGGATTGCTGGGTCATATGGTGGTTCTATTCCAAGTTTCTTTGGGAACCTCCATACTGTCTTCCATAGTGGCTGTATCAACTTACATTCCCACCAACAGTGCAAGAAGGTTCCTTTTTCTCCACGCCCTCTCCAGCATTTATTGTCTGTAAATTTTTTTAGTGATGGCCATTCTTACTGGTGTGAGGTGATACCTCATTGTAGTTTTTATTTGCATTTCACTAATAACGAGAGACATTGAGCATCTTTTCGTGTGTTTTTTTGAACATTTGTATGTCTTTGGAAAGATGTCTCTTTAGGTCTTTTTCACATTTTTTGATTGGGTTTTTTTGTTTTTCCAGTGTTGTAATAGCTGCTTGTATATTTTCGAAATTAATTCTTTGTCAATTGTTTCATTTTCTCCCATTCTGAGGGTTTTCTTTTCACTTTGTTTATAGTTTCTTTTGCTGTGCAAAAGCTTTTGAATTTAATTGGATCCCACTTGTTTATTTTTGTTTCTGTTTCCTTTACTCTAGAAGGCAGGTCATAGAAGATCCTGCTTTGATTTATGTCATCGAGTGTTCTGCCTGTGTTTTCCTCTAAGAGTTTTACGGTTTCTGGTCGAAGACCTTTTCTGTTACCTTCAATACCCTTTCTCAGCTCTGCCCAGGGCTGCCCCCTCATACCTGGCTCCCAGCCCTTTACACATATACCACCCACATTTAGTGCCATCGGCACACTCAGTTGGCCTGGAAGGTACAGGGCAAAAGGGTGTCAAGGAGGAAAAGAATTATGGCTACTAGGTTTGGTGTAAGGTTCTGAAGGGGCCTTCTTCAGAACATCCATATGTTTTCCTTTAAAACATACAGGGGACTCATTGTAGGATATTAAGAGGAGATATTGCTGATGGTAGCTAACATTTGTTAAGCAGTCACCCTGCCAACTACTGTATCAAATGCTTTGGAGATCTTATTTTATTTTGTCTTACAGCATCCCTGAGATAGATACTCTTATTATCCCCTTTTTTTTACAAATAAGGAAACTGGTGCAAACAACAACTTGTACAAGGTCACAGTGTAACTGATAGAGAACTTTGAACCCAATGACTATGATAAAGATGTCTCATAATAACTAAATTCCATTGGATGAGGTCTAAAACAGACTCTCCTTAAATATAAATTTGTTCTAAAGCTTCCATAACTATAAACAGGCAGCATGGCATGAGAGAAGTGACCAGGCCAACTTAGGATCAGATTCTGGTTACTTACCAGCTGCAGGCAAGTTAAGCAACCTTGATCTTCAGTTTCTCACCCATGAACAATGGGTGCAAATCATGTCTGTCTTGCTGGAATATTAAAACAATTAGTGAGATTAGATAGATAACAGTTCCGGGTTTCAAAATTTTTATTTAGGGAGCATCTTTTCGTGTGTTTTTTTGAACATTTGTATGTCTTTGGAAAGATGTCTCTTTAGGTCTTTTTCACATTTTTTGATTGGGTTTTTTTGTTTTTCCAGTGTTGTAATAGCTGCTTGTATATTTTCGAAATTAATTCTTTGTCAATTGTTTCATTTTCTCCCATTCTGAGGGTTTTCTTTTCACTTTGTTTATAGTTTCTTTTGCTGTGCAAAAGCTTTTGAATTTAATTGGATCCCACTTGTTTATTTTTGTTTCTGTTTCCTTTACTCTAGAAGGCAGGTCATAGAAGATCCTGCTTTGATTTATGTCATCGAGTGTTCTGCCTGTGTTTTCCTCTAAGAGTTTTACGGTTTCTGGTCGAAGACCTTTTCTGTTACCTTCAATACCCTTTCTCAGCTCTGCCCAGGGCTGCCCCCTCATACCTGGCTCCCAGCCCTTTACACATATACCACCCACATTTAGTGCCATCGGCACACTCAGTTGGCCTGGAAGGTACAGGGCAAAAGGGTGTCAAGGAGGAAAAGAATTATGGCTACTAGGTTTGGTGTAAGGTTCTGAAGGGGCCTTCTTCAGAACATCCATATGTTTTCCTTTAAAACATACAGGGGACTCATTGTAGGATATTAAGAGGAGATATTGCTGATGGTAGCTAACATTTGTTAAGCAGTCACCCTGCCAACTACTGTATCAAATGCTTTGGAGATCTTATTTTATTTTGTCTTACAGCATCCCTGAGATAGATACTCTTATTATCCCCCTTTTATTTACAAATAAGGAAACTGGTGCAAACAACAACTTGTACAAGGTCACAGTGTAACTGATAGAGAACTTTGAACCCAATGACTATGATAAAGATGTCTCATAATAACTAAATTCCATTGGATGAGGTCTAAAACAGACTCTCCTTAAATATAAATTTGTTCTAAAGCTTCCATAACTATAAACAGGCAGCATGGCATGAGAGAAGTGACCAGGCCAACTTAGGATCAGATTCTGGTTACTTACCAGCTGCAGGCAAGTTAAGCAACCTTCGATCTTCAGTTTCTCACCCATGAACAATGGGTGCAAATCATGTCTGTCTTGCTGGAATATTAAAACAATTAGTGAGATTAGATAGATAACAGTTCCGGGTTTCAATAAATGGTGACTTTTATTTCAGTCTTCAGTTTAGGGAACATCTTTGGCCTGTGTGCCAACAGTGGGACTGATGATGATTTCACGTGCTACAACTTTAACATCCTTTTCCCATTTTATGACCAGGTTTCTATTAAGTGACTTGGTTGGTACTTGTTGTATCAGACCCTGAGTTTACCTACCCTTCTCATTGTACTGATATAGATACTCCATTCACTCAGAAGGGTAGCTCCGACCTACACAACACGTACTCCTATACAGCCTGTCTTTAAAAACTGAAGATTGAAGATACTGACCAAACCAATGGAATAAAAAAATCATATTAAAACTTTCTTGATGCTCATCATTGTTTGCTACCCCAAATCTCTTTCCTCTCCATCAGAAAGATAAGCTGAAGGAAAAGTCTTTGCCTGAAGGAGAGCTCACTTTCTGCCAGGGATTGGAGAGTTCACTTTTAAGGGAAGAGAGCAGAGTTAGAGAGAACCAGTTAATATAATGCCAAACACCATCAAATAAAACTGATTCCGTGAAAAATAAAACAGACAAAAGTCATACTTGATTCTATACAGAAATTCATGAGCATTTAGAAATAAGAAGGGTACCCAAAGTGTCCTTTAGGGCATGGAATCTTTAAACACCTCTAGTAACTGTTCATGAAGAGCTTTGCCACAAATTAGGGTTCAGTTTTGCTGTGATTTATTTGATAAACTTGTGAGACCTAATGGATTGGCATTTCACTGACAGCGCCTTGAAGAACTGCCGTCTCCTGCTGAAACAAGTGGGCTCTGTTGACGAAATTGACCCAAAGGTGAAGCCAGGCAGCTTTTTCCAGAAGTGCTTATGGATTTGACTGGTCAGTCTGCTGCCTTTCTTTACAGCTTAGCCAGTAGTCCTGTGACCAGTGTCATTTATTTGTATAATAGCCAACTGGGGTTGGGTGCTGTCTGTAGCTCTAGGAACCAAATACAGTTTCTAGTATTAAAGAAGACTTAAACCTTTGCTTCTTAGAAGGTGCAGAGGGAGGCTGAGGGAGATTCAACCATAAATGGTAGAACACTTTATTAATAATATAAGCTAGTATGCTATAATATTGGACTTTCTTTATGTCTAATATATTTAAATTAATACATTGAGTGAAAATATGTGGAAGGAAAACCTGGAATAACAGGTAGAAATCTGAGTTCTGATCCTGAATTTGCTGCTTTGTAGCAGTGTAAACTTGGGGGAAAAAATCCTTTAACGCCTTTGAGCCTCAGTCTCATAAAAATGCTGCAGGTAAGTACCTTGTGATATTATTGGGAGGTTGAGTGAGGTACTGTGTGTGAAAGCACTCTGTGAACTTTGATGCACTCTGAAGATGCAGAGATGAACGATGCTGATGAAGGTGTATCACAAGAGGCAGTTGTGAGTCTTTGGAATTGGACAAACTGGGTTCCAGAGTAGCTGTCAGTTAAAACCTGTGTGGCCTGAACAAATCATGTGACCTTCCTGTTAGCACCACTGCTGCTACTACTGCAGCATTCTGGAGATGGGACTTCAACATGATTATGGACGAGTTAACGTTAGAGCTTGCGTCAAGACGTAGCCCTGTTCTTATAATAAGCCCTTTGAGGAGAGGGCCTGTCACATGGTAACAGCGTGCGGTGTCAGCGGAGGGGTGGCTGGGTCAGCTGTTGGGTTCTGTATGGGCCACAAATGAAGAAGAGCCCCTGGCCTCATCCTTGAGGACCCTTCACTGTAATTGTTGGGGCTCCACATATCTTACCAGAGCTAATTGGAGAACTGTTTCTGTTTCCATCTTATATTCTGAGAAGAATTGGATACATTTGAACCTACAATTTGTATTCAGTTGACTGAGTAGCTGAGCAGAATAAAACTTTTAAATGTGGTTATTTTTAAAAGAAAAGGAAATGCATGCTCCATCTTCTAGTTTCCCTAACACCGTGCTTATTTCGTGTTATTTTCTAAACAAAGATGAACCCTCCCCCAAGTAATTACAGAGGCCCTGCCTTAAACAGTATTTTTTTTAGTGAAAACTTATTTCTAGTATTAAAGAAGACTTAAACCTTTGCTTCTTAGAAGGTGCAGAGGGAGGCTGAGGGAGATTCAACCATAAATGGTAGAACACTTTATTAATAATATAAGCTAGTATGCTATAATATTGGACTTTCTTTATGTCTAATATATTTAAATTAATACATTGAGTGAAAATATGTGGAAGGAAAACCTGGAATAACAGGTAGAAATCTGAGTTCTGATCCTGAATTTGCTGCTTTGTAGCAGTGTAAACTTGGGGGAAAAAATCCTTTAACGCCTTTGAGCCTCAGTCTCATAAAAATGCTGCAGGTAAGTACCTTGTGATATTATTGGGAGGTTGAGTGAGGTACTGTGTGTGAAAGCACTCTGTGAACTTTGATGCACTCTGAAGATGCAGAGATAAAGCGATGCTGATGAAGGTGTATCACAAGAGGCAGTTGTGAGTCTTTGGAATTGGACAAACTGGGTTCCAGAGTAGCTGTCAGTTAAAACCTGTGTGGCCTGAACAAATCATGTGACCTTCCTGTTAGCACCACTGCTGCTACTACTGCAGCATTCTGGAGATGGGACTTCAACATGATTATGGACGAGTTAACGTTAGAGCTTGCGTCAAGACGTAGCCCTGTTCTTATAATAAGCCCTTTGAGGAGAGGGCCTGTCACATGGTAACAGCGTGCGGTGTCAGCGGAGGGGTGGCTGGGTCAGCTGTTGGGTTCTGTATGGGCCACAAATGAAGAAGAGCCCCTGGCCTCATCCTTGAGGACCCTTCACTGTAATTGTTGGGGCTCCACATATCTTACCAGAGCTAATTGGAGAACTGTTTCTGTTTCCATCTTATATTCTGAGAAGAATTGGATACATTTGAACCTACAATTTGTATTCAGTTGACTGAGTAGCTGAGCAGAATAAAACTTTTAAATGTGGTTATTTTTAAAAGAAAAGGAAATGCATGCTCCATCTTCTAGTTTCCCTAACACCGTGCTTATTTCGTGTTATTTTCTAAACAAAGATGAACCCTCCCCCAAGTAATTACAGAGGCCCTGCCTTAAACAGTATTTTTTTTAGTGATTTCATTCAAAAACTTCAATTTTCTCTTAAAAAGAGAAAGACTTCAGAATTGTAACTGTGGTTATTTATTTAACACAGTCTTTCTGTTATGTAACAGACTGCTATTCAGCAGTAATAGCCAATTAGAAAAGAAAATAATCTTGTACCACAAATCGTAATTACCATTATAAAGCAATTAATAGCAGGAACTGTTGCTGAACAGTAACATAACATCAATCAAGCGATCTTTGCTCAAGCACCATACAACTAATTTTCACAAATAAGAGGAGAGAAGAGGAAGGTGCAGAAGAGTCTGAAAGCTTATTGAAATTTCTTACATACTAGTTGATGGATGTCTTTTATAAATATGCACCCTCAGGAAGGAAAGTAATGCTGATTATCTACTGGAACTTTGAGTTATTTTTCCAGCATCAGTGATCATAGACTTTAATGGTTAGTGGAGAGTTCACAAGGAGTCAAAAGATCTGGGTTTTAATCCCTCTTCTGCTTCTGATTGGCTCTGTGATTGTAGAGAGGTTATCTGCACTTGTAGTTAAGATTTCTTGGTATGTAAATGACAGGATTCTTTAAGTTAGCATTCTTTCAGCTGATCATCCAAACATCCATTCAAGAAAGAAGGTAGACTTAACAGGAAGGACGCCCAAGTATACATTAATTCTGGAGTCTGCGTAGAATGAATATATAGCTAGATTTTCCCTTAGGAATTAGTTTCAAATTAGTTCCATATGTGAATGTCACTAATCAAGTGTATCAAGTTAGAAAATTGTGGAGAACCATGGGCAGTAGGTAACTTGTAGGGTCTCTCAGCCCGAAAGATTATGGACCGATCGTCATGATGGGTCCCATCTTACCCCATCCTTTCTCATTTCCATGTTTTAAAAAAAATGATGCAAATCAAAAGAGCTTTAACAGAACTGATAATTAGTTCATTCAGAAAATTTTATTAAGCATCTACTGTGTGCAAGCTTCTGTATTTTAGATGCTACAGAATACAAAGATGAAAATAAGATAGGTCTTGCAGTCCAGGGTCTTATGGCCTAATAGGAAAGATAATGAGGCATAAATATCTGTCTGACAAAGTAGAAAGTGCTAAGAACCATCAGAGTGATCAGCATAGAGTTGAGCAAGAAAGAGAGTGTACCAACAGGCAGTACTGGGCCTTGACACTGAATACGATTTGGCCATGCAGAAATAAGGAAAAGCATTTTCTAGCACTAAGCAAAGGGAAGAAATAATAGAAAAACTCAATAAAGGCATCTGCAGTAGGAAATAATTCATTTTCCTCGGAGAAAATGTTGGGTAAATGGAAGCAACGAAAAAAGTCTTGAACAGTTCGAAGCAGATGATGTAGCTTCAGATGCTAGATCCTGACTCAGCAGACTTGAGGAAAGGGGGTGATAAGATCAAAGTTCAATCAGATAGCAGTGTACTGAAGAGGGAAAGTTGAGTCAGGAGGCATTATTGATATGTGGCAAAGAGATACTGGGGACTCATACATGTGTATTCAGTCGTGTCCAACTCTTTGCAGCCCCATGGACCCATCAGGCTCCTCTGTCCATTGAATTTTCCAGGCAGGAATACTGAAATGGGTTGCCATTGCTAGACTTTAATAATGTGTTCTCTTTAATAAAGTCAGGTGATCAATCATCAGTCCTGTAATTAAATTTCTGAGATTGGAAAAACATGCCAGAACAGAGCAGGTTGTATATGAAGATTCTTTCTTTGATAGGTAGGTTCTGCTTGGGCTCTGTAAGAAAGGCCCAGAGAGAGTACAGGCAGAGAACTCCATAAAGATGACAAAACAGGCATCAGAGTACAAGCAGGGGGAGAGATCTGGTGGCAGGTAGTGTTAAAGTAAACCAGACCTGGGCAGTATTTAAAGTAGTAAAAAAAAAAAAAAAAAAAGATTTGATTCAGCAACTATTGGAGTAGACGGGAAGAGACCATAGTATAGAATTGGACTCAATTCCAAATTCAGCAAAAGGTGGGGATTTTTAGACAAGGAGCCGGTTGAGAAGGTTAGGTGACAGAAAATCCTAATCAGAAACATTAGGGGCATTCAGGTATAACAGAGCAAAGGGTCCCTGTGTCTGCAGTGTACAAAGATGAAAATAAGATAGGTCTTGCAGTCCAGGGTCTTATGGCCTAATAGGAAAGATAATGAGGCATAAATATCTGTCTGACAAAGTAGAAAGTGCTAAGAACCATCAGAGTGATCAGCATAGAGTTGAGCAAGAAAGAGAGTGTACCCAACAGGCAGTACTGGGCCTTGACACTGAATACGATTTGGCCATGCAGAAATAAGGAAAAGCATTTTCTAGCACTAAGCAAAGGGAAGAAATAATAGAAAAACTCAATAAAGGCATCTGCAGTAGGAAATAATTCATTTTCCTCGGAGAAAATGTTGGGTAAATGGAAGCAACGAAAAAAGTCTTGAACAGTTCGAAGCAGATGATGTAGCTTCAGATGCTAGATCCTGACTCAGCAGACTTGAGGAAAGGGGGTGATAAGATCAAAGTTCAATCAGATAGCAGTGTACTGAAGAGGGAAAGTTGAGTCAGGAGGCATTATTGATATGTGGCAAAGAGATACTGGGGACTCATACATGTGTATTCAGTCGTGTCCAACTCTTTGCAGCCCCATGGACCCATCAGGCTCCTCTGTCCATTGAATTTTCCAGGCAGGAATACTGAAATGGGTTGCCATTGCTAGACTTTAATAATGTGTTCTCTTTAATAAAGTCAGGTGATCAATCATCAGTCCTGTAATTAAATTTCTGAGATTGGAAAAACATGCCAGAACAGAGCAGGTTGTATATGAAGATTCTTTCTTTGATAGGTAGGTTCTGCTTGGGCTCTGTAAGAAAGGCCCAGAGAGAGTACAGGCAGAGAACTCCATAAAGATGACAAAACAGGCATCAGAGTACAAGCAGGGGGAGAGATCTGGTGGCAGGTAGTGTTAAAGTAAACCAGACCTGGGCAGTATTTAAAGTAGTAAAAAAAAAAAAAAAAAAAGATTTGATTCAGCAACTATTGGAGTAGACGGGAAGAGACCATAGTATAGAATTGGACTCAATTCCAAATTCAGCAAAAGGTGGGGATTTTTAGACAAGGAGCCGGTTGAGAAGGTTAGGTGACAGAAAATCCTAATCAGAAACATTAGGGGCATTCAGGTATAACAGAGCAAAGGGTCCCTGTGTCTGCAGTGCAGAAAGCCAAACTCTGACAGTGGGAGTTGGCAACAAAGTCAGGATTTATTACAGGGCTCCAAGAAACCTGGGCCCACCCCAGCTTGGTCTTGAGTTAGGGGAATTTTAAAGGGGAGGCACAAAGAAGCTGGGGGTAATCATCATCTTGTGACATTTCCTAATTGTAGTTTTGGGAGTTAGGATGTCTCTGGTTTACAATTCTCTAGCCAGCTGATCCATGCCTCGGGGGTCTATGCCTCATCTTGCTCTGGAGAAGCAACCTGAGTTTGTCTGTTAATGATGATAACAACAGCAATTTCAGTCACCTGACTCTGGTTGGTTAGTGTTTAGTTAGCCTAGGATCAGGGTCAGAGGAGACAAGAAAGGGAATAAAACTTCGGAGTCGTGAACTCAATAGGACACTTCCATTTTAAGGGGACACAGTTTCCCTGGCTATCCAGACTGAACAAGACTCTTGCCATAGACCTGCCGGGATAGTAGAGACAGAGGAACCCCATCAGAGATGGAAAAATGGGGGATTCTCTCCAGACTGACTGCCCAGGATTCTTCCTAGAACCTGTGCAAGTCTAGCGTGGCCTGATGGAGAAAAAGATTCAGAGGAACCTGACCAACGTTTGGTCAAGGAGAGGGTCTTTGTCAGTACCAGGAACACACCCACAAGTAAACTAGACTTGAGAGATAGGATTCAAGTCAGTCAAAAAGCCTTTAGACAAACAGGTTTAGAGGAACACAGATTCTGAGTGAGGCATCAAATCAGACAGTTTCCAGAATCAGGGCAACAGGTTGAAGGCTCAGTTACTAGAAAAGGTATACAAGTTGAGACTTGGTCCTAAGAAATTAGTCACACGCCCAGTAACTAGCATCCCAGACCCAGATGGAGATGAAGCCAAGAAGACTGAGTTGGTGCACAGCCACTGGCTCAAGGTGGTCCCTGCTGGAGCACGGCCACACTGCTGGTGGGCTTAGGGCCCCCTTCTGTGCTGATCAGCAGTGTTGGCAGGGGCCTACCTCCAGGCAGCTCATTACGTGCTTAGCCGGTTGAGAAGGTTAGGTGACAGAAAATCCTAATCAGAAACATTAGGGGCATTCAGGTATAACAGAGCAAAGGGTCCCTGTGTCTGCAGTGCAGAAAGCCAAACTCTGACAGTGGGAGTTGGCAACAAAGTCAGGATTTATTACAGGGCTCCAAGAAACCTGGGCCCACCCCAGCTTGGTCTTGAGTTAGGGGAATTTTAAAGGGGAGGCACAAAGAAGCTGGGGGTAATCATCATCTTGTGACATTTCCTAATTGTAGTTTTGGGAGTTAGGATGTCTCTGGTTTACAATTCTCTAGCCAGCTGATCCATGCCTCGGGGGTCTATGCCTCATCTTGCTCTGGAGAAGCAACCTGAGTTTGTCTGTTAATGATGATAACAACAGCAATTTCAGTCACCTGACTCTGGTTGGTTAGTGTTTAGTTAGCCTAGGATCAGGGTCAGAGGAGACAAGAAAGGGAATAAAACTTCGGAGTCGTGAACTCAATAGGACACTTCCATTTTAAGGGGACACAGTTTCCCTGGCTATCCAGACTGAACAAGACTCTTGCCATAGACCTGCCGGGATAGTAGAGACAGAGGAACCCCATCAGAGATGGAAAAATGGGGGATTCTCTCCAGACTGACTGCCCAGGATTCTTCCTAGAACCTGTGCAAGTCTAGCGTGGCCTGATGGAGAAAAAGATTCAGAGGAACCTGACCAACGTTTGGTCAAGGAGAGGGTCTTTGTCAGTACCAGGAACACACCCACAAGTAAACTAGACTTGAGAGATAGGATTCAAGTCAGTCAAAAAGCCTTTAGACAAACAGGTTTAGAGGAACACAGATTCTGAGTGAGGCATCAAATCAGACAGTTTCCAGAATCAGGGCAACAGGTTGAAGGCTCAGTTACTAGAAAAGGTATACAAGTTGAGACTTGGTCCTAAGAAATTAGTCACACGCCCAGTAACTAGCATCCCAGACCCAGATGGAGATGAAGCCAAGAAGACTGAGTTGGTGCACAGCCACTGGCTCAAGGTGGTCCCTGCTGGAGCACGGCCACACTGCTGGTGGGCTTAGGGCCCCCTTCTGTGCTGATCAGCAGTGTTGGCAGGGGCCTACCTCCAGGCAGCTCATTACTGTTGCCCATCTGGCCACTGGACTTCTAACCCTGTGCTCATTAATCCCGGATAATGAGCTGGTTGTAGTATAATTCTCAAATATAAGGTGATAATAGCCTTTCTTTTTTATGACCCCTAGACTATATGGGTATTTGATGCCACAGAGAAAGATTCCTGTTCTTGATCTTTTTCCTTTTGAAACATTTTAGAGTTTATTGACAAAACAGATGAAAATACAATGTTAATTATTTCCCTCTAGTTAATAAGGTATTTTTAAATATCAGTTGTTATAGTTATTCCCATAAGTAAAGCACAGTTTGGTTTTTCTTTCATTACATGAAACCCAGAGTACATCCAACCATATGGATTTACATGTTCTTGGAGTCTAAATGAATTACACCTTTAAGTAATAGAAAAGAAATTCTTTTTTTTGACATTGTACTTTTGAGATACATTCATAAAAAATTGTGTTCTTGTTTTTGTTCAACTGTGTGATGGAAGTAGGTAGGGCTAATGTGAATTTAGTATGCTATTATATTCCTAGGGACAGTATTTTAGGCCTCCACTGAATTGTAAGAAAAGTATTTTAACCAAAGAGATTTTCATGTGCAAATAACTGAGTTAAATAAAGCTTCAAGGCGTTCTTACTTGAGGACTTTTTAGTATACAAATTTTTGTGACTGTCCAAGAGATAAATGTTATATTGTAGTTTCCCAAATATTTAACTACACTATCTTTTTTCTCAGATAGCACCTGTTAACATTTAATGAGACACTAGCATGCCACAGAATTTGATTTGGCCAGTGCTAACCAGGGTCGTCATCTCTGTAAATGGATCATACTTATAAGAGCTAGCCACTTGCAATAGTTCCATCTGTAAACATCTTCAAGAAAAGATTGTTCACCCTTTGTGTATAATACTAACCACTGTCACTCATTTTATAGCTTTCTTGTTTTACTTCAAGCCCATAGTGGAGAAGGAATAAATGTATAGTGTTAAGCAGGGTAAAAGTAATAAACATATCATTTGTTCCATCTCAGAGAGGTGTGAGGTCCTCTAAGGCGCATTCCCCGCTCCTCCCCCGCTCCTCCCCCGCTCCTCCCCCGCCCCATATTCAGAAAGCCAGAATTCTTTTGAAAACATTCCAGGAAGCATTGAAATAAATATTTGTATAAACAAAACCTACCATTTGAGCACAGTGTGAGAACTCTTCAAATTGTCTTTTGTTTATTTTAGTGTCTTGCTCTTAGTATATTTGAATTACAATTTGAATGTTGAATAAAAGGAAATTGTTCCTATATAACCAATTTCCGATCTACTGTTGCAGAACACTCAAGCCTGTGCTTCTCATTAAGCCAGGTCACCATAACTATTTAATGCATTATTTAAGGTTATAAAATTTTAATTTACAGTCTTCTATCAGGTTTCATCAACTTCAAGAATGTAGGTTAGTTGGAGGGAGTTTTTTTTTTTCATTGCCTGTGTTTGGCATCATTGTCAGAAATGCCACACTTTCTGAATTACTGTTTATAAATGGAAAGATAAGTCCAGGCATCTCTTTGATGTAAAAATTCACAACTAGTGTGATGGAGAGAAATTTTTTTAGTGAAAGATTTTTTAAACAGCTTAGAAATGATTCATGGGTCCATTGTTATTCCCTTCTAGTTAGCAGTGTTCAAAGCCAGCTGGCAAGTCTACATTTCTTCAGGATTCTCACTGTTAAATGTGGTTTCAAAGTAAACGGATTTAGGCAAGCGGCATCTAGGTGAAACTACTGGATTTCTCCCTTTATCTTGTCAGCTTTTCTAAAAATTACGTGTTTGCTGATCTTTTTGACAGTACGTTAATGAATCAGATTCTAAATTCACCTTACAGTTATCAAAAAATATTAGAATGTTGCTAATATTAGCCGACTTTTGAACTCTTATGTGAAATGCACATACTTGTGGAAACTCAAACGCATTTTCATAGACTTATGGGCCACATTTTTTTAATGTTATATCCTTCCTAAGTTACACTTCATAAGTATGATAATCCTCATTATAAATATATACCTCCTCCCTTTCTCTTTCTGGGCTAGTCATACTCATATTTCAAATCTTAGCTTAAATGTCACTTTTTATGTGAAGCTATTCTTGAACCATAGTGTGAATTAGCTACACACTTCTTTGTAGCTTTAATCATATTATACTTTATAATGATCTAGGGGAATCCCATTACCTGCTTGTAGAGAGAGAAATTTTAATTCTCATAGTTCCATTGATATATATTATGTTAGTTTTCAAGGGCTGCCTGTAACAGATTACACAAATGGGCTGGTTTAAAGCAGCACATGTTGATTGTCTCAGTTCTGAAGGCCAGAAGGCGGAAATAAAAGTGTCAGGAGGGCCACACTCCCTCTTCTCTTGAGGAGAAGCCCTTCCTCTATCTCCCAGCTCCTGGTGGCGTGAGCATTGGTAGCATAGTGGTGAGCATAGCTGCCTTCGAGCTCCTGGTGGCACCAGGCATTCCTTAATTTGTGGCCATATAACTGCAGTCCCTCCCTCTTCAGCCTGTCTGAGAGGTCAGGTAGGCTTTACCAGGAGGTGAGACCTAGGCAGCAGTCTTTGCCAGGTGGGTTCAGTCTTTTGATAGAGGAAGCTTTATGAGGAAAGGTTTGGAGAAACCCCTACACCTGCATATTATCAAAGCCTGAAATGACTCTGTAGAGTAGGAGACGAGGCTCACCAGGGCGCAAGAGCTATATTTAAAAGGAGTTTGTGGGCTGTGCAAAAGAACTTGTGTTAGCTCCTGCATGATGGGGAGTACTTTTAGGGTGAGAAATAATGAATCTGATTTCCTGGATAGGAACAGCTTTAGGGCAGTTCTAAAGTGAAAAGGAATAGACTTCAGAGATTCTTGTGAGAAAAGGACACTCCTCGTGGTAGGCCAAACTAGTGCCAAGCCGGTGTGTACTCAGTTGCATCTGACTCTTTGCGATCCTATGGACTGTAACCCTCCAGGCTCTTCTGTCCGTGGAATTTCCCAGGGCAGGATACTGGAATGGGTTGCCATTTTCACTTCCAGGTAGTGTTCTCCACCCAGGGATCAAGCCCACCTCTCCTGCATTGGTAGGCAGGTTCTTACCACTGAGCCACCAAAATTTGGCTCTTTGAAATGTATAAACTATCCTTCCTAAGTTACACTTCATAAGTATGATAATCCTCATTATAAATATATACCTCCTCCCTTTCTCTTTCTGGGCTAGTCATACTCATATTTCAAATCTTAGCTTAAATGTCACTTTTTATGTGAAGCTATTCTTGAACCATAGTGTGAATTAGCTACACACTTCTTTGTAGCTTTAATCATATTATACTTTATAATGATCTAGGGGAATCCCATTACCTGCTTGTAGAGAGAGAAATTTTAATTCTCATAGTTCCATTGATATATATTATGTCAGTTTTCAAGGGCTGCCTGTAACAGATTACACAAATGGGCTGGTTTAAAGCAGCACATGTTGATTGTCTCAGTTCTGAAGGCCAGAAGGCGGAAATAAAAGTGTCAGGAGGGCCACACTCCCTCTTCTCTTGAGGAGAAGCCCTTCCTCTATCTCCCAGCTCCTGGTGGCGTGAGCATTGGTAGCATAGTGGTGAGCATAGCTGCCTTCGAGCTCCTGGTGGCACCAGGCATTCCTTAATTTGTGGCCATATAACTGCAGTCCCTCCCTCTTCAGCCTGTCTGAGAGGTCAGGTAGGCTTTA
Source organism: Tragulus kanchil (assembly GCA_022376925.1). Taxonomy (NCBI): domain Eukaryota; kingdom Metazoa; phylum Chordata; class Mammalia; order Artiodactyla; family Tragulidae; genus Tragulus; species Tragulus kanchil. The sequence continues at coordinate 73,298,113 of JAIOJX010000030.1, forward strand.
CCAGGAGGTGAGACCTAGGCAGCAGTCTTTGCCAGGTGGGTTCAGTCTTTTGATAGAGGAAGCTTTATGAGGAAAGGTTTGGAGAAACCCCTACACCTGCATATTATCAAAGCCTGAAATGACTCTGTAGAGTAGGAGACGAGGCTCACCAGGGCGCAAGAGCTATATTTAAAAGGAGTTTGTGGGCTGTGCAAAAGAACTTGTGTTAGCTCCTGCATGATGGGGAGTACTTTTAGGGTGAGAAATAATGAATCTGATTTCCTGGATAGGAACAGCTTTAGGGCAGTTCTAAAGTGAAAAGGAATAGACTTCAGAGATTCTTGTGAGAAAAGGACACTCCTCGTGGTAGGCCAAACTAGTGCCAAGCCGGTGTGTACTCAGTTGCATCTGACTCTTTGCGATCCTATGGACTGTAACCCTCCAGGCTCTTCTGTCCGTGGAATTTCCCAGGGCAGGATACTGGAATGGGTTGCCATTTTCACTTCCAGGTAGTGTTCTCCACCCAGGGATTAAACCCATGTCTCCTGCATTGGCAGGTGGGTTCTTTACCACTGAGCCACCAAAATTTGGCTCTTTGAAATGTATAAACTATCGTATAACCTTCTGGCTCAAAAACCAGCTCTAATTTCTCTGTGCCTATAGGAAAAAATCCCAAAATAAAAGATTTTTATTCAGAACTCCTAATTGCCTGGCCTTACTAATTTAATCTGCTGCTTCTCAACCACAGAGATAGCTGTTTTCTTTTTCTCCCTTGTTTGTAACCACATCTCAGGTGTGAATCCCACGTTAATGATTAAGGGGCATAGATGGAGGTAGAAAGCCTCCTCATGAAGCGCTCACTTGGCTCTGTCATGTGGAAATCTGCACTTTTGAATTTTATTTTCTAGACGAAAGTGTGTTTCTAAAGTTGTGTTTTTCTTTATTATTTCTATGAAACTTTCTCAGAAGAGTTGATATTTTTTCCGTAATTAAAAATGACCATATACCCCTAGAATTCTGTATTTTTTTTTGATTCATGGCAAGTTTTGCCAGATATTCCTAATTAAGCTTCAGATTCTATGCATATCTTCTAAGAATTTTCAAACCATACCTCACATCGTTTGGAAGAGAGGGTGATTGTATATCTTGAAAATTGTGCGTGTGTGTGTCATGTGTGTATATGTGAAAAATGTTGATTTGTTAATTAAAGCAAAGGTTAGTCTGATTAATCTGAATGGAGAAATGTGGCTTTGTTGCTGTAATTTTTCTCTTATTAAAAACTTGCATACATATCTACTGCAAATCTTTAATTCCGACTTAGCACAGCTGGTAAGTCCAAAGTCATTCTTTCAGAGGTATTTAGTCTTCCACTGTAATACCTCTTTTTAGTGATAAAATGTGTTATTTGTGTGAACAGCCCGGTCACTTCTGAAGTGTCTCGTGAATGCCATCTGGTCCTAGTGATGGACTTTTCAGATTGGTTTTTTTGTGTCCTTCCATCTCCACATTCCACTGGTTTTCCATTTTGATAATTTATTATTGTAACAGATTACTTCATTGCCCATAAATGTTCTTTACTGTTTTGTTTTGTTTTGTTTTTTTAACATGAATGCCATCTCTGTTCGTTTCTGAAAATAAGCAGGCATATCAGCATGGTACTATTTTACATCATGTATTAGTATCAGATCACCTGTAGGAGCTACTTAAAAGAATTTTTCAGTTGATCAGTGTACGGCTTATCTTTTGTATTCTGTCTTAATATCAATTGCATTTGCTTGAAACCAGTAATTCATGGGAGAGGAGTCTAATGTATTTCAGAAAAACAGACAAGATAGTAGGTTCCACTTTATTGGAAAAGAAGATTGGTATCAGTTTAAAATATTCTGCTGTTTTCTCCAGTTGGTTCCCTTGGTGAAAATGGAATATTTTCCAGAGATTACCACCCCCTTCACCAAAAAAGGGTTTTTTTCCCCCTTAACTACAATGATTTCAAAGCCTTTGTTCCATATTATCATATATTAAAGACTAGATAGATTATTTTTAAAGTGAACAATGAGATCTGGGGAATTAAGATAGAGATTTAGAGTCAATATAATTGGAATTAAAGTCTCAGGGGAAGATAACATGAATTGCAGGAAAAAGAAACAAGGTATCAGCTAGACAATAAAATAAACTTTGTGAAATCCAATAAGATGTGTTCATTTGGAGAATAAGAACAAAGCATTCTGTCTGGAATAGTTTGTAGATTAACACTTAAATTCGTGTAGGATAAGGCTCTGAATTTTCAAGTGTTCCTCTGCAGTATCTATTTTGAGTTGATTTGCCTTCTTTGAATTAATTTGAAGTACAGATTGCAAATGAAGTACTGAGAATTGAGGCCACTTCTCTGAAGTTACTGTAAGTGTAGACGTGTGTATGTGCACAAGCAATAGCACGGCTACTGTTTGATGATAATTAAGGGGCTGTAAGGGGTGGGTACGAGTTGAAACTGCCTGCTGTCTGGCATGTCCTCTCCTCAAGATCCCCTTGAACCTGAATCTGAGTAATACTGTAATAGCAGTTTTGTTGTTAGAGCAGTTATGTATCAAATGCTTTATGCAGTGTCCAAAGCAAGAGTCTAGTGATGCATTTCTTAACCCATCAGCCTCATGACACTGAACTTTTGTCTGTAGCCATTGGAGTACCACATAATCTTGAGAGTGATGGCTGGTGATTCCATAAGCCTAAAGTTAAAATAGTCTACTTCCATTATCCCTGCATATTTTGAGAAATTCATCATCTTCTGACCCTCTCTAACCTTAACTCATAGTCTCTTTGCCTAGAGTCTCTTCCTTGCCTTTCTACTTTGTATTGTTTAGTCATTAAGTCGTGTCTGACTCTTTTGCGACCCTATGGACTGTAGCCCACCAGGCTCTTCTGCCCGTGGGGCTTTCCAGGGAAGAATACTGGAATAGCAGTGTACTTGAATAGCAGAATACTCTTCCTTTTCATGGGGATCTTCCTGACTCAGGGATTGAACCTGTGTCTCCTGTCTTGGAGGTGAATTCTTTACTACTAAGCCTCCTGAGAAGCCCTTTTGACTTTATAACCCTTACTTATTCCTCCAGACTTAGTTTAGACATCACCTTCACCTTTTCTGTGAAATGTTCCATATTATCAATTAAAGACTAGTATCAGCTGGGGAATTAAGATAGAGATTTAGAGTCAATATAATTGGAATTAAAGTCTCAGGGAAGATAACATGAATTGCAGAAAAAGAAACAAGGTATCAGCTAGACAATAAAATAAACTTTGTGAAATCCAATAAGATGTGTTCATTTGGAGAATAAGAACAAAGCATTCTGTCTGGAATAGTTTGTAGATTAACACTTAAATTCGTGTAGGATAAGGCTCTGAATTTTCAAGTGTTCCTCTGCAGTATCTATTTTGAGTTGATTTGCCTTCTTTGAATTAATTTGAAGTACAGATTGCAAATGAAGTACTGAGAATTGAGGCCACTTCTCTGAAGTTACTGTAAGTGTAGACGTGTGTATGTGCACAAGCAATAGCACGGCTACTGTTTGATGATAATTAAGGGGCTGTAAGGGGTGGGTACGAGTTGAAACTGCCTGCTGTCTGGCATGTCCTCTCCTCAAGATCCCCTTGAACCTGAATCTGAGTAATACTGTAATAGCAGTTTTGTTGTTAGAGCAGTTATGTATCAAATGCTTTATGCAGTGTCCAAAGCAAGAGTCTAGTGATGCATTTCTTAACCCATCAGCCTCATGACACTGAACTTTTGTCTGTAGCCATTGGAGTACCACATAATCTTGAGAGTGATGGCTGGTGATTCCATAAGCCTAAAGTTAAAATAGTCTACTTCCATTATCCCTGCATATTTTGAGAAATTCATCATCTTCTGACCCTCTCTAACCTTAACTCATAGTCTCTTTGCCTAGAGTCTCTTCCTTGCCTTTCTACTTTGTATTGTTTAGTCATTAAGTCGTGTCTGACTCTTTTGCGACCCTATGGACTGTAGCCCACCAGGCTCTTCTGCCCGTGGGGCTTTCCAGGGAAGAATACTGGAATAGCAGTGTACTTGAATAGCAGAATACTCTTCCTTTTCATGGGGATCTTCCTGACTCAGGGATTGAACCTGTGTCTCCTGTCTTGGAGGTGAATTCTTTACTACTAAGCCTCCTGAGAAGCCCTTTTGACTTTATAACCCTTACTTATTCCTCCAGACTTAGTTTAGACATCACCTTCACCTTTTCTGTGAAATGTTCTTACTGACTCCTTGTCACCGTACAAAAGGTAACCCAGCATTTTCTCTCAGTGTTTCCTTTCCATCATCAGTTTCTAGTTTCAGCTCTCTTTGGGGGATTGTGACTTCGATACACTATGCTCCTGTATTTTATGTTCAGATGCTTATTCAGCGATGTCAGCATTACTCCTGACTTCACACTGGCCACTTTGACGAGATTAGACGCGTGTCTCCTGTATATCCAGGTCTGAAGCTAAGGCTCCCCTGGATTCATCTTCTTCCTCCCGCCTTTCAGCTGTTGGAAGTGACTGTCCCTGCAGAGCCAGTACTGCCCTGAGTGTCCTCCACAGTCCTCCCCATGTTGTTAGCACGTCATATTTTCTGGAGTATCATTCCGTGCTTCATCTCATTTTTATCACTCCAGCTACATTTAGAAGATAAGCAAATGATTGAGCAAACATTGCAAGTCACACAACTAGCAAAAGCAAGCAGTGCTGTCATTGGGACCCCTAAATCTATTTATTCTTAGTGCATTATCATCATACCAAGCCATACATTCTCTCATGCTGTCATTTTAAGCTTCTCTGCTTTGAGTGGATAGCATTTGTAGGTGATTTCTGTGTAAAATATTAAGGACGTGGGCCAGTGCTCTCCTTTTGCATGTGGACATCCAGGTGTTCCAGCACTGTTTGTTGAAAAGACTGTTGTTTCCCCAACTGAATTATCTTGGCATCCTTGTCAAAAATCAATTGATTGTAAATTGTGAGGATATATTTATGAACTGTCAGCCCCTTCATGTCTTTTCTTATGCAAGTATCAGCCTGCCTTAATTACTGTAGTTTTCAGAAAGTTTTGTTCTTCAAAACTTTGTTTTTTTTTTCCTGATGGGGACTCTTTGCGACCCTATGGACTGTAGCCCACCAGGCTCTTCTGCCCGTGGGGCTTTCCAGGGAAGAATACTGGAATAGCAGTGTACTTGAATAGCAGAATACTCTTCCTTTTCATGGGGATCTTCCTGACTCAGGGATTGAACCTGTGTCTCCTGTCTTGGAGGTGAATTCTTTACTACTAAGCCTCCTGAGAAGCCCTTTTGACTTTATAACCCTTACTTATTCCTCCAGACTTAGTTTAGACATCACCTTCACCTTTTCTGTGAAATGTTCTTACTGACTCCTTGTCACCGTACAAAAGGTAACCCAGCATTTTCTCTCAGTGTTTCCTTTCCATCATCAGTTTCTAGTTTCAGCTCTCTTTGGGGGATTGTGACTTCGATACACTATGCTCCTGTATTTTATGTTCAGATGCTTATTCAGCGATGTCAGCATTACTCCTGACTTCACACTGGCCACTTTGACGAGATTAGACGCGTGTCTCCTGTATATCCAGGTCTGAAGCTAAGGCTCCCCTGGATTCATCTTCTTCCTCCCGCCTTTCAGCTGTTGGAAGTGACTGTCCCTGCAGAGCCAGTACTGCCCTGAGTGTCCTCCACAGTCCTCCCCATGTTGTTAGCACGTCATATTTTCTGGAGTATCATTCCGTGCTTCATCTCATTTTTATCACTTCAGCTACATTTAGAAGATAAGCAAATGATTGAGCAAACATTGCAAGTCACACAACTAGCAAAAGCAAGCAGTGCTGTCATTGGGACCCCTAAATCTATTTATTCTTAGTGCATTATCATCATACCAAGCCATACATTCTCTCATGCTGTCATTTTAAGCTTCTCTGCTTTGAGTGGATAGCATTTGTAGGTGATTTCTGTGTAAAATATTAAGGACGTGGGCCAGTGCTCTCCTTTTGCATGTGGACATCCAGGTGTTCCAGCACTGTTTGTTGAAAAGACTGTTGTTTCCCCAACTGAATTATCTTGGCATCCTTGTCAAAAATCAATTGATTGTAAATTGTGAGGATATATTTATGAACTGTCAGTTCTCTTCCATTGATCTAGATAGATCTTTTCTTATGCAAGTATCAGCCTGCCTTAATTACTGTAGTTTTCAGAAAGTTTTGTTCTTCAAAACTTTGTTCTTCTTTTTCAAGATTTTTTTTTTTTACTTACCTGCTGATTTTTTTTAGCATTCAAGATCATCAAAAGATAGACAGATAACAGTAATACTCTCTTTGTTTTTCCATAAAAAATAATCTCTTAAAAATCTTTTCCCAATGGACTGTTTTCAGGTACTGTTCTTGATTACACTAGGCTCAATAATTAGGGGCATGAGACACAGTATCTGAACCTTTCTGGGTTTTAGCTTTTTCTGGTGGTTAGAGACTGAGTCAGTTAGCCACCCTTCCAGGCCCCGGTAGCCTTTAAAAACATTGGCTCAGTAATTTATTTCCTTTCTTCTGTTGTGAACAGGTAAGTAAAATATAGGCAACAAAGAGGATTTTCTGCTGAGTCAGTATTAGTGGAAAACTCATGTTGTAGGGTTTGGCAGTGCGGGACCGCCTGCAGAGGAGAAACAGCGGCGGGATTGCCCGTGGCCAAGCCATGGGAAGATCGGAGAGGGGTGAGCCTGCTGCCTGCCACCCAGCCCCTTGGAGAACGCAGGAGACAATCGACACGGCAGGGGTTCTGTCAAAGCAGTTCCTTGTTATTAGTGCAGACTCACAGCTTTTATGGACAAATGAAGGGTGTTTTGCAAGGGACTTCCTATAGTTACACCAGTCAAGCTAAAGGTCAAGCAATTATGCATTTACATCGCAATTTATGGTGAGCATGCATTGTCCATGAGCGCGGAGACCAGGTGGATCAATCAGAAGTTTTGACAATCGACTTTAGATATGCCCTCGTCTCTTCCTGTAGGCACCACCTTAGCTCCGAACCGTACATATGTGCTTAAGCTTCCTTATGCTTGCAAAGCCCTCTTTCATTTAGGGCCCCACATGGCAGTAGAGAATATTAGAGTGAAAAGCTTAAGTGGTTGTGAGTGCGGTGGTAAAAAAGCTTTAAGTTTTATTGATCCTAAAAAATTCTACAGATCCTTTCAGTAACAGTCACTTTCCATGTTTAAAATTAAGCACAATCTAATTTTTTAAACTGGAACCCAAATGACACTTTTGGAAACAGTTATACTGTAAAAGGAGGTCTCTGTGCAAATCAAGTTCTTATGACAGTGAAAGCAATATTAAACCTGATTAGAGCATAAGATATTTCTTTGTCACCCTTATTTTTCATAACAGAATTCTTCTAGGCTAAGTGTAACCTGTTGAGGTTTGAAGTCATCTTTTTCTGTTGTAATTTTAGATCATTATATACTTCTCTTCATCAAGTTGGTATATTCTGGAACCAGGGATTTAAATTTCTTTAGCATTAAAACAGAAAACTTACTAGGTATGGATTTTTCTATATAGAGAGATACACAGAATTTAAAAAGGATACATTTTCTTTAACCAGGTGATTTTTAAAAGTATATGTGCATATAGTTTTATTGTATCTTTCTAATAAGACACCTGATAATATCTATGTTTGTATAGTCACTTAGTTGCCTGATTGTATCAGTGTATCTAGATGGGAATTTATGCTCTCATGGTCAGTTGATATGTCTCTTAAAGCATTAATCTACATTTTATTTATGCATTAAATATAGAAATTATGTTCTTACTTTTTTTAAATTATGACCATTTTTCAGACTGCCCAAAGCGGGTCGACACGGCAGGGGTTCTGTCAAAGCAGTTCCTTGTTATTAGTGCAGACTCACAGCTTTTATGGACAAATGAAGGGTGTTTTGCAAGGGACTTCCTATAGTTACACCAGTCAAGCTAAAGGTCAAGCAATTATGCATTTACATCGCAATTTATGGTGAGCATGCATTGTCCATGAGCGCGGAGACCAGGTGGATCAATCAGAAGTTTTGACAATCGACTTTAGATATGCCCTCGTCTCTTCCTGTAGGCACCACCTTAGCTCCGAACCGTACATATGTGCTTAAGCTTCCTTATGCTTGCAAAGCCCTCTTTCATTTAGGGCCCCACATGGCAGTAGAGAATATTAGAGTGAAAAGCTTAAGTGGTTGTGAGTGCGGTGGTAAAAAAGCTTTAAGTTTTATTGATCCTAAAAAATTCTACAGATCCTTTCAGTAACAGTCACTTTCCATGTTTAAAATTAAGCACAATCTAATTTTTTAAACTGGAACCCAAATGACACTTTTGGAAACAGTTATACTGTAAAAGGAGGTCTCTGTGCAAATCAAGTTCTTATGACAGTGAAAGCAATATTAAACCTGATTAGAGCATAAGATATTTCTTTGTCACCCTTATTTTTCATAACAGAATTCTTCTAGGCTAAGTGTAACCTGTTGAGGTTTGAAGTCATCTTTTTCTGTTGTAATTTTAGATCATTATATACTTCTCTTCATCAAGTTGGTATATTCTGGAACCAGGGATTTAAATTTCTTTAGCATTAAAACAGAAAACTTACTAGGTATGGATTTTTCTATATAGAGAGATACACAGAATTTAAAAAGGATACATTTTCTTTAACCAGGTGATTTTTAAAAGTATATGTGCATATAGTTTTATTGTATCTTTCTAATAAGACACCTGATAATATCTATGTTTGTATAGTCACTTAGTTGCCTGATTGTATCAGTGTATCTAGATGGGAATTTATGCTCTCATGGTCAGTTGATATGTCTCTTAAAGCATTAATCTACATTTTATTTATGCATTAAATATAGTTCTTATAATTTATTAGTTTAAGGCCTAATAATATACATTTATTTGTGTGATAAGAAAAAATTTTCAAGAGGCAATTATGACCATTTTTTCAAACATGAAGTGTAATGTGTTTTATACACTTAATAACCTAAGAAAAGAAGCACGGATTCTGTTATTTCACTTTGAATACCTGGTTACTGCCATACAAGAACTCAAATTATGTCTTTTGAACAATTATTTCTGTTTATAATGTTCAAAAAAATTCTTTTTCTCATACCCGCTCTTCTAATTTTCTTCTGAACTAACTTTCCACTCGGAAACTAAACTCTTCTTCCTAGCTTTCTGATGATTTGTGACTCTTCTTCTCCCAGTCATTTCTACTCATGGTTCTTCAGGTCCTCATTTCCTCTTTTCAGTTGTGCTTTCACCTCCACCCCAAGCCACTGACAGCAGTTAACCCACACATGGCTTTGGGATCCATGGCTCTGAGGGCCAGTGCACCTGGGTGAAGATGAGTACGATTGGGAGCTGAAGCTCCAGCCACCCCTTTCACACAGGTTGAAAGTGAAAGAAGGAAAAGAAAAGAAGGAAGAGCAGGCAGAGGAAAGGAAACGAAGAATAACTTGGGTTCTTTGTGGTTACATCCCCTTATGCCCTGTCCTGATGTCCTTTCTATGCCATTCCGAGGGAGATGCTTGGTTCCTTAGTTGTGGAAGTATTAATTTGCTATGGCTGCCACACACAAACTGGATAGCTTAAACAGGAGGAATCTGTTGTCTCCAAGTCCTGGAGGCTGAAGGGATGAGACCAAGGTGTCAGCAGAACTGGTTCTTCTCAAAGGCTGTGGCAGAGAATGTTTTGTACCTCTCCTAGCTGCTCCTGGTGTACTGGCCATCTTTAGCACTCCTTGGCTTGTAGGGTTGTCGTCCGTGCCATCCCCCTCACATTGAATCCTTCCTCTGTGTGTGTGTGGCTTCCTCTGTGTCCAAATTTCCCCTTTTATAAGATACCTGTCATGTTGGACTTAATTCTGTGAACTTACTTCTGAAAAGACCTAGTTTCCAAATAAGCTCAGATTCTGAGGTACAGTAGGGACTAGGACTTAAATATATCCTTTTGGGAGGGACACGATCCAACCCATAGTCTTGGACATCTTACACAAGTCAATGCCCACACATCAAAAATCAAGTCACCGGCCTTCTTCTCTTTGATAAGCAGTTACTGAAATGAAACGAGGTTGAAGGCAAGTATCATTAGAAAGTTAGTGAACCTTGTTACTTCCCCGGTGGTCCAGTGGTTAAGGATCTGCCTCCCAAGGTCGGGGACCTGGGTTTGATCCCTGGTGGAGAAACTAAGATCCAACGTGCCATTGGGCAACTAAATCCATGCACCACAGCACAGACCCAATTCAGCCAGAAAAAAAAAAACATGAAAAGAAAATTGTTTATGCATCACAGTTTGCCCAAGCTTTAGAAGGATGTCTATTGTAGAATTTTAAGCTTCTACTAAGTCTAATTTTAGCAAACAAAAATGGCAGTCTCCATGGAAGTTTCTCCATTTTTTCTGTTTTTTTTTGATTTTAGAAGGAAATCAAACGCAAATTTCAGAAAAAAAATTTACTCCATTTTTTTTGATCCTAGCCACCCCTTTCACACAGGTTGAAAGTGAAAGAAGGAAAAGAAAAGAAGGAAGAGCAGGCAGAGGAAAGGAAACGAAGAATAACTTGGGTTCTTTGTGGTTACATCCCCTTATGCCCTGTCCTGATGTCCTTTCTATGCCATTCCGAGGAGATGCTTGGTTCCTTAGTTATGGAAGTATTAATTTGCTATGGCTGCCACACACAAACTGGATAGCTTAAACAGGAGGAATCTGTTGTCTCCAAGTCCTGGAGGCTGAAGGGATGAGACCAAGGTGTCAGCAGAACTGGTTCTTCTCAAAGGCTGTGGCAGAGAATGTTTTGTACCTCTCCTAGCTGCTCCTGGTGTACTGGCCATCTTTAGCACTCCTTGGCTTGTAGGGTTGTCGTCCGTGCCATCCCCCTCACATTGAATCCTTCCTCTGTGTGTGTGTGGCTTCCTCTGTGTCCAAATTTCCCCTTTTATAAGATACCTGTCATGTTGGACTTAATTCTGTGAACTTACTTCTGAAAAGACCTAGTTTCCAAATAAGCTCAGATTCTGAGGTACAGTAGGGACTAGGACTTAAATATATCCTTTTGGGAGGACACGATCCAACCCATAGTCTTGGACATCTTACACAAGTCAATGCCCACACATCAAAAATCAAGTCACCGGCCTTCTTCTCTTTGATAAGCAGTTACTGAAATGAAACGAGGTTGAAGGCAAGTATCATTAGAAAGTTAGTGAACCTTGTTACTTCCCCGGTGGTCCAGTGGTTAAGGATCTGCCTCCCAAGGTCGGGGACCTGGGTTTGATCCCTGGTGGAGAAACTAAGATCCAACGTGCCATTGGGCAACTAAATCCATGCACCACAGCACAGACCCAATTCAGCCAGAAAAAAAAAAACATGAAAAGAAAATTGTTTATGCATCACAGTTTGCCCAAGCTTTAGAAGGATGTCTATTGTAGAATTTTAAGCTTCTACTAAGTCTAATTTTAGCAAACAAAAATGGCAGTCTCCATGGAAGTTTCTCCATTTTTTCTGTTTCAAATTTCACTTCTTTGATTTTAGAAGGAAATCAAACTGCTAAATTGTTAACTATGTTTATATAACAAAGAACCAACATTTATCATACCTTGAATTTGATGTTGAAAGCCTAGCAACATAGACTTCAAATAAACCTCCTCTTGGAGCCTTCCCTGATACAGCATCCCATGTGAAGACTTCAGAATCATATTTACCTTCTCCATGAGCATTCCTTGTCAAAAGTATCTGCCTGTCACCTCCCCTCACAGGATACCACTCAGTGGACCATCTTAGGCTTTACCTGTTAAAGGCCTGCTTTCCTCTGTGTAATTTCCTCGACGGCAAAATCAGCATTTCATTCATTATTCTGTCCCCAGTAACCAGCCCAATTCCTGAGATGCTCTGTGGAGGTGTTTTGGAAATACTCTTTAATTGATTAGCTTCTCTGTGGGCTCGATCACCGATGTTACAAAGCCTGAAATGCTGACTGTCTTTATCGTGTTACTGGAACTCATGGTTAGGATGTTATTTGTATTGTCACTACACTTAACAGAAGTGGCCTAAACACACTTGAGGAGTGTGCCTCATCACCACTTTTCAGATAAGGGAACAGAAGCAAGAAAGGATCAAATGTTTTGTCTGGGGTCCAAGGCTGTCACTGGCAGGACATTGCAAGCCCCCAGATTCTAGATGTGCTGTCTGTGTCTGCCCTGACAGACTTCAGGCCTAAGGGAATTCGAGACACTGTGGACATAATGTATGAGAGTGTGTGCATGCCCACTCGTGTCTGACTCTTTGCGATCCTGTGAACTGTAGCCCAGCAGGCTCCTCTATGCCTGGGATTCTCCAGGCAACAAGACTGGAGTGGATCAGCATGCTCTCCTCCAGGGGATCTTCCTGACCTAGGGATCAAACCTGCATCTCTTGCACTTCCTGAATTGGCAGGCAGATTCTTTATTGCTGAGCCACTTGGGAAGCCCCTGTATATGTATAATATACTTTTTTGCCTGAAGAGTTTTTGATTTTTGTTTGTTTCTTTTCTCAATGCTTCAAGAAAGCCACAATCCTGCTCCTGTACTAGACACAGAAACAGTATTACCATGCTGCCCTCTCTTCACTCACCCAAGGCTAAATCTATTGTAGAATTTTAAGCTTCTACTAAGTCTAATTTTAGCAAACAAAATGGCAGTCTCCATGGAAGTTTCTCCATTTTTCTGTTTCAAATTTCACTTCTTTGATTTTAGAAGGAAATCAAACTGCTAAATTGTTAACTATGTTTATATAACAAAGAACCAACATTTATCATACCTTGAATTTGATGTTGAAAGCCTAGCAACATAGACTTCAAATAAACCTCCTCTTGGAGCCTTCCCTGATACAGCATCCCATGTGAAGACTTCAGAATCATATTTACCTTCTCCATGAGCATTCCTTGTCAAAAGTATCTGCCTGTCACCTCCCCTCACAGGATACCACTCAGTGGACCATCTTAGGCTTTACCTGTTAAAGGCCTGCTTTCCTCTGTGTAATTTCCTCGACGGCAAAATCAGCATTTCATTCATTATTCTGTCCCCAGTAACCAGCCCAATTCCTGAGATGCTCTGTGGAGGTGTTTTGGAAATACTCTTTAATTGATTAGCTTCTCTGTGGGCTCGATCACCGATGTTACAAAGCCTGAAATGCTGACTGTCTTTATCGTGTTACTGGAACTCATGGTTAGGATGTTATTTGTATTGTCACTACACTTAACAGAAGTGGCCTAAACACACTTGAGGAGTGTGCCTCATCACCACTTTTCAGATAAGGGAACAGAAGCAAGAAAGGATCAAATGTTTTGTCTGAGGTCCAAGGCTGTCACTGGCAGGACATTGCAAGCCCCAGATTCTAGATGTGCTGTCTGTGTCTGCCCTGACAGACTTCAGGCCTAAGGGAATTCGAGACACTGTGGACATAATGTATGAGAGTGTGTGCATGCCCACTCGTGTCTGACTCTTTGCGATCCTGTGAACTGTAGCCCAGCAGGCTCCTCTATGCCTGGGATTCTCCAGGCAACAAGACTGGAGTGGATCAGCATGCTCTCCTCCAGGGGATCTTCCTGACCTAGGGATCAAACCTGCATCTCTTGCACTTCCTGAATTGGCAGGCAGATTCTTTATTGCTGAGCCACTTGGGAAGCCCCTGTATATGTATAATATACTTTTTTGCCTGAAGAGTTTTTGATTTTTGTTTGTTTCTTTTCTCAATGCTTCAAGAAAGCCACAATCCTGCTCCTGTACTAGACACAGAAACAGTATTACCATGCTGCCCTGATCTCTTCACTCACCCTTTTAAGGAAATGCTTAAAGAACAGCAGGACCCTATGGTGACAAAGGCACTTTATTCTCAGCTCAGTGTTCCACTTGGCAGCCTTGTCTTTCTTCTCCTTAATTGCAATAAGCTAACCTCTTGCATCTCAAATGTACTTGTAATCCAAAGGAAATAGCCAAAGTGAATGTTTTATTAGTTGTAGATTTCTTAACCTATGAGGTAAGAAAAACACAAATAATAAGTTTTAGCAGTGCATGTAGGTTAGGAAAATGTAGCAATTCATATTTTTGTGCATCACTGTACAGAAAGTTATATAAAACCAAATGCCATGCATAGGGTTGATAAGTTCACTATATGTCCCCAAACTGATTCAGTGCCACAAACTACTAAATTAGGTGGCCTGATTTGAGAGGCATTGAAGAAACCTTCATTCCTCAAAAATCTATTTCTTGTTTTCTGCTACTATTTTACAAATTATCTTCATCAGTCCATTGCTTTGCATTATACCCTACCCTCTGTGAAGCACTGGTTTAAAAAATCTGAGATACTCACTGTAGTGAGACAATACATTGTGTCACTTACCTGAGGAAAGCTCATCTCAGTATGAATTTTACCAGATCATTTACAAAATGAATCTTAAAATGAGTTAGTCAAGAGAATGGACTCCTGCTCATTGCTGAGCTGAGCACAATGGGGCAAAGAAAGATAAGCTCATTGTAAGGAGCTTCCAGTATAATTTATGTGACAAAACCTATATACATAAAAGTGCCAGTAACAATACTTTAGTAAATGACAAATGATTTGGTGCATTAGAGAGCAGTATTTCTCAAACTTTTTCATTAAGCAGTGGAACTGTTTTCCAAATTGTCTTACACAAAATTCTAATATATAAAACCTATACAAATTGGACTTCTTTAGAGGGCAAGAGATTCTAACTAAAGAGAATCTGCTCCAAATGTCCCTTCATCCCTAATGGGACTCGTTGGGATCTAAGGCATCTGGGATCACAGTTAATAATCATTAAATTTAGGGTTTCCCTGGTGACTCAGTGGTAAAGAATTCACCGGCTAATGCAGAAAGCATAGGTTCTGTCCCTGATCCGGAAAGACCCCACATGCTGAGGAGCCATAAAGCCACAACTGTTGGGCCTGTGCTCTAGACCTGGGAGCAGCAACTACTGAGCTCATGTGTCACAACTACTGAAGCCTGTGTACCCTGGGGCCCATGCTCTGCAACAAGAGAAGTCACAGCAATGAGAAACCTTCACCCCACCACCCCCCCACACACACTGCAATGAGAGAGTACCCCCAGCCTGCCACACCAGAAAAGCCTGAACAGCAATGGAGACCCAGCACAGCCAAAGATAAATAAATAAATAATTTTTTAAGTCATTAAATTTAGCACACAAACATGGGATGAATTGGCAGAAGGGAAAATCCACTCTGAGTCTGACAAGGAGAGGAAAATCCCAAGTAGGAATTCCTCCTCAAGTTGGTATTTTAAAAAGACACAGTCAGTCTGAGGAATAGTGAGAAAAAACCTGGTCAAGGAAGGTAGGTAGACATTAGGTCTAAGCTAGAAAAGGTAGCAGAAAAGTTGAGTTTTGTTGAGAAGGGTAATAGATAGTAGTGTTTCATCTTAGGAACTGATGTGATAAAAGAAGGAAGACTGGTAGCAGGTGCAAGGTGGTTTAAAAATCTGAGATACTCACTGTAGTGAGACAATACATTGTGTCACTTACCTGAGGAAAGCTCATCTCAGTATGAATTTTACCAGATCATTTACAAAATGAATCTTAAAATGAGTTAGTCAAGAGAATGGACTCCTGCTCATTGCTGAGCTGAGCACAATGGGGCAAAGAAAGATAAGCTCATTGTAAGGAGCTTCCAGTATAATTTATGTGACAAAACCTATATACATAAAAGTGCCAGTAACAATACTTTAGTAAATGACAAATGATTTGGTGCATTAGAGAGCAGTATTTCTCAAACTTTTTCATTAAGCAGTGGAACTGTTTTCCAAATTGTCTTACACAAAATTCTAATATATAAAACCTATACAAATTGGACTTCTTTAGAGGGCAAGAGATTCTAACTAAAGAGAATCTGCTCCAAATGTCCCTTCATCCCTAATGGGACTCGTTGGGATCTAAGGCATCTGGGATCACAGTTAATAATCATTAAATTTAGGGTTTCCCTGGTGACTCAGTGGTAAAGAATTCACCGGCTAATGCAGAAAGCATAGGTTCTGTCCCTGATCCGGAAAGACCCCACATGCTGAGGAGCCATAAAGCCACAACTGTTGGGCCTGTGCTCTAGACCTGGGAGCAGCAACTACTGAGCTCATGTGTCACAACTACTGAAGCCTGTGTACCCTGGGGCCCATGCTCTGCAACAAGAGAAGTCACAGCAATGAGAAACCTTCACCCCACCACCCCCCCACACACACTGCAATGAGAGAGTACCCCCAGCCTGCCACACCAGAAAAGCCTGAACAGCAATGGAGACCCAGCACAGCCAAAGATAAATAAATAAATAATTTTTTAAGTCATTAAATTTAGCACACAAACATGGGATGAATTGGCAGAAGGGAAAATCCACTCTGAGTCTGACAAGGAGAGGAAAATCCCAAGTAGGAATTCCTCCTCAAGTTGGTATTTTAAAAAGACACAGTCAGTCTGAGGAATAGTGAGAAAAAACCTGGTCAAGGAAGGTAGGTAGACATTAGGTCTAAGCTAGAAAAGGTAGCAGAAAAGTTGAGTTTTGTTGAGAAGGGTAATAGATAGTAGTGTTTCATCTTAGGAACTGATGTGATAAAAGAAGGAAGACTGGTAGCAGGTGCAAGGTGGTTTAAAAACCGAATCGGTTCTTACTCTCAAATTGTTTCTTCCTCTCTGGCTCCTCTTAGTTTCCTTATTTGAGAAACTGCAAGCCTTCCACCTTTCCTTCCCCCTTTCTCAGTCTTTCCCAGAGCTGTGTGTGGTACCTGCCTGAGCCTTCTGTTTCCCATTCTGTGCAGAGCTGAATCCAGTTGAACAAAATGCACATCCTTTCCACATAGCTCCTAGCCTCAGGGTCATTATGTCTAACCAGTGTGCAATAAACCCCATAATGCCACTTTCTCTTTCTCTTAAGATTTTATTTCCTTCCCTGAATTCCAGAGAAATTCTGCAGCTTCTCTAGTTGAAAAGATTTGTATGTGAATCTTTATGGATCTCCTTATTAAAGGAGAATTTATACCTTAATTTACATACATGCCAGAAAATGGGCAATATGACGATCGTTTTCTCAGAAATGGCCTTTATTTTTTTTTTTTCAATTCATCAATTTCCTCTTTTCATTTTCTTGTGCACTGATGGTTCCTCTCCAGTTGGTCCCCATAGCAACACTGGATAAGGCTAATGAAACTGCACCATCTTCAGCTCTCTCCCACAGAGCATCTCTGTTAAAATAGCCATAAAACACACTTCCATTTATTATTTTCTTTGCTTAAAGGAAACCGATATTTTGGGATCTTTCCCATGATTAAGGCTTAACTTCCTAAACTTTCTGACTAGAATTGGAGCCTCTAATTTAGAGAAGAGTTTTCAAAGGTAGTAAAGCACAATTGGAATACTACTTCCTCCCTTCATGCCCGTGCCCCATGTTGGTGTACAAGGGTGGGCCTCAGTTGTGTTGCCCCAGCAGCAGCAGCATCTGGGCACTAGTTAGAAATGCAAGTTCACATGCCACTCCCCAGACCTTTTGAATCAGCTACTCAGGACGGAGCTCAGTACTCTGTTGTGTATATATGTATATACACACACACACATACATATTTGTATATTTTATGTATTATTTGGCTGTTCTGGATCTTCTTTGCTATGCAGGCTTTTCTCTGTTTGTGACAAGTGGGAGCCTCACTCTTGTTGCAGTTCGGGGACTTCTCATTGCTGTGGCTTTTCAATACTCGAATCGGTTCTTACTCTCAAATTGTTTCTTCCTCTCTGGCTCCTCTTAGTTTCCTTATTTGAGAAACTGCAAGCCTTCCACCTTTCCTTCCCCCTTTCTCAGTCTTTCCCAGAGCTGTGTGTGGTACCTGCCTGAGCCTTCTGTTTCCCATTCTGTGCAGAGCTGAATCCAGTTGAACAAAATGCACATCCTTTCCACATAGCTCCTAGCCTCAGGGTCATTATGTCTAACCAGTGTGCAATAAACCCCATAATGCCACTTTCTCTTTCTCTTAAGATTTTATTTCCTTCCCTGAATTCCAGAGAAATTCTGCAGCTTCTCTAGTTGAAAAGATTTGTATGTGAATCTTTATGGATCTCCTTATTAAAGGAGAATTTATACCTTAATTTACATACATGCCAGAAAATGGGCAATATGACGATCGTTTTCTCAGAAATGGCCTTTATTTTTTTTTTTTCAATTCATCAATTTCCTCTTTTCATTTTCTTGTGCACTGATGGTTCCTCTCCAGTTGGTCCCCATAGCAACACTGGATAAGGCTAATGAAACTGCACCATCTTCAGCTCTCTCCCACAGAGCATCTCTGTTAAAATAGCCATAAAACACACTTCCATTTATTATTTTCTTTGCTTAAAGGAAACCGATATTTTGGGATCTTTCCCATGATTAAGGCTTAACTTCCTAAACTTTCTGACTAGAATTGGAGCCTCTAATTTAGAGAAGAGTTTTCAAAGGTAGTAAAGCACAATTGGAATACTACTTCCTCCCTTCATGCCCGTGCCCCATGTTGGTGTACAAGGGTGGGCCTCAGTTGTGTTGCCCCAGCAGCAGCAGCATCTGGGCACTAGTTAGAAATGCAAGTTCACATGCCACTCCCCAGACCTTTTGAATCAGCTACTCAGGACGGAGCTCAGTACTCTGTTGTGTATATATGTATATACACACACACACATACATATTTGTATATTTTATGTATTATTTGGCTGTTCTGGATCTTCTTTGCTATGCAGGCTTTTCTCTGTTTGTGACAAGTGGGAGCCTCACTCTTGTTGCAGTTCGGGGACTTCTCATTGCTGTGGCTTTTCTTGTTGCAGAGCACGGGCTCTAGGCTCTGTGAGGTCAGTGGTTGCGGCTTCCGGGCTCTCGAGCACAGGCTGTAGTTTCTGGCACACGGGCTTCATTGCTCTGAGACATGTGGGATATTCCTGAATCAGGGATCAAACCTGTATCTGCTACTTTGACTGGCAGATTCTTTACCACTGAGCCACCAGGAAAGCCCTGGTACTCTGTTTTAACAAGTCCTCACTGAATTTTGAGAACCAGTGATGCGAAGGATAAGCAGAACTGTAGTAGACAACAGTATCACATCTAGTTTGATGGATTCTAGTAGCACAATTAGAAATTATTTTGCTTTTTGTTTCTTCTGTCACCTAAATGGGTTTATACTATTCAGCATTAGCTGAATGTCAGTTTGTGTTAAATAAACACTTGACTGTAAAATATGACAGTGGAGTGTGTAATTGATTTTAACTACTGAAAATAAATGTCTCCTGATCCTTATTTATCCCTTATTAACAGGCATTTTAAAAAGCCAAGTTATTGCTAATAAGTCTATGATAATAGATAGTAGCTTAATCCATAAAAGCATTTTTTTTTTCTGTTCCTTAGATGTATCTGCCTTTTTGAAAGGAGTAAAGTTGACCCTTGTACAACACCGTGGTTTGGGGCTCTAACCCTCCACGCAGCTGAACGCCTGAGTATAATCAAATTCTTGATTCCATATCCACAGATTCAACCAACCTCAGATCAAATAATACTATATTATTTACTATTGAAAAAAAATCAGTAAATGGATCTGTTCGGGTCAAATCCATGTTGTTCCTGGCTCAACTATATTTTAAATAGGGCCTTTTCTGTTTATAGTATGTAATTCATCCTTTGTTTGCAGAAACACACCAAAAGCAGGCAGTAAGAGCAAGAATCTTTTGGAGGCCATGATTTAGAGAATGAGAAATAGGAAGCAAATGTAGTAGAGAGCATTTATTTTGTTATGTACAGTTTTAACAGGCAGATAGCCTCCAAAACATGGAAATCCAGGCAGAAATTTGAGCTGGAGAGAGGCACTCTGAAAGTTAAGGCATTTTAAACTGTTAGTTATCACAAAGCTGAACAATCTGTATGCCAGGATGTTGGGACAGAACCTAAGAAAGTTGTACTTGTTGAGCCAGTCTTAAAAGCCAGACTGTCAAGCATTACCAAAAAAAGAGCCAAATGGGGTTCAGAAACCAAGAGAAGTAAGATTTGCCTGGTCCCGAATCCAAAGGTTGATCCAAGCAAACAATACAGGCAGAGTAAGAGTGATTCTTTTGGGGGTGGGTGGGGGCGGATTGGGGAGGGAGCAGGGCGGGCAGGCCACTTCTATTGGCCTTTCATGTATCTATTTTCATCCATCTTTGTTCTTTGGCCCGTGTGGGCCTGCCATCGCAGTGGCCTCTGTTGTCTCAGAGCACCGGCTCTGGGCGCATGCGCTCCAGAGTTCCGGCTTGGTAATTGGACACATCAGTCCAGGCGCTCCTTATTAGCACGTGGGATCTTTCCAGGCCAGGGCTCGAACCGGCGCCCCTTGCACTGCAAGGTGGTGTCCTTACCCACAGGACCACCAGGGAATCCCCAGGGAAGCCCCAAGCAGAGTGATTCTTATCAGCACCTGGCATTTGCTCCTTCCTCTTGATCACCACCACCCTGATTCAGACCCTGTCTGTATCTCACCAAGACTGTTGCTGTTGCTTCCATATTGGAGTCGGATCCTTGAGTATTAGTAATATTCATAGTCCCCTGAGTATCCTGTCTCCGCTTTTCTGAATGTTACTCCCCCAGTGCCTACGGCCACCTTCCTCTCTCCACCTAGGTGTGTTCCTCTAGTACTCCTGTTTGCCCTTAAGGTCTTAGTCCAAACCGTGATCTTCTGCTTTGATTGACATAGACTTAGGTGCTGTCTATACTGTGGATTTTGCGTTACCATTACTTATAACAAATGCCACACTTGTAATTGTTTGTGCCTCTACTTGTGCCTTGGTAACTGGATCCATGTTTTCATCTCTCTAATCCTTTCTCTTGGCTTGATGCCTAGACTGTAGATTTTCAATACATATTTTTGAAATGAATTATTAGGAGGTTTTTTTTTTTTCCTTTTTTTTTTTACATATTATAGGCATGGTAGACAACTTTTGGATTTTATGAAATAATTCTAATTTGAATTTTTTTGTTCTTTTTTCTCAGCTACTCTGATTCCAGCTGTTTCAGTGACCCCAGTTTTTATCTCCTTGAAGTCTTATACGTAGATTTAACAAAAATCTTTCAACAGAAATTACTATATTCCAGGGATGTGGAAAGATGTAAGAAGAGGAAGAATATGTTAGTCATTTAAGAAAATCTCAAAAAAAAAGAAAGAAAATCTCCAGGGAAGTCCATTAGTAAAATCTGAAGACAAGGGTTTAGAATAGGATGTTTCTGTGCTTTTTTAAAGGTATTTAATTAATATAATTCTTGGACTGAACTGTTCAAACCTTATAGAAAACCTCTTCTGTTCTTTTATCTCTTTGCATTTCCATGTTATTCCAAAATTCAAAGTATTAAGGGAATATGGTTGAAAATGAGAAATAAAAAGAAATTTCTAATTCTTTCCATGGGTAATAGATTTTTTGCTGTTGCATTTTGCCCCTGTTATTGCCAAAATTCAAAGTATTAAGGGAATATGTTGAAAAAATGCCAGGGAAGCCCCAAGCAGAGTGATTCTTATCAGCACCTGGCATTTGCTCCTTCCTCTTGATCACCACCACCCTGATTCAGACCCTGTCTGTATCTCACCAAGACTGTTGCTGTTGCTTCCATATTGGAGTCGGATCCTTGAGTATTAGTAATATTCATAGTCCCCTGAGTATCCTGTCTCCGCTTTTCTGAATGTTACTCCCCCAGTGCCTACGGCCACCTTCCTCTCTCCACCTAGGTGTGTTCCTCTAGTACTCCTGTTTGCCCTTAAGGTCTTAGTCCAAACCGTGATCTTCTGCTTTGATTGACATAGACTTAGGTGCTGTCTATACTGTGGATTTTGCGTTACCATTACTTATAACAAATGCCACACTTGTAATTGTTTGTGCCTCTACTTGTGCCTTGGTAACTGGATCCATGTTTTCATCTCTCTAATCCTTTCTCTTGGCTTGATGCCTAGACTGTAGATTTTCAATACATATTTTTGAAATGAATTATTAGGAGGTTTTTTTTTTTCCTTTTTTTTTTTACATATTATAGGCATGGTAGACAACTTTTGGATTTTATGAAATAATTCTAATTTGAATTTTTTTGTTCTTTTTTCTCAGCTACTCTGATTCCAGCTGTTTCAGTGACCCCAGTTTTTATCTCCTTGAAGTCTTATACGTAGATTTAACAAAAATCTTTCAACAGAAATTACTATATTCCAGGGATGTGGAAAGATGTAAGAAGAGGAAGAATATGTTAGTCATTTAAGAAAATCTCAAAAAAAAAGAAAGAAAATCTCCAGGGAAGTCCATTAGTAAAATCTGAAGACAAGGGTTTAGAATAGGATGTTTCTGTGCTTTTTTAAAGGTATTTAATTAATATAATTCTTGGACTGAACTGTTCAAACCTTATAGAAAGCCTCTTCTGTTCTTTTATCTCTTTGCATTTCCATGTTATTCCAAAATTCAAAGTATTAAGGGAATATGGTTGAAAATGAGAAATAAAAAGAAATTTCTAATTCTTTCCATGGGTAATAGATTGTGTGTGCTTAGTCGCTCAGTCATGTCTGACTCTTTGTGGCCCCATGGAATGTAGCCCAAATTTGCCTGACAACATCTCAGAAAAAAATACGATGTTTTGGTTAAGGAGCTTTACCAGGTTTCTGAAGATTATTATGTTGAGGAGTTTTCCAAAAGGCTTACAGGTATCACTGCCTACAAACATCATGTCTTGATGGATATCAACGTAAGAAACACTCATTTTTACTTGCTGATTCCATTCAAATATTCCTAAATAGCTTTGCTTGTTTTGTTTTCTGTTGCCATAGTTATTCTTGCTTCTCCCTCTTTAATGATCATTCAGTTAATCAAGCAAATACTCACTTAGCATCCACTGTGTGCCGGGCACTGGGCTGGCAGCTAGAACCAATTTTGAAGTTTTCAGACTTTAAAACTAGTGGAAGAAATAGACTTTAGTGGCACTTCATCTTCTCTCCATATCATAACTTGTGACTTCAGATCTTTGGGGAAGAGTACTGGCTATAAAATGAATATATATAGCAGAACCTAGGCCACACACTCCCTGAAAGTCAAGGGACTGCCAGGTAAAGGAAATGATGGAATCTGATGGACATTATCACTCTGAATTACTACTGTCTTCAGCTTGATTTTGGAAAATCAAAATTATATTAATTTGTAGTAGTGAGGAATGTGTCTGTGGGACATGTGGGAACATGTCTCCCCTGCCTGAGGAAGCAGATCTTGATTACTGACATGTGAAAGAACTCCCAGTGTTATCAGAATCTGGAATTATTTTTAATGTGTACTCTTGCCATTTTAATGATGGTAGCCAGCTGAACTTAAAATACTGTACATATCAAGTAAAATATATCAGATTTGGCATGCGGATTGCCAGCATATAGACTTTGAGCTCCCTGTGAGTAAACTGCATGAGTTTCAACTTCTGGTTTGAATACACAGAAGCCTTATTTTCTCCCTTCCTTATTAGAATTACCAAAGTAAGCAAATGAAAATAAAGGTTGAGGATGAGTTTTATTTGCATTTCAGATAAGCAACTAGTAACATTTTTATTGTATACCCCAAACATTAGATAGCATATGCTTATACTGTACATTACCATGCAGTATTTGAGACATACTTATATTAAAGCAGTATTTGTTGTATATGTGAGGTCTGGATGTAACTGAGTACCCTATATTTTATCTGACAACCCTATACCTAATATTGCCCACTGCTTTGAATCTAAGTTTCCAAAATATAGCCTATGGGTGAAATTATCCTTTTTTAAACCAGGTTTCTGAAGATTATTATGTTGAGGAGTTTTCCAAAAGGCTTACAGGTATCACTGCCTACAAACATCATGTCTTGATGGATATCAACGTAAGAAACACTCATTTTTACTTGCTGATTCCATTCAAATATTCCTAAATAGCTTTGCTTGTTTTGTTTTCTGTTGCCATAGTTATTCTTGCTTCTCCCTCTTTAATGATCATTCAGTTAATCAAGCAAATACTCACTTAGCATCCACTGTGTGCCGGGCACTGGGCTGGCAGCTAGAACCAATTTTGAAGTTTTCAGACTTTAAAACTAGTGGAAGAAATAGACTTTAGTGGCACTTCATCTTCTCTCCATATCATAACTTGTGACTTCAGATCTTTGGGGAAGAGTACTGGCTATAAAATGAATATATATAGCAGAACCTAGGCCACACACTCCCTGAAAGTCAAGGGACTGCCAGGTAAAGGAAATGATGGAATCTGATGGACATTATCACTCTGAATTACTACTGTCTTCAGCTTGATTTTGGAAAATCAAAATTATATTAATTTGTAGTAGTGAGGAATGTGTCTGTGGGACATGTGGGAACATGTCTCCCCTGCCTGAGGAAGCAGATCTTGATTACTGACATGTGAAAGAACTCCCAGTGTTATCAGAATCTGGAATTATTTTTAATGTGTACTCTTGCCATTTTAATGATGGTAGCCAGCTGAACTTAAAATACTGTACATATCAAGTAAAATATATCAGATTTGGCATGCGGATTGCCAGCATATAGACTTTGAGCTCCTGTGAGTAAACTGCATGAGTTTCAACTTCTGGTTTGAATACACAGAAGCCTTATTTTCTCCCTTCCTTATTAGAATTACCAAAGTAAGCAAATGAAAATAAAGGTTGAGGATGAGTTTTATTTGCATTTCAGATAAGCAACTAGTAACATTTTTATTGTATACCCCAAACATTAGATAGCATATGCTTATACTGTACATTACCATGCAGTATTTGAGACATACTTATATTAAAGCAGTATTTGTTGTATATGTGAGGTCTGGATGTAACTGAGTACCCTATATTTTATCTGACAACCCTATACCTAATATTGCCCACTGCTTTGAATCTAAGTTTCCAAAATATAGCCTATGGGTGAAATATTTAATCCTTTTTCCTATTCATTAATGATTAATGTAAATAATTAAATTTTTAGCTTTTGTTAAATGACGCCTATATGCCAGGCTGGACATATGCTCAAATAGGAATGGGGTTCCTATTTGTATTTGTTTGTATATTTGTTTTTAAATATGGCTACTTATGGGAAAGCCTTCATATTTAGCCTTTATATATATACGCCTAATGTTTTTATAGTGTTTTACTATTTTGGCACAAAAACAGTAGTTCTTTCTGTAGTTCAGATGAGCATTTTTATCTACATATTTATCCCCATGCTACCAGCTTGGCTTTATGACCTTAAAAAAAAAAGCTTTATCTTTGTAAATATCCTTTCCATGTTAGCACATTGATTTTTTTATTTTAATCTTTGAAAAGCTAAGTTCTGTGCATTTTGCTTCAAATAGTCTTCTCCCTGATGCCTACCTCTTTGTACTTTTTGAGATTCTCCTGTTCTTCCCTTTGTGATATTAACCATCTGTATTAATGAGATAATCAGGCTTGTTGCTAATGAATTGATTCATTCAACTGTTATATTTAATTAGAAGGACATTTAGCATGCCACCAGATGTTCTGGTTTTGTTTAATTGTCCCCAAATAAAATAAAATACAATGAATTTTTATATTTTTGCATAAATTTGACTAAGTCAAGATTTGTTGTTCTATCATATATTATAAAGCGCTAAATGATGGAACTTTGTTACCATTGTATTCCAGACATCAGAAGGAAAATCAGTTTCCTGCTAAAAACACCCACCTAACTTTAATGGGCACAAGAGTAAAGTCAAGGAGTGAAGAGTATTCTGATCCCCAAATCTATACAAAGATTTGAAATTAAGCCAGAGATACATCCCCAAGATGTCCCTCCGCCCCCAGTACTTTTAAGGATGCATCTTCTAAATTACTTACCAAAAAAAAAAATTACTTTAGAACTATAATTCCAGAGACAGTATCTAGTGTGGTTTTTTAATTATTTGCTTTTCATGGTTTTGCTGGCAGTATTCAAAAGGACTAATACTTTTTAAAAAAGAGGGAAACTTGGGAAAATGCAAAGTTTTAGGAAGGCTCAGGACTTTTACTAGAGAGATTAACAGGAAGGTTTTTAATGTGTTAGTGCATGCACAGAAGTAACAGCTCAGACAAACTGAGCAATGCTCACTTTGGGCCTTCAGCGTCTAGCACGCCCCTCCTAGAAAAGAAACGAAAGGATCCTTTGCAGTGTCGCAGACAGCAAATCAGTAGATGATGTGAAGCAAGCAGTACTCAGGCACAGAGCAAACTACAAGTACTCTAGAAAAAAACCTGCCTTAAAAAAAAAATGACCAAATGCTAAGTTCATCCATCCAGGGCACATTTTACAGAGACATAAAGGGACGTTTTACAGGGACATAAAGGCTTACATAGTAGCTAAAGAGAAAGAGGAAGAATATGAAAGTAATTCCTTTTATCCTTCTGGCTTAGCTTATTTTTTGCTTTTGTTTTGTTGTTTGGTAGGTTTTGTTTTTATTTTTAAGATAAAAGATTTTTTTAAAAAGACTAGGGATCATGGTATGAATATGGATTTGTACAGTTTTTCCCCTATTTCCCCATTTCACTAAATCTCTGGAAACACATTTTTGATGACTTGCTTTGTTTCTATAATTCGTTTAATTATTCTCTTATTGCTATTAGATCTTTTTTTTTTTAATCATTAAATTAACACCAAAAGGTATTCTTGAGTAAACCCCAAATCCTGCTTAGGCTTAGGTGCCAGTTAAATTTTAATTTTCACATTACATTTTTTTTCAAAGGTTAAAGCGCTAAATGATGGAACTTTGTTACCATTGTATTCCAGACATCAGAAGGAAAATCAGTTTCCTGCTAAAAACACCCACCTAACTTTAATGGGCACAAGAGTAAAGTCAAGGAGTGAAGAGTATTCTGATCCCCAAATCTATACAAAGATTTGAAATTAAGCCAGAGATACATCCCCAAGATGTCCCTCCGCCCCCAGTACTTTTAAGGATGCATCTTCTAAATTACTTACCAAAAAAAAAAATTACTTTAGAACTATAATTCCAGAGACAGTATCTAGTGTGGTTTTTTAATTATTTGCTTTTCATGGTTTTGCTGGCAGTATTCAAAAGGACTAATACTTTTTAAAAAAGAGGGAAACTTGGGAAAATGCAAAGTTTTAGGAAGGCTCAGGACTTTTACTAGAGAAATTAACAGGGAAGGTTTTTAATGTGTTAGTGCATGCACAGAAGTAACAGCTCAGACAAACTGAGCAATGCTCACTTTGGGCCTTCAGCGTCTAGCACGCCCCTCCTAGAAAAGAAACGAAAGGATCCTTTGCAGTGTCGCAGACAGCAAATCAGTAGATGATGTGAAGCAAGCAGTACTCAGGCACAGAGCAAACTACAAGTACTCTAGAAAAAAACCTGCCTTAAAAAAAAAATGACCAAATGCTAAGTTCATCCATCCAGGGCACATTTTACAGAGACATAAAGGGACGTTTTACAGGGACATAAAGGCTTACATAGTAGCTAAAGAGAAAGAGGAAGAATATGAAAGTAATTCCTTTTATCCTTCTGGCTTAGCTTATTTTTTGCTTTTGTTTTGTTGTTTGGTAGGTTTTGTTTTTATTTTTAAGATAAAAGATTTTTTTAAAAAGACTAGGGATCATGGTATGAATATGGATTTGTACAGTTTTTCCCCTATTTCCCCATTTCACTAAATCTCTGGAAACACATTTTTGATGACTTGCTTTGTTTCTATAATTCGTTTAATTATTCTCTTATTGCTATTAGATCTTTTTTTTTTTTAATCATTAAATTAACACCAAAAGGTATTCTTGAGTAAACCCCAAATCCTGCTTAGGCTTAGGTGCCAGTTAAATTTTTAATTTTCACATTACATTTCAGAGTGTAAGGAATGCAACCGTTTTCTAAAACTAGGGCAGCAAGAGAATGAAATCAAGAGGGTTGGCTAGGCAGAGAGCAAAGGTGATGGAAGAGAAAGCTCTGCCTCCCGGTCACTGTGCCATCCCAGCTTCTGTGGTGAATAGTTCCAGCATAGAGGAATTTGCCTTTTTTTTTTTTCCCATCTGAGGTTCACCTCTTACAGTTTGTGGTATTTTTCTTTTAGCTTTAACAGTTTCTTTTAGCTTTCAAGGACTTGGTAGGATTGTTAATATCATTCATACACAACCACAAAAATGTATGTGAGAAATAGATGGGGTCTTGTGATGATTGGCTGTCATACACCTGTAACAGTCTCTAAGCAGAACTTGGTTCCATGGTTCTCCTACTTACAGGTTTGCTTAGGAACTTGATAAGAATTCAACCACTCTAAAATGGCATTAAGCAGTTTCTTGAATGTCAGGTGTCTTTCTGGGCACAACATTAGAGTCTTTGAATTCCCTGCTGGGCTTCCCCTGAACTGTGGTGGTGTCCGTTTCAACCAGCTTCTTGGATGGTTGGTATACCTGAAGACCTACTGTACCTCATTTCACAATTCATAAAGTCTGTTTTGCCTAACAACCAACAATTAGGTTTTCTGCCTATAAAAAAAGAGAGGATACAAAATAAATCTGCCAGATCCCATAAAGAGCTAATGAATGGCATTTTATATGTGCCTTCTCTCTGATTGTCTTTTTGATTTTGAAGATCAAGAATGGTGTTTACAATTATCTCTTAAACAACAGGAGTTTGAACAAGGAGAGTCAGTTTACACCTGGATTTTTTTCAGTAGACTCTGCAGTACTGCGTGATCCGCAGTGGCTGCTCTAGCTGTGGAACCACAGATACAGAGGGCCTGCTGTAAAGTTGTGTGAATTTTCAACTGCAAGGGGATTGGTGCTCCTAACCTCCGGCTTGTTCAAGTGTCAACTGTACTTGGCCCTTAATTCTTGCTTTTTCTGGGAGAAAAAAAAAAGATAACTTGTATTGAAGGTGGAAACAAAAATCTCATTTTTTAGTGTTAATCTCTCCACTAATTTATTTTTGTGCTTGTTTGAATTTTACCACATGTAACATTTTGTCCCAAATCCTTACATTCTTTAACCTTCATGGTCCCTTTAGAATTGTGTTTTTATGAGTTTCTTCATAATCTGCTTTCCGTTAAAAGATACCAGTGCTCATTTGTTTAATCCTCTTGAATATCAAAGCCTTTAGTGAAAGCTTTTGTGTTATTCTGCTTGCTATTATGTGAATATTCTGTAATGGAAGGATTTTTTAGAGCAAGGTGACCTGAACAACACTTTATTCCAAATAAAGTTACTTCATTTTTAAAGTTAACAGTCCTTTAACTTAATACCACGGCAATCAACATTTTAAAAATCTGCTTAGTTTTTTTTGCGGCAAAATTAGTTTCTTTAAGCACTGTTCTAATAGTCCCGAGTCTTGTCTTCTACTAAACATTTTTTCTTCTGTTCAGTGTCTTGTAGCTTATGAGTTCCAAGGGTGTATTCATTTCCTGTAGAATTTGGTATCCTCTAACTAATTACTTTAAATTTCTCTACAATGAATTCTGTACACTGCTTTCAGCCTGCCTGTGTTTAATAACTCTCCTCTCTCCTACAGTCTGTCCCTCTAGTTTGTGACCTTAGTAAACTTAGATTTTATCTCCCTTCATGTTCTGTCCTCCAAATTACTGAGACAGTTTAAAAAGCAATTAAATTTTAAAAGATTATTATTGAACCATCTGTATAGACTGCCTGTCCAAGTTTATGGATCTTAAAATGGTCAAGCTGCTGGCCAGGAATTTTCAGCTTTATGTTAAAGCTCAGAAAGAAAGCCAGGGGGAGAACAATGTAGGGAATATTGTCATTACAAGGAAAACTTTGGACCAAAGTTCCCATGGCAGATATTTTTAGTTTCAATTTTTTTAAGAATTTTTTGGTCTCTTTGCCTTAAATACTTTTTATTTATGAAAAAACCTCTGCATGTGGTTTATTTCCTGTGTTAATATATCAAAAGCTTAATATGTTAGTTATACTAACAAGCATAATTTAATGACCAAAAATTTGTTCCGTAAGATTCTCTCTCCATGTTTGGTAAACAACATAGAAGATTATGTATTTTAAAAAACATTTTGTCTTATTACTACAAAAGTTTGCTGATATTCAGTTTGGAAACTTCAAAGCTTAATATTTTAGAGGTTATTCTTTTTTAAGTTTGTTTCGATTAAAACATGGATACTTCTGATTGGAAATGCTGATGAATAGTACTGTCTAACTTCATAGGGATTTTACCATTCACAGTGTCTATCAGTTCAGTTCAGTTCAGTCACTCAGTCGTGTCCAACTCTTTGCAACCCCATGGACTGTAGCAAGCCAGGCTTCCCTGTCCTTCACCATCTCCTGGAATTTGCTCAAACTCAAGCCCATTGAATTGGTGATACCATCCAACCATCTCGTCCTCTTCTCCTTCTGCCTTCTATTTTTCCCAGCATCATATTGTCCATAAAAAGATAATAAAAATAGAAAAGAGCAATAATAAGTAACTATACACTATATTTTAGGCTTCTCTAGTGGCTCAGACAGTAAAGAATTCACCTGCAATGCAGGAGACCCTGGTTCAATCCCTGGGTTGGAAAGATCTCCTGGAGAAGCGAAAGGCTGTCACTTCCAGTATTCGTGCCTGGAGAGTTCTGTGGCTTGTCCATGGGTCACATAGGGTCGGACATGACTGAGCAACCTCACTTTCATACATTATATTTAAATAACAGCATTTCTATGGTCATGAGAGGGAAGAGGGTATCAAAGTCTCTCCATCACAGTCTAAATATTAGGAGTTTTTTTTTCAAGGAAAGTATAATGACTTGAATATTGGACTCTATAATCGGACTGCCTGGACTATAATCCTCTGTGTAATTCTTTGGTCAAGGAGGTTATAACTCAGTCTTTAAACCCAAAAGCTGGATTTGTTGTTAGACTTGAAAGGCATAGTCTTTCTGAGAAAGCAGACTGCTGATCATAGTTTGGGTTTGGGGGATCCTGAGGGTCAGAGACTGTTGGACTCTCAGAATCAATACTGTGTGGGGATTGGTGTAGAACTCTAGCTACAGCAGTTAGAGTGCTGATGAGGCTACTGCCTGTTAACTAAGTTATATCAAAAAAACAAGCATAATTTAATGACCAAAAATTTGTTCCGAGATTCTCTCTCCATGTTTGGTAAACAACATAGAAGATTATGTATTTTAAAAAACATTTTGTCTTATTACTACAAAAGTTTGCTGATATTCAGTTTGGAAACTTCAAAGCTTAATATTTTAGAGGTTATTCTTTTTTAAGTTTGTTTCGATTAAAACATGGATACTTCTGATTGGAAATGCTGATGAATAGTACTGTCTAACTTCATAGGGATTTTACCATTCACAGTGTCTATCAGTTCAGTTCAGTTCAGTCACTCAGTCGTGTCCAACTCTTTGCAACCCCATGGACTGTAGCAAGCCAGGCTTCCCTGTCCTTCACCATCTCCTGGAATTTGCTCAAACTCAAGCCCATTGAATTGGTGATACCATCCAACCATCTCGTCCTCTTCTCCTTCTGCCTTCTATTTTTCCCAGCATCATATTGTCCATAAAAAGATAATAAAAATAGAAAAGAGCAATAATAAGTAACTATACACTATATTTTAGGCTTCTCTAGTGGCTCAGACAGTAAAGAATTCACCTGCAATGCAGGAGACCCTGGTTCAATCCCTGGGTTGGAAAGATCTCCTGGAGAAGCGAAAGGCTGTCACTTCCAGTATTCGTGCCTGGAGAGTTCTGTGGCTTGTCCATGGGTCACATAGGGTCGGACATGACTGAGCAACCTCACTTTCATACATTATATTTAAATAACAGCATTTCTATGGTCATGAGAGGGAAGAGGGTATCAAAGTCTCTCCATCACAGTCTAAATATTAGGAGTTTTTTTTTCAAGGAAAGTATAATGACTTGAATATTGGACTCTATAATCGGACTGCCTGGACTATAATCCTCTGTGTAATTCTTTGGTCAAGGAGGTTATAACTCAGTCTTTAAACCCAAAAGCTGGATTTGTTGTTAGACTTGAAAGGCATAGTCTTTCTGAGAAAGCAGACTGCTGATCATAGTTTGGGTTTGGGGGATCCTGAGGGTCAGAGACTGTTGGACTCTCAGAATCAATACTGTGTGGGGATTGGTGTAGAACTCTAGCTACAGCAGTTAGAGTGCTGATGAGGCTACTGCCTGTTAACTAACTTCAGAAGTATGATAATGGACTGAGTTGTCGCCAGCCCATTGGGAGGAGTTTAAAACTGTGATTCTCTTACCCTTTAAAAGTAACACAACTGCCTCTGCATAGAACCTTTTTTTTTTTTTGATAAATCAAAGATTGTGTATAAACTTCTAGCATTAATGCCTAATGAAAACAACCCACCCTCTTCATCAGTCTGGCCTTAAAGAGAATAAAGCCCCTAAACTATGAAAGCCCAGCTTTAGAGCGTTTGATCATCGTATTGGGGCAGTGTAGCACCTCAGATTGGCCTCACTGCCCTGTGTTGTATAGTGCACACTGTTCACATTCATTTTTGTGTGTGCTTAATACACAGCTCTCCACTGTCATTATGTGCAGTGTTTGAATACATAGCATTTGCTTTCTACACTAGCAGCCTTTTTGTGGGTTTTGTTCTGTTTTTAAGCTTTTGTGAGCATGACAGATCTCTTTGAGAATCTGGTCAAAGCTATGAACTCTTTCCCCTGAGTGGTGTATGTGTGCATATACATATTTTTATATACAATTTCTTGAATTCGCCTATTCCATGAAGACTCAGGGCCTGTTCTTCAAAACTACCTCTGTTCCAAAAGGTAATTTTCTGTGAAAATCTTTACATCTAGAAGCATAAGCATCAGTTGTAGGACTTTGGGTATGATAGAAAACATAAAATGTATCTTGGAGATTAAGGGCCATGGTTGAAATGGATCAGCTCCTTATACATAAAAACATGAGAGGGAAGAGGGTATCAAAGTCTCTCCATCACAGTCTAAATATTAGGAGTTTTTTTTTCAAGGAAAGTATAATGACTTGAATATTGGACTCTATAATCGGACTGCCTGGACTATAATCCTCTGTGTAATTCTTTGGTCAAGGAGGTTATAACTCAGTCTTTAAACCCAAAAGCTGGATTTGTTGTTAGACTTGAAAGGCATAGTCTTTCTGAGAAAGCAGACTGCTGATCATAGTTTGGGTTTGGGGGATCCTGAGGGTCAGAGACTGTTGGACTCTCAGAATCAATACTGTGTGGGGATTGGTGTAGAACTCTAGCTACAGCAGTTAGAGTGCTGATGAGGCTACTGCCTGTTAACTAACTTCAGAAGTATGATAATGGACTGAGTTGTCGCCAGCCCATTGGGAGGAGTTTAAAACTGTGATTCTCTTACTTCTTAATAGTAACACAACTGCCTCTGCATAGAACCTTTTTTTTTTTTTTGATAAATCAAAGATTGTGTATAAACTTCTAGCATTAATGCCTAATGAAAACAACCCACCCTCTTCATCAGTCTGGCCTTAAAGAGAATAAAGCCCCTAAACTATGAAAGCCCAGCTTTAGAGCGTTTGATCATCGTATTGGGGCAGTGTAGCACCTCAGATTGGCCTCACTGCCCTGTGTTGTATAGTGCACACTGTTCACATTCATTTTTGTGTGTGCTTAATACACAGCTCTCCACTGTCATTATGTGCAGTGTTTGAATACATAGCATTTGCTTTCTACACTAGCAGCCTTTTTGTGGGTTTTGTTCTGTTTTTAAGCTTTTGTGAGCATGACAGATCTCTTTGAGAATCTGGTCAAAGCTATGAACTCTTTCCCCTGAGTGGTGTATGTGTGCATATACATATTTTTATATACAATTTCTTGAATTCGCCTATTCCATGAAGACTCAGGGCCTGTTCTTCAAAACTACCTCTGTTCCAAAAGGTAATTTTCTGTGAAAATCTTTACATCTAGAAGCATAAGCATCAGTTGTAGGACTTTGGGTATGATAGAAAACATAAAATGTATCTTGGAGATTAAGGGCCATGGTTGAAATGGATCAGACAAGAAGATTCCAGAACCTAGAGGTCACAATGGCCCTTTCTAGGCCACAGTGCAGGCTGGGCAGTAGCTTTTAAACATTAGTGTACATAAGCAATACTGGGAATCTTGCTCTGAGCCCAGCCCCCCAAATTGATTAAATAAATCTGTCACTGGATGATTCTGGTCCTAACTGCTCTTAGAGGAAGTCTGATTTACTTTATCTCATCCAAACATTGCTGAGACACAGCAAGTTCTCCCCCCTTTCATCTCTAGTTCAGAGTTTTTAAGTATCTGTCCCCCTTGCACCTTAATGAATCCTCTGAAGCAATAGAAGCGTTTGAATAGAAGATTTTGTGGTGTAAAGTCAAACTAAGCTTTTGGTTCTTATATTACATGACCTGTTAAAATGGGTTGCTTGTTAAAATGCAGATTCTGAGCCCCACCCCCAGAATTTCTGATTCTGTAACTCCTTGGGGTGGAGGTAGGACTCTATTATTTGCATTTCTAGCAGGTTTTCAGATGATGCTGGTGCTCCTGGTCCAGGGACCAAACTGGGAACTCTTGTTCATGGCAATGATGCATAATTGGTCCTCAGGCCCCAGTTATCACAGGTCACAAGCACAAGACTGTTTATACCAACCGCTCAAACTCAGCAATTTAAGTCATGTTAAATAATTATCTGTAGTAACTCTACATCAGTTTAAAGGTTAGTGGCTAATAATAAAACTATTGCAGTCGTGTATTCAAACTTGAGAGAATGGGGCAAGGGCAGAAAGAAACTTTTAAGCAAATTATTTAGTACGATTAAAAACAACAACAACAACAACAACCAAAAACAGCAACCCTGACTTTAGTAAAATACAGGGTGCTTCCTCTGGGCTCTAGCCAGTTCCTGGTTGAGAGAAACTTTTGAACAAAGGCTGCATCTGTAAGCAGGAATAGGTCACACTGATAATATGACCCTGCCTAGGTTATGCTTCCCTAGAAAGGAAATAAGGAGGTCCTATAAGCTGCAAACTGTTGACCATCTTTTCTGACTCTCTTCATATCAGAATAAAAAAAAAAAATGAAATTCATGTTCATAGTCAACCGGTATGATATCTAATTCCCTCTGCTAAGTTCACCTTTTAGTAGCTAGGGACCAGACTTTCTTTAACCACTCCATAATGAAATATATGAATGGTCCACACTAGAATATTGGTACCGTTTGACCTAGAAATTCTAATTCTAAGAAAATTATAATTTTTTTTAAATTTTGGCCTCTTTTCTTGGTCCTTCATTTATTTATTTTCATCCATCTTAATTCATTGGCCTGTGTGGGCCTTTCATCACAGTGGCCTCTCTGGTTGCAGAGCA
The DNA here is from genome assembly GCA_022376925.1 of Tragulus kanchil. Lineage (NCBI taxonomy): Eukaryota > Metazoa > Chordata > Mammalia > Artiodactyla > Tragulidae > Tragulus > Tragulus kanchil. Next base: position 73,333,490 of record JAIOJX010000030.1, read on the forward strand.
CCAGCTCTGGGCACATGTGCCCCAAAGCACTGGCTCGTAATTGGGCACACCAGTCCAGCCGCTCTGCGGTAGGTGGAATCTTCCCATGCCAGGGATTGAACCCGTGCCCCTTGCAGTGCAAGATGGACTCTTTACCCACCAAACCACCGACGAAGCCCATAAAATTGTTTTTTAAAAGGCAGAGATTTGGCTACATGTATATTCACTGTAGTTTTGTTTATAATAGCAAGAAATGTGTGCAGCTGGTTAAGTAAATTGTTATGTTCCAATGTTAGAATACTGGCTATTGTCAGTAATTTCATACAAGAATATTTAATGGTGTGGAAAGTTCCTTTTTATGTATTAAGTGGGGAAAAAAAACATGTATGAGGGAAGTAATTTGGGGACTTTTAATAAAAATATGTGTGGAGATATAAAGAAAAGTCATTGTCATGTTAAGTTTGCTTATTTCTGAATGGTTTTGCTTAAAAGATCTACAGTGTACTCATTTTTGTTGTCTGGATATTTTGTTTTAGAAATCTAGAGCACCGAAACTATTTTAGTGAGAGTTTTAATCAAAGTATTACACCAATCAACCAGAAAGTACAGAAAGTAGTATACGTCTTATGTTTTGAATAAGAAGAAAAGGTGAAAGTTGCAGAACAGTTCTGAACATGTCTCTGTAGAGAAAGAAAGTTCGGTGCTGGGAGAGGAAAGGGGGCAGGAGGAAGCTACCGGATTTGGTCATATTGCTGGCCTCTGCTCTGTCAGCCTTTCAGTGGTAAAGGCAAATAGAAACTGTGAGTAGTTTTGTCATCTTACTACAGAAAGAGGCAACTCTGCCTGTTATCAACATTTCTACATTTATTTTTTTTAATTCTTAAGATGACAGTATAATTACTGTATGACCAGTGGACCACCAACAATGGTCCAGGACTATCACTGGCTATAAAATCACAAACCAGGAAATGATGACTGTTTTGGACAGTGGGTAAGAGTTGTAACAACTTCTGCAGTATCCAGTAAGACATTTGAAGACCTCAGTAGCATATCATAACAAAGTGACTTTTGAAAATAATTATAAGGCTTAAATTTGTTAAATACCAAAAGCCCCTTGAAGCTCCAAAGTTTTACTGTACCCCTGAAGTAATTGCTTACCAGAAATAGCAGTGACAATAATGTGTTTTGTAAAGTATCCCTTGGCTATTTATAGTTCTAGGTCTTCTCTCAGGGAGCTATTGATGTCACACATATGTTAGATTTTAAAGAACTCATCCTTGACGCTTCTTAATAATCCTTTAGTGTACCAAAACAGCATACTTAATGTAGGACTCAGTTCTCTTTTTTTTTTTTTTTTTATCTTTTGTGGGGTGGGGAGGGAGGGGGACGGGCGGGCCACTTCTATTGGTCTTTCATTTCTCTATTTTCATCCGTCTCCGCTCTTTGGCTCCTATAGGCCTCCCATCACGGTGGCGTCTGTCGTCGCAGAGCACCGGCTCTGGGAGCACCGTGCCCGAGAGCTCCGGCTCGGTAATTGGACACATCAGTCCAGCTGTTCCGCGGCACGTGGGATCTTCCCAGGCCAGGGCTCGAACCGGCGCCCCTTGCACTGCAAGGCGGTGTCCTTACCCACTGGACCACCAGGGTAGCCCCAGGACTCAGTTCTTTAATATCAATAAACTTCTTCCTCTTACGTAAGAGTTTCTTTAACACAATGACTTTAATAATCTGGGTGAGTGGTTTACGAAGCTTCCCAAATTATTATAAAAATATTCCCTTCCCCCAGTGTAAAGTGCACATTTGGAAGACAGCAGAAATGACAGCTGGCAGTGAAATTGAGAGTGAAGAAACACTTTCCTGCTCTGTAATAGATTCCTTTGACCACTGCTCTATCTTCTTATCTTCATAAGTTTATGGGATGTGTTGAATAGAATTATTATCCCATTAGCTTATTTTATACAGCCCAGATAACTTATTTTTCCTTTGCTATTTTACGAGGTATTGTGCATGATCAAATATCCATGTTCACTGGAGTTCTGGGACTTGGGAAACCTCATGACTGTTGATCCTGATCTGATCTTTATTGATTTTATCAATCAAGTATTTCCCTATTGTGTTTTAAGTCTTATTTCTTAAGAGCTTTAAAGCTTCATAAAGTCAGAACTGAGAATGAGAAGAGGTTGGGGAATGAGGGAAGAAAGCAAGGGCAATGAACAACTCTTTTAATAGTTGCTAACATGTGACTAGCTTTGCTTGCTGTTTTGGAGTGCTTTTGTTTTTTAATCTCTTGCCTGCTTCCAAAAAGTTCACTTAATTTTTTTTTTTTTTCCTTTCCTGGTTTTTCTCCCATTCTTTTTGATTAGTGCACCTCTCACTGCTAGGGAATATCAACTGAATGAAAGAGGACTTGGAGGTTGGAGTCAGACCTGAGAAGCATAGGAGAAAACAGGGTGTTCTCTACTCTTTTTTTTTTTTTTAATATATTTATTATTTATTTATTTGGGGGAGCGGGTTGGGGAGGGAGGGGGTGGGTGGGCCACTTCTATTGGTCTTTCATTTATCTATTTTCATCCATCTTCGTTCTTTGGCCCGTGTGAGCCTCCCATGGCAGTGGCCTCTGTTGTCGCAGAGCACCAGCTCTGGGCGCGTGCGCTCCAGAGCTCCCGCTGGGTAATTGGACGCATCGGTCCAGCCACTCCGCAGCACGTGGGATCTTCCCAGGCCAGGGATAGAACCGGTGCCCCTTTCACTGCAAGGCAGTGTCCTTACCCACTGGACCACCAGGGAAGCCCTGTTCTCTACTCTTGACATCTCATTCCACAATCGGGATCCAAGTTCTACACACTTTCAAAATAACAGCCGTGGCAGCTTGTTTCATCAGAAACTTGACCAGGATCTCCCTGGATGCTCCCTCTAATCATTGAAATTCTCAAGCATCTGGAACTCAGTGTCTCCTTTCATGGAGAAAGCCGAAGTTTTGTTAACTGTGGCCCAGTGTGAGACCCATCCAAATTATTCTGAGTGATTTTGAGTGGCATTTCTGAGAAGTCAAAGGTGCTGCATGACAATTTGGTGTGAAGGTGAATTTGGCTATATGTTCCTTAAGGATTTACAGTGTGTTGCTTTTTTGTTTTTTTTCCATTCTTTTTGTACAGAATTTTATCCTACGTAGGACCATGTGCCAAAAACTCAAGATTTGAAATGATTTTTATAACATAAGAATTACAAAGAATAGGGCTTCCCTGGTGGTCCAATGGGTAAGGACACCGCCTTGCAGTGCAAGGGCACCAGTTCGATCCCTAGCCTGGGAAGATCCCTTGTGCCGCGGAGTGGCTGGACCAATGTGTCCACCTACCAAGCCAGAGCTCTGGAGCGCATGCGCCCAGAGCCGGTGCTCTGCAGTGAGAGAGGCCACTGCGATGAGAGGCCCAAACAGGACAAAGAACAAAGATGGATGAAAATAGATAAATGAAAGCAATAGAAGTGGCAAAAAAAAAAAAAGTCTCCTTGCCTTTGCTGAAGTAGATCCAGACTCTCTGACAACCTAAATTTCCAACAAGATTCATGTTGCCTATAGCTGGAAGTGCCCTTCATTTTAGAAAGGACAGAAAAGAAACAAAAAGAATTACAAAGAATAATTTATAGATCATTGTTTCCGAACTTTTTTTTTTTTTTGGCAAATCCAAAATTAAAACCTGAAATGGATTTTGTGGAATTATGTAGCTTCAGATCAAAGTAAAACATACCGAAACTAGAAATAGGTTGCACTTTTGTCGATATATATACTCTTGCCTCGGTTTGCTTATTTTGAATTACTGACAGTTTTTTTTTTTTTTAAGGTAATTATTGTACGTCCTTTTTAGGTAATATAGATAAACACTTAGTGAGGTTTCATTGATTGTCTCAATAACTTCAAATACACAGTCACTTGAGCATTTTGTTTTTGTTTTTTTTTTAAAGATTTATTTATTTACTTATTTTGGGCGGGGGTCGGATTGGGGAGGGAGGGGAGCCGGCGGGCCACTTCTATTGGTCTTTCATTTCTGTGTTTTCATCCATCTTTGTTCTTTGGCTCCTGTGGGCCTCCCATCGCGGTGGCGTCTGTCGTTGCAGAGCTCCAGAGCTCCGGCTCGGTGATTGGACACATTGGTCCAGCCACTCCGCGGCACGTGGGATCTTCCCAGGCCAGGGATCGAACCAGCACCCCTTGCACTGCAAGGCAGTGTCCTTACCCACTGGACCACCAGGGGAAGCCCGAGCATTTTGTTTTAATCAAGATTTCTTGAAAGGTTTCTTCACTTTTAATCTTTGAGCTTCTTTGATATCTGTTTTATTCCATGTGTCAATGTCCTGAATCTTACAGACTGGGACTCTTGAGTGATACTTACTATCTTTATCTAGTATTTTTCTCTTTCAGAATGGCAGCTTTATATCTGAATTTGGGAGGAATAAATCCATTGCATTAAAATTGGTTATAAAGCTTGTCTTGGTAAGACAAGTACTATTTTGTCATTGTTTTGCAGAATAAAATTGGAACTGCATTGGAGAAAGACAAAGCCTCCTTGTTGACTTGGCTGTAACGTGATGCAGGAACTGTTAAGATGACCAGTTATTTGGCATAATGAGCACTGGCCTCTACAAGAAGGCTTGTTGTAACACTTAACCAGGGAGGCAAGATGCAAAGTCGAAAAAAGATTTTAGGTCACAGTTTTCTTATCCCAAAAGTAGAATTTTGATTCCATGTCCTCACTAGCTGTAAGCTGAGATATGCTATAGCAAAGCACTTTTTCCCTATGTGGAGTACTATGAATTCCCTAGCCCCATGGTCCTTTATTAAGGGTTTTCAGTCTAAAAGCTGAACTGTATTATCACTATATGCCCTCAGTGTCCCAGAGCACTCAGCCCTAAAAATGCTATACATGTAATAAATGTGCTTCTAGCAGCCTTCCATGCATTCCTGAAAAACTGCCTTCTGCCCAAGCATGCCATGCAAATAACAGGCCTTGTTGGGGTGATGGGTAGGGAGAGATGACTCAAAACCCACCGGACTCTGTAAACCAGAGCAGTCCTAATAAAAGAGCAGCATGGTTAGGTCTCCACTGGATTTACGTTCACAATCACAGTCCAGTTAATTCTGCGCATCGCTGTGCACTGGAATTCATGCTTTCTCCTTCAAACTGTAGCTCCTGGGAGACATTTGCTCCTAATGAAGATCAGTTTTATCTACATTATGTGTCTCAGTGTGCAGACATCTATCAATCAGGTATTTTAAGACTTTTCTTAGAACAGTTTTAAATTCACAACAAAGTGCACTGCAAGGCAGTGTCCTTACCCACTGGACCACCAGGGGAAGCCCGAGCATTTTGTTTTAATCAAGATTTCTTGAAAGGTTTCTTCACTTTTAATCTTTGAGCTTCTTTGATATCTGTTTTATTCCATGTGTCAATGTCCTGAATCTTACAGACTGGGACTCTTGAGTGATACTTACTATCTTTATCTAGTATTTTTCTCTTTCAGAATGGCAGCTTTATATCTGAATTTGGGAGGAATAAATCCATTGCATTAAAATTGGTTATAAAGCTTGTCTTGGTAAGACAAGTACTATTTTGTCATTGTTTTGCAGAATAAAATTGGAACTGCATTGGAGAAAGACAAAGCCTCCTTGTTGACTTGGCTGTAACGTGATGCAGGAACTGTTAAGATGACCAGTTATTTGGCATAATGAGCACTGGCCTCTACAAGAAGGCTTGTTGTAACACTTAACCAGGGAGGCAAGATGCAAAGTCGAAAAAAGATTTTAGGTCACAGTTTTCTTATCCCAAAAGTAGAATTTTGATTCCATGTCCTCACTAGCTGTAAGCTGAGATATGCTATAGCAAAGCACTTTTTCCCTATGTGGAGTACTATGAATTCCCTAGCCCCATGGTCCTTTATTAAGGGTTTTTCAGTCTAAAAGCTGAACTGTATTATCACTATATGCCCTCAGTGTCCCAGAGCACTCAGCCCTAAAAATGCTATACATGTAATAAATGTGCTTCTAGCAGCCTTCCATGCATTCCTGAAAAACTGCCTTCTGCCCAAGCATGCCATGCAAATAACAGGCCTTGTTGGGGTGATGGGTAGGGAGAGATGACTCAAAACCCACCGGACTCTGTAAACCAGAGCAGTCCTAATAAAAGAGCAGCATGGTTAGGTCTCCACTGGATTTACGTTCACAATCACAGTCCAGTTAATTCTGCGCATCGCTGTGCACTGGAATTCATGCTTTCTCCTTCAAACTGTAGCTCCTGGGAGACATTTGCTCCTAATGAAGATCAGTTTTATCTACATTATGTGTCTCAGTGTGCAGACATCTATCAATCAGGTATTTTAAGACTTTTCTTAGAACAGTTTTAAATTCACAACAAAGTTGAGATGTACAGAGATTTCTCATATACTCTTTACCTGCCCACACATGAAGATCTTTTCCTGTTATCAACATTATTCACCAGAATGGTACTTTTTTTTTTTTAGTTTTTTTTTTTTTTTTTTTGATTTTACTTTTTACTTTTACAGAGTTTTGTATGATCCCAGATTAGTCATATGTATATCCCCCACATCCTACCCCTCCAGGCTGTCACACAGCACCCCTGCAGGATCCCCTTTTCTCACAGCACAATGACAATAGCTATTTTTTTCACATATGATAATATAGGTTTTCATGCTACTTCCTTTACACCTCCTACCCACTATTCATTCCCCACAATGTCCATATGTCTATCCTCCATGTCTGTTTTTCATCGCTTTACTAAATGTGTTACCATTACAGAATGGTACATTTTTTTTTAGCCAAGAATGAACCTACATTGACATATTATAATCACTCAAAATCCATTGTTTACTTTAGGGGTCACAGTTGGTATTGTACATGCCAAGGATTAGCACAAATGTATAATGATGTATATCCATTGTTACAATATCCAGAGTATTTTCACTGCTCTAAAAATACTCTGTGCTCTACGTATTCATCTGTTCCCAACCCCCTCCCAGCTACCCCTGATCTTTTTATGGTCTATATAGTTTTGCCTTTTCCAGAATGTCTTATAGTTAGAATGACTATCACCCTTTTTAGATCGACTTCTTTCAGTCAGCCATATGCATGTCAGATTGTTCCATGTATTTTTATGCCTTGATAGCTCATTTCTTTTAGTGCTGAATAATATCCCATTTTCTGGATGTACCAAGGTTGATTTATTCACTTGCCTAAACTTCTGGGGCAATTGTGATTAAAGCTGCTATAAGTTCTGTGCTTATTTTGGTGTGGGCGTAGCTTTCACCTATGGGTAGGGAGAGATGACTCAAAACCCACCGGACTCTGTAAACCAGAGCAGTCCTAATAAAAGAGCAGCATGGTTAGGTCTCCACTGGATTTACGTTCACAATCACAGTCCAGTTAATTCTGCGCATCGCTGTGCACTGGAATTCATGCTTTCTCCTTCAAACTGTAGCTCCTGGGAGACATTTGCTCCTAATGAAGATCAGTTTTATCTACATTATGTGTCTCAGTGTGCAGACATCTATCAATCAGGTATTTTAAGACTTTTCTTAGAACAGTTTTAAATTCACAACAAAGTTGAGATGTACAGAGATTTCTCATATACTCTTTACCTGCCCACACATGAAGATCTTTTCCTGTTATCAACATTATTCACCAGAATGGTACTTTTTTTTTTTTAGGTTTTTTTTTTTTTTTTTTTTGATTTTACTTTTTACTTTTACAGAGTTTTGTATGATCCCAGATTAGTCATATGTATATCCCCCACATCCTACCCCTCCAGGCTGTCACACAGCACCCCTGCAGGATCCCCTTTTCTCACAGCACAATGACAATAGCTATTTTTTTCACATATGATAATATAGGTTTTCATGCTACTTCCTTTACACCTCCTACCCACTATTCATTCCCCACAATGTCCATATGTCTATCCTCCATGTCTGTTTTTCATCGCTTTACTAAATGTGTTACCATTACAGAATGGTACATTTTTTTTTAGCCAAGAATGAACCTACATTGACATATTATAATCACTCAAAATCCATTGTTTACTTTAGGGGTCACAGTTGGTATTGTACATGCCAAGGATTAGCACAAATGTATAATGATGTATATCCATTGTTACAATATCCAGAGTATTTTCACTGCTCTAAAAATACTCTGTGCTCTACGTATTCATCTGTTCCCAACCCCCTCCCAGCTACCCCTGATCTTTTTATGGTCTATATAGTTTTGCCTTTTCCAGAATGTCTTATAGTTAGAATGACTATCACCCTTTTTAGATCGACTTCTTTCAGTCAGCCATATGCATGTCAGATTGTTCCATGTATTTTTATGCCTTGATAGCTCATTTCTTTTTAGTGCTGAATAATATCCCATTTTCTGGATGTACCAAGGTTGATTTATTCACTTGCCTACTTCTGAAGGACATCTTGGTTGCTTCTCAGTTGGGGCAATTGTGATTAAAGCTGCTATAAGTTCTGTGCTTATTTTGGTGTGGGCGTAAGCTTTCACCTCCTGTGCATAAACATCAAGGAGTATGATTACTGGATTGTGTGGTAAAAAGTATGTTTAGTTTTGTAAGAAACTGCCACACAGTCTTCCAAAATAACTGTAGCAATTTGTGTTCCCACCAACCATGAATGAGAGTTCCTGTTGCTCCACATCCTCATCAGCATTTGGTGTGTGGAGTGATTTGCCCATTCTAATACCTGTATAGTGGAATCTTGTTTTAATATGCATTTACCTGACACCATATGATAAGAAGCGTCTTTTCATATGCTTATTTCTCTTCTGTATATCTTCTTCGATGTCTGTTAATATCTTCAGCCCTATATAATATTGTAAATCAACTGTACTTCAATTTTAAAAGGTAAATTTAAAAAGAATAAAAATCTTGAGCCTATTTTCTGGTTTTTTTTTTTTTAACCCATTTTCTAACCAGGCTGTTACCTACTGTTGAGTTTTACGAGTATTTTGAGTAACAGTCCTTTATCAGATATATCTCTCTCTTTTTTTTAATTTTTATTGTACTTTTTACTTTTACAGAGTTTTATTGTTTACAGATATGTATGATCCCAGATTAGTCATATGTATATCCCCCCCATCCCACACCTCCAGGCCGTGGCACAGAGCCTCTGCAGGATCCCCTTTTCCCACAACACAATGACAATAGTTATCTTTTGCAAATCTTTTCTCCCAGTCTGTAGCTCAGCTTCTTATTTTCTTGATACTGTCTTTTTTAGATTGGAAGTTTTTAATTTTAATGAGGTCATCTTATCAGTTATTTCTTTCATGCATTCTTTCTTTGGTGTTGTCTCTAAAAAAGCATCATAAAAGTCATCAAGGTTTTCTCCTCTGTTATTATTGACTTCAAAATGCCCAACATAAAAACTGTGAGTCTGGCTTATTGAGTTCTTACTGAGGACTCTTGCCCAGGAGACAGCCTCTCTGATGGCTCTGAGAACCCTATCCAAAGAGGGGATGTCAGTGTATTTGTGACTTTAGGCATAAGTGGTATATGCCCCCTAGCACCCCTCGTGGTAGAAGGTTGCTGCTAGTCATTAGGAGCAGATATCTTAGTTAAAATGGTTTTAGTGGTTTTCTAAGTACTGGAAGATGCAAGAATCCAGGTTCATAAAGAACTTTCTCCTGAAAATACTTCATTATCTGATGACCTGTTCTGCCAGTTTTCCCAGAGCACAGAGTTCCCCATTCCTCATCTCCTCCCTGAACTTCTTTCAGGGTATGTTGAAGGTTAGCCACTGTGATGGCTAATCACTCAGTCCTTATAGAGCCGGATGGCCAATGGCATTATTATCTTACACGTTTTATAATTTTGTGTTTTACAGTTAGGTCTTGATCCATATTAAGTTAATTTTGAAAGTTATAAGGTCTATGCCTAGATTTTTTTAATTCTTCAACCCTATATAATATTGTAAATCAACTGTACTTCAATTTTAAAAGGTAAATTTAAAAAGAATAAAAATCTTGAGCCTATTTTCTGGTTTTTTTTTTTTTTAACCCATTTTCTAACCAGGCTGTTACCTACTGTTGCTTTTTCGAGTATTTTGAGTAACAGTCCTTTATCAGATATACTCTCTCTTTTTAATTTTTATTGTACTTTTTACTTTTACAGAGTTTTATTGTTTACAGATATGTATGATCCCAGATTAGTCATATGTATATCCCCCCCATCCCACACCTCCAGGCCGTGGCACAGAGCCTCTGCAGGATCCCCTTTTCCCACAACACAATGACAATAGTTATCTTTTGCAAATCTTTTCTCCCAGTCTGTAGCTCAGCTTCTTATTTTCTTGATACTGTCTTTTTTAGATTGGAAGTTTTTAATTTTAATGAGGTCATCTTATCAGTTATTTCTTTCATGCATTCTTTCTTTGGTGTTGTCTCTAAAAAAGCATCATAAAAGTCATCAAGGTTTTCTCCTCTGTTATTATTGACTTCAAAATGCCCAACATAAAAACTGTGAGTCTGGCTTATTGAGTTCTTACTGAGGACTCTTGCCCAGGAGACAGCCTCTCTGATGGCTCTGAGAACCCTATCCAAAGAGGGGATGTCAGTGTATTTGTGACTTTAGGCATAAGTGGTATATGCCCCCTAGCACCCCTCGTGGTAGAAGGTTGCTGCTAGTCATTAGGAGCAGATATCTTAGTTAAAATGGTTTTAGTGGTTTTCTAAGTACTGGAAGATGCAAGAATCCAGGTTCATAAAGAACTTTCTCCTGAAAATACTTCATTATCTGATGACCTGTTCTGCCAGTTTTCCCAGAGCACAGAGTTCCCCATTCCTCATCTCCTCCCTGAACTTCTTTCAGGGTATGTTGAAGGTTAGCCACTGTGATGGCTAATCACTCAGTCCTTATAGAGCCGGATGGCCAATGGCATTATTATCTTACACGTTTTATAATTTTGTGTTTTACAGTTAGGTCTTGATCCATATTAAGTTAATTTTTTTGAAAGTTATAAGGTCTATGCCTAGATTTTTTTTTCCTGTGAATATCCATTTGTTTCATACCATTTGTTGAAAACATTGTCTTTGTCAATCAAGTGTTGTGTTTTTTTAAAAAAAATTTTTATTTTACTTTTGGTTTTGCAGAGTTTTGTTGTTTACAGATATATATAATCCCAGAGTAGTCGTATGCATATCCCTGACCCCTCCCTCCTCCACCTCCCTCTCAGCCCCCCCAATCAGATATTTTTTAAACACAGAAAAAAAAAGTCATTGCACCTTGTTCAGCTGCATTATCAACTTCCTTAAATAGCCTAACATAATGGAAAGAATAGCTGTTTTTGAAGTTCCTGCATCTCATGATTGCTTCAAATCATTATTTCGCTGGAAAAAATACACATGAACTAATATAATTTCAGTGTTATGCTGACGTTATTTTTCAGTTAATCAAATGTATATGAGCAGGTTCATATTAAATAAATGTATCAATAATGACTTTAATTTGATTACCTTTCATGAGTGAAGTGCTTCTCTTTCGTCAGATTATTATCTATAAGAGATGATTTTATCTATCACAAAATAGTCCTTCTAAAACCGGTACAAAAGATGTTGTTTTTCTCAAAACCAGAAACCATTTTTTAATCTTCCCCCTTAAAACATCTATCATTTTACTCTTGTGTAAATTACAAACCCACAGAATTGATCATAATAGGTTTTCCTTATAGCAGTACTTCGTGGCTTCACATAAAACCTGTCCCAAGTCACCACAGAGTACAATAGAATCTCTGTGTGGAAAACATGATCCCAAAGCTGCCCGGGTGATTTGTATATATGGTCAGGTTTGAGACTCACTGCCTGAAAATAGAAATAGTTGAAAGTATTCATTAAGAATCATTTGTGGCTTTATCACAGGAAGATGCAAGAATCCAGGTTCATAAGACCTGAAAATACTTCATTATCTGATGACCTGTTCTGCCAGTTTTCCCAGAGCACAGAGTTCCCCATTCCTCATCTCCTCCCTGAACTTCTTTCAGGGTATGTTGAAGGTTAGCCACTGTGATGGCTAATCACTCAGTCCTTATAGAGCCGGATGGCCAATGGCATTATTATCTTACACGTTTTATAATTTTGTGTTTTACAGTTAGGTCTTGATCCATATTAAGTTAATTTTTTTGAAAGTTATAAGGTCTATGCCTAGATTTTTTTTTCCTGTGAATATCCATTTGTTTCATACCATTTGTTGAAAACATTGTCTTTGTCAATCAAGTGTTGTGTTTTTTTAAAAAAAATTTTTATTTTACTTTTGGTTTTGCAGAGTTTTGTTGTTTACAGATATATATAATCCCAGAGTAGTCGTATGCATATCCCTGACCCCTCCCTCCTCCACCTCCCTCTCAGCCCCCCCAATCAGATATTTTTTAAACACAGAAAAAAAAAGTCATTGCACCTTGTTCAGCTGCATTATCAACTTCCTTAAATAGCCTAACATAATGGAAAGAATAGCTGTTTTTGAAGTTCCTGCATCTCATGATTGCTTCAAATCATTATTTCGCTGGAAAAAATACACATGAACTAATATAATTTCAGTGTTATGCTGACGTTATTTTTCAGTTAATCAAATGTATATGAGCAGGTTCATATTAAATAAATGTATCAATAATGACTTTAATTTGATTACCTTTCATGAGTGAAGTGCTTCTCTTTCGTCAGATTATTATCTATAAGAGATGATTTTATCTATCACAAAATAGTCCTTCTAAAACCGGTACAAAAGATGTTGTTTTTCTCAAAACCAGAAACCATTTTTTAATCTTCCCCCTTAAAACATCTATCATTTTACTCTTGTGTAAATTACAAACCCACAGAATTGATCATAATAGGTTTTCCTTATAGCAGTACTTCGTGGCTTCACATAAAACCTGTCCCAAGTCACCACAGAGTACAATAGAATCTCTGTGTGGAAAACATGATCCCAAAGCTGCCCGGGTGATTTGTATATATGGTCAGGTTTGAGACTCACTGCCTGAAAATAGAAATAGTTGAAAGTATTCATTAAGAATCATTTTTAGTAAAGTCGCATTTGGATATCACAGGAAAGCCAATGCCATATATGCTGGCAAAATTCTGTGTTTGCTGTTGTATGAGTAATTTGCAAAATGTACCCCACCTTATGTTAACTGATTTCCACCCATTCTTTTAGAGATACAAAATTTATATTACTTTTTGGATTAATTTTTGTAATTATGATATAAACCATGGGAAATTCATATTATATCTGAAATTCTAGGACTGAAATCTATTGTGTTTCATTGTCCAAGCAATTGTATGTTCCTTTTTTTATATATATATTTTAAGTCGAGTAATTTTTCTGATATAGTCATGTTTAGAGAAGATTATTTTAACTCATGGAGATGGGATTTATATTAAACTTCACTGAAGACACAAGAGAGATTGTCAGTGGACAAGTAAATTGAGAATTATTCTTTCTAAATGTTCTGAAAAAATATGATTGCATCTCAGGCATTATGCAGAAGTTTTAAAAGACTACTCATAAGTATGTCTTTATAAAAGCAGCAGCTCCAGATAAGGTGAAGAAAAAGGGTTTTTCAAAGACCTCAAAGTAAAAACCAAACAACTACCCAAGCAGGCTGTCATGTGACTGGAACTGATAAATATATCCAGGGTTCCAGTCTTTCATTTGGCGGATGTAGGCTACTCGGCATTGTGTTTCAGTCTGTTCTTCCCTCTGGTTTTACACTGTGAAAACTGATAAAAATATATCCAGGGTCTCTTTTATTTATCTATCACAAAATAGTCCTTCTAAAACCGGTACAAAAGATGTTGTTTTTCTCAAAACCAGAAACCATTTTTTAATCTTCCCCCTTAAAACATCTATCATTTTACTCTTGTGTAAATTACAAACCCACAGAATTGATCATAATAGGTTTTCCTTATAGCAGTACTTCGTGGCTTCACATAAAACCTGTCCCAAGTCACCACAGAGTACAATAGAATCTCTGTGTGGAAAACATGATCCCAAAGCTGCCCGGGTGATTTGTATATATGGTCAGGTTTGAGACTCACTGCCTGAAAATAGAAATAGTTGAAAGTATTCATTAAGAATCATTTTTAGTAAAGTCGCATTTGGATATCACAGGAAAGCCAATGCCATATATGCTGGCAAAATTCTGTGTTTGCTGTTGTATGAGTAATTTGCAAAATGTACCCCACCTTATGTTAACTGATTTCCACCCATTCTTTTAGAGATACAAAATTTATATTACTTTTTGGATTAATTTTTGTAATTATGATATAAACCATGGGAAATTCATATTATATCTGAAATTCTAGGACTGAAATCTATTGTGTTTCATTGTCCAAGCAATTGTATGTTCCTTTTTTTATATATATATTTTAAGTCGAGTAATTTTTCTGATATAGTCATGTTTAGAGAAGATTATTTTAACTCATGGAGATGGGATTTATATTAAACTTCACTGAAGACACAAGAGAGATTGTCAGTGGACAAGTAAATTGAGAATTATTCTTTCTAAATGTTCTGAAAAAATATGATTGCATCTCAGGCATTATGCAGAAGTTTTAAAAGACTACTCATAAGTATGTCTTTATAAAAGCAGCAGCTCCAGATAAGGTGAAGAAAAAGGGTTTTTCAAAGACCTCAAAGTAAAAACCAAACAACTACCCAAGCAGGCTGTCATGTGACTGGAACTGATAAATATATCCAGGGTTCCAGTCTTTCATTTGGCGGATGTAGGCTACTCGGCATTGTGTTTCAGTCTGTTCTTCCCTCTGGTACCTTTGACATTCTAGGCTGTGTGAGATGTGTGTGAACATAAGCAGCCTCCCTGATGGAAAAGATATGAGTCTCTTGAGGGTAGAGTTGCTCCCTGAGGTCTAGCACAGCCTTTGCCTGAAAGTGGGCTTGAAGAAAAAATTACTTTCTAGAGAAGTATTTTTATAAAACAGAATGATACAGTGACTACCAGCTAAGAGTTTGTCTAACTTTCAGAAAGTGTCTATTTCAGTATCAGGGCTGAGAGGCAATCTGTTATTATTTTTCATGTTCATATCCTTTAGAGCCTCACTATTACAGAGTTGCTTTATTGCTGAGAAGGCTGTCATAAAGAGGTCTTTTACTGTTTCAACAATTAAAATCCATCAGATGGAATCTCAGCTGACTTATCCAGTGCTGAATAATCTAGTAAGTACTACCATAGCCAAGGGTCACTGTATTAATAATAGATTTTCTTCTAAAGGAGCTAGAATAAATTAGTCATTGTAAACTTTATCTCCCAGAGATCAAAAAAGAAGTAGCAAATTTTCTTAGTTTTATAATTTGCCATGGTATGTATTGTTTAAGACAGCAAAATTGCTTATCAGGAGAGCAAGAATATATTCCGTGAACATATTCTTTTCACCGTATGAAAAATCCATTCAGCATAGATACTATTTGAAACTTCTGCTTGACTTTATTCTAAATTATTAATATGTTTGGGACATGTGCCAGATAGAGAAATGCATGTGTGGAACTGTTAACAAGAAAATAATTTTCTTTCAGTGAAAGAAAAAAACTAATTTTTTCAAGGAACTAATTGACATCTAATATATAGGTACATATATATGTATGTTAGTGTGAGGAATTAAAATGTTCTGAAACAAGAATTTAAATCAATCTTATGTGGTACTTGTGAAAAGTTCCTATTTATTAATGTACTTTGCTGGGCCTAAAAATATTCTTAACTTGTCCTGTAAAAACAAAATTAGTAATTATACTAACAAATTATTCATGTTGATGAATTAAGACATCCAACATTAAAATTGAAATATGACATAGCTCTTTAATTTTTTAAATAGAAATGTGTTAGTCGTATAACTCACCAAAATTATGATTCTATCAAAAACACTCATTATACTTCATAAGGAAATATCAGATATGTAATTTACAATTTTCTAGTTGTCAACCCATTTCATTAGAATATGGACTAGAACACTAATTCCAAGGTAATTGCCTGTCAAATCAAATCAGCTAAATTAGGTTAAGCCTCTGTGAATGCACTGTGAAATCTCCCCTAGGCATTGCTTACTTAGCAAGCATAAGGTAGGCAAATAACCAGTCAGGTGAGTCAGAATTTACCCTTCCTTCTTTTTTGGCTTCCCCTCCCGCCAACCCCGGACAGATTTCAGTAAATAAGAATATTTGCCAGTTTGCTTTGTTTCTCCATTGATGCCAAAAAGTCTTATCACTGTCTTTTGTTACATTGGTTTCCTGTCAGGATCTTCAGCATTGTGTGAAATAGGTTATCCTGGTTAACTAAATTTTCCATTAACTCAGGTAAAATTTTTGATTCCTTTTTTTTTATTTCCAGATTTATATTCCCAAATCCCCCGTGTCTGCCTCCTGCCTACTACTGCCTTCTGCTGGTAGAAGGGAGATAAAGTTGAGGACAGCCCTCATTTGTTCTATTACTTAAGAGTCGCAGCATCTCTATCAAAGAAAAACTTGTGGTACTTTTACATTTAAATGCTCTGAGGTGTTCTCAATAGTGTAGAGTTGGAGTAGTAGAGGATGTGAGATGCCAATGATATGAAAGAGTATTTAAAATGACTACAGTATGGTTTTTGGTCTTTGATTTTGACTCCTTTTGTATTCAAAATCTCTTATTGCCAGTAAACGTTAATGTTACAGAAAATATTTCTGTGGAAATAAATATACTTAATTGTCTTTTTTAAAGTACATTTTTAACAGTAGAAATCTTGTCTGACTTATATCTATAAAAAATCATTTATCATATTAATAAGGAAGGACTTATTTTTACCCATTTACTTTCTCTTCCTAGGATTTATTTCCCTCTGAAATGTCATAAACTTACATTTCAAACACTCATTGCTTTCACCATTATTATTACCACTGTATTATTAAAGTAGACACTACTAATTCCTCTTTATAGAATGGATTAAGATGAGAAACACATCACATGTAAGCCAAACAAGTAATCGATGGCCAAGAAAGCTTCTTGAGAAAGAAAACTTAATCATAGTTGACCATTAAGTAGTTTTGAAGTTAAGAACTTGTAGCATGGAACAGAGCCCCAGCCAATATTTTAGATTCTGCACAGCTTTCATATTTCAGTAAGGAAAAGGAACTTAATTAACATCATCTCATGAATCATAATGTAAGCAGAAAACCAAGCCATTTCTGCAGGCTCTAGTCTACTAGATTGTATAAGTCTTCTTGCCCCTTTGGTTAAGTTTATTCCTACATATTTTATTCTTTTTCATGGTACTGATTGAATTTCCTTTTCAGAAAACTCATTGTTTGTGTATAGAAAACACAACTGAGTTTTCTGTGTTGATTATGGGTCCTGCAACTTTACTGAATTTGTTTATTCTCAGCAACTTTTTCCTGTGTATATAATCTTTCCTCTACATATAAGATCATGTAATCTGCAAACATAATTTTACTTCTTTTCTGTTTTGGATTCAGTTTTTGTTGACTTCTTGGTTGGTTGTTTCTGGCTTAACGTAGGGCTTCCGAGCATTATATTGAATATAAATGGCAAGAATGGACATCTTTACCTTGTTCTGAATGTTAGAGTAAAAGCTTTCAGTTTTTCAGTTATTATTCATGATATCAGTATGAGCTTTTTTATATGTGGTCTTTATTATGTTAGGGTAATCTCCTTTTTCTAGTTTGTTGAATGTTTTTATCAGGAAAGAATGCTGAATTCTGTCAGATGCCATTTTTCATCTATTGAGATGGGCCTGTGAGCTTTCCTTTGTATTAATCTTTTTCCTAGGATTTATTTCCTTTTATTTTAACTGAAATCTTGTCTGACTTATATCTATAAAAATCATTTATCATATTAATAAGGAAGGACTTATTTTACCCATTTACTTTCTCTTCCTAGGATTTATTTCCTCTGAAATGTCATAAACTTACATTTCAAACACTCATTGCTTTCACCATTATTATTACCACTGTATTATTAAAGTAGACACTACTAATTCCTCTTTATAGAATGGATTAAGATGAGAAACACATCACATGTAAGCCAAACAAGTAATCGATGGCCAAGAAAGCTTCTTGAGAAAGAAAACTTAATCATAGTTGACCATTAAGTAGTTTTGAAGTTAAGAACTTGTAGCATGGAACAGAGCCCCAGCCAATATTTTAGATTCTGCACAGCTTTCATATTTCAGTAAGGAAAAGGAACTTAATTAACATCATCTCATGAATCATAATGTAAGCAGAAAACCAAGCCATTTCTGCAGGCTCTAGTCTACTAGATTGTATAAGTCTTCTTGCCCCTTTGGTTAAGTTTATTCCTACATATTTTATTCTTTTTCATGGTACTGATTGAATTTCCTTTTCAGAAAACTCATTGTTTGTGTATAGAAAACACAACTGAGTTTTCTGTGTTGATTATGGGTCCTGCAACTTTACTGAATTTGTTTATTCTCAGCAACTTTTTCCTGTGTATATAATCTTTCCTCTACATATAAGATCATGTAATCTGCAAACATAATTTTACTTCTTTTCTGTTTTGGATTCAGTTTTTGTTGACTTCTTGGTTGGTTGTTTCTGGCTTAACGTAGGGCTTCCGAGCATTATATTGAATATAAATGGCAAGAATGGACATCTTTACCTTGTTCTGAATGTTAGAGTAAAAGCTTTCAGTTTTTCAGTTATTATTCATGATATCAGTATGAGCTTTTTTATATGTGGTCTTTATTATGTTAGGGTAATCTCCTTTTTCTAGTTTGTTGAATGTTTTTATCAGGAAAGAATGCTGAATTCTGTCAGATGCCATTTTTCATCTATTGAGATGGGCCTGTGAGCTTTCATTCTGTTAATGTGGTGTACCATACTAATTGATTTTCATGTGCTTAACCTCTCTTGCATCCCAAAGATAATTCCACTCAATTATGGTGTATAATCCTTTTAATGTGCTGTTGAATTTAGTTTGCCAGTATTTTATTGGGAATTTTTACATCTTTATACATTAAGGACATTAGCCTTTAATTTTCTTGTAATGTCTTTATCTAACTTCGGTATCAAAGTAATGCTGGCCTCATAAAATGAGTTTGGAAGTGTTTCTTACTCTTCAATATTTTGGAGGAATCTGAGAAGGATTGGCACTAATTCTTTAAATGTTTGATAAAATTCTTCTGTGAAGCCCTTTGTTCCTGAGCTTTTCTCTGTTGGAAGGTTTTCCCTTACTGATTCAATAGCCTTATAGTTACAGAGTTTATATTTCTTCACAATTCAGTTTTGGTACATTGTATGAATGCACTCATTTCCTCTAGGTTGTCCAGTTTGTTGGAGTATAATTATTCATAGTAGCCTCAAGTGATCCTTCGTATTTGTGTGTTATCAGTTAAAATATCTCCCTCTTACATTCCTGATTTTATTTGAGTTTATCTTTTCAAAACACAACTCTTAATTTTGTTGACTTTTTTCTATATTTTCTCCTGTTCTCTGTTTCATTTATTTCTGACCAGATCTTTATTATTTGTTTCTTTCTGCTGACTTGCGGCTTGGTTTGTTCTTTGACTATTTCCTTGAATTGCGGGGGTTTTTTTTATGTGAGATCTTTTCTTTGTGTAACATACGTGTTTACCAATATAGACTTCCCTATAAATACTGGTTTTGCTGCTCCCACAAATTTGTATCTTGTATCAGTTAATTTTTCTATGTTGTGTTATTCCTTGGCAAGAATGGACATCTTTACCTTGTTCTGAATGTTAGAGTAAAAGCTTTCAGTTTTTCAGTTATTATTCATGATATCAGTATGAGCTTTTTTATATGTGGTCTTTATTATGTTAGGGTAATCTCCTTTTTCTAGTTTGTTGAATGTTTTTATCAGGAAAGAATGCTGAATTCTGTCAGATGCCATTTTTCATCTATTGAGATGGGCCTGTGAGCTTTCATTCTGTTAATGTGGTGTACCATACTAATTGATTTTCATGTGCTTAACCTCTCTTGCATCCCAAAGATAATTCCACTCAATTATGGTGTATAATCCTTTTAATGTGCTGTTGAATTTAGTTTGCCAGTATTTTATTGGGAATTTTTACATCTTTATACATTAAGGACATTAGCCTTTAATTTTCTTGTAATGTCTTTATCTAACTTCGGTATCAAAGTAATGCTGGCCTCATAAAATGAGTTTGGAAGTGTTTCTTACTCTTCAATATTTTGGAGGAATCTGAGAAGGATTGGCACTAATTCTTTAAATGTTTGATAAAATTCTTCTGTGAAGCCCTTTGTTCCTGAGCTTTTCTCTGTTGGAAGGTTTTCCCTTACTGATTCAATAGCCTTATAGTTACAGAGTTTATATTTCTTCACAATTCAGTTTTGGTACATTGTATGAATGCACTCATTTCCTCTAGGTTGTCCAGTTTGTTGGAGTATAATTATTCATAGTAGCCTCAAGTGATCCTTCGTATTTGTGTGTTATCAGTTAAAATATCTCCCTCTTACATTCCTGATTTTATTTGAGTTTATCTTTTCAAAACACAACTCTTAATTTTGTTGACTTTTTTCTATATTTTCTCCTGTTCTCTGTTTCATTTATTTCTGACCAGATCTTTATTATTTGTTTCTTTCTGCTGACTTGCGGCTTGGTTTGTTCTTTGACTATTTCCTTGAATTGCGGGGGTTTTTTTTATGTGAGATCTTTTCTTTGTGTAACATACGTGTTTACCAATATAGACTTCCCTATAAATACTGGTTTTGCTGCCTCCCACAAATTTCTGTATCTTGTGTTATCATTTTGTTAGGACTTGTTTTGTGACCTAATATGTTGTGTTACTTCCTTGATTAAAGATTTTCAGAATCTACTCACAACTTTCAAATTAAATATAAATCTTTGGCCTGGAATTAAAGCTCATCCACATATGTGTGACTTATTTTCTTAATGGGACTCTAGCGCTGGTTGAACTATTTGGACTTTTTATTACCCATGTGTACTTGCTGGAATGCTTTCCTTTCAGGAGTTTGCTATGAAGACACCCCTTTATTTTTCCAGATTTATTTATTTTTCTCCCTGTCTTTAGCTCTTGATATATATGGTCAACAATTGTTTGTACAGTTGTTTCATATTTTCTTCTAGACTAACGACTTCTTTATGATAGGGGTTTTTATTGATACTCTTTGTGTTTCTTATAGTATCTAGAATATACCTTGTGCATAATAGGCATTAGGTTTTTAAATGGTAAATTTAATCATAATTTTTCATCTTAGAGAGCAAGACTTAGAAAGTAGCTGAGTAAAAACTGTGCTTGCTTTGCTCCTTTCTTAATTTTATCTTTCACAGTCACATTGGGGAACTCATCAGATAGCATACATTTATTCACTCTTGAAGAAAATTTGGGATAGAAAAATGCAATCATAATCTCATTGTTTTGTATATTTTCTTTCAAACCTTGCGCTTGTGTTTGAGTGTATGTACATGTATGTTTGTATGTGTGTGAGGAATTGTTTGCAGTTCATTGTGGATTAGGCTCTTTGCAGATACTTTCAAACATGTTTATCAGTGTGTCTCCATTGCTTTCATAACTACCACTTAACAAATGGGTAATGTTATACAGCACACATATGCCATGTATTATAGAACAGTTTCCATTTGCATGACATTTAGGTTGTTTCTGTGACTTTATAGGTGATGCTGTAATAAAGTTTTCATAGCTCTTCGCCTGTTAAATTAGCTCCTTAAATTTTCAAGCATGGGTTTATTAGATTTCAGGGTTGAATGTGCCATTAACTGTTTTCATACCAGAGGAGGTAGCAAACCTTTCAACAGTATAGATGTGTGCCCTAATCTAGCACAGCCTTGTCAGCTGTCTCAGTGTGCTGTTGAGGCTGTGTAACAATGCTGGTTCAAGTCCATCCCCCCGCATTCGCTCACCCACTCTTACTAGGAGTATAGTAAATGATGGTTTAAATTTTTAGCCTCATTAATTTACAAAATGAGTAATTAGCCCTTAAGTATCTAAGTAAAAGGTCTTATATTCTTATTCTGAGCTTTGGAGATGGATTGTGGTTAAATACTAAACCCCGTCTTTGCAGTTTTCCAAATGCATGTTCAGGGGAGCCACTCGTTGAAATCAAAGAACTAACTTGTGTCAGTAATTTTACTATCAGGAATTTAAAAATAAATTTAAAAATAAACTCCCTCTTGAAATTTAATTTTTTGAAATAAAATCAATAGATAAACAATGAGATTGACTAGGCATTTAAATTCTTTGGAAAGACATGATGTCATTGCTTCAAAGACTTAGAGAACAGGCCTGAAAATATTATCCAAGCTTGCTAAAATATATATGTAAGCTATAATCAAAGACTTCTCAGGTGACTCAGATGGTAAAGAATCCACCTGCCAGTGCAGGAGACGTGAGTTCAGTTCCTGGGTTGGGAAAATCCCTGGAGGAGGCAATGGCAGCCCACTCCAGTATTCTTGCCTGGGAAATCCCGTGGACAGATGGAGCCTGGCTGGCTATGGTCCATAGGTCATAAAAGAGTCAGACACGACTGAGCGACTGAGTATGCACGCAAACTATAATCAAATAAATTGCAGTGATATCTGTAAAAACCAAATGTAAAGGAAATGTTTGCTTAGGAAACTAGGAGTTTGTTTATGGCATTTTCGAAATTAAAACAGAAAAACCAAAAATTCTCCATCTATCCCGATATTCTGGTTTTTATGATAGTTATCAGTTAATTCAATGATCATATAAGAGTAGCAACTAAACTGGTTTTCCCTGGATTCAGTATATCACCAAATTGCTGTGTTTTTGTTTTGTTTTGTTGTCAGTTTCAGTGATAGTAGGGCTTCCCTGGTGACTCAGATGGTAAAGAATCTGCCTGCAATGCATGAGATCTGGGTTCGGTCCCTGTGTTGGAAAAATCCCCTGAAGAAGGGAATGGCTACTTACAGTGTGCAGAAGCAGGTTGCAGGGCCTTCCCTGAAGAAGGAATAAAGTGTGTGTATGGTTTACTGCAGTTCCTTACAATGGAATGCTGGAAAAGTTATTAATTATTTCTTGACTTGGCCTTTCATTGTCTCATTTGACTTAAGGGCGACAGAAAACTCAGTCATCTCATTTTTCTTCAATGCACCTGCATCCAGCAATTTGTTTGGCAGTAATGGTATATTGCAAAGTCTCTGGCTGCCTCTCTTAGCACATAGGTCTATTACGAATTTGTGACTGGTCTGTTTCCTGGGTAGAACTTTGCCACTCAAAGTGTGGTTGGGCTGAGGGGGCTGACATCATCTGGGAACTGAAACATGCAGAACTGCAAGCCTGTCTGCCTCCTGGTCCTTCTTTGTTAGTTCCTGTCCTCCAAAAAGCACACACCAAGATGGGATTTGACATCTTAAGACATTTGTTAGGAAGCACCAGAGGGAAGAAAGCAGAAGTAGGCTTGACCTATGTGAAGGAAAGAGGGGAAAGAGGATTGTGTAGGATCTCAGAGTATAGCACAGTTGTAAGCAAGTTCCTGGCAAGCCAGTGGGACTGCTCCAGCCAGTGTCCTGTGTCATGAAGTTCCATCTTTCACAGGAATGAGTCTGCCTGGCTATTTTTGCTGCCTCCACTCATTTACTGAAAGCAGTGTTATGGGAAGCTTGGCTTCAGTCCAAGTAAGATTTCCGAGCACAGCACCTGAACCCTTCTTTCAATTATGGTCACAGCAGTCGGAGATCTCATTGGCACATTTCCCTGGCCACCACACCTCCTGATTCAGAAATGAATCAGGTGCGCTTCAACAAAATCTCCAGGTGATCATATACACATTAAACTTTGAGAAGCACTCTTCTGGATTACTAATTTGACACTCTAAGATCTTACTCAGAGTCAGTAAAATTGTTTATGATCAGCACAGTGTCTCCTCAAAAATACAGTTCTTTGGGGATAGTATTTTTTACAGTTCATTTGAACAGAGTTGCTGTTCAAAGTGAGAACTAGAGCAGATAATTTGTTGTTAATTTGTAACAAATGTGTGAAGCCGATTTAGGGCCAAAGCAGAATTTCCAAGATGGTTTGCCTCTTTGCTGAAGGAAGCTAGATACAGTTTACTTCTTGCAGCCTTGTAGAGTTCAAGGGTCTTGTAACAAGGAATTATGTATTTCTTCTTCTGTTGTCTTTTTACCATGTGGTAAGATGTAGGTATGATTCTTATGGTGACAGCTGGAAATAAACTGTTAGGAAAATCTTACTGAGTTGCCTCTGCTGACACAGCTTAGTATTTGAGGGGCTTTCTTCAGGACAGACTAATTTACGTGAAAACTTGACATCTTTTACAATTTACATTACTAGTCGATATTTGCATGAAAAGTCAAGAGTAATTTTTAAATCCCTAATTAATGGTAAATACTTTGTGTGGGGGCTGAGGGGGCTGACATCATCTGGGAACTGAAACATGCAGAACTGCAAGCCTGTCTGCCTCCTGGTCCTTCTTTGTTAGTTCCTGTCCTCCAAAAAGCACACACCAAGATGGGATTTGACATCTTAAGACATTTGTTAGGAAGCACCAGAGGGAAGAAAGCAGAAGTAGGCTTGACCTATGTGAAGGAAAGAGGGGAAAGAGGATTGTGTAGGATCTCAGAGTATAGCACAGTTGTAAGCAAGTTCCTGGCAAGCCAGTGGGACTGCTCCAGCCAGTGTCCTGTGTCATGAAGTTCCATCTTTCACAGGAATGAGTCTGCCTGGCTATTTTTGCTGCCTCCACTCATTTACTGAAAGCAGTGTTATGGGAAGCTTGGCTTCAGTCCAAGTAAGATTTCCGAGCACAGCACCTGAACCTTCTTTCAATTATGGTCACAGCAGTCGGAGATCTCATTGGCACATTTCCCTGGCCACCACACCTCCTGATTCAGAAATGAATCAGGTGCGCTTCAACAAAATCTCCAGGTGATCATATACACATTAAACTTTGAGAAGCACTCTTCTGGATTACTAATTTGACACTCTAAGATCTTACTCAGAGTCAGTAAAATTGTTTATGATCAGCACAGTGTCTCCTCAAAAATACAGTTCTTTGGGGATAGTATTTTTTACAGTTCATTTGAACAGAGTTGCTGTTCAAAGTGAGAACTAGAGCAGATAATTTGTTGTTAATTTGTAACAAATGTGTGAAGCCGATTTAGGGCCAAAGCAGAATTTCCAAGATGGTTTGCCTCTTTGCTGAAGGAAGCTAGATACAGTTTACTTCTTGCAGCCTTGTAGAGTTCAAGGGTCTTGTAACAAGGAATTATGTATTTCTTCTTCTGTTGTCTTTTTACCATGTGGTAAGATGTAGGTATGATTCTTATGGTGACAGCTGGAAATAAACTGTTAGGAAAATCTTACTGAGTTGCCTCTGCTGACACAGCTTAGTATTTGAGGGGCTTTCTTCAGGACAGACTAATTTACGTGAAAACTTGACATCTTTTACAATTTACATTACTAGTCGATATTTGCATGAAAAGTCAAGAGTAATTTTTAAATCCCTAATTAATGGTAAAATACTTTTATTATACTCAGTAGCATTTATTGTTATCTTGGAACTCAGTGTAGTTTTACATAATTATTTATTAAATAGTAGTGGGCCTGTTGCCCACGGGTGAAAGCACTGAGGATTTGGCTATAATTATAGTTGGACTACTTTCAATCCTGGGCAGAGAAAGTTCCTCTAAAGACAGTCAACCACAGATGTTCCTTGAAATAGAATTTACCTAGAAACTGAGTTAAAGGTATAATTGTAGTTATAAGTACCTCTGGTCCATCATTTATCAACACTTATCAAATACAATCTATGTTTCAGGCACTGTAGCTACATCACAGATCTGGAAATATATAAGACTTAGTACTTGATCCTGAGAAATTCACAGGCTACCCTAGTGGTAGAGATATACAGGACAAAATACATTACAACAGAGATATTTGCTGTTGTTGAGCTTGGAGAGATGGAGTAAGTCAAGCCCACATAAAGAAGAGCACAAATGCATCTCGTGAGACTAGTCACTGCTGTCTTTCTCCACCAGCCCTATCAGAAATATCTCAGTTCTAAATAGATCGCCTGAACTGCCTAAAACTTAACTCATTATTCATTCCTCTCACAAACCCTGCTTCTCTCCATGTATTCATAGACATCTGAGTACCCCTACTTTTCCCAGACAGAAACCTGAGAGGTTTCCTCATCTCCCTCTCCTTTACTCCCTGTGGCCAGCATTAATCGAAACCATCAGTTTAATCTTCATAGCCTCTGCTGTGTCCTGCCCTTCTGAGCACTGCCAACACTGCTGCCTCAGACAGGCTCTCAGACTTGAACATCAGCAATAGTCTTCCAGCTGGTTAGTCTCCCCATCTTCAGACATGATCTCTTTCCAATCCACTCTCCCCGTATCAGTTTAAAACAGGAGTGGCCCTTCTTCCCATAGGGAAAGCACTAAGCTCCTTAGAGTTAGGAGAGTGCTAATGCTTGAGCCAAACCACTTGAATTCACATCCTGGCTCCATCACTTATGAACTGTCTAGGACAAGTCACTTGGCCTCTCAGTGACAATAAGTTTTCTCAAGTGTAAAATAGGTATAGAACTTGATTTTGTCATAGGATTATTGTAACGGTTAACTGAGTGATTACTTAAATATGAAGTGTTTAACAGCGCCTGGTACAAAGTGGTGGTGAGTACTCATGGTAAGATAATATTGCACAATATATGTGCCAGGTAAATAAAGAAGACTCCCCTTGTCTTCCAGGGACTGACAGTCTGAAGGCAAAGAAATTATTTCTTATGATCAATGCTGTTATGAATTTGAGCAAAATACTAAATGATTAGAGAATTAGGGGGAAAATTGATAAAATCTTGTGGTCTACAAATGTTCTATTAAATTTTGTCATTTTCTGGATGCACAGTAAGTCAAGTTCCCAAATAAAACTTAGTACCTCTCTCAAACCCACATTCGTCATACAGGTAATTTGCAGACTCATGATTTTGTTCCTGTTATACCTTTACAGTGAAAATAAGCAATTGGTTCTTGTATGTGTGAACATTCAGTTCCATTCTCTGAGGAATAATTTGAAAAAAAAAAAAAAAGAGAGAGAAGTAGGGGTTTCCCTGGTGGTCCAGTGGGTAAAGAGTCCGCCTTGCAGTGCAAGGAGCACCAGTTCGATCCCTGGCCTGGGAAGATCCCACATACCCAGGAGCACCTGGACCAGTGTGTCCAATTACGAGCCAGTGGTCTGGAGCACATGCACCCAGAGACAGTGCTCTGCGACAAGAGGGACCACTGCGATGGGAGGCCTACACATGCCAGAGAATACAAATGTTGGATGAAAAGTAAATGATGACTTAGAGGTAAAAATAAATAAATGAAAAGATCTTTAAAAAAAAAATAGAGAGAAATTGGCATTCAGCATACAAAAGGGAAGAGACTGAAGAATCCACAGAAGGATAATAGAAAGTTTTCAGTAAAGCCTCAGGAAATAGTAAAAACAGTGGTAGTGATCACTGTACCCAGTGGTTTTTGAAGGATGTGGGCTGCTGAGATTTGATTAAGAGCTGCTAGTGGAGGTGGTCTGAGGGAGATGGCAGGACACTGGCAGAATACGTCAGTTCAGAATGTCTTCTAAGTACCTATGGATTCAAAACTGAACACAGGGTTTAAAGAGGAAACGCAGAGTTGAGGAAGTGCCTTTTGATGTTGGAGGCAGAAGAATGTACTGTTTGAATTTAGGCTCAAATTACTAAGCTTAGGCCATTTATTAGCACTACAGTTTTAGGAAATTATTTAACTTTTCTAAGTCTCAGTTCTGGTCTGGAAGATGGGGGTTGTGATAATGCTAATCGAATAACGAAGTTAGGATTGAAAAAGTGCCCTAAAACACTTTGCTGGTGATTCACAAATAGCAAACACCTAGTAAGGTTAGTTCTTGCTGTGGGTGATGATTATTACTATATTGTTTGTTTTCTTTTGTCAAAATAAGTGAATTTCTAGATATCTCAGTCACATTTGGGGAGAGCTTGTTATTTCCTGGATGGCAGTCTATTGCCTATTTAGAATATGCTGTCTTTTGTTGTCCTCTTCTAGAGAACATAAAATATTGTAGAGTTTCATAAGTATATCACCGTATCTTTCTTCATCTGTTTTTCATGTGCAGATTTAAGTTCCTACAAAATTTAATCTGTAACTGAAAAATATATCCTACAACTAGGAAGCTATAGAATCCCAAACTCCTTGATTTCATTACCTAATTTAATGAATATAATAATTGATAACATGCCAATTTTACTAATAGTGCTTTTAAAATGCTTTAACATTTTTAATATTCTCCTTGTTGTCATGTATACTGTGTTTTCGCCTTTCCTGATATGTAGTAATTTTATGTGACTAAGATAAACAGTTTGATTTAGCATCCTTTACTATGAGTGATGTCTTAGAAGACATTCCTTATGGGACACCTTCCCTCTCCAGCTCACTTAGACTTCTCTATCCCCACGCCCCCTTAAGCCCTGTATATTCCCTCTCTCTGCCCCTCCCTCCCTCCCTTCCTCTCCATCTCTTTCTCTCTCTTTCTCACTTTCTCTCTCTCTCTCTCTGTCTCACTCTATCCCTTTAACTTACCTGTACCTTCAAAGGAATTTCAAGAGTGTCAGCCTTGATGGTATGGGTAGTACCATGCAACATTCCACAAGAAAAGACCAGCACATAGTAGATGCTCAGCTAGGTTTTGTTGAGGGTGTGAACGAATGCTGCCCTCTTTACATCATTCATCCAGTTCCGAGGCCATGGTCAGCAGTGTGCCAGTGACTGATTCAATTGATTATTCAGTTAAGAAGGCCTTTAGGAATAAGGTAAAAGGAAATTTTTAAAATGACATAAAATTTAATCTTAGAATTAATAGTAGCCTAATTCCAAAGACTTCTGTCTATGAAGTAATGGTCTTTCTTTCTGGAGAAAGGTTCCTGTCCTTCCCCAGATGCCAAATGCCTTACACTAGTTCAGTTCAGTATAAGCCACTCAGTTGTGTCCAACTCTTTGCCACCCCATGGTCCAGGCTTCCCTGTCCTTCACCATCGCCCAGAGCTTGCTCAAACTCATGTCCATTGACTCAGTGATACCATCCAACCATCCCATCCTCTGTCATCCCCTTCTCCTTCTACCTTCTATATTTCCCAATATCAGGGTCTAGTTACCCTGTAGGTGACTACTCAGTAGCATACTCAGGGTGGCAGGTCCAGACGAGAGTACTGAAGAGGAATTCGACACTCTGGCTCTAATTCAAGACCCTGAACTCAGAGCTGTAGACCTTACACACTTCAATTCGCAGAAATTGATACGTGATATTAGGAAAAGAAATAGTGTAGACAAGAAAAAGGTTCACCATGTATGTCTAGAAACTGAGTATTCATCCCTTTATTTGCAAGAACTTGAATTATGATATCTAATTGTGTAATAAACAAATGAGAGCCATAAGGCAAATCAGAAATTGCCGCCTGAGCCACCCAGCACATGCTGTGTCGACCCAATGTGAGACCTGTCTTCTTTGCACATAACAAAAACAGGAAAAAGTTTGCAGATGCAACAGGAAACAGCTTAAAAGACTGCCTGGGAATCACCCATAGCCTCAACATACACCACTAACCTCACAGTGTGACAACTCCAGGCCATAGGTCACATATGGGCCTTAGAACCTCAGCCCAGCATGCTGCAGCCTCCCGCTCAAGTACCCCTGGAATTGCTGCCATTGGCCACTGTCCAAGAATGAGGTTGCACAGCTGTCCTGACAAATGAGTTTCCCCATTCAAGCCAACAAATGGGGAGCTGGAGGACTTTGTGATGCTCCCTGCCTCTGGATTGCAGAAGCTATTTAAGATGATAATGAAATACCCTGCTCCCTGGTACTATGTATTTCTTTTTCAAATTATGTAAATATCTTTAGGATCTTTCTAATGCAAGAGGCAAGAAATCATCCTTCTAAAGGGAGTGGATTTCAGCCTTTTTTTTCTCTTTGTCTCTCCCAGACAGTAAGGATTGTATCCTGGAGCCGCTTTCCCTGCCAGAAAGTCCAGGTGGCACCACCAGCTTAGAAGGTTCTCCATCTGTGCCTTGTATTTTCTGTGAAGAACATTTTCCTGTGGATGAACAAGACAAACTTCTGAAGCACATGATTATTGAGCATAAGATTGTGATAGCTGATGTCAAGTTGGTTGCAGATTTCCGAAGGTAAATTTTGTCTTTATCCATAAAAGAATTAAGTTTGTTATTTTGTAGCAGAAAGGGATAGCAATTATTCCTATAGAAACATGAAAACTCATATCTTTTAGTTTACTAAGCGATGACTCTCAGTAGCATACTCAGGGTGGCAGGTCCAGACGAGAGTACTGAAGAGGAATTCGACACTCTGGCTCTAATTCAAGACCCTGAACTCAGAGCTGTAGACCTTACACACTTCAATTCGCAGAAATTGATACGTGATATTAGGAAAAGAAATAGTGTAGACAAGAAAAAGGTTCACCATGTATGTCTAGAAACTGAGTATTCATCCCTTTATTTGCAAGAACTTGAATTATGATACCTAATTGTGTAATAAACAAATGAGAGCCATAAGGCAAATCAGAAATTGCCGCCTGAGCCACCCAGCACATGCTGTGTCGACCCAATGTGAGACCTGTCTTCTTTGCACATGACAAAAACAGGAAAAAGTTTGCAGATGCAACAGGAAACAGCTTAAAAGACTGCCTGGGAATCACCCATAGCCTCAACATACACCACTAACCTCACAGTGTGACAACTCCAGGCCATAGGTCACATATGGGCCTTAGAACCTCAGCCCAGCATGCTGCAGCCTCCCGCTCAAGTACCCCTGGAATTGCTGCCATTGGCCACTGTCCAAGAATGAGGTTGCACAGCTGTCCTGACAAATGAGTTTCCCCATTCAAGCCAACAAATGGGGAGCTGGAGGACTTTGTGATGCTCCCTGCCTCTGGATTGCAGAAGCTATTTAAGATGATAATGAAATACCCTGCTCCCTGGTACTATGTATTTCTTTTTCAAATTATGTAAATATCTTTAGGATCTTTCTAATGCAAGAGGCAAGAAATCATCCTTCTAAAGGGAGTGGATTTCAGCCTTTTTTTTCTCTTTGTCTCTCCCAGACAGTAAGGATTGTATCCTGGAGCCGCTTTCCCTGCCAGAAAGTCCAGGTGGCACCACCAGCTTAGAAGGTTCTCCATCTGTGCCTTGTATTTTCTGTGAAGAACATTTTCCTGTGGATGAACAAGACAAACTTCTGAAGCACATGATTATTGAGCATAAGATTGTGATAGCTGATGTCAAGTTGGTTGCAGATTTCCGAAGGTAAATTTTGTCTTTATCCATAAAAGAATTAAGTTTGTTATTTTGTAGCAGAAAGGGATAGCAATTATTCCTATAGAAACATGAAAACTCATATTCTTTTTCAGGTTTCACCTAAGTCTTTTTTAAACTTTGAGCATATTTGCATTCTTGAGTAAGTTGTATTTGAAAATGTTACGTACTGTTGTATCTCCTACAAATTCTGCGAGCAGACCAACTTTCCAAAGAGTCGACCATGTTCCCTTTACCACATTCCATGAAGTTTTTGACATCCTTGGTCGCTATCAGATGGCTCTCCTTTTCATATTTCAGGAGATACACATTCTCCAACTAAGTGAGTTCTTCTGGAATGAACTTGGTTAAAAAAAAAAAAAAATCACCCAAAGGGAAGTTTTGGGGAAGAGGGATCCTTGGAACTTAAGTGCTGTGGTAGGAACCTGACCTGTACATCCAGGGCCCAAAGTGAGCAAGGCTCAGGAATTCTAGACGAATTATTGAAAGTGATTGTCTAAGAGAAATACCTTCTCTTAAGCAGGTGTAATAGAGTAGTTGTGTATATATAGGTCATTATTAGTTGAGAAAACCATGCAAGCAGTATCATGGTAGTTAACTAGCTTGGTATGGTTACTGAAAGCACACATTTTTGGTATATCTGGTAAAGGCTCATTTTGAGATGTTCTGCATTGATTTCCCTACAGAATGTTCAGAATAGTCCAAATATTGTAATATCCTTGCATCTAAACTCAGTATCTCCCAGATCACATTACTCTTAGCAAGCGACTTCTTCCTTAGGATGGATTTTGCAAAGAGCAAGCTATGTTATTAAGAGTGGACTATTAAACCTAGCAGGCCTAGGACTGAAGGCAGACTTGACGACTTTCTTACCACATGACTCCCAGTGAACTGCTTACCTCTCCAAAGCATCCGTCTTATCATGTAGAAAATGGGGGTAATGCCATCCCCTCGGAAGATTTGTTGAGCTCTATATGAAATCAGGGTATGCGTAGCACCAGCTAGTATCTGATATCTTTCATACCCAATAAATGATAGCTGAATTTTTAATCCATTCTCATTCATTGTTCTTTGTTTTCAGTTAAAAGATGTGTGTGTGTGTGTGTGTGTGTATTTACACATGAGCGTGTTTTGGGAGGTTTCTCTTGTATGATACAAAGTTATATGTAGTCAGATCTATTGCTTTTGTTTTAGACAATTCTTAGGCTAGAGAGCTTTGAATTCTTTTTTTATTCAAATAGCCATTGACAGGTCTATCAACTAAGTTATTATTTTCTAAACTTTGTATCACTCAGCTTTTCTTCCATGTAAAACTATATTTTATTACTCTTTTTTGCCATACAAATGCAAATTCTCCCTCATAAATTGCAGAAAAATATGATAATCAACCAGTGATAATTGAGTAATGTTAATTTTTTCTTTCTCTTCTAAAATCTGTGAGGAACGTCTGAATCAGAATTTGTATCTTATCCTTTGTACTTACATAAGATAGCTGAGTGGCTATATTTGTACTAATCAATCTCTCTTTTTATCATTGTTGTCAGTCTCATCTGTATGTGGGCAGGAAAATCAAATTGTTTACTAGGTCTCAGGGCTTATGAGTTGATAATTAAATATTAAGATCAATCATATTCTAAATGCAGCTGTGTAACAAAATGGTTGCTTTAATTAAAAACAAAAAGATACTTATCTGAAGTAAGTGCTTTCTAAATAAAGTGTGTAGTTAACAGGTACCTTTTAGATTTGGAAACCTAGACTTTCCTTGTCAGCTCTCCTGATTAAATAAAAAGTTTATTCTCAGGTAGTAAAAATGTGATTAATTCCAATTGACCAGGAATGTATAGGAGTAAACTTTAATACTTTTCAGTATATTCAGTCTCCTTCAGATATTACCCACCTGCCATTTAGGGAAGCTAAAACTTCCTCTCCAAAACAGTACAAGCATTGATGACTTACAATCAGAGTTAAGTTGGAATCTTCTCAGCCTTCTATGACTTTTTCTTAACAGGTATTGAGGAGTGGGAGGGACATCGAGAAATTCAATTGGCATGAATTAATTCACTCAAAATTTCTTTATAGGTTGAATAATTATTATATGTAACAATTTTTGTTAAATTTTTGGCATCATTTATTGGGTTTTTTTTTCATCAATCTTTATTCTTTGGCCTGTGTGGGCCTCCCATTGCAGTGCCCTCTGCCATTGCAGAGCACTGAGCTCTGGGCATATGCACTCCAGAGCAATGGCTCATAATTGGACACACCAGTCCAGCCGCTCCGTGGCATGTGGGATCTTCCTGGGCCAGGGATCAGACCAGTGCCCCTTGCAGTGAAAGGTGGACTCTTTACCCACTGGACCACCAGGGAAGCCCATAATAATTATTATATGTACTTCTCCAAGAGGAATCATTGCTTCTGAGTACAATAAGTAATAAAGATCAGAAGTAATAGATGAGATGCACTTACTTCATCCTTTATAAGAAATAAACTCCAAAGTTTCATGTGGAATATATTTAACATTTTCTTTATTGGAAGAAAGTAACAGTGAAACTTTCTCAGAGCAAATAAAGTAAAAAAAAAAAATCTTTCCTATGAGCCATTTATTAACATAGTTATTTATATGAGCTATTGGCTAACTTTATTCAATAGATAAAATTTTTCTAGAAGAAAAATGTTACCTCCTAATTCTTTGCTCCTGTCTATATTAGATTCCACTCATTCCTTGCTACTTAATTAACCACTATATCTCAAATCTTTGTGTTTCTCTCAGTATCACACCAGTTACAATAGGGAACTGGGTAGGGACAATAAGATTACTACAGAGATTTCTGGTGAGACATGATTAGAATTCTTTGAAAGAAAGTATTTGCTGATGACCTAATAATTACTTTTATGGTTTTTTAATAAAATATGAAATGCTGTGGTAACTATCCTCCAAATAAAGGATTCATATCACATATTATTGCTTAGATTCCTTTATATATCATGTGGCTGCAACTGTAGCTTTAAATAAGCTAAAGGAGTAGGGAAAAACATGAAGAAGTACCAAATGATCTCCTAACATGAACCATTAAGTTTTAGTGGGTAGGAGTAAACACCACATATGCGTGTATTGAAGATCTGCTATCTTTAGGACATCTCTCAGTTGAATACAATTTATCTGAGTGTTTTTGCCAACCACAGGAAAATGGATATATGGACACTTCTTAATTCTGTGATAAACTAAAAGTACTATTATGTGATAACTAGGTTGCATCTTAAATTTAAACTTCAGTAAAAAAAAAATTGTTGTAGTTCAGATCTATTCATCTAGTATACCATAAGCTATAATACATATTAAACTTATATGGTAGCTTATGGTGATGTTTTACTTTTGTAACATGATCTTTTCCCTTTGATGTTCTTGTCACCCAACCTTGGGTCAGAAGGAGCCCACTCAAATGACAGCTTTGTGCCTGATTGGACTGACTTCTTAACCTGCTTTATCCTCTTCCTCAGAAACTACCTAACAACATCTCACAGATGTTCCTAGAGATGGTATCTGAAAAACATCCTTTCCAGAGTTCATAACCAGTTGTTCATGGAGCAATAAAATACTGAGTGTAAAGCCAGCCAGACTGAGCATATAGCAGCGTCTTCTCTCCCTTCATCCCATGGGAAGCCTTAACCGTGTGAGGAGCTTAACTGAGGTTCTGCCTGGCTGTCCCCATGATTTTAATTCAGCTGCTCTTAGTCATCCTGTCCCTTGTGCCTACCACGCGTGAACCTTCTCTTTCACAGACCATGGATACTAGGAGTGAACACGGAAGTCCTTGGAGACTCAGAGCCATTGACTTCTGGAATCCACACATGAGAGGCATCAGTGCCTCTGTGGGGTCCCTCTTGCCTGGTCCACAGTTCCAGTTCCACAGCCCCACACAGCTAGTGTCAACCATCACTATCTAGGCAGGAGGTTAGGAGCATTCAGATTGAGAGTTGCTTTTAGGTGGTGTGCTTTTCATCCATGTCATCACTTTGCAATAGAAAATATTCTGAGGGAAGAATAAGAAATGTGTCTGGGAATAACATTTTTATACTCTTAAGTCTTCTCTTGCCTTTTATTTCTCTTTCCCCTGGAGGGGGATAAAAAGCAACTAGGGGAAAATAGGAAAGAGAAAAAGAGTAACTGTGTAAGGTAACTGTGGAGTGAACAGGGCTGAAGCTGGCCAGGATGGCAAAGTAAATAACATGCCAGCCTTTTACAGGTGTGTTTCCTCTTTCTGTGTGCATGGATGGATCTGAAATGCCTTCTGCTGTGATACTTCTAATATGGAAGCTAGTGAGCTAGTTATGGGGTCATGGTTCATCATATGTAGTATTTATAGTTTGAGGTTGAAGCCAAAGATACATCACTTCAGATCCCTTAAAATAAGATCTAGCACTGTTTTATAAGGAAAGGGTTCTCCCTCGTCTTACTCATCCAGGTTGACAGCATGGTTTACATGAGAAGGATGAACTGAAGCATGTGGTTCTATTGTTATAGATTGTTCTTTTACTTACATATTCTATACTCAGTGTTGTCATCCATTTATATTTTCTGTTAGCTCATGTCCTGATTCTCTTTTTGTCTCAGACCTCTCTCCCAGAACATGTTTTTTTCTAAAATATAATGAATGTCCTTTCTCTAGAGAACCACAAGTTTGGGAAATCAAGGAGAGAACAAAAAAAGATCTGAAATGCTGGGGGTGGGAAGCTGCTTAGAGACCCTTATAGGAATCTTCAGATGTTTTTCTACCTCTTTAAAACCTTTAGTGTGGACTTACTAGGTACAGGACACTGCTTGGTGCTATATCAAGCCATTTCAGTGTATTCTTTCTGTGTACTTGATCTGTTTCAGTAAGTTTCGTCTCTTTCACAGGCTTTGGTTCTTTGTTGTAAGTTTGGTTTTTATCCATCAACCATGTATCCTGATAAATCGTCAGCTCTACACTCAACCTTTCCATTCCCCTCTCCCCCATGAAGGAGATCACATCCTCTTCTTGGTGTGATTTGATAAATGCGATTGCAGTTGTCAATATAATTCTTGTTAGGTAAATGGAAAGATGAACAGCTTGTTGAATCCTGTCATCTTTCTCCCTCTTTCATCAAATAATACAGATCTGGGTGTTATGCTTTGTTTTTAAATTTAGCCAGTGTCCTTCTAACTCAGCTCATTAGATACAGGAATTGTAAGCTTGGTTATTTTTCTAATAGCTAAATTTGCCTCCTATCAGAAACAATATGGACATATGGAATTGTTCTATCTTGTTAGATATATATTAAATTTAGACTGACTTTTCATTGCATGATTATCATGATGTGTTCTTTTGATGTATAAGGTAGGCACCTAACTTTCAATTTACTGGAAAATGTGTAATAAAGCCTGTTTAATCGTCATTGTATTTTAAATTTACATAAACATGGATATGATTTCCAAAGAAAAATTCATTATCACATAAAGATAATCCATTTTAATTTTCCCAAACGCCTGTGTATTGAATTTGGGGCTAGTAAAACTTAATCATTTCCATGCCTTCACAGGGTAATGTTATTTCATTAAATACTTCATGGTTCTACAGTGCTCTACTGCCTTTCTATTTACAAATTTTCTAGCAGTTTTCAGTCAACATTCGATTTGTTACTTTAGGATAATTAGATATTCTTATAAAATCCTGTCATTCTAAAGTAAGTACTGCATTGAATCTTCTCACTGTCCTTTCTTTTTGATTGTTCCAAGGTACATTTTATATTGGAGGAAAAGGTTCACTGAACAACCTATCACAGATTTTTGTAGTGTGATAAGAATCAATTCCACAGCTCCATCTGGTAAGTATATATCTTGAGTACCATATTTCCCCTGCAATCCAAAAATTCAAATGAATAGTCCTTTTTTAATTGTAATTCTCTAAAATAATAGCTAAAATTAAATTGCCTTGTTTGTGTTGCCTAACTTCACTAAAACTAAACATAGAACTGTGTACCAGAAGAGATTTTTTTTTAAGAAATAATTTTTTTGGAAAAGAAAAATATCAGTTCTCCTTTGTTTTCCCCATCTCTCAACAGAAGAACAAGACAATTATTTTTTGTTATGTGACGTTTTACCAGAAGATAGAATACTTAGAGAAGAACTTCAGAAGCAGAGACTGGTAAGTAGTAAGAATTATTTCAAGAATGAACTGTGTGTTGGGAAATATAGGATCATTTTTGTTATTGCTCTTTTTGTTTGTTTTTATTCTGGAAACTTTCAAACATATACAAAAGAGATAATACATAACGATCTTAGAACAAGTGTACACTTGATTGAAGATTAAAACATTTCATGTTAAAAATGTAGAGAGAATTTTTGGCTTTGTTTTGCTTCCTGGATTATCTCTGTATTAGACTGACTTTTCATTGCATGATTATCATGATGTTCTTTTGATGTATAAGGTAGGCACCTAACTTTCAATTTACTGGAAAATGTGTAATAAAGCCTGTTTAATCGTCATTGTATTTTAAATTTACATAAACATGGATATGATTTCCAAAGAAAAATTCATTATCACATAAAGATAATCCATTTTAATTTTCCCAAACGCCTGTGTATTGAATTTGGGGCTAGTAAAACTTAATCATTTCCATGCCTTCACAGGGTAATGTTATTTCATTAAATACTTCATGGTTCTACAGTGCTCTACTGCCTTTCTATTTACAAATTTTCTAGCAGTTTTCAGTCAACATTCGATTTGTTACTTTAGGATAATTAGATATTCTTATAAAATCCTGTCATTCTAAAGTAAGTACTGCATTGAATCTTCTCACTGTCCTTTCTTTTTGATTGTTCCAAGGTACATTTTATATTGGAGGAAAAGGTTCACTGAACAACCTATCACAGATTTTTGTAGT
The DNA here is from genome assembly GCA_022376925.1 of Tragulus kanchil. NCBI lineage: Eukaryota > Metazoa > Chordata > Mammalia > Artiodactyla > Tragulidae > Tragulus > Tragulus kanchil. Next base: position 73,371,743 of record JAIOJX010000030.1, read on the forward strand.
GTGATAAGAATCAATTCCACAGCTCCATCTGGTAAGTATATATCTTGAGTACCATATTTCCCCTGCAATCCAAAAATTCAAATGAATAGTCCTTTTTTAATTGTAATTCTCTAAAATAATAGCTAAAATTAAATTGCCTTGTTTGTGTTGCCTAACTTCACTAAAACTAAACATAGAACTGTGTACCAGAAGAGATTTTTTTTTAAGAAATAATTTTTTTGGAAAAGAAAAATATCAGTTCTCCTTTGTTTTCCCCATCTCTCAACAGAAGAACAAGACAATTATTTTTTGTTATGTGACGTTTTACCAGAAGATAGAATACTTAGAGAAGAACTTCAGAAGCAGAGACTGGTAAGTAGTAAGAATTATTTCAAGAATGAACTGTGTGTTGGGAAATATAGGATCATTTTTGTTATTGCTCTTTTTGTTTGTTTTTATTCTGGAAACTTTCAAACATATACAAAAGAGATAATACATAACGATCTTAGAACAAGTGTACACTTGATTGAAGATTAAAACATTTCATGTTAAAAATGTAGAGAGAATTTTTGGCTTTGTTTTGCTTCCTGGATTATCTCTAAAATAACAACAGAGCTTACACATTTTAGTCTAATTTTAGTTGCCTGACACATGCTAGGGTTCAGCAGTTGTGGAAAAATGCCCTCAGCTAAAATTGAGTTGAATTGATTAACTTTTTTTTCTCCCACTGGAATGTGCTTGGCACTAGCACTTTCTTTATTTCCCTTTATGAATTAATCCTGTAGTTTGATCATAGTAGCCTTTCTCATTTTCAGCCTTGACAACAAGTACACTAATTTGAAAATCACATTGTATTTAGTCTTTTCAAAAGATAACAGCATATACAAGTGTGAAATTTTCCAGAAGTTGACTAGAAATCAGTTAATTTTTTGAAGTTACTAATTTTATTTAGAAGTATCCAGTTTTCCAGGTATGCTGGAAAAGAGCAGCCGTTTCCAGCCTCCGTGGCCTGGGAAGATTGGTTTATATGTAAGATTGGTTTGTATGAAATATTGGTTTACACAGTTTAAAACTCAGCCCCGGGCTTCCCTGGTGGTTCAGTGGGTAAGGACATCGCCTTGCAGTGCAAGGGGCGCCGATTCGATCCCTGGCCTCGGAAGATCCCACGTGCCGCGGAGCGGCTGGACCGATGTGTCCAACTACCGAGCCAGAGCTCTGGAGCACATGCGCCCAGAGCCGGTGCTCTGCGACTACAGAGGCCACTGCGATGGGAGGCCCACACGGACCAAAGAACAAAGATGGATGAAAATAGAGAAATGAAAGACCAATAGAAGTGGCCTGCCCGCCCCCTCCCTCCCCACCCCCCCCCCCCAAAAAATAAATTAACTTTAAAAAAACACCTCAGCCCCAACTTTCTAAGGCAGTTATTTTTCCAGAGCAGAGGCTCCAGCCCGGGGCTCCAGGCCTCCGCCTGGCCACCAACGTGGGTGCTGGGGACACTTTCAGGGCCTGGAATAGGGAGTGTGCATCGCCATGGAGACGCCGGCGGGGCGGGAGCGCTGGGTGCCGGACGAGCTGCACTAGGTGCTGGAACTGAGCGAGTGGCACGTGGCCCAGTTCCTGATCGGTGCCGCGCAGCGCTTCTCCTCGGCAGACAAGTTCTTGCAGCGGCTGCGAGACACCAATGTCCCGCACCTGTGTGGACCGGCTGGGGACTTCGCTGAGACTCTGTAACAAGGCCCCAAGGAAGGCACTGGTGGAAAAGCCAGCCAGGCAGCTGAGCAAGAAGCCCGAGCCCTGCTGGAAAAGAACCACTCATATGTTGCTGGAGGACAGCAGGGAGATGGTGGGCAAGGCCGGGAGCAAACACCGGAAGAAGTGGGAAGAAATGGAAGCACCTCAGGAAGAAACGTGAGGAGGAGGAAAAAGCAGTTTCTGAGAAAAAAAAAGAGGAAGACAAGGCTGGGCCGCAGGGAGAGTAAAGAGCAGATGAAGAAGCCGGAGTCGGAGGATGAGTGGGAGCAGACAGAGCAAGAGCACCTTCAGGGCCTGGGGGAGCGATATGCGTTTGCCGAGCGGGTGTGGCAGCGAGACAAGGATCGGACTCGAAACGTCCTGGAGCGGTCAGACAAGAAGGCTTTACAAAGCGGCTCAGAAGCACCTCAAGATGGCTGAGGAAAACCAGAAAGCCATGGTCCCTGAGTTGCGGAAGAAGTCCCGCCGGGAGTTCCTGGCCAAGCGGGAGCGGCTGGACCGATGTGTCCAACTACCGAGCCAGAGCTCTGAGCACATGCGCCCAGAGCCGGTGCTCTCGACTACAGAGGCCACTGCGATGGGAGGCCCACACGGACCAAAGAACAAAGATGGATGAAAATAGAGAAATGAAAGACCAATAGAAGTGGCCTGCCCGCCCCCTCCCTCCCCACCCCACCCCCCCAAAAAATAAATTAACTTTAAAAAAACACCTCAGCCCCAACTTTCTAAGGCAGTTATTTTTCCAGAGCAGAGGCTCCAGCCCGGGGCTCCAGGCCTCCGCCTGGCCACCAACGTGGGTGCTGGGGACACTTTCAGGGCCTGGAATAGGGAGTGTGCATCGCCATGGAGACGCCGGCGGGGCGGGAGCGCTGGGTGCCGGACGAGCTGCACTAGGTGCTGGAACTGAGCGAGTGGCACGTGGCCCAGTTCCTGATCGGTGCCGCGCAGCGCTTCTCCTCGGCAGACAAGTTCTTGCAGCGGCTGCGAGACACCAATGTCCCGCACCTGTGTGGACCGGCTGGGGACTTCGCTGAGACTCTGTAACAAGGCCCCAAGGAAGGCACTGGTGGAAAAGCCAGCCAGGCAGCTGAGCAAGAAGCCCGAGCCCTGCTGGAAAAGAACCACTCATATGTTGCTGGAGGACAGCAGGGAGATGGTGGGCAAGGCCGGGAGCAAACACCGGAAGAAGTGGGAAGAAATGGAAGCACCTCAGGAAGAAACGTGAGGAGGAGGAAAAAGCAGTTTCTGAGAAAAAAAAGAGGAAGACAAGGCTGGGCCGCAGGGAGAGTAAAGAGCAGATGAAGAAGCCGGAGTCGGAGGATGAGTGGGAGCAGACAGAGCAAGAGCACCTTCAGGGCCTGGGGGAGCGATATGCGTTTGCCGAGCGGGTGTGGCAGCGAGACAAGGATCGGACTCGAAACGTCCTGGAGCGGTCAGACAAGAAGGCTTTACAAAGCGGCTCAGAAGCACCTCAAGATGGCTGAGGAAAACCAGAAAGCCATGGTCCCTGAGTTGCGGAAGAAGTCCCGCCGGGAGTTCCTGGCCAAGCGGGAGCGGGAGAAGCTGGAGGCCACCAGTCGCTACCACATGTCCCAGGAGACCCGAGGACAGCCAGCGCGCGGTGGATCTAGTGGAGGAGGTGTCCCGCGCCCCTGGGGAGGAGCAGCAGTGCTGGGAGGAGGCCCGGCTGGGGGCAGCGGCCCTGAAGTTTGGAGCCCGAGATGCTGCTGCCCAGGAACCCAAGTATCAGCTGGTGCTGGAGGAGGAGGAAACCATCGAGTTTGTCCGGGCCACTCAGCTCTAGGGCCACGAGGAGCCATCGGACCCACCTGCCCCGACCCAGGCCCAGCAGAAGGAGGCCATCTGCCGCAGCCTCCCCATGTTTCCCTTCCTCAAGGAGCTTCTGGCCGCCATCGCTAATCATCAGGTCCTGATCATGGAAGGGCTCCGGCAAGACCACCCAGATTGCGCAGTACCTCTTCCAGGAGGGTTACACAAAGAAGGGTAAGAAGATTGCCTGCAGCCAGCCCCGGAGAGTGGCAGCCATGAGTGTGGCTGCCCGAGTGGCCCGGGAGATGGGCATAAAGCCTGACAATGAGGTCGGCTACAGCATCCGCTTTGAGGACTGCACGTCCAAGCAAACAGTCCGGCGCTACATGACGGAAGGGATGCTTTTCCGGTAGTTCCTCTCTGAGCTTGACCTTGCGAGTTACAGCCTGGTGATGGTGGATGAGGCCCATGAACAGACCCTGCACACAGACATTCTCTTCGGGTTGATCAAGGATGTTGTGCGATTCTGACCGGAGCTCAAGGTCCGGGTGGCTTCAGCCACACTGGACACTGCCCTCTTTTCCACCTTCTTTGATGATGCCCCCGTCTTCCAAATCCCTGGATGCAGGTTTCCAGCTGACATCTTCTACACCAAGGTTCCAGAGGCAGACTACCTGCAGGCCTGTGTAATGTCTGTGCTACAGATCCATGTGACCCAGCCCCCTGGTCTTCCTGACCAGACAGGAGGAGATTGAGGCTGCTTGGGAGTTACTCCAGGATCGCTGCTGCCGCCTGGGCTCCAAGATCCGGGAGCTCCTGGTGCTACCCATTTATGCCAACCTGCCATCTGACATGCAAGCGCGGATCTTCCAGCCCACGCCCCCTGGCGCACGGAAGGTGGTCGTGGCAACCAACATTGCATAGACCTCACTCACCGTCGAGGGCATCAGTTACGTGCTGGACCCAGGTTCTATAAGCAGAAGAGCTACAGCCGCTGCACGGGCATGGAATCGCTCATTGTCACACCTGCAGCAAGGCCTTAGCCAATCAACGAGCTGGTTGGGCAGGGTCGAGTCGGTACGGGTGCTTCCGCCGGTACACCGCCTGGTCCTATCAGCACGAGCCGGAGAAAACCACAGTGCCCGAGATTTGGAGGACCAGGATGGACAACGTCCTGTTGCTGCTGAAGAGCTTAGGGATCCATGACCTAGTTCACTTTGATTTCCTGGACCCTCCACGGTATGAGACCCTGATGCTGGCTTTGGAGCAGCTGTATACGCTGGGAGCCCTCAACCACCATGGGGAGCTCACCTCGTCTGGTCAGAAGATGGCAGAGCTGCCTGTGGACCCCATGCTGTCTAACGCAATCCTGGCCTCTGAGAAGTACAGCTGTTCAGAAGAGACCCTGACAGTGCCTCCCATGCTCTTGGTCACAACTCCATCTTCTAACAACCCAAGGACAAGGTCGTCCATGCCGACAGTGCTCGGGTCAATTTCTTCCTCCCTGGTGGGGACCATCTGGTTCTGCTGAACGTTTATGCGCAGTGGACTGAAAGTGGTTACCCTTCCCAGTGGTGCTGTGAAAACTTTGTTCAGTTCAGATACATGCGCCGAGCCCGGGATGTGCCGGCACAGCTGGAGCGGCTCCTGGAACACGCTAAGGAAGTTAGTCTCAGTTCCTGCTGAGGGGACTACATCCGTGTCCGAAAGCCCATCACTGCTGGCTACTTCTACCACGCAGCACGGCTGACTCTCAGTGGCTACCGCACAGAGAAACAGCAGCAGACGGTGTTCATTCATCCCAACTCTTCCCTCTTCGTGAAATTGCCACGCTGGCTGCTCTACTATGAACTTGTCTTGACCACCAGAGAGTTCATGAGACAGGTATTGGAGATTGAGAGCAGCTGACTTCTCGAGGTGGCACCCCACTATCATAAGGCCAAGGAGCTAGAAGATCCCCATGCTAAGAAAATGCCCCCAAACATCAGCAAGACACACGAGAAGAGCTAGGGTGAAGAGCAGGGGACATAACAGAACAATCAGAATCTAACACCAGCTCCTTTTCCTTCTGTACATTATTTAATATCTATTTAATAAAAGTTTAAATTTTTTATTTAAGAAAAAAAAGAAGTATCCAATTTTTCAGCATTTGTCGATAAATCTCAGCCATTCCTTGAAAATGACTGGCCCTTTTTTTTTTTTTTTTAATGGTTACTTACATATGTTCTCTGTATCTTTGGACTTGGCTAGATATGTGGTGAGTGAAAGCTAGGATATCAGTATTTCTGCTAAATCCTCAAGAGATCTAGGAGGAAAATAACTTCTGTCTACTAAAGTCATAATAACTGAGAAAGTCCCTGAAGCACAGTATATTTTATAAACATCCCAGATGATTATTTCTGCCGTAAGCAGGAGTGGTATTGTTGGATATTGCTTTATATATGAGGAAAATTATGCTATTCCCATAGCAACAAACCCATTGAAGAAATAGAACTTCTCTTCTTTGCCTCTTGTACTAAGAAATCTGCAGAATCAGAATAAATCTACTGATATTTATCAGTAATATTTTAGGTGTTTTGTTTAGTAGTACTTATCATTTTTTATTTCTGGGAATTTTGTTCACTCTTAGAGTGGTTTTCATCAAGAATAATCAAACTGTTATAATCCTAGTCTGCCTACATTTCTTTATAAGAACTCAAACTGTACTACTTTGGCCATTACTGTTACTGAGTACACACAATCTTTACTGTATGTCTGTAGATAGATCCAAGTTCCCAGAAATGTTTACATCTATAAAATTTAGACAGCCTTATTAAGATTCTGGCACCATCTGCAGCATGTGGGCTCTTTCTCCAACACCACCAGGCAATTCTGTATCACCAGCTGGATATTCTGTCAGTACAGTTCAACACAGTCCTGACATTGTTTACCCAAAGATAGCATCAGATGCCACAGATTAAGGACTCAGACACACAAGATTGTCATCCACTTCATATACCAATCGCAAATCCAGTTGTTAACCTTACTTCTGATCAACTGGGTGTAAGCCCCTATAAAAGGACTCTCGTGACCACCTCCCTTCCTTGGATTTGGTTCACAAAACTCAGGAAACTAGTTTAACTCACTAGAGTAGTGGTAACACTACAAAGGATGCTAATAAATGTGAATTGATGGCCAAAAGAAAAGATATATAGGGTGAGATCCCAAAAAACTCTATCTTCCTGGTATCTGAGGCCCATCAAAGCAGCATGCGGAATTCCCAGGTGGCTCTGTGGTAAAGAATTCGCCTGCCTATGCAGAAAATGCGAATTCGATTCCTGGGTCTGGCAGATCTCCTGGAGAAAATGGCAACCCACTCCTGTGTTCTGGCCAGGAAAATCCCATGGACAGAGAAGCCTGATGGGCTACAGGCCTTGGGTTGCAAAAAGGTGGATGTGACTTAGTGACTGAGCGTACATGCATGCAAGGCAGCATGTAGACGTGTTCTGATTCATCAGCCATGTCCTTTTGGGTATTTATGGTGGGCTGCCCAGGTGGTGCTTGGGTTTGTATGAAAACCTCATTAAAAATTACATGGTTGACCCTCATCCTTAAGTTGTCCTTAATATGCTCTCCAAAAGTCAGTTCATTAACATAACAAGAAGTACATTTATGGCTCTCAACAGCTGAGAAATCCCCAGCATTTTAGGAGCTAAGAGCCAGAAATGGGGACTAAAGCCAAATGCATATTTCTTATGACAAATCACAATATTCCCTCTTTGTACCAACTTTGTACTCAGACAAACTGGTCAATTTGATAAAAGTGAACATTATGGCAAATTTTAAAAAAATGATAAAATTGCAGTCAGTTCATGCATGCATATTCATTGAATTCTGACAACTAGATGTTCATACAAGGAAGTACAACTCGTTGTGAATGTCATAAAATAATGTACAACCTAGAGAAAAAAGGCAAATGTGTTATCTTAGGAATAGAGATAATGGTAGAATGTAAGGCTTGTAAAGATTAAGTGAGATAATGCATGTAATGCGCTTATGACAGCAGCTGTTATGTAGAAAGCACTCAATAAATGTTGCCAGTAATACAAATAACAGGAATATCTGGACTTCTTTGAAGCTCCAGTGGTCGAGACTCCACACTCCCAATGTAGGGGCCATGGATTTGATCCCTGGAGGGAGGTGGGGGAACTAACGTCCCACATGCCTGAAGCGTCAATGTGGCCAAAAAGAGAAAAACACACAATAATATTGTGTCTTAACAGTGAGGTGGATTGGGTATATGGAGAGTTGTAGAAAAAGGGTGAAAATACATATGAATCTATATTGTTGTTGTTTAGTCGCTCAGTCATGTCTGACTCTTCTTGACCCTATGGACTGCAGCGCACCAGCGTTCTCTGTCCTTCACTGTCTCCCGGAGTTTGTTCAAATTCATGTCTGTTGAGTCAGTAATGTTATCCAGCCATTTCTCCCTGTAACCCACTTCTGCTATTCATCTTTCCCAGCATCAGGATCCTTTTCAGTAAGTCGGCTCTTTGCCTCAGGTAGCCAAAGTATTGGAGCTTCAGCCATCAGTCCTTCTAGTGAATATTCAGGGTTGATTTCCTTTAGGATTGACTGATTTGTTCTCCTTGTCTGAGAGACTCTCAGGAGTCTCCTCTAGCACCACAGTTGGAAAGCATCAAATCTTCAGCACTCAGCCTTCTTTATGACAAAGCTCTCATATCTGTACATGACTACTAGAGAAAACATAGCTTGCCTATATGAACCTTTGTCAGCAAAGTGATGACTCCTTTTTATTTTATTTTATTTTTTTAAAACTTTTATGTTACTTTTAACTTTTACAGAGTTTTGTTGTTTACAGATATGTATGTGCTCAGATTAGTCATATGTATATCCCCACCATCCCACCCCTCCAGACCGGATGACTCCTTTTTAATACACTTGTCTAGATCTGTCATAGCCTTTCTTCCAACGAGCAAGTGTCTTTTAATTTCATGGCTGCAGTCACCGTCCGCAGTGATTTTGGAGCCCAAGAAAATAAAGTCTGTCAATTTTCCACTTTTTCCCCATCTATCTGATGTGAAAGTGATAGGACTAGATGCATGAACTTAGCTTTTTTGTATGTTGAGTTCTAAGTCAACTTTTTCACTCTCCTTTTTTCACCTTTATCAAGAGGTTCTTTAGTTCCTCTTCACTTTCTGCCATTAGAGTGGTGTCTTCTGCATGTCTGAAGTTATTTGTATTTCTCCTGGCAATCTGGATTCCAGCTTATGCTTCATCCATCCCAGCATTTCTTTCACATGATGTACTCATGCAAAGTTAAGTAAGAAGTTAATAAGAAGTTAAATAAGCAGGTTGATGATATACAGCCTTTACTATTTCTCATTTTGGAACCGGTCCTTTTTTCCCTGCTTCTTGACCTGTATACAGGTTTCTCAGGGGCAGGTAAGATGGTCTGGTATTCCCATCTCTTTAAGAATTTTCCACAGTTTATTATGATCTACACAGTCAATATGTTCAAGGTATATTCAGGAAAATTGATCAAGTCTGATCTTGCTGAGTTAGAAGGATTTTTGGAGGAAAAATATGAGATAAACTTGAAAAGGTAGGATGAAGCTAAATCGTGGAAATCCTTTGGTGCCAGGAACATTGACTTTCTAGTGATAAAGACTCATTGATCTTTCCTCATTGCCCATGAGAGGGTAATGAAGAAAAGAAAGCTGTCAAGTTCTGACAAACAGCAGACCAGGCCGGAGCTGTGGAAAGCAGCTGATAATTACTGAGCATCAACTATGTGCCATGGCTTGCATTCAATCCCCGCTTCACAGCACCCCTGTGAGGCAGCTATTAAATGCTGTTTTCTACTGATGAGGAATCTGTGGCCTATGAGCCGAGTGTGCCTATTTTACATGCCCTTTTTAACCCTGCCCTGCCCTGCAAATCTGGTCATTATTTACTTCTCTTTTCACATGTCTCATACTCTTTTTTTTATTATTATTCTAAGCTCTGAGAATTGCTCTGTCCTGGGCGCTCATGATCTGACAGGTCTGCATAGGGAGGGGATTCAGGCTGGGATTGTGCTTTGGGGACAGAAGAGGAAGTTTACAGCAGTCTACCACTGGGAATGGTGGATAGAGGATCAACAAAAGTAACCAATTGGGCAGATGGCAAGAAGGCAGGCTGCATCTGCCATCAGCCTTTTCATCACAGTTCTACCTTCTGACTTGTGGAAGCGAGAGGTTGGTGTAGGTGATCTGCCACTGGGAGTTGGCACCAACTACAGGATGTCACTCTTTTATGTATAATGAACCATACAAATCGGTAACAGACATGTCCAGAAGGAAGCCCAAATGATCAAATGAAACAGGTTTTCAACTAAAGCAGTAGTTTCATTCTATCAAGTTAACAAGATTTGAGAACAGTAAGACTAAGTGGTGGCAAGGACGTTAGAAGACAAGCACTGTTCCAACCACTTTTAGGAGTGTGAATTGATACTCCATTCCAGAAAGCACTTCAGTGTAATTTAAACCCATTAACATGCTTTGTGGTAATGGGTATATAATCCAGCTCAGTGTCAGTAGCATCTCAAGTCCGTGAGAGAGAACCCTTAAACCAGGGTGGCGTTTGTCCTCCTGATTCGCGTTACTGGTGACTTGCATTGGTATCGTTCATCGATACTCTCTCATTTGGAACTCCAAATAAAAGGATTTATTATAAAGACCTTTGTATGATATGCTCTTAGTTCAAAATCACTTTTTGAGACAGGGATTATGTCTTGTGTTTAAATATCCTTCAGAAGTACTCACTACTATAGCAGGTTCATGTTAGTATTTTTTACTGACTCCATTTGAAAAAAAAAAGCTTGTCTCTATGCAAGTGGCTAGAGACATATAGTCTAAAGAATCCACTTTTTCCAGTTTCTTCTGGACCTCACTGGTTCCTTGTGACATCTAAGAGATTTGTCTGTGTTTTCAGTTTTCCTTTTGAAGAGTTTGATTCCTACTTGACACTTCTTTGTGTCTTCATATGCACTCTGAAGGGGGAACTACAGAATTAAGAAAGATTCTTGAGGTTTTTGAATAGTTGGTAAACCTTCCTCCCTTTAGCTTTCTTCTTTAAAAATATTCCCTTGATCTCATTATTCTACCTTAATCCCCTCCGGTAGTTCTTTTCCCTCTTTTCCTTTAAATGGGTAAAATTTCCAAGGTCTGCCATCCAGGGTGTACACTCTCATGAATACCACTGCTTTGCTGATGACTTAAATTTCGGTGCTGCCACAGATACAGGCAGTCTGAGTCAGTACCCATTGATTAAGTACATTTCCAGCTTTCTTACTGACTTTCCTCTAAACTCCAGTTCTAACTTCCACTATGTTGAGCTTCTCCATATGAATTTTCAGTCAACACCTTAATTTTAATGTACCCAAAACTGAATTTATTTTTTCCTTTACCAAAGTTCACAGTTTATTTATTTTCCTCTTCTTACATAATAGTACCACCATTTCCCCTGTCACTTAGTTTGAAAGTTTCTGGAATCATCTTTAACATACCTCCACACTTAAGTCATTTGTCAGGTCCTGTCCTTACCACCTCCAAGTCCTATATCCATACTTTCCTTTGTACTCTTGGTGCCTTTTATGTTACCTTGTATATGGAATCATCTCTCTAATCAATTGGCATTGCCTTCAGAATTTTAATATTAAAATACATATCAGGTTATTTTATCTGCCTAATACTGGCAGTGGTCTTTTCCACCTACATATTATTATGTTTTTCTGCGTTCAGACTACATTTCCAGTGTCTTTTCCCATTTTTTCTTTCAATTACTCAGGGTCCATTGTATTCATTCATTTAATTAATAAATATTTATCTTGTACCAGACATTTTTCTGGGCTTCCTGGTAGCTCAGTTAGGAAAGAATCTGCCTATAGTACAGGAGACCCAGTTTCAATCTCTAGGTGGGGAAGATCACCTGGAGAAGGAAGTGGTAACCCACTGCAATATTCTTGCTTGGGAAGTCCCATGTACAGAGGAGCCTGGCAGGCTACAGTCGTTGGCGTCACCAAGAGTTGGATATGATTTAGTGACTAAACCACCAAACCACCATCTATTGTTCCAAATGCTGTTGATGCAGCGGTGGGTGAAATAGGCCACAGCCCCTACCCTTGTGGAGACTGCACTCTAGTGAAAACACTGCCTGTCTCACAGTGTCTCATATGTTAGGTGCTTTTAGGAGTCTGCTTCATCAGTCAGGCATGCCAGCCCTACGTGTGCAAATAACAGCCCGCAATACATTGCTCAGACACCACACTTTCCACAGAAGCTTCCTGATGCTGCCAATTGGAATTAAGAACCTTTCCTAATCTCTATTAATACAGTATTTTACTTGGCTTTTCAATTATAATTCTTTAAAAATCTTTCTTACTGGATTGAATGCCTCTTAATGGTTGAAGACTTTGATATTCAGTTTTGTGTCTTCCCTAAGCCTTGTTCATAAAGGATTAACTTAAATTTGATCCTTAAGTATTGGTGTAGTATTTCTGTTGTGCCATGAAGTCAGATGTCTCGGATTTAAAGAAAGATAAAATAGCTGAAACAAACATATTTAATCACGGCATATACTTTTCACTTAAGCATAAAAAAAAAAGTACTAGTCTTTACATTTGCCTACAATAGAAGGTAAATGATATTATAAGCTCTCAGGGCAAGATATAATTTTTAATTAAATTGGGATGAGGGGAAACATCCATTTAGCTGCATCACAGTGGATTTTTTTTTTATCACTCTTATAAATGTCAGACTGAGAGGTCATTCATGACAACTATAAATATTTTATGAAAATTTTAACCCATATAACCTTTTGATCCTCTGGAGAAAAACAGTTTTTTGTTCTTAATGCTGCTTCATATATCCCACCTCCCCTCCACAATAAAATAGCAAAATGAAATCACGTATCTCTTACTAGGATTTTTCTCCCTTGTGCCCCTTTCCTTTATCGATTTTAGCAGTTTTTAATAAAGGATAAAATTATATCAGTGATTTCAGAGTAAAATGTCAACTGCATTTATACCTCTCTTGCATAATTACTAGCTTTCTAGCATGCATTTTCTAATTGCATCTAGAGTAATTTTCCCAAATATAAGATGATGTTTCCCATTAAAAGTAACACTATTAAAAATGCAACAGAGATGGAAGTTAGCTAGAGTGACCTTTGAGTGATATCAGCTTTCAGATTAATTAATGTATTCATTTAGAAAACAAATGTAAACCCTGTCTGAAACAATGCTAAACTAAATCCTAAAATTTACCACTTTGAACTTCTTTAACAAGAACTTAAAATTTATAGGGCAGTTTTTGTATGCATTGACTCTGTGAGATCACTAAGGCAATACTATTATCTATGTTTAGATGGGAAAACAAGTTTGAAGATAGAAGGAGATGTGTTCAAGGCCACAGTTCTATTCTGTATTAAATAGAAAGAGAAAAACTCAAACTTCATTTTCCAACTCCAAATTCCATTCTTTACCAGGATCCTTTATCAAATTGGAACTTCTTTCTATAAATAAAAGTGACATTTTCAAGATAGACAATGTTTAGAATTAATAAAAATGGATGAACAGGAAAATAAATAGTAGTGTTCTGCTTCCGCTGCCAAGAATTTTTTTCATCTAATTTCTTATTATTTTAAGTCAGTGGTAAATAGGAATTATTTCTTTCGGTGTAAGCTGCTTACAGGCTTCCTTGGTGGCTCAGCAGTAAAGAATCTGCCTGCAATGCAGGAGACTCAGGTTCTATCGTTGGATCAGGAAGATCCCCTGGAGGAGGGCATAGCAACCCACTCCAGAATTCTTGATGGGAAAATCCCATGGACAGAGGAGCCTAGTAGGCTGCACTCCATAGGTTCGCAGAATCAGACACAACTTAAGTCACTGAGCACAAGCATGAAGTTGTTTATATTTTCTTTTAAAGCTTGAAGATAGTGTGTATTTGGAGTTGCTTCCATCTTTAGAGAAGCATACTGTATACCTTACCCTGAGTTTAGCCAGTAAAATGCTTTCTTAGGCAGATAATACTATACTGATCCATGCTGATAACTTCTCTCTTCTTTAGTATAAAAGGTAGGTATTTCACAATCTCCCATAGCACCTTTCAATTTTTAAAATTCCTCCTCTTCTTGCCTAGGTAAGCTCAATTCCCTTACGTCTCTAGTACAAATAGAAGTTAAGGAACTTCCCTAGAGGTCCAGGGGCTTAAGACTTCACCATCCAACGCAGGGAGTATGAGTTTATACCCAACACTGACCCAACGTGACCCAAAATCCAAAACGTGAAACAGAAACAGTGTTATAACAGATTAAATGAAGACTCCAAAAATAGTCCACATCAAAGAAAAAAAAAACTTCAAAGCAAAAAGTTTAATTAAGAAGTGATCCAAGTCATTATATACAATAAGACATAAAGTTCTGAATTAAAGAAAACATTGATTAATTAAGAAAAGAAAGAAATTGGACTTTTCTAGCTCTCATCTGTTTACCTTTTGCAGTTTTTTGTCTTTTCTTTTTTTCATTGTGGTGATCTATTCCATGTAAATGATTAAAGCTATATAATTTTATTCCTCTTCTAATTAGTTTTTTAAAAATGTTTTGTCTATCCTGTCTCTTCTTTACTCAGCAAGACACCTCATAGAGCTTCAAAGTAGAAGGAAAACACTTGACAGTGTGTCCTGTGTAGCCAGCAGATGGTTGTTGCCTTCATCTTTGCAATTTCAGAAAGGGTGGGAGGTACTGATATCTTTCAAAAAGGTGAAATATTAGTCAGATCAGATCTCATGGATTTGGGGGAGTGTATCATCATCCAATTAAGAAATTTCTCTCTGGCTTTTTTGTTTTACTGTCTTTCTTTAGTCATTGACATGTGTTTTCTTAATCATTTAAGACATCTTGATACTGCCATAAACTTAACATTCCCCCATCTCAAAATGCTGAGAACACTGAGATTATGACCAAAAAGAAGTCATAGGTTGCTCTGCCCAGTGTAAAACCAAATGTTTAGTGAACTTATAAGAAGTCTTTGCTGGATAAATGATATGTATTTTAGCCGACTGGAGTGTCCATGACACCTGTTTTCACCAAAAAAATACACCTAGCCATATTATTTTCAAATCATTTACTCCTCTGGTTTGTGCCGGGGATAAGAACAGGAAGTAAGTAGCAAGCTTTTGGGTTTCTTTATGTCCAGTGATAGTGGATGTGTTGTCCACACCTTAATGTCAGTTCCTCAAAGGAATGCCAGCCCAGAATCTCCAGTACTATACCTAGAAGTAGGGAATGTTCACACACTTTAATAGAAAAAGCTGTTCACCGTTCCCTATGTATAATCAGGGGCTTTGCCATTTGGTATGTAGTCTGGGTTCTGGTATTGGAAACAAGTTTTTTGTTTTTGTTTTTGTTTTAATTTTTGGCCACTTTTTGTATTGGCTTTTCATTTATTTAATTTCACCCGTCTTTGTTCTTTGGCCTGTGTGGGCCTCCCATCGCAGTGGCCTCTTCTGTAGCAGAGCACTGGCAGTGGGCACATGCGCTCCAGAGCGCTGGCTTCTAATTGGACACACTGGTCCAGCCACTCTGCAGCACGTGGGATCTTCCTGTGCCAGGAATTGAACCGGTGTCCCTTGCATTGCAAGGCAGACTCTTTATCCACTGGACCACCAGGGAAGCTCTGGAAACAAGTTTTTTCACAAGAAAGCTAGTACTTTGTGCCTCATTTGTATCAATGATACAGACCTTTTTCTGTATCTGCCTAAAAAGAAGTCTTGTTACTTTTAAGCTTCCGTTTTGTTGACTGTCTGCTGCTTCATTTTTTCACTCTGAACTTTTATCAATAGCTGAAAACATAAGAAAATTCTATAAACTGTTACAGGACTGATTTTTCTTCAAGGTTTCTCCTCCTCTAAGATTCACGAATGCTCATGTTTTAGCCTTTTTCATGTGAGAACCTTTTGTAATACCAGCATCTAAGCAACAAGTGGATATAGCCTGGATCTTCACTGGCACCTGGACATAAGAAAAGAGCCAAGTGGCCAGAGAGGCTGGCGCTACAGGTCTCCTCCATCTGCCTTCTTTCCTTGCCCTTCCATCAGGTTGTGGCCAGACCTGTCCCCAGTTTTAAAAAGACAAGCCTTCATCTCTGTAAATTTTAAAGATCATAATTTTGTCACATATATTTAGATCCTTTAATACCCAACTACATGCCAATAACTTGCTTGAATGTTCTAAGAAAACTGTGTTCTCAGACATGTGTAAAAAATTCCAGTTAGGATCTACCAAATCTGGCTTTATATCCAGCTCTGATACCACAGAACACTCTTTTACAGTCAGAAAGAACTCCGGAATACTCTAATTTTATTTCTCAGTCTCCTGCTCCCTCCCCGACCAGTGCAGTCCTGTGCTTTCTATCCGCGTGGTTTTCAGGTCCTTCCCCCAGGCAGCAGCTTACAGCTTTTGTTTTGTGTGCCAAAGAATGGTCCCAGGAAACAAGAAACGGGCAAGGTTGCCTGTTCACCATGGAAAGGCAGTTGTTCACATTTCTGTGCCCTACTCTCAGTCTTTCTCCTGAGAACTTAGAGGGATCTTGTGGACTCCTTTGTGTCCAGGGCTCCCAGAGCTCATGAAAATTTCTGCTGTTTTCTTCCTCCTTGCCCTTTTCCTCTCTTGCTTAGCCAAAGGTGAAATAGTTCCTGTGTCCCTGCCTCTCTTCAGAGAGCTTGTCACCTTTTGGAATTCAGTTTGTGTGGTTGCCTTTTGACTTCAGCTTTTTTGGAGTCAAATTTTCTGGGGGTTTTGTTTGTTTGTTGGGCTTTTTATTGTCCAACTTTTTCCTCATGTAAGAATATTCTCTTGTAGCTTTCCTCATTCTAAGCAGAGTGAAATTCTTCCTTCCTCTCCATTATTTTCATTAATCTCTTAGTGATTAAATGCCACTATTGGTTAAACTAGGTGCTTTTTCTCTTTTCATAGACTTCAGAAAGACATTCACATTTATGTATTTGTATGCTGAAAGAGACAATTGGCCTTACTAACTAGTTGTCATAAATAAACTCCAAAACCTATTATTGTTTACTATTGAATGTTGGCCTTTGGTTCAGCTATCTGTGAATATTGTATCAGTAAATTGCTCTTTATTGCTATGTGTATTTACCTTGTATACATTTTGCTGGAGGTTTGTCTTTGGAGGACGTGCCACCAAATTATACCGCTCATTGCCGCATGTTCTTTAGGGACAGTCCTGACAACCCCCACTCGCCCCACCCCCGAAATAGGGCTAGACAACTGGTGTCACCTTTTTTAAACTTTAATTCATGTTAAAAATTGTGAGCATGATAAATAAATTGCAACTTTGTTGACTAGTGGTTGGGATTGGGAGGGGCTCTTTTATCTAGTGTGTGACTGTTCCTTTGAGTCATTTTTGACAAGCAACTATACAGCTTTCCATGTCAACTCCAGTCCATGCTTAAGACTGTGCAGCTTTTTAAGAGAGAGTCAACTCAGATGTCTCCAGTTACCTTCTAAGGCCAGTGACTCTGTGTCAAGCAAGAGCTTAGAAAAGTAACAATCCAGCTACTTGACTGAAAGGACAAAGTCAAGAATATTATCAACTTACTTTTTTAAAAGCCATGTTCAGGGAAACATTGTTTAAGGAAGGATTTTTCTAGGAAGTCTTGAACAGTCAGCCTCCAGTCAGAAGGAAGCAGGTACCTGCTGTATCATGACAACTCCTCCCTTTTCCCTGTGCATGGCTTTCACAAAGTTTTGGGATATCCTTTGTCATGAGAGTCGACTTTGAAGAATCAATTTGAGACACAGTCTATCTTGTTTGGGGTCCGTTCAGTCTAAGTATATTGCCCATTATATCTGCAAGTATACTTATTATCAATGGTTTCTGGTTTCCCAGAGTTAGGCCAGACTTCACAAGACTCCCCTCTTCAAACACCAGCCACAATTGGCGGGGAGGGGGCCGAGGCAGTCCCTAGGCCGCCTTCACTAGCTGGCTACAAATTCAAGGGATTCCCACTACTGCTCTCAGGTTTAGTAATTTGCTATAATAACTCACAAAGCTACATTGATGATGATAGTTTTTACTGTAAAAATAAGTCCAAATCGGAGCCTGCCGGAGATACATAGCGTGGGATCTGGAAGAGCCCCAAACACAAAGCTTCCATAGTTCCCAGGGATGTATTGCTCTTCTGGTACATCCGTGTATAACAGTACACACAGAATTGCCAACTGGAAAGCATCCCTGAACTTTGGTGGCCAGAGTTTTTACTGAAACGTCATTAAGCTTGATTGACTCATTGGCCACATGACTGAACTCAAGTTCCAGCTCCCCTCCCCTTCCTGAAGTCAGACCAATACCCTGTGGCTCAAAGCCCTAACCCCTGATCACATTGGTTGCTTTGTGGCATGGCGGCCCCCATCCTGCAGTTATCTCATTAGCGTAAACTATCAGGTGGCGTCAAAAGGTCCATCAGGAGTGACAGCCACTCCGGCCACTCAAGGAATTCCAAGGCTTTAGAGGGTATCTCCTAGCAGCAGGGGACAAAGCTGGCCAAGTTCTATGTTCCACAAACTCCTGTCCAGCACTCTTCTTTTCTAAGAAGCCAAATTTGAGGAACCTAGAGGTTTGACTGTGTGGATTATCTTCAATTTATGTACCCATCCCACCCTAATTTTTTGTTGTTTTGTAGCCATCTGAAATGCTTACTAGAACAAGATGGAGGTGTAAATAAAATAACCTCAAATATATCAGAGATAATTCATGGTTCTAGAAATGGAGCACAGGAGGAGTAAGGAGTTCTGCTGCTTTCCTGTGGAACCTGTGGGCCACTGCTTTAATTTTGGTAAAAGATTTGTGGTGTTCTCTATGGGAGGAGCACAGCCAGGCTCCTGGACTGTGAATTCCTGATAGGTTCTGCCATGCCACTGCCACTGAGCTAGTTGGGAGAGGACCTTCTGAGAGTACTGTTTTCTCGCAGTCACTTGTACAGTTATTCAGCCAGGACACTGTTATGAACCTTGTATCTCAGTATCTATGAAATCTTTTGATATCTATAATTAATAACATCAACTTTAGTTTTACTTCCTTATGTTAATGTAAGCTGTTTCCATTGAATTTGTCATATAAGCATCAGTTTTTCTTTCCAGTGTATAGATACTTACCTAGCTGACATTTTCTAAATTGCTTTTTCCCAAATTGGCTGATTTTTGTAATTTCCAACCTAACTCACACATTTTATTTTCTAACTACATGTCAGTCCCCAATGTATTGCTCTTCTGGTACATCCGTGTATAACAGTACACACAGAATTGCCAACTGGAAAGCATCCCTGAACTTTGGTGGCCAGAGTTTTACTGAAACGTCATTAAGCTTGATTGACTCATTGGCCACATGACTGAACTCAAGTTCCAGCTCCCCTCCCCTTCCTGAAGTCAGACCAATACCCTGTGGCTCAAAGCCCTAACCCCTGATCACATTGGTTGCTTTGTGGCATGGCGGCCCCATCCTGCAGTTATCTCATTAGCGTAAACTATCAGGTGGCGTCAAAAGGTCCATCAGGAGTGACAGCCACTCCGGCCACTCAAGGAATTCCAAGGCTTTAGAGGGTATCTCCTAGCAGCAGGGGACAAAGCTGGCCAAGTTCTATGTTCCACAAACTCCTGTCCAGCACTCTTCTTTTCTAAGAAGCCAAATTTGAGGAACCTAGAGGTTTGACTGTGTGGATTATCTTCAATTTATGTACCCATCCCACCCTAATTTTTTGTTGTTTTGTAGCCATCTGAAATGCTTACTAGAACAAGATGGAGGTGTAAATAAAATAACCTCAAATATATCAGAGATAATTCATGGTTCTAGAAATGGAGCACAGGAGGAGTAAGGAGTTCTGCTGCTTTCCTGTGGAACCTGTGGGCCACTGCTTTAATTTTGGTAGAGAGATTTGTGGTGTTCTCTATGGGAGGAGCACAGCCAGGCTCCTGGACTGTGAATTCCTGATAGGTTCTGCCATGCCACTGCCACTGAGCTAGTTGGGAGAGGACCTTCTGAGAGTACTGTTTTCTCTCGCAGTCACTTGTACAGTTATTCAGCCAGGACACTGTTATGAACCTTGTATCTCAGTATCTATGAAATCTTTTGATATCTATAATTAATAACATCAACTTTAGTTTTACTTCCTTATGTTAATGTAAGCTGTTTCCATTGAATTTGTCATATAAGCATCAGTTTTTTTCTTTCCAGTGTATAGATACTTACCTAGCTGACATTTTCTAAATTGCTTTTTCCCAAATTGGCTGATTTTTGTAATTTCCAACCTAACTCACACATTTTATTTTCTAACTACATGTCAGTCCCCTATGACTATGTTGCCTGCCATCTGCTATGTCTGCCATTTCATTAATGTTTCCTCTGCTTCAGCTTATGCATAAAGATGAAAGACTATGTGCTGACCCCTTTGCTACCATTCTTGATATTTTAAACCAATTACACAAACATACAACTTGTTATTATGACTCTTTGCCTAATACATCAACTGATGTTGTATTCTTACAACTATGGATTTTTATCTGAGCCTATTTTGTAATGAAAATTTTATCTGATTTCATCAGCTGCTTTGAGCAGTACAAACAGATAACATCTGTGACATTCTCTTCATCCCTCTATTCTGTAGCTCTATGAATAAAGTGTGGTATATATACCCAGCATGGAGCTTTTTAGAAAAATAAAAGCACAAAGATAGTGGCTTGGATTTGCACATCTTTGTGATACTTTCTACAGGTTGTCTCCTAAGATTATATTTTTTCTATTCATATGTGACTTCAAACATATGCTATCATTAGTCCTAATGAATATCAGTCTTACCAAAGGAGAAAAGGAAGGAAGGCTAGGAGGAAAGGGAAAAATAGAAAAAAGTTTGCTCTGGATTGTCTAAGTGTCTTCCACTAAGTTTCTTCCTCACTAGTACTTGTTGATCAGCCATGATCAACATGTGTGCTACAGAAGAAAGAAAAACAGAGTCCGTGAAGCTCTTTATTGTTTTGTCTCATTATACCAAGTTAGCAGCAATGGAAATAAGGATGAGGGGCATAGTGGCAATGAGGCTTTCTTTTACCTAGATTTGTGCTAACCATTCAAGGCACCTAGAGAGGTAGAGACCATAGGAAGCAAAGCACTTCCATTCAACAGTTATTTTCCATATACTTTAGATCTTTTTTTTTAATTTTTTTTTTTTTTTCTAATTGAAAGATGATTGCTTTACAGAGTTTTGTTGTTTTCTGCCAAGCATCAATCTGAATCAGTCCCCTCCCTCTTGAACTTCCCTCCCATCCCACCCCCACATTTTAACTTTTCCTTTGGATTTTGTAATTTCCAACCTAACTCACACATTTTATTTTCTAACTACATGTCAGTCCCCTATGACTATGTTGCCTGCCATCTGCTATGTCTGCCATTTCATTAATGTTTCCTCTGCTTCAGCTTATGCATAAAGATGAAAGACTATGTGCTGACCCCTTTGCTACCATTCTTGATATTTTAAACCAATTACACAAACATACAACTTGTTATTATGACTCTTTGCCTAATACATCAACTGATGTTGTATTCTTACAACTATGGATTTTTATCTGAGCCTATTTTGTAATGAAAATTTTATCTGATTTCATCAGCTGCTTTGAGCAGTACAAACAGATAACATCTGTGACATTCTCTTCATCCCTCTATTCTGTAGCTCTATGAATAAAGTGTGGTATATATACCCAGCATAGAGCTTTTTAGAAAAATAAAAGCACAAAGATAGTGGCTTGGATTTGCACATCTTTGTGATACTTTCTACAGGTTGTCTCCTAAGATTATATTTTTTCTATTCATATGTGACTTCAAACATATGCTATCATTAGTCCTAATGAATATCAGTCTTACCAAAGGAGAAAAGGAAGGAAGGCTAGGAGGAAAGGGAAAAATAGAAAAAAGTTTGCTCTGGATTGTCTAAGTGTCTTCCACTAAGTTTCTTCCTCACTAGTACTTGTTGATCAGCCATGATCAACATGTGTGCTACAGAAGAAAGAAAAACAGAGTCCGTGAAGCTCTTTATTGTTTTGTCTCATTATACCAAGTTAGCAGCAATGGAAATAAGGATGAGGGGCATAGTGGCAATGAGGCTTTCTTTTACCTAGATTTGTGCTAACCATTCAAGGCACCTAGAGAGGTAGAGACCATAGGAAGCAAAGCACTTCCATTCAACAGTTATTTTCCATATACTTTAGATCTTTTTTTTTAATTTTTTTTTTTTTTTCTAATTGAAAGATGATTGCTTTACAGAGTTTTGTTGTTTTCTGCCAAGCATCAATCTGAATCAGTCCCCTCCCTCTTGAACTTCCCTCCCATCCCACCCCCCCAGATTGTTACAAAACCACTATTTGAATTCCCTAAGTCTTACAGCAAATTCCCATTGGTGACTATTTTACATATGGTAATGTAGGTTTCCATGTTACTCTTTTCATACGTCTCACCCTCTCCTCCCTCCCCACAGTGTTGTCCATAGGTCTGTTCTCTATTAGACCGTTACTGAGTTGGGGAAAATTTCCCTTTTCCAGACATCAGAGTCTTAAGTACCAGGCTGGTTAGTTATTTTCTGGTTTATGATTTAGAGGGTGGAGGAGTTGGATTAAAAAAAAAAAAATGGGAGGATTGACATTTGAGGGCAGAGCACTTAACAACCAAATGAAATGTGTGAGCCTAAGACAGTCTTGGTGGGAGTTGGGGAAGAGGCAAACAAGTAAAAGACATACTTGGGGCAATTGAAGAATTGCCTGGATATTACACACTAGTTCAGAAGTATTGATTTTCTCAGGTATGATGATAGAGGCACTGAGGTTATATATAGGAAAATGCCCTTATTTTTAGTAGAGGGATGTTGAAGTATTTAGGAGTAAAGTGTTATGAGGTTTGTAGCTTTCTTACTTGGAAATGGTTCAGCAAAACTAGGGGTGTTTAGTGCTAAATGTATACGTGCGTGTATGGTGTGTGGGAGGGGAGGAGAGACAGAGAAGCTGTGGCAAAATGTGGACAATTATTGAGTATAGAATATTGGATAAAGGAAAGTTGATTGTACTAGTCTTTCAACTTTTCTGCTAGTGAAATTTTTCATAACAAAAAATAAGTAAAAGAGACAGTGACAGAGTTACCTGCCTGGAATAGCTTCCAGCTTTACTAACTCATTTGGCGTTCATGAGTAATGTCAACAGAGCCAATTTCAACAAATAAATGTCTTCTTAATTTACTAAATTGATTACAGGAAGATGAAGAAAGCTATTGTAGACATAATAGTTGTGGAAATAGAATAATTTCTTTTTCATCTTCCCATGATTTATTTTATGTATAAGTAAGATTTGATTAAAAGTGTATCAGTGTATATTTGGTATTCCTATATTAAGAAACAAGAATAATTTCCTATTTGTTTTATAATGTACAGACAGACACTTCATAGAGTGGGCTTTATTAAAGTAAATAAGAGGGAAAGCAGGTTGCCATTATTTTATTTCTTAATGTATTTAAAGAATAAAACAAAAATGGTTGCATTCTGCTTCAATATACCTAGTTTCCTTAATTGTTGAACTTAATGATTATCATTCTAGTTCATTTCCTTATCTTGGCCTTCATCTCCTGTTTTTCTCAAAAAATCATCTTAGTGACAAACATGTAATTATGCTTTTAAACTATATACTTATTAAAGGGCTTCCCTGTGTTTTGCCAAGATTTTTCACTTTCATCTCAGGTTCAAAGGATTTGTTAACAAAATAAGCCACTTGTTCTATACAAATAAACAATACTAATATTTATTAGAGAATTACTTAGCTTACTTTCAGTACACTCACATTAAAAGAAGAAAAAAAGAGAAACACAGCAGAGGATACATCACCTCATTGGGTTTTGACAACATCCAGACTGAAACATCATGGCTGTGTCACAGCAAGTGCCCAGTGGGAAAAGGTCCCAGGCAGCAAGTCCTGGGACCCAGGTGAGACTTCAGATTTGCAGTTGGACTCCCATTTATAATCCCAGGATGCAAACAGATACCCTCATCTGTCTGTGAGCAAATTTGCAGCTCTGGTTTCATGTTAATGCTGTTTGTTCTGTCTTGTAAAACTTGGAATGTTATGCCTGAGGCTTGGTTGGCCAGACCTTCTGCAGGGACTCAACAGTCTCAAAATTTGTCCCTTATCTACAGGCTTCCCCACTGCCACAAGGCTTGCACTCCCAGCAGGCAGTCAAGGCAGTCTCCAGGCTGGTCAGAAGCAAGGTCAGAGGTCTGCTCTGCTTTGTCTCTGAAACTTAAAGACTATTTAATTTCCCTAACATCCTGGTGGCTCAGTGGTAAACAGTCCACCCACCAGTGTAAAAGACACCAACCAGTTCAATCCCTGATCTGGGAAGATCCCGCATACCACAGCACAACTAAGTCTCTGGACCACGACTGTTGAGCCTGTGTGCTGGAACCCTGAATCGAACGGCTGAGCCCACATGCTGCAGCTACTGAAGCCCCCATGCCATAGAGTCCATGCTCCTCAACAGGAGAAGCCACCGCAATGAGAAGCCTGTGCACTGTAACTGGAGAGCAACCCCCGCTCGCCACAGCTAGAGAAAAGCCCTCGTGGCAGGGAAGACCCAGCATGGTCAAAAATAAATAAAATTATCTTTAAAAAATTTTTCATATATATACTTATTAACATATACATACTGTATTAAAAGTGAAATCATTTATTGAAAAAAAATTAACTCATCGTCCAGATTCCTATTCCATAGCAATATAAAATTCTCTATGTAACTCTGTATTTCTAAAAACTATCAGTTGTGGTTTTTTTGTTTTTTGGGGTTTTATTTAGGTAAGAAATGGATTTGTTCAGATTCAGAGAAAGCACACTCCACACAGAGAGTGTGGGCCATGGCAGAGCAAATCCAGTGGCCCAGTTGTGGGTTCTTTAAAAAGTACTTTAGAACTTTTAAAATAATAGCCAATAATAGATTCCAATTTTTAGGATAGTTTACATACACAGTAGGCTGTTATGCTTAAGTAAATATCTTACCAACTTATTATCGCTGTGGAAAGTTCTCCGTTTTACAGCCTATATGAAGTGCTAATAAGAATTGGCAAGGCTTCCCTGGTGTTCCAGTGGGTAAGGACACTGCCTTACAGTGCAAGGGGCGCCAGTTCGATCCCTGGCCTGGGAAGATCCCACGTGCTGCGGAGCGGCTGGATCAATGTGTACAACTACCGAGCCGGAGCTCTGGCGTGCGTGCGCCCGGAGCTAGTGCTCTACGACGAGAAAGACCACTGCTATGCAAGGCCCACACAGGCCAAAGAACAAAGATAAATGAATGAAAGATCAATAAAAGTGCCTCCACCCAATAAAAGTTATTAAAAAAAAAAAAAAAGGAAAGAATTGGCAAAAGAAGTACCAGTCCTATATGAGTAAGGGATAATCAAGTGTTTTATAAACTCTTCCCCTTTGCGAATTTTATTTTGATTACCAGGAGAGTATTTAGATTTGTATTGTGTATGTTGTTATATCAGGAGTGTAAAATTCGTTATCACGTATTATAAAACTCTGATTAATTGTGTGCATGTGGCATAAAGGAGCTCATGTTACTAGAGATGGTTGGGACATAGTTTTCTTGAAGACCAAACAAGATAGATGTCAGTGGAGCACTACAAACTGTGGCAAAAGAAGAATATATTGTGTGGATCTTTTGTAAGAAAGAGTTTTAAGTTGCTCTTCCTTTCCAGATATCTATGTCCTGGATGCTGAACTTGTTTGTTCTCTAAAAAGAGCCGTTATTGTTGAATACTCAGTGTCTAAATATGCTGCAGTGGGTACCTTCTGAGAAAAACAAATTTGGTATCCAAATATGCACCAAGTAGCCTTGTAGCTTTGAACAGGTCACCCTAACATCTCTTTGTAGGGAGTTAGTGAATAGTTTCTCGAGGTCCCTTTCAGTTCTCAAATTCTGAAATGCCAGGACTGAGCAGTATTGTCAGAAAGAAAATCTTATTGGTGAGGTTGGGTATGATTAGTAGAAATAGAATATGTTAGTGGGAAGATAGGAAAATAACCAAGAAGGTATGGATAGAGTATTTATGTAATTGCAACCACAAGAGTCTCACATATGGCCAGAATACAAGTTGGAACTGAACAATTGGAGCATCAACTTGGTTGATGATCTTAAAATGAGAAAAGTCTTACACAAATAAACAGAAAGCAGAGGTGAAACAACACGTGGTTTAAGTAGCTCCTCTTGACAGAATATCTGAGAAGGAGTTAAAGAAGAGTTTGTGTAGTGAGCAGAAGACAGATCTCAAAAGAATGAAATCAAATAAAAACTAAAGGAGTTGTATGGAAGCAGCCTGATCCAGAACAGCACTGGAACTCTAAGAGTCCTTGGCTCGCCCCCTGTGGTTGTGGGTAGTGCAAATAAAGTGGGCGAAAATCCACGGTCACCACCCAAGAGAAGCTCCAGGAGGTGAACAGAAGTTTCAGTGACTTGCCGTTCAAGAGTGGCTTCTTGCTTTACTGCCCTGTCTATTCTGTGCTCCTTCTAAATCACCAAAATGCAAACTAGGTTCTCCTAAGAAGAACTGACACACAGCTTTGGTTGTTTACCCTCGGGTTGTACCAATTTGGGATACCTGATAAAACAAAATTGTGCCAAAGAAAACCACAGATGGGTTAGTATCACTGTGGTTTAGACTCACAAATCTGTTACGTTTTGCTGAGTCAAAACCAAGGAAATATTGAGTAAGATATTTCTTTAGCCAACTTTGTGTTATATCATCCCCAGTCTGAGAAATAGGAGCCAGAATGATGATTTTAATAAGTATTAACTGTTCTCATAGGCCAAAAACAGGAGCAGGCCAAGTATTGCTCAGCCTTACTGCGAGGGATTTATACTGATCATTATCGAGAGGTTTATCTGTTGGATTTTTGGTTTTGCTGATAGCAAAGTTGTAAATATAGGACTCTGAGATGTGTTTGCCCTTTTTGAGCCATATTATACATGTTTGTGAAAGTTCAGTTTTCCTTTAATACGACTTTTCCTGTCACTTAGTTTTTATGTAATATTCACTTAAAAAGCAATAATTAAAATCTCCTGATACATCAACTTTACTCCCTTTATTTCTTTTGCTTTTATCTCTCCAACTGCTACCAACACAAAGCCCTAAGCTTCATGAAGTAAGAAGTGTTCTTTTGTATTTGCCATGTGCCTGAAGTCTTGAGCAAGGTTTCTCCATTCTGTCTGCCGGAGCTCCAATATACTCCATTGCTTTGACTTCTAGAATCCTCATTAAGCTTCACAGCCCCTGCAGAATCCTCTGTCCGGCCTCACAGAGTCTTGTTCTATACACTGGTCTTGGTGGTGGTTTATCACTCTGCCATATCCAACTCTTTGTGACTATATGGACTGTAGTCCACCAGGCTCCTCTGTCCATGGATTTCTCAGGCAAGAGTACTGGCATGGGTTACTATTTCCTTCTCCAGGGGATTTTCCTGATCCTGGGATGAAACCCATGTCTCCTGCATTGCAGTGGATCCTTTACCACTAAGCCACCAGGAAGCCCTTTCACCCAATATTCAGTGACTTGCCGTTCAAGAGTGGCTTCTTGCTTTACTGCCCTGTCTATTCTGTGCTCCTTCTAAATCACCAAAATGCAAACTAGGTTCTCCTAAGAAGAACTGACACACAGCTTTGGTTGTTTACCCTCGGGTTGTACCAATTTGGGATACCTGATAAAACAAAATTGTGCCAAAGAAAACCACAGATGGGTTAGTATCACTGTGGTTTAGACTCACAAATCTGTTACGTTTTGCTGAGTCAAAACCAAGGAAATATTGAGTAAGATATTTCTTTAGCCAACTTTGTGTTATATCATCCCCAGTCTGAGAAATAGGAGCCAGAATGATGATTTTAATAAGTATTAACTGTTCTCATAGGCCAAAAACAGGAGCAGGCCAAGTATTGCTCAGCCTTACTGCGAGGGATTTATACTGATCATTATCGAGAGGTTTATCTGTTGGATTTTTGGTTTTGCTGATAGCAAAGTTGTAAATATAGGACTCTGAGATGTGTTTGCCCTTTTTGAGCCGTATTATACATGTTTGTGAAAGTTCAGTTTTCCTTTAATACGACTTTTCCTGTCACTTAGTTTTTATGTAATATTCACTTAAAAAGCAATAATTAAAATCTCCTGATACATCAACTTTACTCCCTTTATTTCTTTTGCTTTTATCTCTCCAACTGCTACCAACACAAAGCCCTAAGCTTCATGAAGTAAGAAGTGTTCTTTTGTATTTGCCATGTGCCTGAAGTCTTGAGCAAGGTTTCTCCATTCTGTCTGCGGAGCTCCAATATACTCCATTGCTTTGACTTCTAGAATCCTCATTAAGCTTCACAGCCCCTGCAGAATCCTCTGTCCGGCCTCACAGAGTCTTGTTCTATACACTGGTCTTGGTGGTGGTTTATCACTCTGCCATATCCAACTCTTTGTGACTATATGGACTGTAGTCCACCAGGCTCCTCTGTCCATGGATTTCTCAGGCAAGAGTACTGGCATGGGTTACTATTTCCTTCTCCAGGGGATTTTCCTGATCCTGGAATGAAACCCATGTCTCCTGCATTGCAGTGGATCCTTTACCACTAAGCCACCAGGGAAGCCCCCCCATATGTGTACACCTCAATATTTGGACAGAGATTAAAGGAATCCCAGTTCAGATTTCTTGAGCTCCTTCTCTGAAGCTCTCCTCTCTGGTACCTTGTCCTACAAATTTTTCTTGCTTTTAAAGTATGCCGAATGCCAGTCTTTTTTTTCTTCTCTACCTAGTGAGGTAGATACATTCCCTTCCTTTAAGTTTAACTTCCCTGTGTTACAATTTGGAAAATACTGCCCAGCAGCAAATTGGCAGTATATTATTATTTTTTTAACTCATCAGTCACCGCCATGTGCTATTATCCATTTTCTAAAAACAAATACAATAAATAAAGCAACTTGTTGTGTGGTAGTTTAGGGGGAGTGTGATATCCATTGTTTCATCATCACCAAAACCAGAAGTTGATTGAATTGATTTTTATCCTCACAGGTCCTTAATTGTTTTTCTTTAGCACAATATTTCTATCAATTTTTGGTGATATATTTCCAGAAGTACCAATGGAATTTATTAAACTTCTAGACACTGGCTTATTTTTACGCTATCCTACAGACATTTATAGAATCAAAAATAGACTTTATGAAGTTCCTATTTTGAGCTTCATGTTACAAGAGTAGCTGGAGAATAGTATGCAGATGTAAAATAAAGACTCTCTTTTAATTTCAAAGAGTTTTCACGCCCATTCAGAAAATAAAGCAACCAAAAGAGATGATGGTAAAGCAAGTTACCAGTTATAGGGAAATTGAGGTCAGGTGAGCTCTTTAGTTACCAGGAAGGGCACACCCCTCACTACCCCTTTGATAAGAACAGTCACTAGCTAGGGCCTGGGGCAAGTGTGTAGGAATGTCAGTCATGTGTGTAGGGTATAGGTGAGGCAGGAACTGGTCTGGCGGGGGATGTACAGAGAGGAGGAGATCAGCCATCTTGAGTGGCCGAAAACAGTTGTACATCTCTTGCCATTTTTTTGGGGGATCCTTTACCATTTTAAGGACTGTAGTCCACCAGGCTCCTCTGTCCATGGATTTCTCAGGCAAGAGTACTGGCATGGGTTACTATTTCCTTCTCCAGGGATTTTCCTGATCCTGGATGAAACCCATGTCTCCTGCATTGCAGTGGATCCTTTACCACTAAGCCACCAGGGAAGCCCCCCCATATGTGTACACCTCAATATTTGGACAGAGATTAAAGGAATCCCAGTTCAGATTTCTTGAGCTCCTTCTCTGAAGCTCTCCTCTCTGGTACCTTGTCCTACAAATTTTTCTTGCTTTTAAAGTATGCCGAATGCCAGTCTTTTTTTTCTTCTCTACCTAGTGAGGTAGATACATTCCCTTCCTTTAAGTTTAACTTCCCTGTGTTACAATTTGGAAAATACTGCCCAGCAGCAAATTGGCAGTATATTATTATTTTTTTAACTCATCAGTCACCGCCATGTGCTATTATCCATTTTCTAAAAACAAATACAATAAATAAAGCAACTTGTTGTGTGGTAGTTTAGGGGGAGTGTGATATCCATTGTTTCATCATCACCAAAACCAGAAGTTGATTGAATTGATTTTTATCCTCACAGGTCCTTAATTGTTTTTCTTTAGCACAATATTTCTATCAATTTTTGGTGATATATTTCCAGAAGTACCAATGGAATTTATTAAACTTCTAGACACTGGCTTATTTTTACGCTATCCTACAGACATTTATAGAATCAAAAATAGACTTTATGAAGTTCCTATTTTGAGCTTCATGTTACAAGAGTAGCTGGAGAATAGTATGCAGATGTAAAATAAAGACTCTCTTTTAATTTCAAAGAGTTTTCACGCCCATTCAGAAAATAAAGCAACCAAAAGAGATGATGGTAAAGCAAGTTACCAGTTATAGGGAAATTGAGGTCAGGTGAGCTCTTTAGTTACCAGGAAGGGCACACCCCTCACTACCCCTTTGATAAGAACAGTCACTAGCTAGGGCCTGGGGCAAGTGTGTAGGAATGTCAGTCATGTGTGTAGGGTATAGGTGAGGCAGGAACTGGTCTGGCGGGGGATGTACAGAGAGGAGGAGATCAGCCATCTTGAGTGGCCTGACCATACACATGCAGGCTACTGAAATCTCTACACAGATTTCTGACCTTATACTTTAAACAATGCTGTGAGGTAATATTTTCATTTTCACCTTAAAATTGAGAAAACTGAGTTTATAGAGGTTAAATAAAATACCAAGTACAAGTGAGTAGTAGCTGAGTCACTAAGTCATGTCTGATTTATTTATTTATTTATTTTTGGCTATTCTGAGTTTTCACTGCTGCTGCAGGCTCTTCTCTAGTTGCAAGCAATGGGGGCTACTCTCTAGTTGAAATGAGCAGGCTTCTTGTTGGCTCTCTTCAGTGGCTTCTCTTGTTGTGGAACTCAAGCTCTAGGGCACACACGCTTCAGTAGTTGCGGCTCCCAGGCTCTAGAGCACAGGCTCAGTAGTTGCGGCTCAAGGGCCTAGTTGCTCCGCAGCATATGGTATCTTCCTGGATTATGGATCGAATCCGTGTCTCCTGCATTGGCAGGCGAAGTCTTCACCACTGAGTACCAGGGAAGCCCCTAGAATTGTATGTTACCAAGGCATATTTTAAATTAGACGAGTTGAAAGATAGCAAGATAATTTATACATGATAGTAATTTTAAGAAATGTTGCTAGATGTGAAAGAGGATGAATATTAAAGAAAAACTGGCAGAAATCAGGCAGACCCTCTAGGAGACTTACTCATAGTAATCACATAACTGCTTAAAGACTGGATTCAGCTAGATGGCATTGGGAATTGTGGAGAGAAGTACTGTGAAAGATAGTTCAAGTGAAAACGGTTGGTCAGAACTAGATTACAAACTGAGAATTTTAGAAAGGAGCTCTTTTTTGCTTTTAGAAGATAGTGAGATTGGGAGATGGCTAGTGAGATTGGGAGATGGCTAATAATGACAGAAAGAAGAACAGAGTGAGAGCCTATTGACTTTAAGTTTTCCCCCATAGCTGTACACATCCTGTGTTGTCTGGCATTTAACTGTTTCAGCTTGGAGTTTATGTACAAGGACAGGAATGTAGAATTTGAAATATCATCAGTGAGGACCATGTGTGTAGGGTATAGGTGAGGCAGGAACTGGTCTGGCGGGGATGTACAGAGGAGGAGATCAGCCATCTTGAGTGGCCTGACCATACACATGCAGGCTACTGAAATCTCTACACAGATTTCTGACCTTATACTTTAAACAATGCTGTGAGGTAATATTTTCATTTTCACCTTAAAATTGAGAAAACTGAGTTTATAGAGGTTAAATAAAATACCAAGTACAAGTGAGTAGTAGCTGAGTCACTAAGTCATGTCTGATTTATTTATTTATTTATTTTTGGCTATTCTGAGTTTTCACTGCTGCTGCAGGCTCTTCTCTAGTTGCAAGCAATGGGGCTACTCTCTAGTTGAAATGAGCAGGCTTCTTGTTGGCTCTCTTCAGTGGCTTCTCTTGTTGTGGAACTCAAGCTCTAGGGCACACACGCTTCAGTAGTTGCGGCTCCCAGGCTCTAGAGCACAGGCTCAGTAGTTGCGGCTCAAGGGCCTAGTTGCTCCGCAGCATATGGTATCTTCCTGGATTATGGATCGAATCCGTGTCTCCTGCATTGGCAGGCAAGTCTTCACCACTGAGTACCAGGGAACCCCCTAGAATTGTATGTTACCAAGGCATATTTTAAATTAGACGAGTTGAAAGATAGCAAGATAATTTATACATGATAGTAATTTTAAGAAATGTTGCTAGATGTGAAAGAGGATGAATATTAAAGAAAAACTGGCAGAAATCAGGCAGACCCTCTAGGAGACTTACTCATAGTAATCACATAACTGCTTAAAGACTGGATTCAGCTAGATGGCATTGGGAATTGTGGAGAGAAGTACTGTGAAAGATAGTTCAAGTGAAAACGGTTGGTCAGAACTAGATTACAAACTGAGAATTTTAGAAAGGAGCTCTTTTTTGCTTTTAGAAGATAGTGAGATTGGGAGATGGCTAGTGAGATTGGGAGATGGCTAATAATGACAGAAAGAAGAACAGAGTGAGAGCCTATTGACTTTAAGTTTTCCCCCATAGCTGTACACATCCTGTGTTGTCTGGCATTTAACTGTTTCAGCTTGGAGTTTATGTACAAGGACAGGAATGTAGAATTTGAAATATCATCAGTGTTCATATACTTTTATCCCAGTTTCCTCTCAACTGGGCTGTGACATTTTTCATTAGCTAGCTATGCATTTATTAAAGAGAATATCATGTACCTATTTCTGCTTTATAGAAAGAAATTCTGGAACAACAGCAGCAAGAACGAAATGATAACAACTTTCGTGGCATTTGTATGTTTTGCAATGAGGAATTCCTCGGAAACAGGTAATTGTTGTGTATGTCTTTAAATGTTACTGGTTTTCGTCTGAAGACTTAACAAAACACCAGCAGTGGGTGTTTTAATCTTATATAGAATAAGATACATGGATTGGCTCAGTCCCCTTTCATTTATCCACAGTGATTTTTTTTTTTTTTACACTGAACATCAAAGATGGAACGTAGTTGCTCCAAGCAAAGCAGGGGAATAAACTTTTTAAATGCCAGAAATAGATTTCTGTTTAATGTTATAGGACTTTTTAAACTGACTGACAGGCAAGACCACGTGCAACAAACCACACCAGATGTGTCCTTCTGTATCAGCTTGTAAACTCTAAACCTTTAGCAGTTTTTGACGTTTCATTTTTGAATATTAAAAATGGTAAAGATCTAAGGGAGAAAATAAACGGGAACTGGTAATTCTGTCACCAGCCCAACAGGCCTATAACCAACTGATGTACCGTGATTCAGTTCTCACACTGACTACACAGAGTTAGTGTCAGACTCTGCGGGCTTACTGGCATCATCCCTGACAAGACTGGCCCCTCTTTATATTTTATGTTTTTTCTTTAAACATTTATTTTATTTATTTATCTTTTGGGGGTGAGGTGGGAAGGGAGGGGTACGCGCGGGCCACTTCTATTAGTCTTTCATTTCTCTATTTTCATCTGTCTTTGTTCTTTGGCTCCTGTGGGCCTCCCATTGCGGTGGCCTGTCATCACAGAGCGCCAGCTCTGGGCACATGTGCTCCAGAGCTCCGGCTCGGTAATTGGACACATCAGTCCCTCTGCTCCACAGCACATGGGATCTTCCCAGGCCAGGGATCGAACCAGCGCCCCTTGCACTGCAAGGCGGTGTCCTTACCCACTGGACCACCAGGGGAAGCCCTGGCCCCTCTTTAGACATCAGACAAGTTCAAGGATTTCCTTGGACAGCTCTACTTTCGACCAACTGGCTACAGATTCAGGGATTTCCACCAATAATTTGCTTAGATTTGTTAATTCACTAGAATGTATAAAGGATACAGATCAAGAACAGTCAGATGACAAGACACAGAGCAGAGTCTGGGTGGGTCCTAAACACAGAGCCTCTGTGCCTCCCCCTCAAAGAATCAGGATGTATCACCTCATGGCACATCAGTGTATTCACCAACCAAGAATCTTCAGTAAGTTTTGGTATCTAGAATGTTTACATGCTTCATTATGTGAACATAATTGATTTAATTATGGAATTTAGGACTTCCCTGGTGGCTCAGATGGTAAAGAATCCACCTGCAATGAGGGAGAACTGGGTTCAATTCCTGGGTTGGGAAGATGCCCTGGAGAAGGGATAGGCTACCCACTCCAGTATTCTTGCCTAGGGAATTCCATGGCTTATCCATGGGGTCACAAAGAGGTGGACACGACTGAGTGACTTCCACTTTCACTTTTCAAGGAACTTAATCTCTGGATGTGTCCTTCTGTATCAGCTTGTAAACTCTAAACCTTTAGCAGTTTTTGACGTTTCATTTTGAATATTAAAATGGTAAAGATCTAAGGGAGAAAATAAACGGGAACTGGTAATTCTGTCACCAGCCCAACAGGCCTATAACCAACTGATGTACCGTGATTCAGTTCTCACACTGACTACACAGAGTTAGTGTCAGACTCTGCGGGCTTACTGGCATCATCCCTGACAAGACTGGCCCCTCTTTATATTTTATGTTTTTTCTTTAAACATTTATTTTATTTATTTATCTTTTGGGGGTGAGGTGGGAAGGGAGGGGTACGCGCGGGCCACTTCTATTAGTCTTTCATTTCTCTATTTTCATCTGTCTTTGTTCTTTGGCTCCTGTGGGCCTCCCATTGCGGTGGCCTGTCATTACAGAGCGCCAGCTCTGGGCACATGTGCTCCAGAGCTCCGGCTCGGTAATTGGACACATCAGTCCCTCTGCTCCACAGCACATGGGATCTTCCCAGGCCAGGGATCGAACCAGCGCCCCTTGCACTGCAAGGCGGTGTCCTTACCCACTGGACCACCAGGGGAAGCCCTGGCCCCTCTTTAGACATCAGACAAGTTCAAGGATTTCCTTGGACAGCTCTACTTCGACCAACTGGCTACAGATTCAGGGATTTCCACCAATAATTTGCTTAGATTTGTTAATTCACTAGAATGTATAAAGGATACAGATCAAGAACAGTCAGATGACAAGACACAGAGCAGAGTCTGGGTGGGTCCTAAACACAGAGCCTCTGTGCCTCCCCCTCAAAGAATCAGGATGTATCACCTCATGGCACATCAGTGTATTCACCAACCAAGAATCTTCAGTAAGTTTTGGTATCTAGAATGTTTACATGCTTCATTATGTGAACATAATTGATTTAATTATGGAATTTAGGACTTCCCTGGTGGCTCAGATGGTAAAGAATCCACCTGCAATGAGGGAGAACTGGGTTCAATTCCTGGGTTGGGAAGATGCCCTGGAGAAGGGATAGGCTACCCACTCCAGTATTCTTGCCTAGGGAATTCCATGGCTTATCCATGGGGTCACAAAGAGGTGGACACGACTGAGTGACTTCCACTTTCACTTTTCAAGGAACTTAATCTCTGGATGCTCTCTCCTCTCTGGAAGTCAGTATAGCTCTGGGTCCCAATGATTTGATCAGTTGGTCAGTCTTTCTGGATATCAGTCCTCATCCTGAAGAGTTATAGAAACCTACCACGAGTCACTTTATTAGCATAACAAAGATAATTTTAGCAAAATCCCAAGGATTTTTGAATCTAAGTGCCTGGAACCCAGGGCAAAGACCAAATGAAGTTCTTTTGATACAACAGTGATATTTATACGTGTACATTCACTTAAATACAAGTTATGAAGTTGTAACCTCTAGGAAGTGGGAATAGTTCCAGTGACACCATACAATGGACAATCAGAAAAATATCATTCCACTGCCCACTTGAAAGAAAGCAGTCTTCAGTAACAGCAACAACAACAAAAGCCTAGCACACTAACTGATGTTACCTGAAAAACATTGATAAGTAGGGCTTCCCTGCTGGTCCAGTGGGTAAAGAGTCCACCTTGCAGTGCAAGGGGCACCAGTTTGATCCCTGGCCCGGGAAGATCCCACGTGCCACGGAGCATCTGGACTGGTGTGTCCATTTAGGAGCCAGCACTCTGAGCACATGTGCCCATTGCTGGTGCTCTGCAGCAAGAGGGGCTGCTGCAATGGGAGGCCAAGGCAGGCCAAAGAATAAAGATGGATGAAAAGTAAATAAATAAAAAATCAATGAAAAAAAAGTGGCCAAAATTAAAAAAAAACATTGATAAGGAAAATTGATAAGAAGAAGGTAGCCATTTGTTTGAATTTAGCAAAGGGTTTGTATGAAACATCCATGTTGAGAGCACCAGTTATGAAGATTTGATACTCATATAGATCAGTTACCATAGAGAAAAATCTACTCCAAGGCCAGTCATGATGCTTCTAACCCCATCAGTTTCCAGGAGCTTTATGGGGATGACAGTGAGGACTACCTCACTATTAAAAAGTTTACCTCACTATCAAAAAGTAGCATTGCTATTTCCTTTTAACATGTTATTTTTGATTTTGCATGAAGACTATTATTAGCCCAGTGAGGAGCCATATGACTATTATTAGGAATGTCTAATATTAAAAATCTACAAATATTTTTGTTTGCGTTCAGTTCAGTCACTCAGTCATGTCTGACTCTTTGCAACCCCAAAGAGTCTGTAATTGTTTTCTATAGCTTAAATTTTTAAGATAAATGTAGATACAGATATTATTTGAAATGTGTATCCTTGTGATTTATATCAAAGTCAGGAATACATGGTCATCAGGATGTAATGAGTGGAAGTTTAATAGAGAAAGGCAATCAGCCTGTTAAAAACACAGAAGTTTGCTTTATCTTGTACCATACAACCAAGTGCGTGTGCATGCATGGGTGCTCACTCAGTCTTCTCTGACTCTTTGCGACCCCTTGGACTGTAGTAGTATGGAATGTAGTGTGGACCTAGGGACAGTGAACCCTGCCCCAGTGCAGCCTTGAGGTTAGGGGAACTTTCCAACCTCTGTCTCACACACCTACCACCTAACCATCCCAACCCCTGCAAGGGGACCCCACCTCTGCTTCTGCTTAGACCCTTAGCTGAAGGCACCAGTTTGATCCCTGGCCCGGGAAGATCCCACGTGCCACGGAGCATCTGGACTGGTGTGTCCATTTAGGAGCCAGCACTCTGAGCACATGTGCCCATTGCTGGTGCTCTGCAGCAAGAGGGGCTGCTGCAATGGGAGGCCAAGGCAGGCCAAAGAATAAAGATGGATGAAAAGTAAATAAATAAAAAATCAATGAAAAAAAAGTGGCCAAAATTAAAAAAAAACATTGATAAGGAAAATTGATAAGAAGAAGGTAGCCATTTGTTTGAATTTAGCAAAGGGTTTGTATGAAACATCCATGTTGAGAGCACCAGTTATGAAGATTTGATACTCATATAGATCAGTTACCATAGAGAAAAATCTACTCCAAGGCCAGTCATGATGCTTCTAACCCCATCAGTTTCCAGGAGCTTTATGGGGATGACAGTGAGGACTACCTCACTATTAAAAAGTTTACCTCACTATCAAAAAGTAGCATTGCTATTTCCTTTTAACATGTTATTTTTGATTTTGCATGAAGACTATTATTAGCCCAGTGAGGAGCCATATGACTATTATTAGGAATGTCTAATATTAAAAATCTACAAATATTTTTTTTTTGCGTTCAGTTCAGTCATTCAGTCATGTCTGACTCTTTGCAACCCCAAAGAGTCTGTAATTGTTTTCTATAGCTTAAATTTTTAAGATAAATGTAGATACAGATATTATTTGAAATGTGTATCCTTGTGATTTATATCAAAGTCAGGAATACATGGTCATCAGGATGTAATGAGTGGAAGTTTAATAGAGAAAGGCAATCAGCCTGTTAAAAACACAGAAGTTTGCTTTATCTTGTACCATACAACCAAGTGCGTGTGCATGCATGGGTGCTCACTCAGTCTTCTCTGACTCTTTGCGACCCCTTGGACTGTAGTAGTATGGAATGTAGTGTGGACCTAGGGACAGTGAACCCTGCCCCAGTGCAGCCTTGAGGTTAGGGGAACTTTCCAACCCTCTGTCTCACACACCCTACCACCTAACCATCCCAACCCCTGCAAGGGGACCCCACCTCTGCTTCTGCTTAGACCCTTCCAGAGCCTGGGGACTCATGCCTAGAACACCTGGGAAAGTACAGCTCTCTCTGGACTGTTCCTGGGAGATCCCCTTAAGAGCCCAGACGGTACTGTGGAGTAATCCACCACGTATTAGTTGTATTCAAAGTTGTCTATAATATCTAAGTAGTTGGACAGATGACTGTATGAACTATGAGATTCATAGAAGTATCTACTATATAGTAAAGAAAAAATATCAAATATTTTCATGAAGGTGTTTGCTTTATTTCACTGTCTGAAGAAATAAAAATGAAAACAATTCATTTGGGGCTAACTGTGTGTCTAAAACTAGAAAAAAATAAACTGTAATCTCACTGTACATAGTCTATCTATACTAATGAGTTCCCCAGAACTGTTGCCTTTGTTTTATGAACTAAAGTTATGGTAAACACCCAAAGTATGTATTTTATACATAGGATTTTTTTCCATATTACAGTACATAAATTAAAATTGTCCTGTAATACATAAACTGATCAAGAAGATGATCATTGTGTATCCTAGTTATCATAACCCTTACTGAAATTAGATGTGTTAACCGTGGGTTCCAGGTTTGCATCAAATGATAAGCTAACTAAGTGTCTACGATCCTGGGTCATAGCAGGTTATATTTCTCTTGAGCAGGTGTCTCTTCCTGTTCCTCATTAACTGAAAAAGTAGGCAAGGCACATTTATTTAATAGCTTAAAGGACAGAAACTCAATTCACCTGTAAAAGTATAATCCTACTTAGTGGCAGGTTGTGGAACAAATGTGGACTCTTTTTAAAGAACTGATATGTTTGTATGTATACTATAACACAGGCTTCCCTGGTGCTCAGTGGTAAAGAATACACCTGCCAAAGCAGGAGACACAGATCCAGTCTCCTATGCCAGGAATATCCCCTGGAGAAAGAAATGGCAACCCACTCCAGTATTCTTGCCTGGGAAATCCCATGGACAGAGGAGCCTGGCAAGCTATAGTCCGTGGGGTTGCAAAGAGTCAGACAGGGCTTAAAACCTTGGACGCATCCCCCCTCCCTTAGAACCCATCTGCCACACCCTACCACCTAACCATCCCAACCCCTGCAAGGGACCCCACCTCTGCTTCTGCTTAGACCCTTCCAGAGCCTGGGGACTCATGCCTAGAACACCTGGGAAAGTACAGCTCTCTCTGGACTGTTCCTGGGAGATCCCCTTAAGAGCCCAGACGGTACTGTGGAGTAATCCACCACGTATTAGTTGTATTCAAAGTTGTCTATAATATCTAAGTAGTTGGACAGATGACTGTATGAACTATGAGATTCATAGAAGTATCTACTATATAGTAAAGAAAAAATATCAAATATTTTCATGAAGGTGTTTGCTTTATTTCACTGTCTGAAGAAATAAAAATGAAAACAATTCATTTGGGGCTAACTGTGTGTCTAAAACTAGAAAAAAATAAACTGTAATCTCACTGTACATAGTCTATCTATACTAATGAGTTTCCCAGAACTGTTGCCTTTGTTTTATGAACTAAAGTTATGGTAAACACCCAAAGTATGTATTTTATACATAGGATTTTTTTCCATATTACAGTACATAAATTAAAATTGTCCTGTAATACATAAACTGATCAAGAAGATGATCATTGTGTATCCTAGTTATCATAACCCTTACTGAAATTAGATGTGTTAACCGTGGGTTCCAGGTTTGCATCAAATGATAAGCTAACTAAGTGTCTACGATCCTGGGTCATAGCAGGTTATATTTCTCTTGAGCAGGTGTCTCTTCCTGTTCCTCATTAACTGAAAAAGTAGGCAAGGCACATTTATTTAATAGCTTAAAGGACAGAAACTCAATTCACCTGTAAAAGTATAATCCTACTTAGTGGCAGGTTGTGGAACAAATGTGGACTCTTTTTAAAGAACTGATATGTTTGTATGTATACTATAACACAGGCTTCCCTGGTGCTCAGTGGTAAAGAATACACCTGCCAAAGCAGGAGACACAGATCCAGTCTCCTATGCCAGGAATATCCCCTGGAGAAAGAAATGGCAACCCACTCCAGTATTCTTGCCTGGGAAATCCCATGGACAGAGGAGCCTGGCAAGCTATAGTCCGTGGGGTTGCAAAGAGTCAGACAGGGCTTAGAGACTAAATAGCAAAAAACTATTTGTTATCTGTAAAGTGATATATGTTATTGTTATTATAATTATGATGTGATGTTTCTTGTTTGAAAATGTGTCTGTGTGCATTGAAACTTGTACAAATGCTTGTCTTCTAATTCATGGTGTTACCATTATACAAATGCTACTCCTGACCTGATCTGTTCCTCAATGAGTTATAAATAATGCAGATTGCTCAAATTTCTTCCTAGATCTGTTCTTTTGAACCACATGGCCAGAGAACACGCTTTCAACATTGGATTACCAGACAACATTGTAAACTGCAGTGAATTTCTGTGTACGTTACAGAAGAAGCTTGACAAGTATGTTTTTATGCAACATGACCTAAAACTGTCTTAATCTTGGACCCCTTTGTGAATTTTTAAAAATTAGTTTAATAGTCAGAAATAATTAAAGAAACAGAATTTTCTCATTTCTCATGCTGGAAGAGTTCACATTTTATATGACAGTCTTTATTTTGTGTAGATCATATTGCCTTTTAGTAACCTTTAAATATAAATGTTATGGAGCAAGCAACATGTGTACCATTATAAGTTATGTTATATAGGGTATGAAAAATATATTTACTGGTCTAAGAAAGAGAATTTTATTATGTCTCTTGAGTCTCCCTTTGTTCCCATCCTCATTAGTATCTCCCCCAGAAACTACTATTCTTCATTTTGAATTCATAATTTCTGTACTTCTCTCTATAATTTTTCTACACATTTAGTACTTTTATTGTCAAATTGCTAGATATTATTCAGCTTTAGGTGAAACATAATATACTGCTTGTATTTTTTTTAGCTTTAGTATTGATTTATATTTATATATCATAATACTTTAGTTTTCTCAAGGTTATATTCTCGCAGTTTAGAGTTTAACTTGCAAAAATAAGGAAGACAGTTCTCTGCATCACCAAAATGGCTTTCAAAAATCTGTTCACTTTTCTTTCTAAGAAAGGGCCCAGGATTTTACTCTCTAAACCTACTTTTATTCACTTAAATATAGTACTAATGAATGTGGTATCTCAGCCCACTACATTTAGAGCAGTAACATTGAGCGAGAAATACCCATTATAAAATTCTGAGTTCAACAGTACATTTGGTACTCTGGTAGCAACAATACGTTAAAACAGACTCTTCATGCTTCCTGAATGACCCTTAATTCATAAAATAATGCCAGGTGTGTTCTCTAGCAAGACTAGCAGTAAAGAATATCCTTAATCAACTTATTGCCATTAATTGTTTACCATAAAAGAATATAGTTACTTCTGTGGCACAAGAAATAACTGAAAGAGTGTTTAGTAAAGATGTAAAAAGAATTCAATATAAAAACATCAACTGATTTCACTCATTCATGTTCCCAACACACAACCAAACAAACCAAAACATCAATTTAACATAGAAAAAGGTTTATTGTAAGGGTCGTACAAGGAAAGGAGATGACTGAAAAGATCAGAACTGCCTAATGGGTTTCAGGAAAACATTTTTTTTTCTTTTTGAAATCCTAAATGCTTTGTTTTTAATTTTTTTAATTGAAGGATATAGCTTTACAGAGTTTTGTTGTTTACTGCCAAACATCAACATAAATTGGCCACAGGTATACATGTGTCCCTCCCCTCTTGAGTTTACCTCCCATCTCCCTCCACATCCCACCCCTCCTAGTTGTTACAGAGCCCCTGTTTGAGTTCCCTAAATCTTATAGCTGATTCACATTGGTTATCTATTCTACATATGGTAATTAGTAAGCTTACATGTTACTCTTTCCATACATCTCACCTTCTCCTGCTTCCCCCCAGTGTCCGTAAGTCTGTTCTCTACGTCTGTTTCTCCATTGCTGCAGGGAAGCATTTTTAAAGGCAAGGTAAGGGAGAGGGGATCACAGGGTGTTTGATCAGCCTGTGCACAAGTCTCTGATTGGCTGATGGTGAGCTAACAGGGCAGTGTCACAGGGTTAACATTATCAACCGTCAGGCTCCCGTAGGCCTGAACTCCACATGCCCATAGTCATCGGGGAGTTAACTTCTTCCATATGGTGGGGATTTTAGCATCAATATCAGTCTTATCCAGGTACTTCAAGAAGGAACTAAAGATTCCATGACTGCCATACAGCTGATTCACCCAACTGCTGTTTTTGTCATTACATGTTCCTTTCTTGTCATTCATTAGTTCTTGAACTAAACTGTGACTCAGGGGAGATCTGGAAGACTGCAGCTTTTCTATAAACAGGAGGCAGGCAAAGGACATGGTGGGAGTGTTGTGTCCTGGGAAGGCTCCATAGTGTCCTGCTTGGTTATAATTTCAGTGTTTTCATCAATAATTATTCTTTCTGACTCTAGAAAGTGAAACGCTAATGACTGTTGGGTAAAAGTTCCAGGCAGTATCAACTGTCACACTTAATATAAGAGAGACATTTTGCTAGTAATCTGTTCAAAACTGGTCATCACTGCCTCATTAGGTAATGAATTACCAGTTAGGGGAAATACTCCAGCAGAAGGTACGCGTAAATGATAAGATAGTAAAAGTAGCACTTCTGTATGCCATGAATATGCTAGGTATTTTATTCATATATATAAATAAATTAAACATGGATAAATATGTTTATATATTGTTCATATTTTATATAAATTATTCTCATGGTTATGAATTTATATGCACATGCATGTATACATTGTTGTAAATGCTCTGTAAAATGTTGGTGTTATCTTCAGGTTAGAGATCAGAAAATGAGTGGTAACAGAGAGCACAAGTAAGCCCCATAGCTGAAACTTGGAGTCAGATCCTACAAATCAGGCCCCAGGATATACCAAACCATGGGCTGATTGTTGCAATCAATGGAAGTAGCCAGTGCTAGTTATCATTACGTCTATTTGAAGAACACGCCTACGTTTTCATCTTTGGAATATATAATTCAAATCGTAAAGCACGAAATCATTTTGGGTACTTGCATAAATTATCCATTACGTCTCCCCTCCTCTAAAGCCAAAAATGAATAAGTGCAAGGATTCCAAGAAGGACAAGTCTCTGATTGGCTGATGGTGAGCTAACAGGGCAGTGTCACAGGGTTAACATTATCAACCGTCAGGCTCCCGTAGGCCTGAACTCCACATGCCCATAGTCATCGGGGAGTTAACTTCTTCCATATGGTGGGGATTTTAGCATCAATATCAGTCTTATCCAGGTACTTCAAGAAGGAACTAAAGATTCCATGACTGCCATACAGCTGATTCACCCAACTGCTGTTTTTGTCATTACATGTTCCTTTCTTGTCATTCATTAGTTCTTGAACTAAACTGTGACTCAGGGGAGATCTGGAAGACTGCAGCTTTTCTATAAACAGGAGGCAGGCAAAGGACATGGTGGGAGTGTTGTGTCCTGGGAAGGCTCCATAGTGTCCTGCTTGGTTATAATTTCAGTGTTTTCATCAATAATTATTCTTTCTGACTCTAGAAAGTGAAACGCTAATGACTGTTGGGTAAAAGTTCCAGGCAGTATCAACTGTCACACTTAATATAAGAGAGACATTTTGCTAGTAATCTGTTCAAAACTGGTCATCACTGCCTCATTAGGTAATGAATTACCAGTTAGGGGAAATACTCCAGCAGAAGGTACGCGTAAATGATAAGATAGTAAAAGTAGCACTTCTGTATGCCATGAATATGCTAGGTATTTTATTCATATATATAAATAAATTAAACATGGATAAATATGTTTATATATTGTTCATATTTTATATAAATTATTCTCATGGTTATGAATTTATATGCACATGCATGTATACATTGTTGTAAATGCTCTGTAAAATGTTGGTGTTATCTTCAGGTTAGAGATCAGAAAATGAGTGGTAACAGAGAGCACAAGTAAGCCCCATAGCTGAAACTTGGAGTCAGATCCTACAAATCAGGCCCCAGGATATACCAAACCATGGGCTGATTGTTGCAATCAATGGAAGTAGCCAGTGCTAGTTATCATTACGTCTATTTGAAGAACACGCCTACGTTTTCATCTTTG
This sequence comes from Tragulus kanchil, assembly GCA_022376925.1. Taxonomy (NCBI): domain Eukaryota; kingdom Metazoa; phylum Chordata; class Mammalia; order Artiodactyla; family Tragulidae; genus Tragulus; species Tragulus kanchil. Next base: position 73,415,757 of record JAIOJX010000030.1, read on the forward strand.
GAATATATAATTCAAATCGTAAAGCACCGAAATCATTTTTGGGTACTTGATATCTTTATCATACACTTAACTAAATACCCAAGTTGGCTACTTTAGCCAACTGACAAAATAAGCCACAGCACACATCCTCTAAAGCCAAAAATGAATAAGTGCAAGGGATTCCAAGAAGGATATCACATCCCATTTGAAGACTCTCTGAGACCTAAAAAGGAATAAATTGTAAGACCCAATAATAATAATGATGATAATAGAGGGCTGCTACAACAGCTATTCAAGAGACTCTATCTCAGTGTTTGTGTCTTTCTTGTAGCTTGCAGTGCCTATACTGTGAGAAGACCTTCAGGGACAAAAATACACTTAAAGATCATATGAGGAAAAAACAGCATCGTAGGATCAATCCTAAGAACAGAGAATATGACCGATTTTACGTCATCAACTATTTGGTAAGACTTTCTTTTCACTTCATAATTTAAAATTTGATTGCCTATCTACAAACATCAAGATGTAGTTGAGGACTATTTTCAAGTAATGATTTCATTTGTAAATGGTTAGTTTACAAAGCATAACTTGATTTGTGTCTGATTTGCCAGGTATTTATATAGTAAAAAGGTCATGTGTCTAAAACTCATAGTGATCTTGCTGAAATAAACGTAAAGCATCTGAATATCCACACATTGCCCCCCATTCATTGTCTATTACCATGAGTACAGGGACTTCTATATTCTATATACTGCTGTGTTCTCCATACTATATACTTCTGTATATATTATACAGGGACTTCTATTCAAAAAATGTTATTGACTTCTGGATGTACAAGGTGCTATGCTAGATAATTGTTTGCAGTCTCTTCACTCATTCCTCTTTCCCCCGTAAATATCTTCCCCTTTCTTTCCCACCAAAAAATATACAAATATACACACATATAAAAATGCAAATATATATAGGTATGTGTGTGTGTATGTATGTGTGTGTACATATATATAACTAGTAGGATGGACTGATGGGGTTACCACATCAGGTATTTTAAATACTTTGAAAACTCTCCTTTCCCAGAAACCTCAGTACCAGTCTCTGTAGATTATGGTTCTTTTTATGTAAGACAAAGTATTCAGCTGGAGGCAAATGTCAATCTCTTTAGGTGCATTTGGAAATTTAAGAAGAGATTTTTGATTGACACACTGACTAGAGAATGTTCCTGCCCCATGTCTGCTGATTTTTTTGTTAAGTATAAGTAACAAAGGAAGGAAACTGTTGTGGGAAGGAGGCCCCTTCCAGGGGTCCGAGAGTGGGCTCTTGTCCAACACTCGGAAATGAATTGCTCAAGGAAACATCTGTGCTGACAAAGCAAGAGACTATTGGGAAGAGGCAACAGGGGGAAGGCAGCAAAGAGAACCCAGGAGAGCTGCTCTGCCACATGGTTCAGTTTGAGGTTTTATGGTTTAGTTTACTGGTTGTCTCTGCCCAGACATTTTGACTCATGGTTATTCTTTTTTTGGGGGGTCGGGGTTGGGGAGGGGAGGGAAGGGGGCAGGCGGGCCACTTCTTTTGGTCTTTTATTATCAATTTTTCATCCATCTTTGTTCTTGTGCCCGTGTGGGTCTTCCATCGCAGTGGCCTCTGTTGTCGCAGAGCACCGGCTCTGGGCGCATACGCTCCAGAGCTCCGGCTCGGTAATTGGGCACATTGGTCCAGCAGCTCTGCGGCACGTGGGATCTTCCCAGGCCAGGGATCAAACCGGCGCCCCTTGCACTGCAAGGCAGTGTCCTTACCCACTGGACCACCAGGGAAGCCCTCATGGTTATTCTTGGTGGCACTCACATCTCTTAGCTAGGATGGATTCCAGCAAGAAGGATTGAAGTTGGTAGGACATATGGACTGGCATCGCCTCTCTCTTTTTGACCTTTCCCAAATTCTTCCAGCTGGTGGTAGCTTGTTAGTTCTGCAGGACCTCCTGCTGTATGGTAACTCCTCCAAAGTGGTTGTTACTGTGCCTGTCTAGGCCTAGCAGTTTTGGTCAGTGGTTCTCTAACGGAACTCCTTGTGAAAAGAGAACGAGTTAAGTAATTCTCCACTGAAATTGAAAGAAAGATGGGGAGTTCCAGTTCTGAGAGTTTTCTAAAACAAATAGAAATTGGGGGTTCTTTTGCTCCTAATTTGAAAGAATTTTAATCCAAACCCATTGGCCACAAGAGGCATAATTGATACTAATGAGCCATTTTACCTATTGGACAGAAAGCAGCATATTCGAAATTATGCTGGAAATCTGTTTTGGGATTGAATTTTTCCCTGTTCTAACTAATCTTTACCCTATTAAAATACAATTCCCCTTGAGAAACACTTTAAGCATGTGTTTGAAGACTCTGAGAGGTTGCCATAGTTTACTACTAATGTTTTACAACTAGCTAAAGGCGAAGGCACCCTTTGAGTCTTCCAATCTTCTCTTGAAATCACTTGGTCATTAATTCCTAGAGCAAACACTACTTCAGGGCCCAGCCCAATCCAGTAGGGAATGGACATCAGCGTTAGCTCTAAGAAATATTCAGCTACTGTAGAAAATCTGTGGAAGCAATTTAATAGTACTTCCTTCTGGGGATCTTTTAAACTAATAGTCAAGAACTTGAGACTAGCAGGGTATATGGCTGAAACTGTACTCACTGGACCACTCTTTTTTTTTTTTGTTCTTGTGCCCGTGTGGGTCTTCCATCGCAGTGGCCTCTGTTGTCGAAGTGCACCACCTCTGGGCGCATACGCTCAGAGCTCCGGCTCGGTAATTGGGCACATTGGTCCAGCAGCTCTGCGGCACGTGGGATCTTCCCAGGCCAAGGATCGAACCGGCGCCCCTTGCACTGCAAGGCGGTGTCCTTACCCACTGGACCACCAGGGAAGCCCTCATGGTTATTCTTGGTGGCACTCACATCTCTTAGCTAGGATGGATTCCAGCAAGAAGGATTGAAGTTGGTAGGACATATGGACTGGCATCGCCTCTCTCTTTTTGACCTTTCCCAAATTCTTCCAGCTGGTGGTAGCTTGTTAGTTCTGCAGGACCTCCTGCTGTATGGTAACTCCTCCAAAGTGGTTGTTACTGTGCCTGTCTAGGCCTAGCAGTTTTGGTCAGTGGTTCTCTAACGGAACTCCTTGTGAAAAGAGAACGAGTTAAGTAATTCTCCACTGAAATTGAAAGAAAGATGGGGAGTTCCAGTTCTGAGAGTTTTCTAAAACAAATAGAAATTGGGGGTTCTTTTTGCTCCTAATTTGAAAGAATTTGAGTCCAAACCCATTGGCCACAAGAGGCATAATTGATACTAATGAGCCATTTTACCTATTGGACAGAAAGCAGCATATTCGAAATTATGCTGGAAATCTGTTTTGGGATTGAATTTTTCCCTGTTCTAACTAATCTTTACCCTATTAAAATACAATTCCCCTTGAGAAACACTTTAAGCATGTGTTTGAAGACTCTGAGAGGTTGCCATAGTTTACTACTAATGTTTTACAACTAGCTAAAGGCGAAGGCACCCTTTGAGTCTTCCAATCTTCTCTTGAAATCACTTGGTCATTAATTCCTAGAGCAAACACTACTTCAGGGCCCAGCCCAATCCAGTAGGGAATGGACATCAGCGTTAGCTCTAAGAAATATTCAGCTACTGTAGAAAATCTGTGGAAGCAATTTAATAGTACTTCCTTCTGGGGATCTTTTAAACTAATAGTCAAGAACTTGAGACTAGCAGGACATTGTATATGGCTGAAAGTGTTTTATCTTTTAGGGGAGACTTCAAAGAAACCACTCACTCAGATTCTGCCTGGCACTTTTAGAAAAGTCTAATACTTCATTCCCTGGGCATCACATAGTGCGAATATGAAAACTGAATTATCCATGGGGACCAGCTGTCTCTAGATGAGCGTGCTAGATTGTACTGCCCACAGACAGCCCAGATTTCATGTGGGATGAATCGTGGCTTGAAAGAAGTGCTTCAAGAGAATGTAAAAGCTTTAATAATCTATAAAATGAAAATTAAGTCTCTTCAGGGTAGTATTGATAGAAGCTTTTGTTTTTGTTTTGTTTTGTTTTTGAGGCTTTTGGGGGTGTATTTTTTTTTCAACTCTATTTTGTTTTGAGGTATAACTGATAGCAATGTTGTGGTAGTTTCAGGTGGACATCAGAGGGACTCAGCCATATGTCATACACATGTATCCATGCTCCCTGATTTGATTTTAATTCGCAAAATTTGAGTACCTCTTATGTACCAGGTGCTATCTTAGGTGTTTATATTAAGTCATTTACTCTTTTTTTGCTGTTGTTGTTGGGTTTTTTTAAAAAAAAACATTTATTTATTTATCTTTTTGGGGAGTGGGGTGGGGAGGGAGGGGGACGGGCGGGCCACTTCTATTGGTCTTCCATTTCTCTGTTTTCATCCATCTTTGTTCTTTGGCTCCTGTAGGCCTTCCCATTGCGGTGGCCTCTGTCATCGCAGAGTGTTGGCTCTGGACGCATGCGCCCCAGAGCTCCAGCTCAGTAATTGGACACATCAGTCCAGCCGCTCTGCAGCACATGGGATCTTCCCAGGCCAGGGATCAAACAGGTGCCCCTTGCACTGCAAGGCTGTATTCTTACCCACTGGACCACTAGGGGAAGCCCTCATTTACTCTTTTTTTTTTTTTAAGATTTTTTTTGACTCAGCTGGTGAGTTCTCTTTTTTTTTTTTTTTTTTTTTTAATTTTGGCCTCTTTTTATTGGTCTTTCATTTATTTATTTTCATCCATCTTTGTTCTTTGGCCTGTGTGGGTCTCTCATTGCAGTGGCCTCTCTCCTTGCAGAGCAACGGCTCTCGGTGCATGTGCTCCAGAGCACTGGCTCATAATTGAACACACTGGTCCAGCCACTCCACAGCATGTGGGGTCTTCCCAGGTTAGGGATCGAACCAGCGCCCCTTGCACTGCAAGGTGGGCTGTCTGCCCACTGGACCACCGGGGAAACCCAAAGTCATTTACTCTTAACCACATCCCTGTTACACAGCTTTTATCAGTATCCTCATGCATTAGGTAACTACAGCACAGAAACATTGAGTACTTTTCCCAGGGTCACATAGCTAGTTTTTTGCATCATTTTCCTTCAATTTTTCCTCAGTTTTTACAATCAGAATAATACTAGCACCTTCCTCTTATTCTTTGGGTTGGTTTGGGGTTTGGGTCAATTAATGGTGATAAGTTCATAATGATCTACACACACACACCTTTGCCTATTTTATACCAAACTAGAAAGTGACCCATGGTCAAGGTAAAGCTAACTTTACTCAGCTACTTAAGCATTCTGACCCACAGCCTTAGCCATCTTAGCTCTGTATGGTTTTCCATTGAGGCCAGCTATTTCAGGTCCTAAAAGATGTTGCTGTTGAAGTGCTACACTCATGCCAAAAATTTGGAAAACTCAGCAGTGGCCTCAGGACTGGAAAAGATGAGTTTTCATTCCAATACCAAAGAAGGGCAATGTCAAAGAATGTTCAAACTACCGCACAATTGCACTCATTTCACACGCAACCAAAGTACTGCTCAAAATCTTCCAAGCTAGGCCTCAACAGTACATGGACTGAGAACTTCTGAATGTACAGGCTAGATTTAGAAAAGGCAGAGGAACCAGAGATCAAATTGCCAACATCCATTGGATCATAGAAAGAGCAAGGGAATTCCAGAAAAACATCTACTTCTGCTACATTGACTAGGCCAAAGCCTTAGACTGTGTGGATCACAACAAACTGGAAAATTCTTAAAGAGATGGGAATGCCAGACCATCTTACCTGCCCCTGAGAAACCTGTATACAGGTCAAGAAGCAAAAATGGACTGGTTCCAAATTGGGCATGGAAAAATGGACTGGTTCCAAATTGGGAAAGGAGTACATCAAGGCTGTATATCATCAACCTGCTTATTTAACTTCTATGCAGAGTACATCATGCAAAATGCTGGGATGGATGAAACATAAGCTGGAATCAAGATTGCCAGGAGAAATATCAGTAACTTCAGACATGCAGAAGATGCCTCTCTAATGGCAGAAAGTAAAGAGGAACTAAAGAACCTCTTGATGAAGGTGAAAGAGGAGAGTGAAAAGGCTGGCTTAGAAATCAACATACAAAAAGGTGGGCTGTCTGCCCACTGGACCACCGGGGAAACCCAAAGTCATTTACTCTTAACCACATCCCTGTTACACAGCTTTTATCAGTATCCTCATGCATTAGGTAACTACAGCACAGAAACATTGAGTACTTTTCCCAGGGTCACATAGCTAGTTTTTTGCATCATTTTCCTTCAATTTTTCCTCAGTTTTTACAATCAGAATAATACTAGCACCTTCCTCTTATTCTTTGGGTTGGTTTGGGGTTTGGGTCAATTAATGGTGATAAGTTCATAATGATCTACACACACACACCTTTGCCTATTTTATACCAAACTAGAAAGTGACCCATGGTCAAGGTAAAGCTAACTTTACTCAGCTACTTAAGCATTCTGACCCACAGCCTTAGCCATCTTAGCTCTGTATGGTTTTCCATTGAGGCCAGCTATTTCAGGTCCTAAAAGATGTTGCTGTTGAAGTGCTACACTCATGCCAAAAATTTGGAAAACTCAGCAGTGGCCTCAGGACTGGAAAAGATGAGTTTTCATTCCAATACCAAAGAAGGGCAATGTCAAAGAATGTTCAAACTACCGCACAATTGCACTCATTTCACACGCAACCAAAGTACTGCTCAAAATCTTCCAAGCTAGGCCTCAACAGTACATGGACTGAGAACTTCTGAATGTACAGGCTAGATTTAGAAAAGGCAGAGGAACCAGAGATCAAATTGCCAACATCCATTGGATCATAGAAAGAGCAAGGGAATTCCAGAAAAACATCTACTTCTGCTACATTGACTAGGCCAAAGCCTTAGACTGTGTGGATCACAACAAACTGGAAAATTCTTAAAGAGATGGGAATGCCAGACCATCTTACCTGCCCCTGAGAAACCTGTATACAGGTCAAGAAGCAAAATGGACTGGTTCCAAATTGGGCATGGAAAAATGGACTGGTTCCAAATTGGGAAAGGAGTACATCAAGGCTGTATATCATCAACCTGCTTATTTAACTTCTATGCAGAGTACATCATGCAAAATGCTGGGATGGATGAAACATAAGCTGGAATCAAGATTGCCAGGAGAAATATCAGTAACTTCAGACATGCAGAAGATGCCTCTCTAATGGCAGAAAGTAAAGAGGAACTAAAGAACCTCTTGATGAAGGTGAAAGAGGAGAGTGAAAAGGCTGGCTTAGAAATCAACATACAAAAAACTAAGTTCACACATCCAGTCCTATCACTTCCACATCAAATAGATGGAAAAAAAGCAGAACATTGACAGACTTTATTCTCTTGGGCTCCAGAATCACTGCAGACGGTGAATGCAGGCATGAAATTAAAAGACACTTGCTCCTGGGAAGAAAGGCTATGACAAATCTAGACAGTGTATTAAAAAGTAGTCATCACTTTGTTGACAAAGGTCCATATAGGCAAGCTATGTTTTCTTTAGTAGTCATGTACAGATAAGAGAGCTGGGCCATAAAGAAGGCCGAGTGCTGAAGATTTGATGTTTTCCAACTGTGGTGCTGGAGAAGACTCTTGAGAGTCTCTTAGACAACAAGGAGAACAAATCAGTCAATCCTAAAGGAAATCAACATGAATATTCATTGAAAAGACTGATGCTGAAGCTGAAGCTCCAATAGTTTAGTTACTAGATGCAAGAGATGACTCACTGGCAAAGAGCCTGATGTTGGGAAAAATAGAAAGCAAAAGGAGAAGGGGATGACAGAGGATGAGATGGTTAGCATCACTGAGTCAATTGACATGAGTTTGAGCAGTCTCAGAGATGGTGCAGGACAGGAAAGTCTGGTGTACTGCAGTCCATGGGGTCACACAGACTCAGACAGGACTGAGCAACTGTACTGAACTGAAAAACAACAAAAAAGTGTTTGTTTCTTTTTTCCTATTTTGACCATGGTATGCACCTTATGGGATCTTGGTTCCCTAACCAGGGTTTGAAGAGACTGAACCAACCCCTCAGTACTGAAAGCTCAGAGTCCTAGCCTCTGCACTGCCAGGGCAGCCTAAGGAAAGATTTGTTTAAAAAAAGAAAAACCTCAAAAGTGTTAACGATGTCTGTTGTTGCTCGGTCTCTCAGTTGTATCTGTCTCTTTGCGACCCCATGGAGTGAAGCACACCAGGCTTCCCTGTCCTTCACTGTCTCCCAGAGTTTACTCAAACTCTTGTCCATTGAGTCAGTGATGGTCATCTAACTATCTCGCCTCTGTTGTCCCCTCTGCCCCTTGCCTTTAATCTTTCCCAGCCTTAGGGTCTTTTTCCAATGAATCTGCTGTTTGCATCAGGTGTCCAAAGTATCAGAGCTTCAGTATCAGTCCTTCCAATGAATATTCAGGGTTGACTTCCTTTAGGATTGACTGGTGTGATCACCTTACTATCCAACGGACTCTCAAGAGTCTTCTCCAACACCACAGTTCAAAAGCATCAATTCTTCAATGCTCAGCCTTCTTTATGGTCCAATTCTCACACCCGTACATGATTCCTGAAAAAGTCATAACTTTGACTAGACAAACATTTGTCACCAAAGTGATGTCTTTGCTTTTTAATACACTGCCTAGATTTGTCATAGCTTGTAAACTATGACAAAATGATGTAAACTTACCTTTGAAGAGAATCGAAAGAGATAATAATGTCCTAAAGATGTATCAGTGCCTTAAACTAGAAGAGTGCTTATCAGAGGTATCACTCTTAACAATGTTACAGGAATATTATAAATGTACAAAAAATATATAGACTAATATATTAAGTGAAGTTGGTTAGCAAGAGATGACTCACGGGAAAGTTTCAAAAGGAGAAGGGGATGACAGAGGATGAGATGGTTAGCATCACTGAGTCAATTGACATGAGTTTGAGCAGTCTCAGAGATGGTGCAGGACAGGAAAGTCTGGTGTACTGCAGTCCATGGGGTCACACAGACTCAGACAGGACTGAGCAACTGTACTGAACTGAAAAACAACAAAAAAGTGTTTGTTTCTTTTTTCCTATTTTGACCATGGTATGCACCTTATGGGATCTTGGTTCCCTAACCAGGGTTTGAAGAGACTGAACCAACCCCTCAGTACTGAAAGCTCAGAGTCCTAGCCTCTGCACTGCCAGGGCAGCCTAAGGAAAGATTTGTTTAAAAAAAGAAAAACCTCAAAAGTGTTAACGATGTCTGTTGTTGCTCGGTCTCTCAGTTGTATCTGTCTCTTTGCGACCCCATGGAGTGAAGCACACCAGGCTTCCCTGTCCTTCACTGTCTCCCAGAGTTTACTCAAACTCTTGTCCATTGAGTCAGTGATGGTCATCTAACTATCTCGTCTCTGTTGTCCCCTCTGCCCCTTGCCTTTAATCTTTCCCAGCCTTAGGGTCTTTTTCCAATGAATCTGCTGTTTGCATCAGGTGTCCAAAGTATCAGAGCTTCAGTATCAGTCCTTCCAATGAATATTCAGGGTTGACTTCCTTTAGGATTGACTGGTGTGATCACCTTACTATCCAACGGACTCTCAAGAGTCTTCTCCAACACCACAGTTCAAAAGCATCAATTCTTCAATGCTCAGCCTTCTTTATGGTCCAATTCTCACACCCGTACATGATTCCTGAAAAAGTCATAACTTTGACTAGACAAACATTTGTCACCAAAGTGATGTCTTTGCTTTTTAATACACTGCCTAGATTTGTCATAGCTTGTAAACTATGACAAAATGATGTAAACTTACCTTTGAAGAGAATCGAAAGAGATAATAATGTCCTAAAGATGTATCAGTGCCTTAAACTAGAAGAGTGCTTATCAGAGGTATCACTCTTAACAATGTTACAGGAATATTATAAATGTACAAAAAATATATAGACTAAATATATTAAAAGTATTTCAAATACTAGTAGTGTCTAGTTAGAGAAAACTGAGGGCCAGTAGTTTTTCATTTCAGTTTTATTTTAGACTTCATTAGTGAAAAATATTTAATATGAAGACTAAACTATTCTAACAGTTCAGTTAAGCAGTAAAAACATTGGTCTTTTTTCTTAAAAACATTCTTAAGAGCTTCTCAAATTTTTATTGCTATTTTATAAATTTTTGGCTTCACCATACTGCTTGAAAGATCTTAGTTCCCCAACTAGGGATCAAACCCAGGCCCCTGGCCATGGAAGCTCAGAGTCCTAACCACTAGACCACCAGGGAATTCCTCCTTTATTTTTTTTTTTTTCATTTTTTTCTTCTTTTAATTTTTTTTTTAAACCTTTATTTTGCTTTTAACTTTTACAGAGTTTTGTTGTTTACAGATATGTATATTCCCAGGTTAGTCATATGTTTATCTCCCCTTCCCACCCCTCCCGACCATCATACAGCACCCCTGAAGAATCCCCTTTTCTCACAGAGCAATGACTATAGCTATTTTCTTCACATATGATAATACAGGCCTTCATGCTACTTCCTTTACGCCTCCCACCCACTGTTCCTTCCCCACAATGTCCTTATATCCACTGTCCATATCTGTCTTTACGTCACTTCACTGCATGTGCCATCATCACCATCCTACTAGATTCCGTATATATATATATATGTGTTAATATACTGTATTTGTCCTTCTCTTTCTGACTGACTTCACTTTTGATGATACGTTCTAGATCCAGCCACCTCATTAGGGCTGATTCTTCTGCATTTCTCTTTACATCTGTGTAGTATTCCATTGTATATATGTACCATAGCTTTTGTATCCATTCATTCGTTGATGGGTATCTAGGTTGTTTCCATGTTCTAGCTATTGTATAGAAAACCCTCCTTTATTTTTTAAAAAAGCTAAAAAGGAAACAGAAATGAAAGTCATTCATCATTTATTTCTCTGAGGAAAATGGCTAACATGAGTGCATGGATATGAGCAAAAGACTGAATTGTTGTTTTAGAATGAGTGTCTGCTCATCCATTTCTCACATCCTCTCCTTCAGAAGCAATTTCATTGGCTTCCCACCTTTTTCAAATACTAGTAGTGTCTAGTTAAAACTGAGGGCCAGTAGTTTTTCATTTCAGTTTTATTTTAGACTTCATTAGTGAAAAATATTTAATATGAAGACTAAACTATTCTAACAGTTCAGTTAAGCAGTAAAAACATTGGTCTTTTTTCTTAAAAACATTCTTAAGAGCTTCTCAAATTTTTATTGCTATTTTATAAATTTTTGGCTTCACCATACTGCTTGAAAGATCTTAGTTCCCCAACTAGGGATCAAACCCAGGCCCCTGGCCATGGAAGCTCAGAGTCCTAACCACTAGACCACCAGGGAATTCCTCCTTTATTTTTTTTTTTTTCATTTTTTTCTTCTTTTAATTTTTTTTTTAAACCTTTATTTTGCTTTTAACTTTTACAGAGTTTTGTTGTTTACAGATATGTATATTCCCAGGTTAGTCATATGTTTATCTCCCCTTCCCACCCCTCCCGACCATCATACAGCACCCCTGAAGAATCCCCTTTTCTCACAGAGCAATGACTATAGCTATTTTCTTCACATATGATAATACAGGCCTTCATGCTACTTCCTTTACGCCTCCCACCCACTGTTCCTTCCCCACAATGTCCTTATATCCACTGTCCATATCTGTCTTTACGTCACTTCACTGCATGTGCCATCATCACCATCCTACTAGATTCCGTATATATATATATATGTGTTAATATACTGTATTTGTCCTTCTCTTTCTGACTGACTTCACTTTTGATGATACGTTCTAGATCCAGCCACCTCATTAGGGCTGATTCTTCTGCATTTCTCTTTACATCTGTGTAGTATTCCATTGTATATATGTACCATAGCTTTTGTATCCATTCATTCGTTGATGGGTATCTAGGTTGTTTCCATGTTCTAGCTATTGTATAGAAAACCCTCCTTTATTTTTTAAAAAAGCTAAAAAGGAAACAGAAATGAAAGTCATTCATCATTTATTTCTCTGAGGAAAATGGCTAACATGAGTGCATGGATATGAGCAAAAGACTGAATTGTTGTTTTAGAATGAGTGTCTGCTCATCCATTTCTCACATCCTCTCCTTCAGAAGCAATTTCATTGGCTTCCTACATTCTTCAAACGTTTGAGTGCCCTCCAGGTACCAGATGCCCATGGAGCAGAATGAACTCTGTGGCAGAACAGGGGGATGATTTGACCCACTACTTTCCAGGAATGTAGAGGTTGGTGTGAGGACCAGATGTGTAAGCACATTAATTTCAGCACTTGGTAATGGTGTCTACACAGTTCAGGTTTTGACCTCTCCTGTAGCAGATCTATGTGGTGACTGAGTCATGCACCCACCGAGTGTCCCACTTCCAAACAGAATTTTCAGACCATCAGTGATGAAAGCATCCAGGATATTCCTGACAAGATACACTCCTAGAGTCATAAAAGGTGGGAGGTCCATAAAGGACGTCTCAGTCCCTGGCCTGGACAAAGAAGCTGTTTGGGGTCCTTTCTGGGCTCAGCAAATTGATAGGTTCTGTTTTCTTTCTTGGGTGAAATAATTTTCCTATTTAATAACTCATATCACTTTTTTAATACTAATAGACTTGCAAAGAACTATATTAAAAGTCTTTTGCATAATCTAAATTATCTACTTTAGAGTTGGTGCTTTGTTTTCTCTCAAACAAAAGCATTCAGTGGATCGTGGGGAGAGCGAGGCAGACAAGGTCCTAGGCAGTTTCACATTCAAATACGCTTGCCTCAGAGGGCAGCAGTCCACTCACCATCATCATCAAGGCTTCAGCTACATGTTCCTTAGGTGCTCATGTTCAGTCCCTGAGTTTTACTAAAGGGAACTATTTTAGCAGTGATATTCTCATTTTTTGATTTAAAAGTTTTTTAGTTTTAAAATATACAAAGCCATTTGTAACAAAAGTTGTTGTTGTTTAGTCCTTGAATCATGTCCTACTCTTTGTGACCCCATGGACTACAGCCCACTAGATTCCTCTGTCCGTGGGATTTCCCAGGCAAGAATACTGGAGTGGAGAGTCGTTCCCTTCTCTAGGGGATCTTCCTGATCCAGGGATCGAAACCATATCTCCTGCATTGGCAGGGAGGTTCTTTACCATTGAGCTCCCAGGGAAGCCCCAACAAAGGAGGCTCTTAACCTGTTTTTCAGTTTTGTTATAGTTCTCTTTACTGTAATAATTTGCATTTATAACACTGTCTCTGTTTCTGATGTGTGTTTGTGTGTAAGCATTTTGTAATGTAATGATTTTGAATTTTGTAATATAAGAATGTAAGTCTGCATTTTGGGGATGAAAGGGTGCTGGGTTAAAAAGGACCTTTTTTCCCATGTTTTTTCACCCTCTTATTGATCATAAACCATCTGATGCAGGGATTTGAGGAGGTGTTCTGAACATCTTTACTGACATGCCTTCCAAACTGTTTTTCTTGCGTTCTTTTCTTTCCTGACATGATTCATTAGCAGACACAGTGTCTTAATCAGAGACCTTTTTTTTTTTTTCCCTCCTTGGGTCTTGTTCTTGTAATAAATCATATATTTAACTGGATCAAGCCAGCGCACTCTAGGAAAGTCTCAACCACTGTCACGTGCAGATCACTTGTTTCCCATTATACTACTGAACAGAGCATTCCATTTTCCTCTCGAGTGGTAAATGATTAGTGTTGTATTGCCTAGATAAATCCCTGTGTTGTGCTCAATACCGAGCTTTGAGTTTGGAAGTTTGTCAGTGAAAGTTAATTTTCATCATTTGGGACTGAAAAAAGTTATTGATAAGTAACATTTGCCTATGTTGTTGAGAATGGTAATACCCCGCAATGACCCATCCTTGACTAGTATCTTGCAGCAGTGGCCTTAAGTGCACATCCCCAGAGACCATCCAATGCATGAAAGATTTAATTCATCACTAAAATTCCATCTAACAAGGTGCTCATGTTCAGTCCCTGAGTTTTACTAAAGGGAACTATTTTAGCAGTGATATTCTCATTTTTTGATTTAAAAGTTTTTTAGTTTTAAAATATACAAAGCCATTTGTAACAAAAGTTGTTGTTGTTTAGTCCTTGAATCATGTCCTACTCTTTGTGACCCCATGGACTACAGCCCACTAGATTCCTCTGTCCGTGGGATTTCCCAGGCAAGAATACTGGAGTGGAGAGTCGTTCCCTTCTCTAGGGGATCTTCCTGATCCAGGGATCGAAACCATATCTCCTGCATTGGCAGGGAGGTTCTTTACCATTGAGCTCCCAGGGAAGCCCCAACAAAGGAGGCTCTTAACCTGTTTTTCAGTTTTGTTATAGTTCTCTTTACTGTAATAATTTGCATTTATAACACTGTCTCTGTTTCTGATGTGTGTTTGTGTGTAAGCATTTTGTAATGTAATGATTTTGAATTTTGTAATATAAGAATGTAAGTCTGCATTTTGGGGATGAAAGGGTGCTGGGTTAAAAAGGACCTTTTTTCCCATGTTTTTTCCCACCCTCTTATTGATCATAAACCATCTGATGCAGGGATTTGAGGAGGTGTTCTGAACATCTTTACTGACATGCCTTCCAAACTGTTTTTCTTGCGTTCTTTTCTTTCCTGACATGATTCATTAGCAGACACAGTGTCTTAATCAGAGACCTTTTTTTTTTTTTCCCTCCTTGGGTCTTGTTCTTGTAATAAATCATATATTTAACTGGATCAAGCCAGCGCACTCTAGGAAAGTCTCAACCACTGTCACGTGCAGATCACTTGTTTCCCATTATACTACTGAACAGAGCATTCCATTTTCCTCTCGAGTGGTAAATGATTAGTGTTGTATTGCCTAGATAAATCCCTGTGTTGTGCTCAATACCGAGCTTTGAGTTTGGAAGTTTGTCAGTGAAAGTTAATTTTCATCATTTGGGACTGAAAAAAGTTATTGATAAGTAACATTTGCCTATGTTGTTGAGAATGGTAATACCCCGCAATGACCCATCCTTGACTAGTATCTTGCAGCAGTGGCCTTAAGTGCACATCCCCAGAGACCATCCAATGCATGAAAGATTTAATTCATCACTAAAAATTCCATCTAACAAGGATCGTGTTGGCAATGATGAGGCCATTCTTACTGTTCATAATGATGCTTACACACTTCACGACGACTCTGGGAAGTCCATTATGGAGTCCAGATTAACTGTCTCTAATGACGTTATGGTAAATCTCTGCCTGCCTGAGTTTATGCATCATTTAGCTGATAGATAATGACAGCTGCAAAACCTCTCATTAAATGGATGCATGATAGATTTTCTTTTTCTCTAAATCATAACGGCTCTTGTAGTCCTTTATTTTTAGTTAAATGAATACCTTTCTTGAAAAAAAAAAAAAAAAAAAACGTTTCTGAGAGTGAATTCTGGGAATGTTTTTCTTAAACAATATAAGACAAGAGTATCTGTGTTATATCAGGTGAGGTTGCACGTGACAGTTACCATCGCTTAACTGCTTGAAAAAGTGCCCAGTGATATTTCTCTCTGTCCCTCTTTAATACACTGTCTGCTTTTGCATGGCACAGTAGAAAGATGGAGTCAAGAGAGAAGAAAGGCCAAGAGCAAGAAAGAAAGGACTCAAGGGAGACAGGAGACATGGCTGGGCCAGAAGAAATCATTCCTGCTCATCATTACATAAAGTTGTGCTGAAACAATGACTAAATTTGACAGTCCTAGCCCTAAATGGGTGGAACCCTCCATGAACTGTAAGATAGAAAAGGGATGTGAGTAGATACTTAAGTACCTGCTATCACCCGGTACAATGTGCCTTTTATACATTAACTCTTTACTCAGCTTACACAGACCGGGTCCATGAACTGTAAGATGAACAGAGCATTCCATTTTCCTCTCGAGTGGTAAATGATTAGTGTTGTATTGCCTAGATAAATCCCTGTGTTGTGCTCAATACCGAGCTTTGAGTTTGGAAGTTTGTCAGTGAAAGTTAATTTTCATCATTTGGGACTGAAAAAAGTTATTGATAAGTAACATTTGCCTATGTTGTTGAGAATGGTAATACCCCGCAATGACCCATCCTTGACTAGTATCTTGCAGCAGTGGCCTTAAGTGCACATCCCCAGAGACCATCCAATGCATGAAAGATTTAATTCATCACTAAAAATTCCATCTAACAAGGATCGTGTTGGCAATGATGAGGCCATTCTTACTGTTCATAATGATGCTTACACACTTCACGACGACTCTGGGAAGTCCATTATGGAGTCCAGATTAACTGTCTCTAATGACGTTATGGTAAATCTCTGCCTGCCTGAGTTTATGCATCATTTAGCTGATAGATAATGACAGCTGCAAAACCTCTCATTAAATGGATGCATGATAGATTTTCTTTTTCTCTAAATCATAACGGCTCTTGTAGTCCTTTATTTTTAGTTAAATGAATACCTTTCTTAAAAAAAAAAAAAAAAAAAAACGTTTCTGAGAGTGAATTCTGGGAATGTTTTTCTTAAACAATATAAGACAAGAGTATCTGTGTTATATCAGGTGAGGTTGCACGTGACAGTTACCATCGCTTAACTGCTTGAAAAAGTGCCCAGTGATATTTCTCTCTGTCCCTCTTTAATACACTGTCTGCTTTTGCATGGCACAGTAGAAAGATGGAGTCAAGAGAGAAGAAAGGCCAAGAGCAAGAAAGAAAGGACTCAAGGGAGACAGGAGACATGGCTGGGCCAGAAGAAATCATTCCTGCTCATCATTACATAAAGTTGTGCTGAAACAATGACTAAATTTGACAGTCCTAGCCCTAAATGGGTGGAACCCCTCCATGAACTGTAAGATAGAAAAGGGATTTGAGTAGATACTTAAGTACCTGCTATCACCCGGTACAATGTGCCTTTTATACATTAACTCTTTACTCAGCTTACACAGACCTTTTGAGGTAGGATCTACATTGACATCATACTTTTTAGATGTTTTTAGTTACACTTCAACTCAAAAGCAAAATTTCTAGTACACACTGTGTGCCCAACTGTGAAAATGTAACAATGAATATGAGCCATGTCCCCGCGGACATTCTAGAGCAGAAGACAGATAGCAGATAACAAAACAGATACACAAAACGATTTCAGGATGTGATTAGTGCTTTGAAAAATAATCAAACATCCTCGCAGAATAAAAAGTAACTTGAAAGAGGGGCATTTCTGCCAGAGTCCTCGTAAGAAGAGGTGGTAACGTTTAGACAAAGCCCAGGATGTTGGAGCCATGTTAGGACAGAGACGAATGATGCAACAGGTGTAGAAGTAGCCGGTGGAGATCGACTGGCCATGTCCCAAACAACAGCCAGAGAGCGGTCTGACCAGAGCCCTCTGAGCAAGAGGAAAAGTGGTGGGACACAGGGATGGAGAGGGAGCCCAGACAGAATGAGGAGGCCTTGTAAGCCGTGGTAAGGCCTCTGAATTCTGTTCTGAGTGGGAGAGGCCATGGGAGAGGCTAGACAAATGGTAGAGAGCCTGGAACAGGAACAGCATCCAGCTAGGAGAGTGTTTCAGAGTCTCTGTCAAAAGATATTACTGGTTTTTCTAAAAGATCCACAGGAGATGCCTGTGTACATCCAGGGCTGAGAGAGGCTAATTTACATTAAAGAGGAAAGAATTTGACTGAAAGGTTACTGCTGCTTCTCCAAAAAGAAAGACATATTAAAATGTTTTGAAGCATTCTGACATGCTTTTTCAATGTTTGGTTTAGGTTATATCCCAAATCCTAACCGTTTAGGGTATATCCTAGATCCTAAAATTTGATTTAGGGTATGTCATTTCTTACCCTGAAATAAGAACTTCAGTGTATTCTACTAAAACCATTTGCTAACACTTACGTTCTGTCTTGTTTTGGTTTTGAGCTCAGTGTCTACCCTTTCTCTAGTTGGTGGATCTACATTTGAGTAGATACTTAAGTACCTGCTATCACCCGGTACAATGTGCCTTTTATACATTAACTCTTTACTCAGCTTACACAGACCTTTTGAGGTAGGATCTACATTGACATCATACTTTTTAGATGTTTTTAGTTACACTTCAACTCAAAAGCAAAATTTCTAGTACACACTGTGTGCCCAACTGTGAAAATGTAACAATGAATATGAGCCATGTCCCCGCGGACATTCTAGAGCAGAAGACAGATAGCAGATAACAAAACAGATACACAAAACGATTTCAGGATGTGATTAGTGCTTTGAAAAATAATCAAACATCCTCGCAGAATAAAAAGTAACTTGAAAGAGGGGCATTTCTGCCAGAGTCCTCGTAAGAAGAGGTGGTAACGTTTAGACAAAGCCCAGGATGTTGGAGCCATGTTAGGACAGAGACGAATGATGCAACAGGTGTAGAAGTAGCCGGTGGAGATCGACTGGCCATGTCCAAGCAACAGCCAGAGAGCGGTCTGACCAGAGCCCTCTGAGCAAGAGGAAAAGTGGTGGGACACAGGGATGGAGAGGGAGCCCAGACAGAATGAGGAGGCCTTGTAAGCCGTGGTAAGGCCTCTGAATTCTGTTCTGAGTGGGAGAGGCCATGGGAGAGGCTAGACAAATGGTAGAGAGCCTGGAACAGGAACAGCATCCAGCTAGGAGAGTGTTTCAGAGTCTCTGTCAAAAGATATTACTGGTTTTTCTAAAAGATCCACAGGAGATGCCTGTGTACATCCAGGGCTGAGAGAGGCTAATTTACATTAAAGAGGAAAGAATTTGACTGAAAGGTTACTGCTGCTTCTCCAAAAAGAAAGACATATTAAAATGTTTTGAAGCATTCTGACATGCTTTTTCAATGTTTGGTTTAGGTTATATCCCAAATCCTAACCGTTTAGGGTATATCCTAGATCCTAAAATTTGATTTAGGGTATGTCATTTCTTACCCTGAAATAAGAACTTCAGTGTATTCTACTAAAACCATTTGCTAACACTTACGTTCTGTCTTGTTTTGGTTTTGAGCTCAGTGTCTACTTTCTCTCTCCTTTTCCCTACTCCCCCTTCAACTCCCATCTTTATCTCTAATTCCTCTATTCTTCCTCCAAAGGAACTTGGAAAATCGTGGGAAGAAGTTCAACTGGAAGATGATCGAGAATTGTTAGATCATCAGGAAGAGTAAGACTTATTATTGATGGTACTTAATTGCAGAGTTTTAAAGAGAAGGAAAATAGTTCTTTAGTTTGATTTTAAATTACCATTCTGAAAAGACAAAATAAAGAAAACTGTTTCTGTAAGCCATGTATCATTTCATGTAATATAGCCAAAACTTGGATTAGGAATAACTTTGACACCTCATACCAATCAGAATGGTCATCATCAAAAAGTCTACAAATAATAAATGCTGAAGAAGGTGTGGAGAAGCGGGAACCCTTCTATACTTTTGGTGGGAATTGGTGCAGCTACTATGGAAAACAGTGTGTAGATTTGTTTAAAATATATATAAAAATAGAGTTAACATATGATCCAGCAATCCTTCTCCTGGGCATAGATCCAAAAAAGATGAAAACTCTAATCTGAAAAATATGTATGTCCAGTGTTCATTGTGACACTATCTACAGTAGCCAAGATGTAGAAGCAGCCCAAATGTCCATGGATAGATGAGTAGATAATGAAGATGTGGTATACAAACAATGGAGTATTACTCAACCATAAATAAAACTCTTTGCAATTTGTAACAACATAGATGGACCTAGATTATCATACTAAATCAAGTAAGCCAAAGAAAAATATCATACGATATCACTTGTATGTGGAATCCAGAAATGTGACACATATGAAATTATTTGCAAAACAGAAATAGACTCACAGGCACAGAAAATAAATTTATGGTTACTGAAAGAGGAAGGGGGGGATAAATTAGGAGTATACCATTAATAGATATATACTCATATATAAAGTAGATAAACAACAAGGTTCTACTGTATAACATGGGAAATTAAAGTCAATGTCTTACAATAACCTTTAATAGAAAAGAACCTGATAAAAATATATGTGTGTAAATACATATGCTATATGTTTATACAATGATTTTATACACATACACACACACACACACACACACACACACATATATATATATATATATAACTGAATCACTTTGCTGTATACCTGAAACTAACACAGCATTGTAAGTCCACTCTACTTCAATAAAAAATAATAGTCATAATACCAAAATAACTTTGACATAAGTAAAGCATCTGTTATTCCAACTAAATAGTATTTTGCTCCTACAGCTATTTGTTGAACACAGGTAGTATGTAATTCAGAGAAGAATATACTCCAGAGTGTTTTGCATATTAGTTCCTTGGTCCCTAGGCGTTAAAATGACCATCTTTAAACTCTCCATGCTGCTTGCTGTTGGAGGAGAGAATATAACTAAATTGAGGTTAAGTTTGTTCTATGTTCATCCCGTTGGTGACTCACTTAAAACATTCACAGCTTCTTTGCTTGAAATCATAAGCTTGAGAAATATTCTTGTCAGCCTAAAAGGATTCCCTGTTTTTACAAATTTTCAGCCTTTTGTGTCTCCTAATATATATAAAAATAGAGTTAACATATGATCCAGCAATCCTTCTCCTGGGCATAGATCCAAAAAAGATGAAAACTCTAATCTGAAAAATATGTATGTCCAGTGTTCATTGTGACACTATCTACAGTAGCCAAGATGTAGAAGCAGCCCAAATGTCCATGGATAGATGAGTAGATAATGAAGATGTGGTATACAAACAATGGAGTATTACTCAACCATAAATAAAACTCTTTGCAATTTGTAACAACATAGATGGACCTAGATTATCATACTAAATCAAGTAAGCCAAAGAAAAATATCATACGATATCACTTGTATGTGGAATCCAGAAATGTGACACATATGAAATTATTTGCAAAACAGAAATAGACTCACAGGCACAGAAAATAAATTTATGGTTACTGAAAGAGGAAGGGGGGGATAAATTAGGAGTATACCATTAATAGATATATACTCATATATAAAGTAGATAAACAACAAGGTTCTACTGTATAACATGGGAAATTAAAGTCAATGTCTTACAATAACCTTTAATAGAAAAGAACCTGATAAAAATATATGTGTGTAAATACATATGCTATATGTTTATACAATGATTTTATACACATACACACACACACACACACACACACACACATATATATATATATATATAACTGAATCACTTTGCTGTATACCTGAAACTAACACAGCATTGTAAGTCCACTCTACTTCAATAAAAAATAATAGTCATAATACCAAAATAACTTTGACATAAGTAAAGCATCTGTTATTCCAACTAAATAGTATTTTGCTCCTACAGCTATTTGTTGAACACAGGTAGTATGTAATTCAGAGAAGAATATACTCCAGAGTGTTTTGCATATTAGTTCCTTGGTCCCTAGGCGTTAAAATGACCATCTTTAAACTCTCCATGCTGCTTGCTGTTGGAGGAGAGAATATAACTAAATTGAGGTTAAGTTTGTTCTATGTTCATCCCGTTGGTGACTCACTTAAAACATTCACAGCTTCTTTGCTTGAAATCATAAGCTTGAGAAATATTCTTGTCAGCCTAAAAGGATTCCCTGTTATTCATCTTCCTTCCATTCAAAGCTTTTCAGCCTTTTGTGTCTCCTGCGATTTTGCTTCTCCTGGTTTAGGAATGACAAGAGGTTGACAGGATCTCAAAAAAATAAATGCAAGGAGGGGAGAAAAATGGTTAAAACCAAAAAAAGCCCTATATGCTTTTTGATTTCTCTGTCTGCCAGGAAGTTTAACACTTGCCCCATTTAAAATGATCAGTATTTCCCACATGAAAGATACAAGGTTGCCTTTTTAAAATACGCCGTTTGTCATGCAGAAGCACACCCAGCACTGGCTGCACCTCACAGCACGCGTACTTGGTGGCTGTGGCTAATGAGGGAGAGCTTCACATCTGATAGGTCTTCTCTGCAAATTAAAGCTGGTTGTCTCAGAAAGACGTGGCGCTGATTTTGTAGTGAAATCGCTGCTCAGAAAGAAGAAGCAAACATAAGAAAATGGGGCAGCACCTATTTGCTCTTTTCATGGTGCATGGTATCAAAAAGTCATAATATGATATGGCAGCCTTGACAGAAGTGTCAGTGTTGAAAGTGACTGGCAGGGTTTCTTAGGGAGCAGAAAGTAACACCAAGTCACTGTTCAAGACACCCTCTTAATGAAGAGAACCTCCACTTTTGCTGTTTTGTTTCTAACACAGGGACTGGTCTGATTGGGAAGAACACCCTGTCTCTGCTGTCTGCCTGTTTTGTGAAAAGCAAGCAGAAACAATTGAGAAATTATGTATCCACATGAAGGTGAGGCACTTTTATTCATTTGAATCTTGTTTTGTTGTTCTGACAAGGATACGTTGATGATTACTGCACCTTCTTCATCTTCTGCCTTTAGTTTCTCGATTATTTTCCCCTTCCTAAAAGTGTTGTAAACAAAATGGAAGAGTCAGAGAGGGTCCATCAGGGAGAAGCAGAACTCAGGGCAATTAAGTATTGTGACGTGAACTGCTGGTAATTTTTTCAGAGAAGAATATACTCCAGAGTGTTTTGCATATTAGTTCCTTGGTCCCTAGGCGTTAAAATGACCATCTTTAAACTCTCCATGCTGCTTGCTGTTGGAGGAGAGAATATAACTAAATTGAGGTTAAGTTTGTTCTATGTTCATCCCGTTGGTGACTCACTTAAAACATTCACAGCTTCTTTGCTTGAAATCATAAGCTTGAGAAATATTCTTGTCAGCCTAAAAGGATTCCCTGTTATTCATCTTCCTTCCATTCAAAGCTTTTCAGCCTTTTGTGTCTCCTGCGATTTTGCTTCTCCTGGTTTAGGAATGACAAGATGTTGACAGGATCTCAAAAATAAATGCAAGGAGGGGAGAAAAATGGTTAAAACCAAAAAAAGCCCTATATGCTTTTTGATTTCTCTGTCTGCCAGGAAGTTTAACACTTGCCCCATTTAAAATGATCAGTATTTCCCACATGAAAGATACAAGGTTGCCTTTTTAAAATACGCCGTTTGTCATGCAGAAGCACACCCAGCACTGGCTGCACCTCACAGCACGCGTACTTGGTGGCTGTGGCTAATGAGGGAGAGCTTCACATCTGATAGGTCTTCTCTGCAAATTAAAGCTGGTTGTCTCAGAAAGACGTGGCGCTGATTTTGTAGTGAAATCGCTGCTCAGAAAGAAGAAGCAAACATAAGAAAATGGGGCAGCACCTATTTGCTCTTTTCATGGTGCATGGTATCAAAAAGTCATAATATGATATGGCAGCCTTGACAGAAGTGTCAGTGTTGAAAGTGACTGGCAGGGTTTCTTAGGGAGCAGAAAGTAACACCAAGTCACTGTTCAAGACACCCTCTTAATGAAGAGAACCTCCACTTTTGCTGTTTTGTTTCTAACACAGGGACTGGTCTGATTGGGAAGAACACCCTGTCTCTGCTGTCTGCCTGTTTTGTGAAAAGCAAGCAGAAACAATTGAGAAATTATGTATCCACATGAAGGTGAGGCACTTTTATTCATTTGAATCTTGTTTTGTTGTTCTGACAAGGATACGTTGATGATTACTGCACCTTCTTCATCTTCTGCCTTTAGTTTCTCGATTATTTTCCCCTTCCTAAAAGTGTTGTAAACAAAATGGAAGAGTCAGAGAGGGTCCATCAGGGAGAAGCAGAACTCAGGGCAATTAAGTATTGTTGACTGAACCTGGTGAACTGCTGGTTGGGATTTCACAGACCACTGGTGCCGTCCCACCTGAGACGCTTAGGGGGTGGTTCTGGCTTGGCCTGTGGGATCTGCAGCCATGGTTAACAACACCCAGAATGTGAGCAGGTTCTTTTTTCCAGTGCTTCTCATGCTGGTGAACATGGGAGCAGGAAATGAGAAAGTAGCCATTTACAGAGCCCCTGGGGGAGACGGGGTGGAGAGCCATCCAGATGGAGATGGCACAGAGCACAGGTGTTGTCTTACGGCTCCTTCATTTATAAGGATTTGGAGAGAAGAAATTTGAGGACATTTGCGGTTTGTATTTTCCCTTCTGGGTGCTATGTTATATTGGGAGTAGAATTGAATTTAACAGCAAAATATTCCTGGATTATTCTGATGTGTCCTCCCTCTACTTTCCCTACTCAGCTTTTCATTAGGGGAGCAGCCTCTCCTGTTTGACCCACCTGCGTTCTCATTCATAGACACTGTTCTTGGGTCAGTAAAACAAGGACCTGGAAGGTGTTCAAAAGACTATGACCAAATATTTACTCAAGTGAAAGGAGAATAATTTTGTCTGAAGCAGGTTGTCCCTAGTATGTGTGTAGTTTCCAGTATTCAAATGTAGCTCATGATATCCTATTGCCTTTTAATTGAAATGTACCTTGATCCCTCTATCCTGTGTAAGAATCCCCTTTGCAACTTCCTTGACTGGTGTCCTCAACCTCTGCTCAGTCACTTTTAGTGATAACATATCATGGAATCCTTCGTTACCCTACAGGTGGCACTACACTGAAGGCTTTACAAGGAGGTGGACAGTCTTTATTTTCTGTGAGCTTGTAGTCACGGGGAGTTAGATGGTCATTATTCTCTGTGAGCTTGTAGGTTGAAGCATTTACCCAGATGGGAGATTGCAGGAATGGAACAGAATAAAAAATAAGCCTGTGTATCATAAAAATCAAAAGACGTGTAATTTGTGGGAAGTCGTGAGTGAGGAGAAACTTGCAGATGTAAGCATCGTATTTGGCAGCATAAAAGGAAAAGCAGGATTTTTTTAATTGCCTATCATCTACTTGTGGAGCAGAGGACCTAGATTCATAATTCTAGTGAAGACACAAAGTACAATAGCACCGCATCTTACCTAGAGACTGAGGACACTTTTGTCAGACTGCAGAATGCGTACAGAGTAAATTATAAAAACTGGAGATATATGCTATGAACAACTAAAATGGTTAACTGACTGAGATGACTTGTTTGGACTAGGCTTTATAAAGCAATTGGATGTTGGGGGAAACAGTTAGATTTCGAAGACTTTGGTAGCAGATGATGAACTGAGGCTGAGTTCTACAGTGTTCAAACTCCTGTGAATAAACTGTCAGTTTGAAAGAGCATTCCTTCATTTATAAGGATTTGAGAAGAAATTTGAGGACATTTGCGGTTTGTATTTTCCCTTCTGGGTGCTATGTTATATTGGGAGTAGAATTGAATTTAACAGCAAAATATTCCTGGATTATTCTGATGTGTCCTCCCTCTACTTTCCCTACTCAGCTTTTCATTAGGGGAGCAGCCTCTCCTGTTTGACCCACCTGCGTTCTCATTCATAGACACTGTTCTTGGGTCAGTAAAACAAGGACCTGGAAGGTGTTCAAAAGACTATGACCAAATATTTACTCAAGTGAAAGGAGAATAATTTTGTCTGAAGCAGGTTGTCCCTAGTATGTGTGTAGTTTCCAGTATTCAAATGTAGCTCATGATATCCTATTGCCTTTTAATTGAAATGTACCTTGATCCCTCTATCCTGTGTAAGAATCCCCTTTGCAACTTCCTTGACTGGTGTCCTCAACCTCTGCTCAGTCACTTTTAGTGATAACATATCATGGAATCCTTCGTTACCCTACAGGTGGCACTACACTGAAGGCTTTACAAGGAGGTGGACAGTCTTTATTTTCTGTGAGCTTGTAGTCACGGGGAGTTAGATGGTCATTATTCTCTGTGAGCTTGTAGGTTGAAGCATTTACCCAGATGGGAGATTGCAGGAATGGAACAGAATAAAAAATAAGCCTGTGTATCATAAAAATCAAAAGACGTGTAATTTGTGGGAAGTCGTGAGTGAGGAGAAACTTGCAGATGTAAGCATCGTATTTGGCAGCATAAAAGGAAAAGCAGGATTTTTTTAATTGCCTATCATCTACTTGTGGAGCAGAGGACCTAGATTCATAATTCTAGTGAAGACACAAAGTACAATAGCACCGCATCTTACCTAGAGACTGAGGACACTTTTGTCAGACTGCAGAATGCGTACAGAGTAAATTATAAAAACTGGAGATATATGCTATGAACAACTAAAATGGTTAACTGACTGAGATGACTTGTTTGGACTAGGCTTTATAAAGCAATTGGATGTTGGGGGAAACAGTTAGATTTCGAAGACTTTGGTAGCAGATGATGAACTGAGGCTGAGTTCTACAGTGTTCAAACTCCTGTGAATAAACTGTCAGTTTACAATTTCATCCTGAAAGATTAAATAATTTGTATGCTTACAGATATATTCTTTTTTTTTTAGGATGCACATGAGTTTGATCTCCTCAAAATAAAGTCAGAACTTGGTAAGTTTGATTCGGACACTGTTTTCCAAAAATGACACTGCATTTTTCCATCCACCATCCCGTGAACAAAGCCTGTGTTCCACAGTCAGGATTGCAGAGTGCAAAGCCAGAATGTGTCTCCACAGATGGTCTCCATAAAACTGCCTCCAACAGTGATTCAGTCATTTTGAACTATAATATTCAAATATGGTTTTGATTTCATAGTTTTTTGTGGTTTTTTTTTTACACATACAATATCATCAAATAAAATACAAGTTAATGATTAATATCTTTCCTAAGGTGGAGAGGGCTAGTGGGAAAATACATGGGTTTTGAAGTCAGGCTAGAGTTTCTAGTCCAGCTGCAGCACTTACTGGCTGCGTGACACTGGGCCTCAGGTCAGCAGACTGTTGCAGAGAATGGATTGTGTGTGTAGAACACCTGCTGTGCTGCTTGGTGATGTAGCTCTGTTGTTTATTTTACATGTACCCAATTAGATCACATGATAGAAATATTAGGATTATGAAGACATAAAGTACTGACTTGCTAATACACTCAAGACCATAGAAAGCCCACTTCCCACCCCTCAACTCACCATTGCTTTCCTGGACTCTTCAAAGTGTTACTTTATTTTGCCGCTCTTATAGACATGTATATGTGTTGTGTATAGATTAATAGTCAAGAACATGGGCTGTGGAACCTTGTGTCAGACTCTGGCTCTACCACTTACTAGTTGTGTAGCTTTAGACCATTTTGTATAATGTGGGTACAGTAACACCACTGTAGTAGGGTATTGGACAAGGATTAAATGTGTTAATGCATGGAAAGTGATTAGAGCAGCACCTGACACCTAAGCCCTATGTAAGTACTGGTTGTTATTATTTACTATCTGTTATTATGCTTTCAATCTACACTTCCTCTTCAGATTAGTTAATAAAGAGAAGTGATTCTTTCTTGTAAGGTTCTTTTCTTACAAGAAAAAAAACTTGTAACAGTGCTGAAATGGGTCTGACCAGTTGTCTGTTGATCCTGTGTACTATCATTTTCAGGACTGAATTTCTATCAGCAAGTGAAACTGGTCAACTTCATTCGGAGGCAAATTCACCAGTGTAGGTGTTATGGCTGCCGTGAAAAGTTCAAGTCCAAAGCAGACCTAAGGACTCACATGGAAGAAGCTAAACATACTTCACTGCTTCCTGAAAAACAGATATGGGATCAACCACAGTGAGTACTGCCCTACCAGACATATATTTCTTTGCTCCTTCTCCATTATTTCATCTGTTTATTTAATTCCTTTAAACTTAAATTTTAAAAAATGCAAGCTTACTGTAAAAAGTAAAAATCTTCAAAAACCTTGTCTCGGGGCTCCCTGGTGGTCCAGTGGGTAGAGTCTGCCTTGCAGTGCAAGGCGCTGGTCTGATCTCTGGCCTGGGAAGATCCCATATGCCACCGAGCAACTAGACTGGTGTGTCCAATGACCACCCAATGCTCTGGGCGCATGTGCCCAGAGCCTAGTGCTCTGCAACAGGAGAGGCCACTGCTATGGGAGACCCACACAGGCTAAAAATAAAGATGAATGAAAATAAACAAATAGAAAACCAATAAAAGAGGCACAAATTAAAAAAATAATAAAAACCTTGTTTTTAAAATAACCTACCAGCTACAAATGTAATCAGCTACTTCAGATTTTATGGTATAGAGATATAGATAGATATAAAACTATAGACTTTTAAGTGATATTTTATTAACAGAGTATATCTTATATATCCACTACACATCTATTGCATCATTTTTAATGGTTTCCAAATAGTCTATTGTATGAATGTATCCTACTTTTTACATATTTAGGATTTTTATGTTTTGTTCTTCTAAATAGTGATACAGTTAAGATCCATAGGCCTGCATTTTTGCACACTTAGGTATTTCATTTAGATAAACTCCTAGAGATAAAGCTACTGTGTGAACTGGTATATAATTGCTAGGGCTTTTGATGCATATTTTGCACCTTGGCACTTTTAAAAACATGAAGCAGTTGTTCTGCTGGCTATTATGCAATCTACACTTCCTCTTCAGATAAAAAACTTTCTTGTAAGGTTCTTTTCTTACAAGAAAAACTTGTAACAGTGCTGAAAGGGTCTGACCAGTTGTCTGTTGATCCTGTGTACTATCATTTTCAGGACTGAATTTCTATCAGCAAGTGAAACTGGTCAACTTCATTCGGAGGCAAATTCACCAGTGTAGGTGTTATGGCTGCCGTGAAAAGTTCAAGTCCAAAGCAGACCTAAGGACTCACATGGAAGAAGCTAAACATACTTCACTGCTTCCTGAAAAACAGATATGGGATCAACCACAGTGAGTACTGCCCTACCAGACATATATTTCTTTGCTCCTTCTCCATTATTTCATCTGTTTATTTAATTCCTTTAAACTTAAATTTTAAAAAATGCAAGCTTACTGTAAAAAGTAAAAATCTTCAAAAACCTTGTCTCGGGGCTCCCTGGTGGTCCAGTGGGTAGAGTCTGCCTTGCAGTGCAAGGGGCGCTGGTCTGATCTCTGGCCTGGGAAGATCCCATATGCCACCGAGCAACTAGACTGGTGTGTCCAATGACCACCCAATGCTCTGGAGCGCATGTGCCCAGAGCCTAGTGCTCTGCAACAGGAGAGGCCACTGCTATGGGAGACCCACACAGGCTAAAAATAAAGATGAATGAAAATAAACAAATAGAAAACCAATAAAAGAGGCACAAATTAAAAAAATAATAAAAACCTTGTTTTTAAAATAACCTACCAGCTACAAATGTAATCAGCTACTTCAGATTTTATGGTATAGAGATATAGATAGATATAAAACTATAGACTTTTAAGTGATATTTTATTAACAGAGTATATCTTATATATCCACTACACATCTATTGCATCATTTTTAATGGTTTCCAAATAGTCTATTGTATGAATGTATCCTACTTTTTACATATTTAGGATTTTTATGTTTTGTTCTTCTAAATAGTGATACAGTTAAGATCCATAGGCCTGCATTTTTGCACACTTAGGTATTTCATTTAGATAAACTCCTAGAGATAAAGCTACTGTGTGAACTGGTATATAATTGCTAGGGCTTTTGATGCATATTTTGCACCTTGGCACTTTTAAAAACATGAAGCAGTTGTTCTGCTGGTACATACCTGTTGAGGTGGTGTCAGACTCCCAGGTATCCTTCACCAGACTCACCTTCTGAGATGGTTCCAAATCACTCTGGGTAATCTCTGTTGAGGGAACTTCTGAGAAGTTGTGGGGTTCCAGCTCCTCAGAGGCTCCTCTGTTCTCAGGCAGTGTTCAATCAGAGCCCCAAGTAGTCTAGACAAAAAGCTCTAGCTTCTCCTCTTTAGAAAAGCCCAGGTTTATGAGAGACAGAGTCAGCCCTGGACTGACCTGAGACCCTGTTCCTACAATTCTTCTTATGTAGGTCAAAGCCCTTAGATTTCAGAACTGATGACACAGTATATCGAGAGAAGGAGCCAGAGCAATAGACTTAAAGTTCTGTAGATGTTTTCATTTTTTTAATTTATAATAAAAGGAAGTGATGTGATTAGGAAAAGGGAAAAATAAAAAACCATGAGCAGAAACAATTGTTTTCATTGGATATCTGAAGGGGTAGTGTATGAAAGAGTGTTTGAACTTTGTTATCCCTAGAGAAGAACTGGGACCTTTGAGTAGAAATGAGACGGATGTCATTTTTTGTTTTGTTTTGTTTTGTTTTTCATTTTTAGCTTTATACACAGAGGTATTATTTAATAGCTAGAGCTGCCTGATAGTACAGTAGGCTGCCTTTTAAGATTGTGTCTTGTAATGTTCGATATCAAGAAAAGGCTGAAATGCCAGCTAACAAGGATACTAGGAAGACTGATGTCAGCCAGTAAAGGTCAAAGTAAAATTAATTCAGAAGTCCTCTCCCTTTACAGCCTTTGCAAAATGCAGTTGAAATTGTTGGCAAGGAAACCTAGCAAAATTATAGTAATGTGTACATTCAACTGCCTAGAAATTTTCTATAGTTTTGATTATTCAATATATGTGTTGTTGCTTTCAGATATTATTTTCCAACCTATGAAAACGACAGTCTGCTGTGTACACTGTCTGACAGTGAAAGTGACCTGACAGCTCAGGAACAAAATGGAAATATTGCCATCATTAGTGAAGATATGTCTAAACTGCATGCTTTGAAACAAAGCAGTATTTTGAACCAGTTGCTACTACATGAGTCCTTGAAAAACTAGAAGAAACTGCCACAGAAGCAGTGTTTTATGTTTTCTCCTATGAGACAGACACAAAAGAATACTTTAAAGTTGAACACCTGCGAAGGATTAGTCCTTGGTAAAATAAACTTTTTAAAAGTGATCTTTTTTTTTCCCAAAAATAAAGTAGAAGCTAAATAAAATGATGACTTTTTGTATCGGGGCTCTACAGTTTTATTATGTAATCATTGTAAATGATCTTATTTCATTCGACCATTATCCATAATAAGGAAGACATGCGATTCGCAAAGAAATGAAATGTTCAAATTATTCATAAAGCTAATTTCAACCAGTAGTTTCAGTTTCTACTCCACAGACTTTCTTCATCCAACAAGTCACAAAACTTGACAGATGTGTGCGTTCTGTACTGCAGTGGGTCAGCTGTAAATGTAGGGACCAGAAGAGGAGCCACAGAGGAGGACAGTGGTCAGAGTCCCGGATGATGCAGAGATTGGGCACTACTTCAGAGTAATCAACATCTGACTGTATTATTATTATTGCTTTCCACCTCAATTTTCATTGAGGGTAGTGTATGAAAGAGTGTTTGAACTTTGTTATCCCTAGAGAAGAACTGGGACCTTTGAGTAGAAATGAGACGGATGTCATTTTTTGTTTTGTTTTGTTTTGTTTTTCATTTTTAGCTTTATACACAGAGGTATTATTTAATAGCTAGAGCTGCCTGATAGTACAGTAGGCTGCCTTTTAAGATTGTGTCTTGTAATGTTCGATATCAAGAAAAGGCTGAAATGCCAGCTAACAAGGATACTAGGAAGACTGATGTCAGCCAGTAAAGGTCAAAGTAAAATTAATTCAGAAGTCCTCTCCCTTTACAGCCTTTGCAAAATGCAGTTGAAATTGTTGGCAAGGAAACCTAGCAAAATTATAGTAATGTGTACATTCAACTGCCTAGAAATTTTCTATAGTTTTGATTATTCAATATATGTGTTGTTGCTTTCAGATATTATTTTCCAACCTATGAAAACGACAGTCTGCTGTGTACACTGTCTGACAGTGAAAGTGACCTGACAGCTCAGGAACAAAATGGAAATATTGCCATCATTAGTGAAGATATGTCTAAACTGCATGCTTTGAAACAAAGCAGTATTTTGAACCAGTTGCTACTACATGAGTCCTTGAAAAACTAGAAGAAACTGCCACAGAAGCAGTGTTTTATGTTTTCTCCTATGAGACAGACACAAAAGAATACTTTAAAGTTGAACACCTGCGAAGGATTAGTCCTTGGTAAAATAAACTTTTTAAAAGTGATCTTTTTTTTTCCAAAAGTAAAGTAGAAGCTAAATAAAATGATGACTTTTTGTATCGGGGCTCTACAGTTTTATTATGTAATCATTGTAAATGATCTTATTTCATTCGACCATTATCCATAATAAGGAAGACATGCGATTCGCAAAGAAATGAAATGTTCAAATTATTCATAAAGCTAATTTCAACCAGTAGTTTCAGTTTCTACTCCACAGACTTTCTTCATCCAACAAGTCACAAAACTTGACAGATGTGTGCGTTCTGTACTGCAGTGGGTCAGCTGTAAATGTAGGGCCCAGAAGAGGAGCCACAGAGGAGGACAGTGGTCAGAGTCCCGGATGATGCAGAGATTGGGCACTACTTCAGAGTAATCAACATCTGACTGTATTATTATTATTGCTTTCCACCTCAAGTTACTTAACTCCCAAAAAATGAACATCAAGACAACTTCACTTTCCCCTACAGTGGATACATATCTAACACATGAGTATCATTTGAAAAAAAAAAAACATGACCACAGTACCATTATGACATCTAACAGAATTAACAATAACTTCTTAATATCATGTGTATTTCATTTACTCTAGTTGATAAGTATGTTTAGGTACTATCTGATGCATCATTATTAAGTTCCCCATCAAACCATTTTAGTATCCATTGGAATTTGTTTTATCTAGAATTTCTTTTTTGTGCTTGCAAAGTGGTGATTTTCCATCATTTTTTTACCAATGAGTTCTTTACAGCATGTGTGCTTGAACTGGAGTCTGAAGTTCTAGTTTTATTTTTAGGTTTTTTTTTTTTGTCCACTTCTATTCATTTTTCATTTATTTATCATTGTTCTTTGGCCTATGTGGGCCTCCCATTGCAGTGGCCTCTTTCGCTGCAGAGCACCAACTCTGGGCGCATGTGCTCCAGACCTCTGGCTCAGTAGTTGGACACATTAGTCCAGCCACTCCACGGCACATGGAATCTTCCCAGGCCAGGGATCGAACCAGCGCTCCTTGCACTGCAAGGTGGTGTCCTTACCCACTGGACCACCTGGAGAAGCCCCTTTTTAATTTATTTTTTAATTGGCGGAAGATTGCTTTACAATGTTGTGTTGGTTTCTGCTGCACAATGCACATCAGCCATAATTATACATACATCCTCTCTCTCATAAACCTCCCTCTCTTTCCCTCACCCTAGCCCTCTAGGTCATCACAAAGTGCCAGCCTGCACTGCCTGTGTTATATCGCAGCTTCCTATCAACTATCTGTTTGACACATGGCAGTGTATACATATCAATGCTACATTTTCCATTCATCCCACCCTCCCTTTCTCCCACTGTCCACAAGTCTGTACTCTACATCTGTGTGTAGAGTTCTAGTTTTCCAGAAGTTCTGGAAAACTTCTGAAGTTCTAGTTTTCAAATGTTACTCCCAGCCAATATAGGCAGTGCCTCAGGACTAATCTTGAAGTTGTTTGGTATGACCTATGCAAAATCTGAAGACTAGTCTCCCACCATATGATCCAAAATTGACTGGATTCGTAAACCAGCCATGCAGCCACCCATACAAGGCTTTTCACTGAAAACCAGCAAATACATGGGAGCCCTTATTTAATGAAGAAATACCTAAGTTAAAGATAAAATTAAGTTTTTGTTTGTTTTTTGATACAATTAAGTTTTACAAACAAAGGTGGGGATTCCATCATGGTACAATGGTTAAGAATTCACCTTGTAATGCAAGGGACACCAGTTTGATCCCTGGTCCCAGAAGGTCACCACATGCCATGGAACAACTAAACCCATGTGCCACAACTAGTGAGCCTGCACTCTAGAGCCTGTGAACTGCAACTATTAAACCCATGTGGTGCAACTGCTGAAGCCCACATGCCTAGAGCCTGTGCTCTGCAGCAAGAGGAGCCACTGGCATGAGAAGCCTGTGCACTGCAACAAAGAATTGCCCCCACTCACCACAGCTAGAGAAAGACCATGTGCTGCAGCGAAGACCCACCACACCCAATAAATAAGTCTTTTTTAAAAAACCAAACATCAACAAGGCAATTATCCTGTGCCTAGAAACTAATGTCTCTAGGAATCACATTTGTTCAGGAATTCAAGGGATGTCTGAAATGTTCCTAGAATATGCTTCAGTCT
Source organism: Tragulus kanchil (assembly GCA_022376925.1). Taxonomy (NCBI): domain Eukaryota; kingdom Metazoa; phylum Chordata; class Mammalia; order Artiodactyla; family Tragulidae; genus Tragulus; species Tragulus kanchil. The sequence continues at coordinate 73,449,809 of JAIOJX010000030.1, forward strand.
CGGGACAGGAGCAATGACAAGATGTGAACAAAATAAATGAAGAGTAATTAAGCTTTAGAAAGAGAAAGCTTTTTTGAGATCTTAGAGAATAGATCTGATAGACATTAATAGAAAAATGAAGTTGAAGGACTGACCAGTTCATAAATAAAGGGACAGGGTTACTTGGTTATTAAGAGGTTATTTCATAAGTTGGTAGATATTCGGTGGAACCATGTGAAACATAAGGACACAGATAACAACTTAGTTCCAAGGAAATTGAACAAGAATATAAGCAAGTCTTAACAAATTGTACTGACTGTCCCAGCGGGAACATGAATATAGACGACTACTGGGCAGAGTGCTCTCTTAGAGCCGCACAGATCCTCCTGGAGAAGAACCACTGGGGAACTGCCTTCAAGAATAGACAGTGGTGCCAAATGTACCTGAAGTCTGGCACATTTGAGACAGGAATAGCAGTCAAGTAAACTATTCAGGGCACAACTGAATGAGTTTCCAGATGTCATTGTAACTAAACATAAGGACGCAAGTGCTGCCTGTACCCAGAGGGAGCACACCTGAGGAATTTTGAGAATTCTGACTCTAAATGAAGGCAACAAGAAAGATGAAACATCACAGGAGAGAGTGACCAGGACAATGATAAATGGAGTCTAACCCCAGTTGACTGTTAGCCCAGTCAGAAGATACATACTGAATGTCTAATTTGGAAATGTGAGTGTGCCCAAGGTTTTTATTGAGTGGTTGCTTTTGGGCAGAACAGAATCTAGTGACTTACCCCTCAGAACAGAAGACCCCAGTAGACGAGTCTAAATGAGAAGGGTAACACTTCTCTGGGCCAGAAAGGAGAGTACATGTTTTAAAAGAAAATTTAAAAAGCATCAGATCCTATAATTACTATTAGGCCTATATGTGTTAGGGGAAAGAAGGAATCAACTTAAGAAATAAGTTATACTGTGACAAACTCAGCCGTTCCTCCCAGAAAGATGCAGAGAGAAATTGGCCACTAAGACATGTCCACTATTGCTGGAAAAGGTGGAACAGAGCAGAATACTGCTGGAGGTCTGGACCAATCAAAAGTGGGAAAAGTTCTTCTGAGCTGAGGAGGGCTCGCCAGAGGTTTGTGTTCTTGCCACTACTTTTAGTCTGGTGGTCCAGTTCCCCAGTATTACAATACACAGCAAGAATAATAGTTTAGCTGGGTTTACAGCTGCCTAGAAAGAAGATGCATTTCTCAGCCTCTCTTGCAGTCCAGGGGATAAGCATATCCCTTCTTTTCTACTTTGCCTCACTGCATTTTTTAGATACTGCCTTTTACAGATAACAACTTAGTTCCAAGGAAATTGAACAAGAATATAAGCAAGTCTTAACAAATTGTACTGACTGTCCCAGCGGAACATGAATATAGCGACTACTGGGCAGAGTGCTCTCTTAGAGCCGCACAGATCCTCCTGGAGAAGAACCACTGGGGAACTGCCTTCAAGAATAGACAGTGGTGCCAAATGTACCTGAAGTCTGGCACATTTGAGACAGGAATAGCAGTCAAGTAAACTATTCAGGGCACAACTGAATGAGTTTCCAGATGTCATTGTAACTAAACATAAGGACGCAAGTGCTGCCTGTACCCAGAGGGAGCACACCTGAGGAATTTTGAGAATTCTGACTCTAAATGAAGGCAACAAGAAAGATGAAACATCACAGGAGAGAGTGACCAGGACAATGATAAATGGAGTCTAACCCCAGTTGACTGTTAGCCCAGTCAGAAGATACATACTGAATGTCTAATTTGGAAATGTGAGTGTGCCCAAGGTTTTTATTGAGTGGTTGCTTTTGGGCAGAACAGAATCTAGTGACTTACCCCTCAGAACAGAAGACCCCAGTAGACGAGTCTAAATGAGAAGGGTAACACTTCTCTGGGCCAGAAAGGAGAGTACATGTTTTAAAAGAAAATTTAAAAAGCATCAGATCCTATAATTACTATTAGGCCTATATGTGTTAGGGGAAAGAAGGAATCAACTTAAGAAATAAGTTATACTGTGACAAACTCAGCCGTTCCTCCCAGAAAGATGCAGAGAGAAATTGGCCACTAAGACATGTCCACTATTGCTGGAAAAGGTGGAACAGAGCAGAATACTGCTGGAGGTCTGGACCAATCAAAAGTGGGAAAAGTTCTTCTGAGCTGAGGAGGGCTCGCCAGAGGTTTGTGTTCTTGCCACTACTTTTAGTCTGGTGGTCCAGTTCCCCCCAGTATTACAATACACAGCAAGAATAATAGTTTAGCTGGGTTTACAGCTGCCTAGAAAGAAGATGCATTTCTCAGCCTCTCTTGCAGTCCAGGGGATAAGCATATCCCTTCTTTTCTACTTTGCCTCACTGCATTTTTTAGATACTGCCTTTTCTACAAATTGAAGGTTCATGGCAACCCTGCATGAGTCAAGTTTATCAGCTCCATTTTTCAAGCAGCATTTGCTCACTTCATGTCTCTCACATTTTGGTAATGCTCAAGGTATTCCAGACTTTTTCATTATTATTATTATTATATTTGGTTGATGATCTGTGATCATTGATTTTTATGTTACTGGTGTCATTATTTTGGGGGGCCATGAGCACCCCAAATCAGCCCTCTCTTTAGGATTCCCGATTCTCTGAAACAAAGTTTTAAACATAGGCCAATAAATAGCCTGACAGTGGCTCTAAGTGTTCAAGTAAAAGGAAGTGTCACATGTCTCACTTTAAAACAAAAGCTAGAAATTATTTAGGTTAGTGAGGAAGGCATGTTGGAAGGTGAGACAGACCAGAAGCTAGGTCTTGCACCAAACAGCCAAGTTGTGACCACAATGGAAAAGTTCTTGAAGGAGATCAAAAGCGCTCCTCCAGTGAACACATGCATGATAAAGCAAAACAACCTTATTGCTGATACTGGGAAATGTTTAATGTTTTGGATAGAAGATCAAACAAGCCACATTCCTTGAAGCCAAAGCCTGATCCACAGTAAGGCCCTTACTCTCTTCAGTTCCCTGAAAGCTGAGAGGAGAGAGGAGAGGAAGCTTAAGAAGAAAAGTTTAAAGCTGCCAGAAGGTGGCTCATGAAGTTTAAGGAAAGAAGCCATCTTCATCACATCAAAGTGCAGGGTCAAGCAGCAAGTGCTGGTGTAGAAGCTGCAGCAAGGTGTCCACTATTGCTGGAAAAGGTGGAACAGAGCAGAATACTGCTGGAGGTCTGGACCAATCAAAAGTGGGAAAAGTTCTTCTGAGCTGAGGAGGGCTCGCCAGAGGTTTGTGTTCTTGCCACTACTTTTAGTCTGGTGGTCCAGTTCCCCAGTATTACAATACACAGCAAGAATAATAGTTTAGCTGGGTTTACAGCTGCCTAGAAAGAAGATGCATTTCTCAGCCTCTCTTGCAGTCCAGGGGATAAGCATATCCCTTCTTTTCTACTTTGCCTCACTGCATTTTTTAGATACTGCCTTTTCTACAAATTGAAGGTTCATGGCAACCCTGCATGAGTCAAGTTTATCAGCTCCATTTTTCAAGCAGCATTTGCTCACTTCATGTCTCTCACATTTTGGTAATGCTCAAGGTATTCCAGACTTTTTCATTATTATTATTATTATATTTGGTTGATGATCTGTGATCATTGATTTTTATGTTACTGGTGTCATTATTTTGGGGGGCCATGAGCACCCCAAATCAGCCCTCTCTTTAGGATTCCCTATTCTCTGAAACAAAGTTTTAAACATAGGCCAATAAATAGCCTGACAGTGGCTCTAAGTGTTCAAGTAAAAGGAAGTGTCACATGTCTCACTTTAAAACAAAAGCTAGAAATTATTTAGGTTAGTGAGGAAGGCATGTTGGAAGGTGAGACAGACCAGAAGCTAGGTCTTGCACCAAACAGCCAAGTTGTGACCACAATGGAAAAGTTCTTGAAGGAGATCAAAAGCGCTCCTCCAGTGAACACATGCATGATAAAGCAAAACAACCTTATTGCTGATACTGGGAAATGTTTAATGTTTTGGATAGAAGATCAAACAAGCCACATTCCTTGAAGCCAAAGCCTGATCCACAGTAAGGCCCTTACTCTCTTCAGTTCCCTGAAAGCTGAGAGGAGAGAGGAGAGGAAGCTTAAGAAGAAAAGTTTAAAGCTGCCAGAAGGTGGCTCATGAAGTTTAAGGAAAGAAGCCATCTTCATCACATCAAAGTGCAGGGTCAAGCAGCAAGTGCTGGTGTAGAAGCTGCAGCAAGGTATCCATAAGACTTTGCTAAGAGAATTTATGAAGGTGACTATACTAAACAACAGATTTCAATGTAGACAAAACAGCCTTCTATTGGAAGAAGATGCCACCTAGGACTTTCATAGCTGGAGGAAAAAAGTCAATACCTGGGTTCAAAGGACAAGACAACTCACCTGTTACGGACTAATGCAACTGATGACTGCAAGTTGAAGCCAGTGCACATTTACCATTTCAAAAATTGTAGGGTCCTTAAGAATTATGCTGGGGCTTCCCTTGTGGCTCAGTGGATAAGAACCCATCTGCCAATGCAGGAGACACAGGTTCGAGCCCTGATCCAGGAGGATCCTACATACCGCAGAGCAGCTAAACCCACACATCAACAAAGACACAGCACAGCCAAAAATAAATAAATAAAAGTTTAAAAAAAAAAAGAATTATGCTATGTATACCCTACCTGTGCTCTGTAAAGGGAATAACTAAGCGTGGTAACAAGTGGGTGACAGCACACCTGTTCACAACATGGTTTACAGAGTATCTTAAGTCCACTGCTTAGATATGCTCAAAAAAAAAAAAAGATCCCTTTCAAAATATTAGTGCTCATTGACAAGGTACCTGGTCCCCCATGAGCTCTGATGGAACTGTGCAACCAGATTCGTGTTGTTTTCATACCTCCTAACATAGCATCCATTCTTGAGCCCATATATCAAAGAGTCAATTCAACTTCTAAGCCTAATTATTAACAAATAAATTTTCTAAGGCTAGAGCTGCCATAGATGGTGATTCTTCTAATGGATCTGGGAAAAACCAGTTGAGACCTTTTGGAAAGGATTCAGCATTCTAGATGCCACTAACAGTATTTAAGATTTATGGGGAAAGTTCAAAATATCAAAATTAACAGATGATTGAAAGATTTCAGTCCTCGTGGATGACTTTGAGAAGTTCAGGATTTCATTGGAGGAAGTAACTGTAGATGGAGTGGAAATAGCAAAACAACTAGAATTATAAGTGGAGCCTAAAGATGTGACTAAATTGCCACAGTCTCATACAAAACTTGAATGGGTGCAGAGTCACTTCTTAAGGATGAACAGTGAAAGTGGTTTCTTGAGATGGAGTCTATTCCTGATGAAGATGCTATGGAGATTGTTGAAATGACAACAAAGGATTTATTTAGACTGTTACGTAAACAATACAGCAGCAGGGTTTGAGAGGGTTGACTCCAATTTTGAAAGAAATTTTGAAGATAAATGCCATCAAACACCATTGCGTGCCTGCTGCAGAGAAATCATTCATGAAAGAAAGAATCACTCGATGAGTTGAACTATTGCCTTGTTTTAAGAAATTGCTACAGTGACCGCAGCTTTCAGCAGCCACCAGCCTGATCAGCCAGGACCATCAACATCAAGGCAAGACCTTCCACCAGCAAGAGGATTATTATGACTCAGTGAACGCAGCTTTCAGCAGCCACCAGCCTGATCAGCCAGGACCATCAACATCAAGGCAAGACCTTCCACCAGCAAGAGGATTATGACTCAGTGAAGGTTCAAATGATAGTTAGAATTTTTTAGCAATATTTTTTAATTAAGGTATTGTTTCTGTTAGACATAACACAATTGCAAACTTAGTATAGTGTAAACACAACTTCAATATGCACTGGGAAGTCAAAAAATTTATGTGACCTGCTTTCTTGCAATATTTACTTCGTTGCAGTTGTCTGAAACCAAGCCTGCAGTGTCTCTAAGGTATGCCTGTACCCCAAAATATTAGTGCTCATTGACAAGGTACCTGGTCCCCCATGAGCTCTGATGGAACTGTGCAACCAGATTCGTGTTGTTTTCATACCTCCTAACATAGCATCCATTCTTGAGCCCATATATCAAAGAGTCAATTCAACTTCTAAGCCTAATTATTAACAAATAAATTTTCTAAGGCTAGAGCTGCCATAGATGGTGATTCTTCTAATGGATCTGGGAAAAACCAGTTGAGACCTTTTGGAAAGGATTCAGCATTCTAGATGCCACTAACAGTATTTAAGATTTATGGGGAAAGTTCAAAATATCAAAATTAACAGATGATTGAAAGATTTCAGTCCTCGTGGATGACTTTGAGAAGTTCAGGATTTCATTGGAGGAAGTAACTGTAGATGGAGTGGAAATAGCAAAACAACTAGAATTATAAGTGGAGCCTAAAGATGTGACTAAATTGCCACAGTCTCATACAAAACTTGAATGGGTGCAGAGTCACTTCTTAAGGATGAACAGTGAAAGTGGTTTCTTGAGATGGAGTCTATTCCTGATGAAGATGCTATGGAGATTGTTGAAATGACAACAAAGGATTTATTTAGACTGTTACGTAAACAATACAGCAGCAGGGTTTGAGAGGGTTGACTCCAATTTTGAAAGAAATTTTGAAGATAAATGCCATCAAACACCATTGCGTGCCTGCTGCAGAGAAATCATTCATGAAAGAAAGAATCACTCGATGAGTTGAACTATTGCCTTGTTTTAAGAAATTGCTACAGTGACCGCAGCTTTCAGCAGCCACCAGCCTGATCAGCCAGGACCATCAACATCAAGGCAAGACCTTCCACCAGCAAGAGGATTATTATGACTCAGTGAACGCAGCTTTCAGCAGCCACCAGCCTGATCAGCCAGGACCATCAACATCAAGGCAAGACCTTCCACCAGCAAGAGGATTATGACTCAGTGAAGGTTCAAATGATAGTTAGAATTTTTTAGCAATATTTTTTAATTAAGGTATTGTTTCTGTTAGACATAACACAATTGCAAACTTAGTATAGTGTAAACACAACTTCAATATGCACTGGGAAGTCAAAAAATTTATGTGACCTGCTTTCTTGCAATATTTACTTCGTTGCAGTTGTCTGAAACCAAGCCTGCAGTGTCTCTAAGGTATGCCTGTACTTGCTTGTCTTCCTTAAGAAACTGGACAGACTTGCCCTTTGCTTTGCTTTCATCCTTTCCTGACTTCTTTTGCTTAGGATATAGACATCTACATATGGGACAGTGAAGTCCAAGCCACACATGGTGGGAAAACCGTGTGGAAGGACTCTGGATCCCTGACTATGGAAGGTTACACCATAGCCTTCTAGGCACTGGAATGCTTACCTAGACATTATGGAAGGACTCTGGATCCCTGACTGTGGAAGGTTACACCATAGCCTTCTAGGCACTGGAATGCTTACCTAGACATTATGTGAGCAGAATAAGCTTCAACTTTCCCCCTGTTATTGTGGATTTTCTATCATTCATAACTGAAAATAATCCTAATACACCTAGAGATTCAAGCTGCAGAAATGTCAACAGCTTTAGTTCAGGAACTTGCTGAGGATGTTTTCAGGTGGAAACAAATGGCAGGGGATGAAGGAGAAACTTCCCTTGCATAGAAAGTTTCACACACCCAAGCAACTCCACAGCAAAAGACAACAGCATGAGCAGTGATGTCATTATTTAAAGTCCATATTCCATGGATCAGGGAATGTTGGAGACAGAGTACCCAAAGGGGAAATGGAGTTTAAGAGGTGTTAACAATTAAAAGTATGGAGGTACCATTAACAGAGGTAGGAAGAACAGGGTTTGGTTTTAAGCATATTGGACTGAGCAGAGTTTGAAGGTGAGAGGAAAGATCTGCATCCTGAGATGTTTTGTGAGTCCTCAGGGGATGGGATATTCAGTGGATGGAATCCTGGGACTGTGGAAAACTGAGACATCCCATTACCTGGGTATCTGGAGTAACAGGTGTTAAGATTCTAGATGGGAGAGAAAGACCTCTCAAAAACAGACTCAAGACTGCACTTGCCATGACTGCTTGTTCTAAACTTCACAAGAATGCAAAAATAATGAGGAAGAGAATTTTTAGCAATATTTTTAATTAAGGTATTGTTTCTGTTAGACATAACAATTCAATTTAGTATAGTGTAAACACAACTTCAATATGCACTGGGAAGTCAAAAAATTTATGTGACCTGCTTTCTTGCAATATTTACTTCGTTGCAGTTGTCTGAAACCAAGCCTGCAGTGTCTCTAAGGTATGCCTGTACTTGCTTGTCTTCCTTAAGAAACTGGACAGACTTGCCCTTTGCTTTGCTTTCATCCTTTCCTGACTTCTTTTGCTTAGGATATAGACATCTACATATGGGACAGTGAAGTCCAAGCCACACATGGTGGGAAAACCGTGTGGAAGGACTCTGGATCCCTGACTATGGAAGGTTACACCATAGCCTTCTAGGCACTGGAATGCTTACCTAGACATTATGGAAGGACTCTGGATCCCTGACTGTGGAAGGTTACACCATAGCCTTCTAGGCACTGGAATGCTTACCTAGACATTATGTGAGCAGAATAAGCTTCAACTTTCCCCCTGTTATTGTGGATTTTCTATCATTCATAACTGAAAATAATCCTAATACACCTAGAGATTCAAGCTGCAGAAATGTCAACAGCTTTAGTTCAGGAACTTGCTGAGGATGTTTTCAGGTGGAAACAAATGGCAGGGGATGAAGGAGAAACTTCCCTTGCATAGAAAGTTTCACACACCCAAGCAACTCCACAGCAAAAGACAACAGCATGAGCAGTGATGTCATTATTTAAAGTCCATATTCCATGGATCAGGGAATGTTGGAGACAGAGTACCCAAAGGGGAAATGGAGTTTAAGAGGTGTTAACAATTAAAAGTATGGAGGTACCATTAACAGAGGTAGGAAGAACAGGGTTTGGTTTTAAGCATATTGGACTGAGCAGAGTTTGAAGGTGAGAGGAAAGATCTGCATCCTGAGATGTTTTGTGAGTCCTCAGGGGATGGGATATTCAGTGGATGGAATCCCCTGGGACTGTGGAAAACTGAGACATCCCATTACCTGGGTATCTGGAGTAACAGGTGTTAAGATTCTAGATGGGAGAGAAAGACCTCTCAAAAACAGACTCAAGACTGCACTTGCCATGACTGCTTGTTCTAAACTTCACAAGAATGCAAAAATAATGAGGAAGAAAATTCTTCTCTACCCACCAATGTTCTGTGGCTAGGTCTGCAAAAGAATCTGACCACAGACATTAATATGAGAAAAGACATACAAGTTTCTTCAGTGTTAAAAGTTTTACATAATGGGGAGGCTTCCCAGAAAGAGAAAACTCACAAATAAACAGCTAAGCTTGGAGGCCTTTATACCATTTGAACAAAAGGATACATTTTAAAAGAAGTGTAAAGGCTAACTCAGCTGGTAGGGCTTGAGACTCTTAGAAAATGTCATGACAAATGGACAGGACTTTGAGTTTATAGGAGCAGCAAATGGTAGGAAGGCAAGTATATGGGAACTAATGGTAGCTAGAGGCTAGTTAGTAAGGCTTGGTGGTATAGATGCATGAGGCCAGCCTGTCTTCTCAGTTACTGAAAGTTGTTATTCCCTTCCTGGTATGGACAGTGTGAGGCTGACTCGGGGATGGGGAAACCTTCACAGAAGGAATTTGTGATCTTGTTTTCCACAAGATGGAAGACGGTGGATAGCACATCCTGTGCCTGCATATATTGGGATGGTGTGTTCTGACCTCCTACAGTCTCATATGTCACCCTGAGAGAAATATCTGTTGATTCTTCCCACAGGAATGACAAAATATGTTGCCACCATTAACTTCTTAAAGGAGCTATCTCCCAAGCTGAGTTTGTTTACAGATCAAGGATTTCAGACAACAGCATGAGCAGTGATGTCATTATTTAAAGTCCATATTCCATGGATCAGGGAATGTTGGAGACAGAGTACCCAAAGGGGAAATGGAGTTTAAGAGGTGTTAACAATTAAAAGTATGGAGGTACCATTAACAGAGGTAGGAAGAACAGGGTTTGGTTTTAAGCATATTGGACTGAGCAGAGTTTGAAGGTGAGAGGAAAGATCTGCATCCTGAGATGTTTTGTGAGTCCTCAGGGGATGGGATATTCAGTGGATGGAATCCCCTGGGACTGTGGAAAACTGAGACATCCCATTACCTGGGTATCTGGAGTAACAGGTGTTAAGATTCTAGATGGGAGAGAAAGACCTCTCAAAAACAGACTCAAGACTGCACTTGCCATGACTGCTTGTTCTAAACTTCACAAGAATGCAAAAATAATGAGGAAGAAAATTCTTCTCTACCCACCAATGTTCTGTGGCTAGGTCTGCAAAAGAATCTGACCACAGACATTAATATGAGAAAAGACATACAAGTTTCTTCAGTGTTAAAAGTTTTACATAATGGGGAGGCTTCCCAGAAAGAGAAAACTCACAAATAAACAGCTAAGCTTGGAGGCCTTTATACCATTTGAACAAAAGGATACATTTTAAAAAGAAGTGTAAAGGCTAACTCAGCTGGTAGGGCTTGAGACTCTTAGAAAATGTCATGACAAATGGACAGGACTTTGAGTTTATAGGAGCAGCAAATGGTAGGAAGGCAAGTATATGGGAACTAATGGTAGCTAGAGGCTAGTTAGTAAGGCTTGGTGGTATAGATGCATGAGGCCAGCCTGTCTTCTCAGTTACTGAAAGTTGTTATTCCCTTCCTGGTATGGACAGTGTGAGGCTGACTCGGGGATGGGGAAACCTTCACAGAAGGAATTTGTGATCTTGTTTTCCACAAGATGGAAGACGGTGGATAGCACATCCTGTGCCTGCATATATTGGGATGGTGTGTTCTGACCTCCTACAGTCTCATATGTCACCCTGAGAGAAATATCTGTTGATTCTTCCCACAGGAATGACAAAATATGTTGCCACCATTAACTTCTTAAAGGAGCTATCTCCCAAGCTGAGTTTGTTTACAGATCAAGGATTTCAGATAACTTAGCAGATGGACTAGCATCCTGTGAAGCCCCAAATCAAGGTGTCACTGAGTCTCATTTGTGGAAAGTGCAAAGATATGGAAGCATCGCTTTGTCTTGATGATTACTGGAAGATCTTGGTACTGATTTTTTTCTTTTGTTTCCTTTTGTTGGTGTTGGGTGCTTTCATGATACTATTTAAAAAGTGAAATATAACAGAAACTTGGTGTTTAACTTCTGAGACTCTGAAACAAGTCGCACTATTGGTTTCTAGTGAGACCCATTCCAGGCTGCTGAAAGAACCACAGTGCTATCCAGATACGAAGAACCCCTCTGGTTCAGAATGAGCAGAATTAAGGACTTCCCTAGGTGTTCCATGGTTAAGACTCTGTAGCTTTCACAGCAGGGGGCACAGGTTTGATTCCTGGTTGGGGAACTAGGATCCCACATGCTGCCTGGCACATCCAGAGGGGGAAGAAAGGAATAAGAATTAGAAATTGAAAAGGGTGAGTTTTAGGCTAATGCCTTTTAACTTTTAACTCAAGCAGAAAAGAGAATCTAATCTTAGAACTTTGGTTTCTTCCTGGGATATTCATAATGGTAGAGGGGTTGTATTTAAATTGAGAACATCCATATTTTACTGGAATGTTTGCTACTGAAACATCTTTACAGTGTTATGTAATCTCTTTGTAGAACCTCTGATAGACTACCCTAAGCAATATGGTTAGATATAATTCAGAAAGAAAAGTGAAATGGGGAACTTTCAGCTGGAGTTCGGCATGGCCTGTAATTACTTCAGTCAGTAAATTTACTTCTGGGGGCCATAGCCACACTTTTCACCACCAGGACCAGGAGAACATCCAAAGAAAGAGTCGTCATCATTTGGGCAAGAATGAGTGGCAGAGTGTGCTCATGGTGGTGGCTGCACTGTCATCATATTAATAGATTATTGATCTCCTTCTCCAGGGGAGCCAGTCACAGTCTCAACTGGCCTGGAGTTTAATGGTTAAGCCCAGGGAGCTAAGAGAACAAAAATCTGGGGAATTTTGGGAAGAGGAACTCCTTTCCCTAGCATCTTGTTTCCACGAGGAAAGGAATCCATTACAATAACATTCTGGGCTTTCTGGCCCCTTTTTCCTGCAAGGGAGGAATGAATTTTCTAACTGGAAATTTGGAGAACAGGAATGACAAAATATGTTGCCACCATTAACTTCTTAAAGGAGCTATCTCCCAAGCTGAGTTTGTTTACAGATCAAGGATTTCAGATAACTTAGCAGATGGACTAGCATCCTGTGAAGCCCCAAATCAAGGTGTCACTGAGTCTCATTTGTGGAAAGTGCAAAGATATGGAAGCATCGCTTTGTCTTGATGATTACTGGAAGATCTTGGTACTGATTTTTTTCTTTTGTTTCCTTTTGTTGGTGTTGGGTGCTTTCATGATACTATTTAAAAAGTGAAATATAACAGAAACTTGGTGTTTAACTTCTGAGACTCTGAAACAAGTCGCACTATTGGTTTCTAGTGAGACCCATTCCAGGCTGCTGAAAGAACCACAGTGCTATCCAGATACGAAGAACCCCTCTGGTTCAGAATGAGCAGAATTAAGGACTTCCCTAGGTGTTCCATGGTTAAGACTCTGTAGCTTTCACAGCAGGGGGCACAGGTTTGATTCCTGGTTGGGGAACTAGGATCCCACATGCTGCCTGGCACATCCAGAGGGGGAAGAAAGGAATAAGAATTAGAAATTGAAAAGGGTGAGTTTTAGGCTAATGCCTTTTAACTTTTAACTCAAGCAGAAAAGAGAATCTAATCTTAGAACTTTGGTTTCTTCCTGGGATATTCATAATGGTAGAGGGGTTGTATTTAAATTGAGAACATCCATATTTTACTGGAATGTTTGCTACTGAAACATCTTTACAGTGTTATGTAATCTCTTTGTAGAACCTCTGATAGACTACCCTAAGCAATATGGTTAGATATAATTCAGAAAGAAAAGTGAAATGGGGAACTTTCAGCTGGAGTTCGACATGGCCTGTAATTACTTCAGTCAGTAAATTTACTTCTGGGGGCCATAGCCACACTTTTCACCACCAGGACCAGGAGAACATCCAAAGAAAGAGTCGTCATCATTTGGGCAAGAATGAGTGGCAGAGTGTGCTCATGGTGGTGGCTGCACTGTCATCATATTAATAGATTATTGATCTCCTTCTCCAGGGGAGCCAGTCACAGTCTCAACTGGCCTGGAGTTTAATGGTTAAGCCCAGGGAGCTAAGAGAACAAAAATCTGGGGAATTTTGGGAAGAGGGAACTCCTTTCCCCTAGCATCTTGTTTCCACGAGGAAAGGAATCCATTACAATAACATTCTGGGTTTCTTTCTGGCCCCCTTTTTCCTGCAAGGGAGGAATGAATTTTCTAACTGGAAATTTGGAGAACAGGAGCTTGGCATGTGTGATTCAGCCCCTTCCTCCTCCTTTTTCTCTTTGAGATCTATCTCTGTAGAGAGAACACATCCTGTTCTATACCTCCTTTCTGCAAACTTTAGAGTGGCAGCTTTACCAGGGCAGTTGGAGGCCTTCAGTTCTCCAGCACTGTCTACGACCATGTGGATAAGTCTGTCCGGCTTTAGGGTTCAGTATTCAGAAGCTGTAAGCCATGTCTCAAATATCATCTTTATTTGCAATCATGGTGATATTTAATCTCTGTCTGCTTGATTCATGTTTCATCTGGCCCTTCTGTAAGGTACACAGTCTCTCAAATGGTAGGTGTGGCCAAAATTACTAGAAAACTACCTTTCAGAGAGTTACCACTAAATACACAAAGTCCCAGCAATCAGGAGACAAAGTAGACTTAGTTCCATCCAGGACTAAGGCTGGGCAGTTAAGCTCAGAATTCTGGATGTCTTTGGTGAGCTGGCTACACATACACTTTCTGAAAGACCGTGGAACTAGGGTCTTAGGCTAAGTCCCATCAAAAACAGAGCTTATGAATTTAAGGACACATCATTAATTTGAGAGGTAAACCCAGAAAATACCAGTTCAGGAATTGAAAAGTAAAATGGAAGAAACATTAAATAGTGTACATTAATGAAGTTTCTGCTATGGGAACAGGGCTTAGCCTTACTGAGGGCCTCTGGGAGACTGTGAAGAACACTTAGTTCAAAAAATGGGCATAGAAGGAACTTATCTTAACATAGTGAAAGCCATATATGAGAAGCCCACAGCGAACATTATCCTCAATGGTGAAAAACTCAAAGCATTCCCTCTAAGATCAGGAACAAGACAAGGGTGTCCACTTTCACCACTACTATTCAACATAGTCCTGGAAGTTCTAGCAATAGCAATAAGAGAAGAGAAAGAAATCAAAGGAATCCAGATTGGAAAAGAAGAAGTCAAACTCTCTATTTGCAGATGACATGATATTATACATAGAAAATCCCAAAGACACTATTACAAAACTACTAGAGTTAATCAGCGAATTCAGCAAAGTCGCAGGATACAAAATCAATATACAGAAATCACTGGCATTCCTATACACAAACAATGAAAAATCAGAAAATGAAATCAAAGAGGCAATCCCCTTCACCATCACAACCAAAAGAATCAAATATCTAGGAATAAACCTACCCAAAGAAACAAAAGAACTGTACACAGAAAATTACAAGACACTCATGAGAGATATTAAAGAAGAGTTAAACAGATGGAGAAATATTCTGTGTTCCTGGGTGGGGAGAATCAATATTGTGAAAATGACCATACTACCAAATGTCATCTATAGATTCAATGCGATCCCTATCAAACTTCCAATAACATTCTTCACAGAACTAGACCAACGAATAACACAGTTCATATGGAAACACAAAAGACCTCGAATAGCCAAAGCAATCCTCAGGAAGAAGAATGGAGCTGGGGGGATCAGCCTCCCCAACTTCAGACTCTACTACAAAGCAACAGTCCTCAAGACAGTATGGTACTGGCACGAAAACAGAAATATCGACCAATGGAACAAGATCGAGAACCCAGAGATAAAGCCACACACCTATGGGTACCTTATTTTTGACAAAGGAGGCGAACATATAAAATGGGACAAAGACAGCCTCTTCAACAAATGGTGCTGGGAAAATTGGACAGCTACATGCAAGAAAATGAAGTTGGAACATACCCTGACACCATACACAAAGATCAACTCAAAATGGATTAAAGACTTAAATGTAAGGCCAGAAACCATCAAACTCTTAGAGGAGAATATAGGCAAAACCCTCAAGGACATCAATCAAAGCAAGATCTTCTCTGACCCACCTACTAGAATAGTGGAACTAAAAAGACAAATGAACATGTGGGACCTAATGAAACTTAAAAGCTTTTGTACAGCTAAAGAAATTACAAAAAAGCTGAACAGACAGCCCACAGAGTGGGAGAAAATCATAGCAAATGAAACAACAGACAAAGAATTAATCTCCAAAATCTACAAGCAACTCAGACAAGTCAGCACTGGAAAAACGAACAACCCAATCAAAAAATGGGAAAAGGACCTAAACAGACACCTCTCCAACGATGACATACAGATGGCCCAAAAACACATGAAACGATGCTCAACTTCACTAATAATTAGAGAAATGCAAATCAAAACTACAATGAGATATCACCTCACACCCGTCAGAATGGCCATCATCCACAAATCGACAGACAATAAATGCTGGAGAGGCTGCGGAGAAAGGGGAACACTCCTGCATTGCTGGTGGGAGTGTAAATTGATACAGCCTCTATGGAAGACAGTCTGGAAATTTCTTAAAAAACTAAAAATAGAAGCACCATATGACCCAGCAATCCCACTCTTAGGCTTATACCCTGATGAAATCAAAACTGAAAGAAGCACCTGTACCCCAATGTTCATTGCAGCTCTCTATACAATAGCTAGAACATGGAAGGAACCTAGATGCCCATCGACGAACGAATGGATCCAAAAGCTCTGGTACATATATACAATGGAATACTACACAGCTGTAAAGAGAAATGCAGAAGAATCAGCCCTCATGAGGTGGCTGGATCTAGAACGTATCCTAAAAAGTGAAGTCAGTCAGAAAGAGAAGGACAAATACAGTATATTAACACATATATATGGAATCTAGTAGGATGGTGATGATGGCACATGCAGTGAAGCGACAGAAACCTATGGGTACCTTATTTTTGACAAAGGAGGCGAACATATAAAATGGGACAAAGACAGCCTCTTCAACAAATGGTGCTGGGAAAATTGGACAGCTACATGCAAGAAAATGAAGTTGGAACATACCCTGACACCATACACAAAGATCAACTCAAAATGGATTAAAGACTTAAATGTAAGGCCAGAAACCATCAAACTCTTAGAGGAGAATATAGGCAAAACCCTCAAGGACATCAATCAAAGCAAGATCTTCTCTGACCCACCTACTAGAATAGTGGAACTAAAAGACAAATGAACATGTGGGACCTAATGAAACTTAAAAGCTTTTGTACAGCTAAAGAAATTACAAAAAAGCTGAACAGACAGCCCACAGAGTGGGAGAAAATCATAGCAAATGAAACAACAGACAAAGAATTAATCTCCAAAATCTACAAGCAACTCAGACAAGTCAGCACTGGAAAAACGAACAACCCAATCAAAAAATGGGAAAAGGACCTAAACAGACACCTCTCCAACGATGACATACAGATGGCCCAAAACACATGAAACGATGCTCAACTTCACTAATAATTAGAGAAATGCAAATCAAAACTACAATGAGATATCACCTCACACCCGTCAGAATGGCCATCATCCACAAATCGACAGACAATAAATGCTGGAGAGGCTGCGGAGAAAAGGGAACACTCCTGCATTGCTGGTGGGAGTGTAAATTGATACAGCCTCTATGGAAGACAGTCTGGAGATTTCTTAAAAAACTAAAAATAGAAGCACCATATGACCCAGCAATCCCACTCTTAGGCTTATACCCTGATGAAATCAAAACTGAAAGAAGCACCTGTACCCCAATGTTCATTGCAGCTCTCTATACAATAGCTAGAACATGGAAGGAACCTAGATGCCCATCGACGAACGAATGGATCCAAAAGCTCTGGTACATATATACAATGGAATACTACACAGCTGTAAAGAGAAATGCAGAAGAATCAGCCCTCATGAGGTGGCTGGATCTAGAACGTATCCTAAAAAGTGAAGTCAGTCAGAAAGAGAAGGACAAATACAGTATATTAACACATATATATGGAATCTAGTAGGATGGTGATGATGGCACATGCAGTGAAGCGACAGAAAGACAGACATGGACAGTGGACATATGGACATTTTGGGGAAGGAACAGTGGGTGAGAGGCGTAAGGGAAGTAGCATGAAGGCCTGTACTATCATAAGTGAAGAAAATAGCTCTAGTCATTGCTCTGTGAGAAAAGGGGATCCTTCAGGGGTGCTGTGTGATGGTCGGGAGGGGAGGGAAGCGGGGGGATATACATGTGACTAATCTGAGAACATGCATGTCTGTGAACAACAAAACTCTGTAAAAGTTAAAAGTAAAATAAAGGTTTAAAAAAAAAAAAAGAACACTTAGAGTTGGCCTCCACCTACTGGCACCACCAAGGCCTAAAAGGCTGGAATATTTATCCATCAATTCCACTGGTCATTGGTTGAACCTTGCATATTGGTCTGATGCCCTCAGGAGACTGAATAAGACCCTTACACAAAGAACGAAGAAGCTATAATGCCAAAGGGCCTAGTCAGTAACTGCTACAACTACATACACTGTATTATCATAAACATTTCATCTATACCTTAGTGGTCTTACACCTTTTTCATGTTGACCTTTAAATCATTCTTGTAAGATATCTAATCAGGAGTAAAGAGAAGATACATTAGCTCAAGATCAGAGAGATGGGGCAAAGCACAACAAAGAAATATACCACAAAATAATACGTGGAAATTCAAAATGAGACAGAACCAAGTTCTGAACTTCTTTAATGAATGGAGCAATAGCAATTCCTTTTGAGAAGATGGAGTCAAACTTGAATGAAAGCAATAATGAATTCTTTACTGTAAGTAGTTTGCTGAATTTATATGCTGAATTAACATACCAGTCCACTTCCATCAAGGGCGTCAAATTGCAGCTATTGTTTACTTAGTCTGCAAAAATAGCCACCCTACATCCTTGAAGTTTAATTCAACTATTTCTGTAAGCTTTAGATGATGCATTAAATCTAGAGCTGCAGTTGCACTCTTATGCCTTCTAATTGATATTTTGAAAAGCTAAAGCATGTTCTGTTCCTAAAAATAGCAATTTGTGAGACTGAATGACATTGCAAGCATGTTAATTCAAACTGAAAACATTCAGCTAATTTAATATTAATCTCAGTGTTCTAAGATTCAAGTGAAGCTGTGCCTTTTGGGCTTATAAAATTAAATGACAGAAAAAAACACATATTTTTGAGATATTCTCAGTCACTTGACTTGGATACATAGTGAGAAGTAAATAAAACTCTAGTAATAAACCATAGGTTATGATTTTGGAAAACAGAAGAACAGAAGAATACCCTGTGGTAAATTGTAAACAGTAGAAGAAATCTAAAGACAAATCAAAAAATGATTAATCTCTCACAAAAAGCAACCCACTTGAACACTTCCATCACTGACTACAAAGATGAAGTCCAAACCAGCAGCCATGCCATCGGGGTTGACCTGAACTTCAGGGGGTTCCTGATTGGAGTAAGAATGTCCCTGCAGAGAGGGGCACAGCAAGGGCCTGCTCACCATGGTCTGGGGTGACTTGGGCTAAAGGTGAGGAACTCTTGTCACATAGTTTAGTAAAGCTAGAATGGCCCTTTCCTGTCGACAAAAAGACACCTGTACCCTGATCGCTGCCAAAAACCACCTTGCAACCATGAGAGAAACTAGTCCAGGGACTCTCAAGAGGAGCAAAGAAGAGAATTCCTGAGAAATGAGGCCAGAACCCTCACCTCAAGGTTCCCTGGACTTCTCAGTTCCTTGAGTCAATAAATCTTCTTTGTGCCTTAAATTCTTGAAGTAGGGTTTCTATGTCAAACATGAGAGCTTCCCATCAAATGTGGAGGCAAGTCAACTTACACAGTCTCCAGAGCCCTCAGAGTTTCACCTCTGGGCATCCCTGCTGATCCAGTGGGTAAGGACACGGCCTTGCAGTGCAAGGAGCCCCGGTTCGATCCCTGGCCTGGGAGGATCCCACGTGCTGCGGAGCAGCTGGACCGATGTGTCCAATTACCGAGCCGGAGCTCTGGAGCGCATGCGCCCAGAGCCGGTGATCTGAGACAACAGAGGCCACCGCGATGGGAGGCCCACACGGGCCAAAGAGCAAAGATGGATGAAAATGGACAAATGAAGGACCAATAGAAGTGGCCCGTCTCCCTCCCTCCCCAACCCGCCCCTGACCCCAAAATCTTACCAAAAAAAAAGTTTCACCTCTGCCCTCATCTCCTGTCACTCTCCTGTGCCCACTCCTCGCCAGGCAACCAGGCCTCCTTCCGTTCACTGAACGACCTCTCTTTTCCCATCTCAGTGACGTGAGCACGTGTTCTCTCCATCTGTATACTGTAGCCACAGCTCTTTAACATTAATGTCTCCTCAACATTCCGCCCTCACTTTGACCCTCCCCACCCACTGGCCCAGCCCACTTTCCATCCCTGCACTAACTTGTCCACTGCAAGTGCTATTTCAGCAACCCTGTTAGAGAAGCAGAAGAGGACAGTCAGACTGTGAGTTGGAAACAGGCTTGGGTGCCACAGGCAAATATCACACTTACTCTTCTCTTGTCACCTCTAGGAAGAAATTATACATTAATGTGTGGGGAATTTTTTCTAGACTTTCCTGGTGGCTCAGTGGTAAAGAATCCTCTTGCCAATGAAGAAGATGCTGGTTCAGTCCCTGGGTTGGGAAGATCCCCTGGAGAAGGGAATAGCTACCCACTTCAGTATTCTTGTCTGGGAAATGCCATGGACAGAGGTCCCTGTTGGGCTATAGTCCATAACCCAGCAAAGAGTCAGACACAACTGAGCAACTAAACAAGTTTGGGGGGGATTAAAATGGAATATCAAGAGGCTGCTCCCCATGAGACTAAAGCTGGATTGCACTTTGCTGTTGCTTGTGTGGGTAGAGAGGGTCTTGGGCTAAGAGCTGGTGGTGGCAGAACACGAGGAGAAGGTGCAGGGAGAGACAGAAGCAAGGAGGTAAAGATGAGAAAGGCTGCAGGAGTCAGGGCAGATCAGTACAGGGAGAGTTGAAGAGGACTTTGAGGATATTTTGATGAACAATGCAAGATTAAAACATTCACTTAAGAATATTCACTGGGAAACAGAAAATAGACTAGAGGTTACCAAGGGTTAGGGAGGGAGAAGGGAAGTTACTGTTTGATGGTTACAGCGTTTCTGTTGGTGTAAGGAAAAAGTTCTAGAAATAGACTGTGGTTGTACAACATGTGAATTTAATTAATGAGATTTAAAATGTCAAAATGGTTGATTGTATGTTAGGCGTATTTTACCACAGTTTTCAAAAAAATACCAAAGAGGATTAGATTTTAAAAAAAAAAACAAAAAACTACCATTGTGTAAAGGATTAACTGGAGTAGGCCAACTTACCAAGAAGGTAGGCACATTAATCTGGTCAGGAGGTGACGAGAACTTCAGTTAGGGTAGTAAAAGTCAGAGGGAAAAATTGAAAACAGAATAGTCGGGACTAAGTGCATCTGGTTTGGGACCTGCTGAGGTTTGAGGTATGCGGTGCATAGTGCCCAGCTCCTGCCTTTAGCACTGAGGGCTGGCCTGAGTACAGGTTGCTAAGAGCCCACAGCTGCAACTCCGTGGGCACTGTTACTGGCCATATGGTGCTATATTATACAAGGGGTCATGGAGACTTGGGAAGAAATGGCACCTACCAGAAGGAGAAAGTGGAGGGCAGAGAAGGCAATCTGAGAGTCTCTGTTGGATTTGGCAACATGGAGGTACTTGGTGACTTTGGCAGAAGCTGATGCAAAGGGACAAGGTCTGGATCACAGTGAGATTAAAGCCATATGGTAGCTATGGAGTTTGAGCAGAATTAACCAGGCTGTCTCCACACATGTGCCTGAGTTCCACTGGGTTCAGGTAACTGCCCTCTGGTGGGAACTGAGCCTTCTGTCGAATGGACATGGTGCAAACGGACCCCTGACCATTCATACCAAGTGAATATTTTGACTACATGGACTCCATGCTTATGTATGCAGACACATTTTCTGAAGTGAATCCCATTAAGTCAGTTTAATTCTTGCATCAATTGTATTCTCTCTTGCAAGCTTGTTATCTAATACTTTTTACTTATATTTTTACTGAAATGATGTTCAAAGAATTTTTTTCTGTTTTGTGTTGTCTGTGTGTCTGTGCTCAGTCACTTCTGACTCTTTTATGACCCCAGGGACTATAGCCTGCCAGGCTCCTCTGTTCGTGGAGTTTTCCAGGCAAGAATACTGGAGTGGGTTGCCATTTCCGACTCCAGGATTTCTTCCTAATCCAGAGATCGAATCCCCATCTCTTGGGTCTCCTGCATTGGCAGGCAGATTCTTTACCATTGTACCACTTCAGAAAGTATTTAATACTGCATTCATCAAAGCTTCTGCCATTGTTAATTTTCTTTTGTGGCATTGTTTTTATCAAATCTAATTACTTTCAACAAGTATTTGCAGATCTAAATTTTATCAAGGCAATTTGGTCTTTTTAAAAATCTCTAACAAATTGTACAGTGTGACATTTTAACCATCATCAGTCCTACTTTGAGATTATTCCCTCTAATAAAATTCATTAACACTAAGAAAAAATATTCCTTGATGAAAATGTGTTGTTACAGCTTCTGGAGTTGATTTATGTCCTTTCTGGATGTGCCAGGTAAAACCTGGACCCATGACAGCCTTGTGGTAGTTACAAAGAGATAAAAGAAACTTCAGGGTGATACTTAATGTGCCTTGTTATAAATGAATTTCCAAGGCACTAATGAAAGAGTTCTTTTAATTCTCCATGCCCCTGCCTTGCAATCAATGAATGATTTAAGCTCTGAAGAGTATATGGTTTATGAATTTATAAGATAGCTTTCATCTTTGTATATCCTTCTTTTCCTCAGAAAACAATATAGTTATTTTAAGTCTCCCTTGAAACCAATGACAATGACAATGTTAATCATGTTTCTTAAATGCCTTGGTTAGTGAAATTCTTTTAGTCGCATCTTATTACCCCAGCCATTGAAATAACCTGGGTTAAATTATTAAGGCAAGCCCCTACTATGGTTCATATAATAAGCTGACTTACTTTTAACAAGTGTCCTAGTGGTTTGGGGCTTTCCTGGTAGCTCAGACCTGCCTGCAGTGTGGGAGACCTGGGTTCTATCCCTGGGTTGGGAAGATCTGGAGAAGGGAACAGCTACCCATTCCAGTATTCTTACCTGGAGAATTCCACAGACAGAAGAACCTGGCAGGCTACAGTCCATGGGGTCACAAAGAGTCGGACACAACTGAGCAGCTTTCACTTTCTTTTCTAGTGGTTTTGAATCCAAAAGCCCATAGACCAGACCTTGTAAACACAGTGTATTATTAGTATAGGCTCTTGAGTCAGAAAATCCTGGGTTCAAATCTTTCCTCTGACATTGGTCAGCCACAGGATTTTTTAAAAGTGTACTTTAACTTCTCAAAGCTGCAGTTTTCTCATTTGTAAAACAGGCATTATCATCATAATAATAGCTACCTGATAAGTTTGTAAAATGGTGCTTAGCGATAGGAAATTCTTTACAAAAAAGTATTTGCAGATCTAAATTTTATCAAGGCAATTTGGTCTTTTTAAAAATCTCTAACAAATTGTACAGTGTGACATTTTAACCATCATCAGTCCTATTTTGAGATTATTCCCTCTAATAAAATTCATTAACACTAAGAAAAAATATTCCTTGATGAAAATGTGTTGTTACAGCTTCTGGAGTTGATTTATGTCCTTTCTGGATGTGCCAGGTAAAACCTGGACCCATGACAGCCTTGTGGTAGTTACAAAGAGATAAAAGAAACTTCAGGGTGATACTTAATGTGCCTTGTTATAAATGAATTTCCAAGGCACTAATGAAAGAGTTCTTTTAATTCTCCATGCCCCTGCCTTGCAATCAATGAATGATTTAAGCTCTGAAGAGTATATGGTTTATGAATTTATAAGATAGCTTTCATCTTTGTATATCCTTCTTTTCCTCAGAAAACAATATAGTTATTTTAAGTCTCCCTTGAAACCAATGACAATGACAATGTTAATCATGTTTCTTAAATGCCTTGGTTAGTGAAATTCTTTTAGTCGCATCTTATTACCCCAGCCATTGAAATAACCTGGGTTAAATTATTAAGGCAAGCCCCTACTATGGTTCATATAATAAGCTGACTTACTTTTAACAAGTGTCCTAGTGGTTTGGGGCTTTCCTGGTAGCTCAGACCTGCCTGCAGTGTGGGAGACCTGGGTTCTATCCCTGGGTTGGGAAGATCTGGAGAAGGGAACAGCTACCCATTCCAGTATTCTTACCTGGAGAATTCCACAGACAGAAGAACCTGGCAGGCTACAGTCCATGGGGTCACAAAGAGTCGGACACAACTGAGCAGCTTTCACTTTCTTTTCTAGTGGTTTTGAATCCAAAAGCCCATAGACCAGACCTTGTAAACACAGTGTATTATTAGTATAGGCTCTTGAGTCAGAAAATCCTGGGTTCAAATCTTTCCTCTGACATTGGTCAGCCACAGGATTTTTTAAAAGTGTACTTTAACTTCTCAAAGCTGCAGTTTTCTCATTTGTAAAACAGGCATTATCATCATAATAATAGCTACCTGATAAGTTTGTAAAATGGTGCTTAGCGTATTAGGAAATGCTTCCTAAAAGGAAAGCATAATGGAATCCACTTCAGAAAAGGTATTGTGTCTGCATTCACAAACATGAGTCCAAGGGACTGTAGCCAAAACATTCACGTGGTGCAAACAGTCAGGGGTCAGGGTCACTTGCTGGGGACAGAGTACTCAGTTCCCACCAGAGGGCAGTTTCCTGAAGCCAGGAAAGGTTTAATAAATATTTAACTATTTTGTTATGATGTTGACGGATGTATTCCTGAATCCTGTGGGAGACATTAGGAATGTTCCTAGGGCATGGTGCCCCATCACCTGGCGGCCTTTGTCAACCATCTTACAAAGAGCCTTTGTCTGAGCACGGCCCCTCCCTTTTAACACTCCCTCCTCTGTCTCTTCTTTCTCAAATTCTTTTCCTCTTCAAAGCTGCCCCTGATGTTCTTTCTAACTTGATTTCATATGTATAAAAATATTCACAGACCTGAGTGCTCCTGATACTACTCTGTCTACTTACAAGTATGTTAGAATTTTTCCCTAATAAAACCATTTTTTAAAAAATCATTATTCACTTGGATTGCTCCATATGCACCCGCCCTAAGGATGGAGCTGACTAATATCACATGAAATGTACACCTGGGCAATGAATTTCTGGCACTATCTCTGGAATTCCAGCCCCATGTGAATCACTGGAGAGCTGCTACGGCAGCAACAGGTACAAGGGGTGCGACTTATTCACGGCCCTAGTGTGGCCCTCCATGAAGAGCATCAACCATCCCAGCACACACAATGCCGGTTTGTCAGAGCTGTGGGGATTGGCTTTTCCAGGCCGACTATGATCTCACTGCTGGCATAATCCAGGTGGCAAGCCCCTGCCTGGGGCACTGGGGCCAAATCTCTAACTCCTATCAAGACACCCCCCACACAAAAGCAGATGATAGGAACAAGGTAAAAAGAAAAGAGATAGATGATAATGACAATAATAGTCATTTTTACTAGTAGGAAAGAAATCTAAAGCACTTACCTGAAATTCCATGGCTCAGTGCCAACCTTTTTGTGAAAATGTGCAAGACCACTGCCTCCACTTTCTTGTGTGTATTTTGGAAATAATAATAGAACCTATCTCATGGGGTGTCATAAGAAATACATGAAGCTGTATTTTAAAAGTGCTTCCCATAGTTCTCACAATGCAACCCTATCAAAATATCAATGGCATTTTTTACACAAATGGAAAATCTATCCTAAGATGCATATGGAATCTCAAGAGACCCAAATAGCCAAAGCAATTTTGGAAAAGAAAAATGAGATTGGAGATATATCACTTCCTGATTTCAAAACATATCACAAAACTACAGTAACCAAAGCAGTGTGGGGTGTTAGCATCGAGACAGACAGGTGTTAGAGAGCTCAGAAATCACAGACTTTCCACCGTGTAGGAAGCATTTAATAAATGTGTCATTATCGTCTTCATCATCTTGAATCTTGAATATAATTACCCACTTTTCTTCCAGACTCCCTCTCTATATACTGCATACTGATGTCAGTCATTTAATCCAGGCTCCTTTCTTTTTTATAGACTTCGAGTTTGACAGTTTGTGTCTAGAAATAAGGAGACATGTGATTTAGGCAGGTATTAAGTGAGGAAGAACAGGTTCCAATCTCATTCTGTCCCAAGGACTCAATCTGACAGAATCTTTTCTACCTTCCAGAGTTCTGAATAAAAGTGAAGGAATACTTTGTCCCATAGTTGGAAGCTACTAAATGCTAGTCAGCAAGCTTATAGGCAAAGCCATAGCTCACATGAAGCCAATTATGGATGCCTGGGCCCCGTTAATAATTTATAGAGTCTTCAGTGTGTGGGAGGACAGATGGGGTTTGTACTTTAGAATGCCACATTGCTGGATACATTCTCAGTATCTGCACAGAGAATAGAAAGACTGTCTAAAGGACGCCGCCGCAATGGGAGGCCCACATGGGCCAAAGAACAATGATGGATGAGAACAGATAAATGAAAGACCAATAGAAGTGGCCCGCCCACTCCCCTCCCTCCCAACCCCAACCCCCCCGCAAAAAAAAGAAAGACTGTCTAAAGGAGACTTTCATTGTGTATGTGATTTCAAAGACATCCTAGAGGTCAAGAAAAAATATCAGTCAGACAGTTCAGAGGTCAAGACCTCAGCATGTGTTTTTCCCTGCCTCCAGCTACAGCTACTCCTGGAGTTCAGAGGGGTTTAACAAGAGCCAAGAAAACTTCTGAGTGTTTATCAGCAACTGCCAGAATTTATCAGTTACTCTCAGAGTGACATTATTTAAAAATAGAAAAATCTTAATTGAAGTATAGTTGGTTTATAAAATGTGTACATGTCAGGTGCATAAAATGTATAATTTTCAGCACAGAGGGCAACAGTATTTGATGTCCCCAGTGAAAACTATGTGCTTTTCTCTTCCCTGAAATAATAGCTACAATTTAAATGTGATCCATGGTAATGACCAAATTTAAGTTTCATTTTATGTTGCATAATTTGTTAGTCCCAGCTTACACCACTCATGCCATTGTAAATCTGCTGATTTTTATTCACAGGTGTATGTGTGGGAGATGGTCTGTCTTCAGCCCTATTTTTTATCGGGAGGTAATTATACCTATGAGCCGGTGTAACTTACAAACACAGTTAAGAAAGGGGTGTTGACCATTCTTCTCCATGACACACTGTCCATGCTATCCCAGGTAGACTCTACCAGAGTTACCCTTCTCTTGTGTCTCAAGCCTTGCCAAGGCAGTTGGTGATGCTCTGACACTCACACACTGTATACAGCAGGGAGCTGTCCCCTCACTAGGTGCCTGGATCCTTGGCGTGTGCAATTGTATACTGGGGACCCCAGGGCAACCTGAGCTTTCCAGAGAATTTACCTAATAAGGGAGAGATTTCTGTTCTCTCAGGAACTGGGTCATGGTGAAAATTAGAACACTAGTGCACTCTCCTCACGCCTTCCACGGAGTCATGGGATGATAAGCATTGAGGCACCTGCCACTGGTGTGCACAATTCTGGATTCAGCGAACACAAGCTCTGGATGTCTCAGAGAACATGACACATCAGGGACTGGGTCTGTGCTACAGTCTTAATTGGAGGTTAGTAACCTGGGGTCCCTGGACTCTCCCCAGTGGGCATCTGAATATGAATCAGAAAAATAATAACTTCATTGCCATTAACCTTACAGACAAATTTAGCAGTTCCTTCCACTGATGTCTGGCAATACATCCCAGTAGAATTAGCAGTTCTTTTGACAATAGAAACCACAGATATATTCATATCACATTCCACTGTCACAGACATCTCAAAATGTTTATCATTTACACTCATTACAAATTCAACAGTTACTGTACTCACTGGATCTTGTTGTTGAATGCATTAATAAAGATGCACATATATTACTGTATCAACTTTTATTAGGATTTGTATAACTATATTTAACATATTTGGTTTCCTCTGTATTTAATTTTATTTTTGAAAACTATTATTCTGAAAATATGTCCATCATCTTCACCGGGTGCCAATAGATCCATAATATGCAAAAACCTTTAAAAAAAATAAAAAGAAGGACTAGTTTAGAGTAAGAATGTCTCCACTGCACTAATCAGGAAAATCCTCTCGGGGGCTGGATTTAACTTCAGAGTCCTCCTCACACAGAGCATCAGACAGCCACCAGCAGTTAGCTGGAGTGGGCCTCTGAGATGATGCCTCGTTACGATCCTGGTCAGTAAGAAGAAATTGGCACAATGCCAGGCCATCTCCTGGTTCCACATGGTTCAGGTCCACTTAGAGATTAAGACATAACCCTGGATTATTATATCTGTCCTGAGATTCTTCTGCCAATGGGGAAGTCTGTTGAACTTGTGCTGGGTATTTGCAGTGAGTCTCCAGGTGTCCAGAAAACTCTTGAAGAAGACTGGCCCCTGGAAGAAATGATCAGTAGCCCAAGGATTTCTGGTCATAGTGCTGTGCACAGATCTTCCAATGTTCCTCAGGAAGTCCCCATGTGTCATACCCAGAGCTGTTCCCAGTAGAGCACTGAGCATCAGGAGAGTGTTAAATGCCCCTTAATGCATTAGTGAATAAGCACTGGCTGCACTGCCTTGAGCTCTTTGAGTGCCCTTCCACCTCTCCAGACGCCCTAACTTCAGGAAGCCCTGGTGGGCACTAAAGCAGAGCAGTCTTCGAACCAGCTAAGTCTTCTGCTGCCTGATTGTCCTGCATTTCCCCCCTCCTCCATCCACTTTCCACCACTGCAGCTAGAGCACATCAAACCCCAGCCCTCCTGGGAGAGGCACTGTCATCCTGCAGCAAATATGCCCAGTGCCACATGGCCACCCCAAACCTGCAGCATCCTGCTTGCCATTCCCCAGGAGTCATTTTCATATGGCCTCTTTGGGTCCATACTGTTGAAGTATTTTGACTATCCTCATGGTCACAACCACCCTCCCCTACCCCTAAATCTCTTGTCACTTTCACAAGGGAGACATTACCAGTTTGTAGTTGCTGAGAGAGTTGTGTAAAGGGCCCCAAGGTCACTTCTCTCTATTGTTTTACAAATGCTACCTCTGGATGAGCCAAACAAAATTCACAAGAACAGTGCTGCACTGAAAAAAACCGCTGATGATGTGAATGATTGAAGACAAAGGGAGAAGAGGTCAGGAGAGGATGAGATGGTTAGATAGTATCACCAACTCAGTGGACATGAATTTGAGCAAACTGCAGGAGATAGTGAAGATCAGGGGAGCCTGCCATGCTGCAATCCATGAGGTTGCAAAGAGTCAGACATGACTTGGCAACTGAACAACAATGTTGCATCGAAGAGGAGGCAGCTCTAGGTACTCTTCCTCCTGTCATTCACTGAACCAAACCAATCTGAGGTTCAAACTGAGATTCAAGCACTGTGGTCCTTGGAGGGCTGAGGTCACAGTGTTCTTGGCTCCGAGCACACATGTAATAAAACAACTGCCCTTCACGTAGACTGGCCAGAAAACTCTTGAGAAGACTGGCCCCTGGAAGAAATGATCAGTAGCCCAAGGATTTCTGGTCATAGTGCTGTGCACAGATCTTCCAATGTTCCTCAGGAAGTCCCCATGTGTCATACCCAGAGCTGTTCCCAGTAGAGCACTGAGCATCAGGAGAGTGTTAAATGCCCCTTAATGCATTAGTGAATAAGCACTGGCTGCACTGCCTTGAGCTCTTTGAGTGCCCTTCCACCTCTCCAGACGCCCTAACTTCAGGAAGCCCTGGTGGGCACTAAAGCAGAGCAGTCTTCGAACCAGCTAAGTCTTCTGCTGCCTGATTATCCTGCATTTCCCCCCTCCTCCATCCACTTTCCACCACTGCAGCTAGAGCACATCAAACCCCAGCCCTCCTGGGAGAGGCACTGTCATCCTGCAGCAAATATGCCCAGTGCCACATGGCCACCCCAAACCTGCAGCATCCTGCTTGCCATTCCCCAGGAGTCATTTTCATATGGCCTCTTTGGGTCCATACTGTTGAAGTATTTTGACTATCCTCATGGTCACAACCACCCTCCCCTACCCCTAAATCTCTTGTCACTTTCACAAGGGAGACATTACCAGTTTGTAGTTGCTGAGAGAGTTGTGTAAAGGGCCCCAAGGTCACTTCTCTCTATTGTTTTACAAATGCTACCTCTGGATGAGCCAAACAAAATTCACAAGAACAGTGCTGCACTGAAAAAAACCGCTGATGATGTGAATGATTGAAGACAAAGGGAGAAGAGGTCAGGAGAGGATGAGATGGTTAGATAGTATCACCAACTCAGTGGACATGAATTTGAGCAAACTGCAGGAGATAGTGAAGATCAGGGGAGCCTGCCATGCTGCAATCCATGAGGTTGCAAAGAGTCAGACATGACTTGGCAACTGAACAACAATGTTGCATCGAAGAGGAGGCAGCTCTAGGTACTCTTCCTCCTGTCATTCACTGAACCAAACCAATCTGAGGTTCAAACTGAGATTCAAGCACTGTGGTCCTTGGAGGGCTGAGGTCACAGTGTTCTTGGCTCCGAGCACACATGTAATAAAACAACTGCCCTTCACGTAGATCTAGACTCCTATCTCTGAGCGAAGACGACTGAATAGTATCTCTCCACCACCATCTATGGGATTTTCCAAATGGCACAGTGGTTAAGAATCCACCTGTCAGTGCAGGAGATGCAAAAGACATGGGTTTGATCCCTGGTCAGGAAGATGCCTGGAGGAGGAAATGGCAACACACGCCAATATTCTTGCCTGGAAAACTTTTTGGGCAGAGAAGCCAGGCAGGCTAGCTACAGTCCATGATGTTGCAAAGAGCTGGACACAACTGAGCACAGAGTACCTGACCACCATCTATGACGCTTCACGGAAAAAGGGGCCTTTTTCCTAACTCACAGCTCTCAAATAGGTAAGTAAATGGCTTCATTATTGCTTTAAAGTAAGGGAATTAATGCAAAACTTTGCTAGCTTCTCTACTGATCCAAGAATGTTCCACTCATACATTTTCTTCATAGGCCGGTACATTATTTCAGACCCTAAATGCCTTTTGGACATGATTCAGCAATAAACTGTGTGCCAATCTCTGTGGTGTGCTGCTGAGCTGTTGCTAAGGCAACCTGGCTTGTGTGCCAGCTGGGAGAGGCTTTCCGGCTGCTCCAGTGGGCTGGGCACTCGAAGTCAAAATAGCTGAGTGGATTTTTTTCTCTGCTACTTCCAAGCTGCGTGTCCCTGGGGAATCACTTGGGTTTCCAAGCCTCAGCTATTTTTCTAACCCAAAGTTGATGTGGGGTTTAGAGGAATGTAAAAGGCCCAGCCCAATGGCTTGCATATCATACCCAAGTCATTTGTTATTTTTGTTGTCTTGATCCTCTTTGGTATTTGACTCAACCAAGAGGCTGCATGCAGGCAACAGTGCAGTTTGGAAGGTTAGCAGAAGGGCTCAACTTTGTTGTTATGTCATTGTTGGCTAAAATTCTCCATTAGAAAGGCATGCTTGGGGTTAATAACTTAGTTATTGGCACAATGCCAAATAGCTCGAGGGTGTATTTCATTAATCTGTTAGCTGTCATTGGCACTGATAGGATGTGTGTGATTGGAACAAAAATATAACACGTAATTGTCCACAGCTTCCCCTCCCCTGAGGACTGGCAGTAAATGACATGAAATATGCTTTGAGAGAGCAAGCGAGAGAGAATGGGGAGGGCAGGGCGGCTCCACAGTCCTAGAGCCCCTGGGGTTCCCTGCCAGGTGGACATGAAGTCTGGGGCCCACTTTTCATTGTGAAGCCTGAGGAGGAAGAAAGCGCCTTGCAGAAGCACCAAAAAAAAAGAAAACCTGAAGCAGTTAAAGTTTAGGAAGAAAGTTGGTGGGAGACGGGGGAACAAGAACTCTGGTGAACCACAGCTGTTGCCACCGTAACCCTTATTCCAGGTCAAGTTCTCCAGAAGCAGAACTAAGACGGCGTCTGGGAAGTGAAGTGGGCGGGCCTCCAAGCCTCGGCCAATCAGAGCAGACCTCCAGCGGGGTGCCTCCCACCACTCTTCACTCTGCTAGGTCTGAGTCAGTCCCTCGGTCCCGTGCGTTGGGAAAGAGCTGACACCCAGGGCTGTGGACTAGACTCCTCGGCCCTATGACTCCCACATTTTCTCATTGCAGGTCTGGGCCCCATGTTGCCACACCTGTTTGCAGGGCAATACCTCCATTGCTCCATGAGCCTCATTTCCTGAGGGAAACCTGAGGGTGGTGAGTGGACAAAAGGCCGCCACCACTACTGATCACAGTGGCAACTACTATTCATTGTCATCCTCCACTGTCTATCCTAAGTTCTATCCTAAGTTCACTACCACCACCCACTCTGCTGGTCTTGGTGGCCTCCCTTGGCGCCATGACCTACCCAAGCCTTTATTTCCATGAGGCCTGAGGTTCTGGTCACCAGGCTCTTCTTGAGTCAGGGCTGGTACACTGCCCAGTTCCCAGTGGGCAAGAGAATGCCGACGAGTGCCCAGGGGCCACGTCTATGTTCCTCAGGATCCTCACTTCGTGACAGGAGGCCTGCCTCCCCTGGTGACAGGCAGTTACCTACACCAAGAAAAGCTTTCCTCCTCCTGTTGCTCCCTGGACATGAGGAACTCCAACTGCCCTTATAGAAGCTATAGCTTATAATTCAAGAGACTCTGACTGAGGGCTAGGTCTTCTAATCCTGCAGAACCAGGAACTAAAGAAGAATGGAATCTCTCCTTGACTGGGTCAGTGAGAGTGACAGTGAGTGAGTCCACTCCTGCTCCTCTTCCTCGCCCTGTCTATTCTTTCTCTCAGAGACAAAGCATGTAAAGGTCTTCCATTTGATGAATAGTTTGCACCCTAGAGATTGGGGCCACGTGCTATCAGAGTAATCCCAATGATGGTACTTCAGCTGTACCCTCAGCAGACTGGAGGCTCTCTCAGGTGGGCAGC
The DNA here is from genome assembly GCA_022376925.1 of Tragulus kanchil. Taxonomy (NCBI): domain Eukaryota; kingdom Metazoa; phylum Chordata; class Mammalia; order Artiodactyla; family Tragulidae; genus Tragulus; species Tragulus kanchil. The sequence goes on from JAIOJX010000030.1 coordinate 73,482,198, forward strand.
TTCTGCGAGATGTGAAATGTGCTGCAGCCCATGGAGCCCTGGTGCTGCCACTCTGCTCCTCCTCTACTGGGAAGTGGTCCCATCGTCTGATGTGATGTTGTATGGGATCTCATACCAGTGAATCATACACTCTGTAGTGGTCTTGGCCGAAGCCTACAGGTGGAAAAGGCAAACGTGTATTTAGAACACATGTAAATTTCTGAAATACTGGCTTTTCCACGACTGAAGGGGCCCGGTATACTCAATTTGTTGCAAGTTGGCCACTTGGTGTCTTCAAGGAATGGCGTCCTACACGGGGCTTATTGTTGGTCTGTGTTCAGCAATGGCAATTATTATCCTTAGGCCCTTTCTCTTTCCACTCAAAAGGGATGACCAGTATGAAAATCAGTCTCAGTAAGTGACAGTCCATACTGCTGGCCCATCCATCACCTCCATCTTTGCCACTGTGACCAGAAGGGTTGCTCCCATTATAGCCTGAACTGCAATAGAGTCCTTTCTGGTTTTCCAGTTCTCAAAATCCAACAGCCAATCACCTCACTCAGTACATGAGCCATGAAACTATCACTAGCTGTAGAACACAACGTCTTCAGAACCTAAAGATGCCTACCAGGTGTTGTGCATCCTTCACATGATAGGCGGTGAAAGATGTAATAATTTGCCTTTTCTCTAGGAGGAGATTTCAGCATGCTCCTGACCACTGGACCATAAAAGTTTAACAAATATAGCATGCCCCTGTATACTCAGAGTTCCCCATCTCCTCAAGCATCTGTAAAGATCTTACCAAGGCCTCTAGCCTATTGGTCACCTCTTGTATGGCCTAATCAACAATGCCCATAATGTGTAGGTAAATGACATGTTCCAAGAAATACCAAGGTCGTCCAGAGGGCTCCTGTAATGTATCCATATATACAACAGAGGACAGAAGTAGTCTGGGGTAAAACTAAAAATGTATACTGTCCATTTGATGTGAATGTGAATCATTTCTGACCACCCCTTTTTAACACCCTCCTCAACTTTATTTAGCCCAGTGTTTCCCAAACCTGGTCACTCATGGAAACTTCTGCATACCTTGTGGTATAGTCCACAGGACACCAGGACACCAGTTTGCTGTGCTATGGGAGAAGGCTCTGAAAGTGAATGAAGGGGTCTCTAGGAGAAGTTGTATGACAGATGTTAAGCCACAGCAAGATTCCAGTGCCCAGAGAGGAGGAAAAGAGGCAGGTGAAATGCCAAGGCTAAGGGCACCAGAGCAGAAGGGAAGGGGAAACGTGGGAGACCAAGGGTAAAGGGGATAGAGAAGAACAAGGAGCTGTTTGGATGAAGAGACGAGGGAGGATGCAGAGGCAACCCTGAGCATTCACAACTGGGGAGAGAGGAAAGGAGAGAGCAGAAAGGGGGTGAGCAGTGATGGGTATCCCTCACTCTGCCTGTTCCCCTGTCACCCTTCCCAATTTGTGAATGAGGTGGATCTGTAAACCTGTGGCTTCCCCAAGTGGGGACTGATCACCTTTCTTGACTGTGACAGAAAAATCGTTCACCATGTCAAGACTACAGGCCATGTTCCTGAGCCCACATTACTTTCTTCAAGCAATGATGGTGGCTGCGATTTAGCCTTCTTTGTGGTTATGCTTGTTGTGGTCTGTAGCAGGAGTCAGCAAACCTGAGCCTGAGGGTCAAATCTGCCTGTTTTGTGTATTAAATGTATTATTTAAAAAATATATATGTTACTGTGTTATATATAGAACCCGGTCATGTTTGTAAATTCTCTGTAGATGCTTTCACACTACGACAGTAGAATTGAGTAATTGAAACAGAAACTCTGTGGCCAACAAAATCAAGATACTTATATCTGATTTTTCTCCAGGATGCAGAATCACTATCTTGAGTGGAGAAGGGATTCAAAACCCTTCCATGTGGCCTTTCCCATGACAGTTCTTACCCTACATACCAAGGCCTCTAGCCTATTGGTCACCTCTTGTATGGCCTAATCAACAATGCCCATAATGTGTAGGTAAATGACATGTTCCAAGAAATACCAAGGTCGTCCAGAGGGCTCCTGTAATGTATCCATATATACAACAGAGGACAGAAGTAGTCTGGGGTAAAACTAAAAATGTATACTGTCCATTTGATGTGAATGTGAATCATTTCTGACCACCCCTTTTTAACACCCTCCTCAACTTTATTTAGCCCAGTGTTTCCCAAACCTGGTCACTCATGGAAACTTCTGCATACCTTGTGGTATAGTCCACAGGACACCAGGACACCAGTTTGCTGTGCTATGGGAGAAGGCTCTGAAAGTGAATGAAGGGGTCTCTAGGAGAAGTTGTATGACAGATGTTAAGCCACAGCAAGATTCCAGTGCCCAGAGAGGAGGAAAAGAGGCAGGTGAAATGCCAAGGCTAAGGGCACCAGAGCAGAAGGGAAGGGGAAACGTGGGAGACCAAGGGTAAAGGGGATAGAGAAGAACAAGGAGCTGTTTGGATGAAGAGACGAGGGAGGATGCAGAGGCAACCCTGAGCATTCACAACTGGGGAGAGAGGAAAGGAGAGAGCAGAAAGGGGGTGAGCAGTGATGGGTATCCCTCACTCTGCCTGTTCCCCTGTCACCCTTCCCAATTTGTGAATGAGGTGGATCTGTAAACCTGTGGCTTCCCCAAGTGGGGACTGATCACCTTTCTTGACTGTGACAGAAAAATCGTTCACCATGTCAAGACTACAGGCCATGTTCCTGAGCCCACATTACTTTCTTCAAGCAATGATGGTGGCTGCGATTTAGCCTTCTTTGTGGTTATGCTTGTTGTGGTCTGTAGCAGGAGTCAGCAAACCTGAGCCTGAGGGTCAAATCTGCCTGTTTTGTGTATTAAATGTATTATTTAAAAAATATATATGTTACTGTGTTATATATAGAACCCGGTCATGTTTGTAAATTCTCTGTAGATGCTTTCACACTACGACAGTAGAATTGAGTAATTGAAACAGAAACTCTGTGGCCAACAAAATCAAGATACTTATATCTGATTTTTCTCCAGGATGCAGAATCACTATCTTGAGTGGAGAAGGGATTCAAAACCCTTCCATGTGGCCTTTCCCATGACAGTTCTTACCCTACATACCAAGGACTTGATGGGGGAATTACACCAATTGCCAAGTATGTCAATCTAATTATTCATTTGTTGAGCACAGTGTGGAGACAGTACTAAGCCAGGCCTTGTCTAGAATTTCATCTATTATCTAGTCTTCATTGCATTTCAATGTGTCCAGGGACCTGTGGTGATGCTTCAAGTCTCTGGGTATTAGTGTCTCCTCAGATCTTGTTCCAACAGTCCTTGAAATGTCCCCTTTGCAGTTATATGAGCAAGTGCCACATGATACCTTGAAGAACAAGAGGCTTCTGCCTTGTCCTCTGGGGTGGGGAGATGGAAGGGTAATAGCTACTAATAGTGTATGTGAGTGGCTTCTGTAAGTCTGCAGGCTTAGCAAATTCGGTGCAGTCTGGATATCAAAATCTCAGGGACCTTGGTTGGGTATTGAAGTCTCCTGAACTTGGCCCTTGGCTTTCCCCACCCTCCTAAAGGAGATTGAGAGCTTCTTGTACACCTAAAGAAGCCCTCTAGCTTCTATTCCTGGCTTTCAGTTGCCTCTTACTCAGCCCTTTAGTGTTCATAATCTTTCTGTAGAGCATCACTGGCACTCAGGAATCACTCCGAAACTCCTATCCATGCAGCTACTGTTTTCTCCATACATCTCAAATACCTGATAAATCATTCTAGCTGGTATATTCCCTTCTACCAGTACATGCTCCCAACTCACCACAGGTGAAAAATTTAACAGTTGGACTGTCACCATGCCCCAGAGCTGTGTTCCTCCTACCACTGGTAATTGGTGTTACCACCAGCCTGCAGTGAATGATGAAACTGCTCCCAAATACCATCTTATTGCCAATTTCTTGGACCACTCCTGATACCCAACTCATAGCTTGGGTTCTCTAGAAGCAGATGCTGAGATGGAGTTTGGAGTGTAGGGTGTTTCTTAGGAATTAATAGCAGTGAAGAGAAGATGAAGGAAACAGTACTGAGCTGAGAAGAAGCAGAATTGTAATGCAGGCCCAACATAACCTTGGTCCGTTTGGCAAAGAGCTATGGAGCCAGTATTCTCTGAAAAACCAGAATGAATGTGCCTTTAAATCTCCAGTTTGCTCAGAGAGTGTGGGCTGCCTTGGAAAGGGAGAGAACTCAGGAAAAGTAACTTCTTGCAGCTGACTGCACCACATGGTCCTCCCTCTACTCCCAACTGTGAAGAAAGTCCTTTCTTCCTTTAAAGGGATTTGGACCATGCATCTGTATGTCTACCTCAGCCACTTTCTCGGTGTTGACAAATCAAGGAAAGAGCTTGATTTATTGAAAAATGATGTTTTGGGTTGTTAGTCTATGCTTCTTGAATGTGACACTGCTCAGAATCTTCAAGGAAAAGGCATAATGTCTGAGGAATTGAGAAGGAATCAGTGCTCTGGAGTTTGGGCAACTGCAGTTTATAGGACTGAAAGGAGACATTGCCTAGGAAAGGCACTGGGTTCTTGGCGGAAGACCTAGCTAGGAAGAAGAGGAAAGAAAGCAGAATAGAAGGGTCCAGGAGTCAGAATTTTCCTACCTTACAAGATTGCCATGTGTTTAAAAGAATAATTAAAACAAGGGTGAATGAGACTGAGGAGCAATGGTAACCCTCATACAGTGCTGATGGGATGTAAAATGGTACAGTTGCTTTGGAAGAAGAGTGTGGCAGTTCTTCAAAATTTCAAGCAAAGAGCTAACGAATGACCCATAAATTCTACTGTCATATACCCAAGGGAACTGAAAATGTATGTCCACACAAAAATTTGCACATAAATGTTTATAGCAGCATTATTAATAATAGCCAAAAACTGGAAACAACCCAGATGTCAATCAGTTGATGAATAAACAGAGTATGGTATACTCATGCAATGGAATATTTTTCTGCAATTAAAAGGGTAAACAGAGTATGGTATACTCATGATGAAACTGCTCCCAAATACCATCTTATTGCCAATTTCTTGGACCACTCCTGATACCCAACTCATAGCTTGGGTTCTCTAGAAGCAGATGCTGAGATGGAGTTTGGAGTGTAGGGTGTTTCTTAGGAATTAATAGCAGTGAAGAGAAGATGAAGGAAACAGTACTGAGCTGAGAAGAAGCAGAATTGTAATGCAGGCCCAACATAACCTTGGTCCGTTTGGCAAAGAGCTATGGAGCCAGTATTCTCTGAAAAACCAGAATGAATGTGCCTTTAAATCTCCAGTTTGCTCAGAGAGTGTGGGCTGCCTTGGAAAGGGAGAGAACTCAGGAAAAGTAACTTCTTGCAGCTGACTGCACCACATGGTCCTCCCTCTACTCCCAACTGTGAAGAAAGTCCTTTCTTCCTTTAAAGGGATTTGGACCATGCATCTGTATGTCTACCTCAGCCACTTTCTCGGTGTTGACAAATCAAGGAAAGAGCTTGATTTATTGAAAAATGATGTTTTGGGTTGTTAGTCTATGCTTCTTGAATGTGACACTGCTCAGAATCTTCAAGGAAAAGGCATAATGTCTGAGGAATTGAGAAGGAATCAGTGCTCTGGAGTTTGGGCAACTGCAGTTTATAGGACTGAAAGGAGACATTGCCTAGGAAAGGCACTGGGTTCTTGGCGGAAGACCTAGCTAGGAAGAAGAGGAAAGAAAGCAGAATAGAAGGGTCCAGGAGTCAGAATTTTCCTACCTTACAAGATTGCCATGTGTTTAAAAGAATAATTAAAACAAGGGTGAATGAGACTGAGGAGCAATGGTAACCCTCATACAGTGCTGATGGGATGTAAAATGGTACAGTTGCTTTGGAAGAAGAGTGTGGCAGTTCTTCAAAATTTCAAGCAAAGAGCTAACGAATGACCCATAAATTCTACTGTCATATACCCAAGGGAACTGAAAATGTATGTCCACACAAAAATTTGCACATAAATGTTTATAGCAGCATTATTAATAATAGCCAAAAACTGGAAACAACCCAGATGTCAATCAGTTGATGAATGGGTAAACAGAGTATGGTATACTCATGCAATGGAATATTTTTCTGCAATTAAAAGGAATTAAGTATGGATACATGCTATGGTGTAGATGATTTTGAAGACTTTATGCAAAATTAAAGAAGCCAGTTGCAAAAGACCACATATTCTATGATTCCATTTATATGAAATGTCCAGAACAGGGACTGTACAGAAACAGAAAGGAAATAAGTGGTTTCCAGGAGATGGGGAAAGAGGAAATGAGAAGAGGGGGCTAATGGATACAGGGTTTCTTTTTGGAATGATGAAAATATTCTAAAATTAGTTTTGATAGTTATACAATTCTGTGAAAACACAAAAAACCATTTAATTGTGTGCTATAAATGGCTAAATCATATGGTGTGTGAATTATTTATCAATAAAGCTTCAAAATAAGAAAAGATTTCAATCAAAAAAAGATGGCATTGTGTTGACTCTGACCAGAGCTGTCTCTGAAAGATGTCAGCGGTTGTGAGAATGTGGTATAGTTTGTATCAGTGTTTGGGTTTGGGTTTCTAAGATATTCTTCCAGCATTTGGAATTTTTTGAAGGTAAACACCAGGAATTGGAGCAAACAGTTGCAGAGAGGTTAGTGGTATCTGAGAGATGTTTGTGACTGTGGTGTTGGCAGGTGAACTTCCCATGAGTATGAGGAAACTTTCATATTTACTGTAGCCAAGAATTGTGCAGCTTCCTGAAACCAGAGATGCACGAACTAATCCACTCTCTTACCCATCCACCCATCCATTTATCCACTCACCTACCCACCTACTCATCCACATACACATCCATCCATCATTCATCCATCCACCCATTCATGCATCCAGTTACGAGTACCAACCGTGTGTTAGACCCTGTGTAATTTCCATTATTGGAAACACAGTGAAGAACACAGTAGTCACCATCTTTATCCGTAAACTTAGAATACAGTGGTAGGGAAATCAGATAAAAAGGTCATTGCAACACAATCTAATTCCCATGCTGTAAGAGATGCACATAAGAGTTATAAATAAATATAGGTCCAGCTTGATAAAGCAATCCACTCAATGCTCACCTCATCCAATCATCTTTCTATATAGATGAATTCCTTTGATTTTCTCCTTTCCTCTTGTTTCTTAATAATCATTTTCCCTTACTTTAAGATATATTCTGTTAGTGAGTAATCAGAATCTAAAACTCTAACTGTATATAATAATAAAATACTCTTGGGATGTTTTAATTTTGTATCAGATCCTAGCTGCTATATTATAAATAGATGACTGTACTATCATGATCACAGTCACATGGATGTTCTAGAAATCTTATAGCAAGAATCTTAAGTTTATTAAAATAACTGGATTCATTGCCTTCTCTTCTGTGGCTTGGATTTTTTCTTCCACTAACAATGCAAAAGAAAGTTCTGTTGCCTGGCCCTCTACATCTATCTCCATCTGTCTTAGATGGCTGGTTTGGGTTTTCCCACGTGCTTTTAGTGGTTCTGTGAAATTGTCTGCCGTTACATCCTCAGCTCTTCACGGTTTGAGATACTTTAAAACATTAGTTCATTGCTGCCTGCATTAAAAAGATGGCATTGTGTTGACTCTGACCAGCCAAAGATGTCAGCTGGAATGTGGTATAGTTTGTATCAGTGTTTGGGTTTGGGTTTCTAAGATATTCTTCCAGCATTTGGAATTTTTTGAAGGTAAACACCAGGAATTGGAGCAAACAGTTGCAGAGAGGTTAGTGGTATCTGAGAGATGTTTGTGACTGTGGTGTTGGCAGGTGAACTTCCCATGAGTATGAGGAAACTTTCATATTTACTGTAGCCAAGAATTGTGCAGCTTCCTGAAACCAGAGATGCACGAACTAATCCACTCTCTTACCCATCCACCCATCCATTTATCCACTCACCTACCCACCTACTCATCCACCTACACATCCATCCATCATTCATCCATCCACCCATTCATGCATCCAGTTACGAGTACCAACCGTGTGTTAGACCCTGTGTAATTTCCATTATTGGAAACACAGTGAAGAACACAGTAGTCACCATCTTTATCCGTAAACTTAGAATACAGTGGTAGGGAAATCAGATAAAAAGGTCATTGCAACACAATCTAATTCCCATGCTGTAAGAGATGCACGTAAGAGTTATAAATAAATATAGGTCCAGCTTGATAAAGCAATCCACTCAATGCTCACCTCATCCAATCATCTTTCTATATAGATGAATTCCTTTGATTTTCTCCTTTCCTCTTGTTTCTTAATAATCATTTTCCCTTACTTTAAGATATATTCTGTTAGTGAGTAATCAGAATCTAAAACTCTAACTGTATATAATAATAAAATACTCTTGGGATGTTTTAATTTTGTATCAGATCCTAGCTGCTATATTATAAATAGATGACTGTACTATCATGATCACAGTCACATGGATGTTCTAGAAATCTTATAGCAAGAATCTTAAGTTTATTAAAATAACTGGATTCATTGCCTTCTCTTCTGTGGCTTGGATTTTTTCTTCCACTAACAATGCAAAAGAAAGTTCTGTTGCCTGGCCCTCTACATCTATCTCCATCTGTCTTAGATGGCTGGTTTGGGTTTTCCCACGTGCTTTTAGTGGTTCTGTGAAATTGTCTGCCGTTACATCCTCAGCTCTTCACGGTTTGAGATACTTTAAAACATTAGTTCATTGCTGCCTGCATTATGTTGACCACATCCTCACTTGTGTCAATTCACTTCAGAGTTCCTTTTGTACCATGTTAATCAGTCTTGAGTTTTTCAGTATTACAGATGCTTTTCTGTACTTTATTTTGATGTATATAGTCTCCCAATTTTTTTTTAAGTTTTGGTCTCTTTTATTGTTTTTTTACTTATTTGTTTTCACCCATCTTTATTCTTTGGCATGTGTGGGCCTCCCATTACAGTGGCCTCTCTCGTCACAGAGCACCGGCTCTGGGTGCATGCGCTCCAGAGCTCTGTCCCGTAATTGGACACACTGGTCCAGCCACTCCTCAGCAAGTGGGATCTTCCCGGGCCAGGGATGGAACCAGTGCCTGTTGCACTGCAAAGAGGGCTCTTTACCCACTAGACCACCAAGGAAGCCCTAGAATCCCAGTTTAAAAAAAAAATTATGTATCATTTATTTATTTTTGACTACACTGGGCCTTCATTGCTGCATTCAGACTTTCCCTGGCTGTGGCAAGCAGGCTTCTCTTTGTGGTGGCTTCTCTTGTTGCAGAGCACAGGCTTCAGGGCCCTTGTGCTTGGCAATTATGGTACAGAGACTTAGTTTCCCCAAGGCATGTGGAATCTTGCCTGACCAGGGAACCCCGGGTCTCTTCCCGTTTTTTTGTTTCTTAATTTTTTGTATTCTGTTAGTGAGTAATCAGAATCTAAAACTCTAACTGTATATAATAATAAAATACTCTTGGGATGTTTTAATTTTGTATCAGATCCTAGCTGCTATATTATAAATAGATGACTGTACTATCATGATCACAGTCACATGGATGTTCTAGAAATCTTATAGCAAGAATCTTAAGTTTATTAAAATAACTGGATTCATTGCCTTCTCTTCTGTGGCTTGGATTTTTTCTTCCACTAACAATGCAAAAGAAAGTTCTGTTGCCTGGCCCTCTACATCTATCTCCATCTGTCTTAGATGGCTGGTTTGGGTTTTCCCACGTGCTTTTAGTGGTTCTGTGAAATTGTCTGCCGTTACATCCTCAGCTCTTCACGGTTTGAGATACTTTAAAACATTAGTTCATTGCTGCCTGCATTATGTTGACCACATCCTCACTTGTGTCAATTCACTTCAGAGTTCCTTTTGTACCATGTTAATCAGTCTTGAGTTTTTCAGTATTACAGATGCTTTTCTGTACTTTATTTTGATGTATATAGTCTCCCAATTTTTTTTTAAGTTTTGGTCTCTTTTATTGTTTTTTTACTTATTTGTTTTCACCCATCTTTATTCTTTGGCGTGTGTGGGCCTCCCATTACAGTGGCCTCTCTCGTCACAGAGCACCGGCTCTGGGTGCATGCGCTCCAGAGCTCTGTCCCGTAATTGGACACACTGGTCCAGCCACTCCTCAGCAAGTGGGATCTTCCCGGGCCAGGGATGGAACCAGTGCCTGTTGCACTGCAAAGAGGGCTCTTTACCCACTAGACCACCAAGGAAGCCCTAGAATCCCAGTTTAAAAAAAAATTATGTATCATTTATTTATTTTTGACTACACTGGGCCTTCATTGCTGCATTCAGACTTTCCCTGGCTGTGGCAAGCAGGCTTCTCTTTGTGGTGGCTTCTCTTGTTGCAGAGCACAGGCTTCAGGGCCCTTGTGCTTGGCAATTATGGTACAGAGACTTAGTTTCCCCAAGGCATGTGGAATCTTGCCTGACCAGGGAACCCCGGGTCTCTTCCGTTGGCAGGTGAATTCTCAACCATTGGACCACTAGATAAGTATTTTAGTTTCTCAGTTTAGAAGAGACCACTGATATTCATACTTTAGGAGGATCTGGGAGAATTCCGAGATTTTGAATCCTTTGAAGTAGGGCACTGAAGGAAGTGTGCTATTTCTTTTCTTTTTCTTTTTAAGAGTGCTATTTCTAGTTTTCTTTGTAATAACTCAACATTGGAAATTCAGAAATGAAAAAAATTTAAGGAATACTGTATAGATAGAAGTATCACTTTTGAGAGATTTTTTAAAGGGCAATTGAGTGCTACTGATTTATAGGATAAATTAAATATATTATAATAATTTTTCCAGTAAAAATGCTGTTATAATGCCTAAATATGATATCTAAATTTCAGTTTCTTGCCAATCTAAGTATTGCTTTAAAAAGTTATTGACAATTCCAGTTGTTTCTGTCTCAGCAGGACAGTTACCTCAAATTGAAACTAATTAAGGAGAGAACTTTAATTACTCAATAATGATTGACTAATTGTCTATAGAACTGAGAATACATGAAAATCTTGATTAAAACTACATAATTAGTGGCTTTATTGAATTGAAGGCCAAAGAAAAGTGTGAATTAAATGGAAAATACATTGTGAATTCTGCACATCATTATTTTATTACTGTTACAAATATCACCAAACCGTCAGTAAGTCACCCTTATTTATCTTTTTATGTCATTAAGAAAGCTTATTTTTCAAGGTAGGATAAGGGGACATATTTTATTTAACAGTTTGTTAGTTTGATTTATAGCTTCTACACAGTGTATAGTCCTACCCTGAGCACGCCTGATCTCTTCATATAACTTCTATGTGTTTAGACTTAGAGTCTGTGTGCTTTCATTTCTGCTCTTGGCCCAGATTCCACAAATGCCTGAGAGAAGCCTATCCTGGCTCCCATTTCTTAATTTTAAAAAAAAGCACAATGTTCACATGACTTAATTTTTTTTTTTAATTAGAAAAGGGCAGGGACTCCCTGGCCATTCAGTGGTTATGACATCACAGTCTAATACAGGGGTTGCAGGTTCCATCTGTGGTCGGGGAACTTAAATCCCATGTGCCACCGAGCACAGCCAAAAAAAATTTAAAAATTTAAAAAAAAGAAACGGGCAAACAATGAAAAGCATAATTACCATTCTGTCCCATTGACCCCATACCTACCTCTAGCTGCAAACCCTTTCCATATAACCATGTTTATTAATTTCTTGTATTTTGTACACAAATAAAACCATGTGTAAATATGGCTTCTTATTTACTCTTCAAATGTTAGCATGCTATGTACCTCATTTTTTTCCAATTAATATTGAATACATTTTGGAAATCTTTCCATATTAGCGTACACAGAAGTTTCTCAGTCTCTGCGAACAGCTGTATACCATTCCATTGGGTGAGTTTTGTACATATTATCATTTAGTCCCAGGCCAACAAGGGCATTTGCTTTATTTCCTATCTGTTACTATGATAAATAAAACTCCATTGGTAAACTTCTACACTTGCTGTTTTTCTTGTTTGTGTACAAGTAAATCTGTAGGGAAAACATGACAGGAAGTGGAAATACGATGTTAAGAAGTATGGCCTATTTCTCTACTAGTGACCTTAAAGATGAGTGAATTCTTCATTGTTCAAGACTGTCCTGCTTATTGTAGCATATTCGCCATTACTGTTCTTTCCCTGATAAATACCAACAACACCCTCTTGTCTCAGAGGTTAGCTAATGTGTGCCCTCTCACCTTTCTGATTACATCTGAGAAGCTATCTACTAAAATGCATCAATGGACCATGTGTAGGCAATTGGTTAGATAAATTATTATACATCCTTTAATGAAATACTGTCTGTTCTATTAAGCTGTCTTGTATGTGAGGCCCTGTTCTGAATACTTTAAAGTCAATGTGCCTTTGATCTTCATAACACTCCTATGAGATAGACAGTGTTGTTACATTTCACAGATGTAACCAAAACTATAATTAAAGTAGTTGATTGAACAGTGTGTGAAATATGTAATACCATAATCTCATACTTAGGTATTACTGATTATAATCCAGTATAATGAAATCTTTTAAATGATCCATTATTACTATTTATCTATACTGGAAAAACATATTCTCTGAGGTTTTGACTCTACCTACACACACTTACATGTGTGCACATGCATATATTTTATTTATTTATTTTTTTACAGATATCTTCCTTGTATGAGGCAAATGTTCTACTTTTCAATTAAAACCTGTGAAAAACTCCTCATTTTGGTAAGGAAACATAAAGTACATGTAATGTCCTGAGGTTTAATAAGTAGTTTTTAGAAAGTTGCACGGCTGTTGTTGTGTCTCTGTTACTACAAGGTTGTTATTATTTGATTAGCTCACTGCAGAGGAATTTTCTGCCAGGACTTTGCCATGGATCACGGTCTGCCTTTGAGGGTTTGTCTGCTTAGCTGTAGAAGGAACCCAGCAGCTCCCTTTGGAGGCTCACCTAGGGGATGTTGCTGTCTTAGGCGCTAAGGAAACATCTCAGGTATGATTCATCTCTTTCAGGCTCCCTAAAAATGAATTTCCATATCCTAATTTGGAAAAAGAAACACTTCTTTCTTGTTGCTAACTTCAGAATCAACTCTTAAATATGCAAAAGGATAACCATTGTCTTGAGCAGTTTGAAACTCGCCAAGGTAAAAAAAAAAGTCGCTTTGGGTGGTAGCCCTCTATCATTAAAGCAACCCATCTCAGACTCAGCCCTTAGTGTTTGTTTTGTTTGTTAGTTTGTTTGTTTAACTACGGTTGTATGATAGCTGTTTCTTGCTATTTGCTTTGTATATAGTATTAAACTTTCTTTAAAATTTTCCAGCACCAATACACTATCATACATAACTTATTTGCTTTGTAGAATTCAGTTACAAAAATAAAAGGTACTCAGAATAAAAAAACATGGGGACCAAAGACCCAAAGAGGAAAATACAAATAGCCTCTAATCCCTCTTCCAGGAGGTGCCTGTTACTCACATAGGAACACGTGCTGTGGTTGAATTATATAAAGCTGTACTTAACATTCTTTTATTAACAAAATGCTCTTTCACTTCTTCTGTTTGGAAAATATATTTAAAAATAGAAAATTGTTTCCAACACCTTGGAAGTTCTGAGGAGTGATAACATGTTTGCGGAACAAATACTTTTTCAGTTAGTTTCCTAATTAAACATTTTGCTTTCTTCATTAAGGCTCTTGTTCAAGCAGCAGAAAACTAACTCTCACTAAATTAAGCAAAAGATAGTCTACTGGAAGAATACAGGAATCTCGTGAGATTGAAGAGAAGCTGAAGAACAGGTGTTGTTTTTTTTTTTTTTTTTAAAGCCTGCGTGTTGGATCTTGGTTCCCTGACCAGGAATAGAACCTACACTATCTGTCATGTAAGTATGGAGCCTTAACCATCGGACCACCAGAGGAGTCCCTAATAGGGCTTATAAAGGACAGAGATCTAGTGATCCTGGCCTGGCCTTCCTTACGTGTTCGTCCATCTCTCCTCAAAAATCAGCACCCCCAGAGAAGGTGGGTTTTTTTTGTTTCATTTTCTTTTGCTGAATTTAAGTGCCATGAAACTAATTGGGAGAATTTTCCAGTGGTCCAGTGGTTAGGACTTGGTGCTTTTGCTGCTAGGGTCTGGGGAACTCAGATCCTGCAAGCCATGTGTCACAGCCAACAAAAAAGAAAAAAAAAACAAAAACGCAAAACTAACTGGACTTAGTAATAGCCTAATTATGGGTAGAGGGGGAAAGAAAAGAGCCAAGAAGGAGCTCCAGGTCTCTGGCTCCCATATCGTGGGACAGGTTAGATGAATGGTTTGATAGGGTGCGTGCTGAATTTGAGGTGCCTTGAGACATCAAAAGATGTGAAGTAGGCAGTTGGATACATGAGTTGTGCTGCAATTTTTTCTGTCTGCATCTCCAGTCTCCTTTCCACACTGCCTGCTGCTCTGGGAGGCTGACGTACAGGAAATAACTCTCTTTTCTTTTGGTTTCAGATTGGGTCTGTTCAGTCGAGGGCCACTGCAGTAGATGAGAGGAGGAAAAGGAGTGAAGCAGGTCTTTATTTTTGTGGCGTATTCCCTGCAGAGTTGCTGTAGGCTGACTGAACCCCTGAACTGATGGCAGCCTTCCCCACCAAATCCTTCCTCTCTAGGGTCCACTGGCGTTATTGCCTGCTTCAGAATACTTTGCTGCCTCCAGAAATTTCCCTATATTCTATCCACTCACTCAGATTGCACCAATCTGAGAATATTACTCATTTCCAGGGTCCTGACTGATACATGCATTTGATGTTGTTCTTTTGCTAAGTTGTGTCTGACTCTTTGCAACTTTATGAACTTCTTAGGGGTCATCTGTCCTCTGTCTCCCAGAGTTTCCTCAAATTTATTCATATCCATTGAGTCAGTGATGCTATCTAACCATCTCATCCTCTGCGACCCTCTTCTACTTTTGCCTTCAGTCTTTCCCAGCATCAGGGTCTTTTCCAATGAGTGAGCTCTTTATATAGAAGTGGCCAAAGTACTGGAGCTTCAGCATCAGTCCTTCCAATGAATACTCAGGTTTGATTTCCTTTAGGAGTGACTGGTTTGATCTCCTTACAGTCCAAAGGGCTCTCAAGAGTCTTTTCCAGCATCATAATTCAAAACCATCAATTCTTATTTGGTACTCAGCTTCTTTTATGGTTCAACTCTCACATCTGTACATGACTACTGGGAAAACCAGAGCTTTGAGAATATGCACCTTTCCTGGCAAGGTGATGTCTGTTTTTTAATACATTGTCTAGATTTGTCATAGCTTTCTTTCCAAAGAGCAGGTGTCTTTTAATTTCCTGGCTTCTGTCATCATCTACATGATCTTCGAACTGAGGAAAATAGAACCTATCCACGCTTCCAATGTTTCCCCTTCTATTTGCCACGAAGTGATGGGACCAGATGCCCTGACCTTAGTTTTTAGAATGTTGAGTTTCAAGCTAGCTTTTTCACTTTCCTATTTTACCTTCATCTAGAGAGTTCCTCTTCACTTTCTGCCATTAGAGTGATATCATCTGCATATTTGAGGCTTCTGTTATTTCTCCTGGCGATCTTGATTCCAGCTTGTGATTCATCCAGCCTGGCATTTCATATGAAGTATTCCATATATAAATTAAAGAAGCAGAGTGATAATATACAGACTTATTGTATATCTTCCCTAAGTTTTAACCAGTCAGTTGTTCTGTCTGGTTCTAGTTGCTGCTTCTCTTATACAGGTTTCTCAAGGGACAGATAAGGTGATGTAGTACACCCATCTCTTCATTAATTTTCCACAGTTTACTATGATCCACACAGTCAAAGCCTTTAGCATAGCCAGTGAAGCAGAAGTAGATGTTTTTCTGGAGCTCTCTTGCTTTCTCCATGATTCAGCTAATGTTGGCAATTTGATCTCTAGTTTCTCTGCCTTTTCTAAGCACACCTTCTACATCTGGGAGTTCTTGGTTCATGTATACTGAAGCCGAGGTTGAAGGATTTTGAGCGTAACCTTGCTAGCATGTGAGACTTCTCCAATGGCTTAGTGGTAAAGAATCTGCCTGCAATGCAAGAGACACAGGAGACACAAGTTCAATTCCTGGGTCAGGACAATCCCCCTGGAATAGGAAATGACAACCCACTCTGGTATTCTTCCCTAAAAAGTCCCATGAACAGAGAATCTTAGTGGGTTACAGTCCAAAGGACAGCAAAGAGTCAGGCACTACTGAGCACACACATACACACAAAATTGCTAGCATGTGAAATAAACACAATTATACACTAGTTGGAACATTCTCTGGCATTGGCCTTCTTTGGAATTGGGTTTCCCTGCTAGCTCAACAGGTAAAGAACCCACCTGCAATGCATGAGAATCCAGTTGTATTCCTGGGTTGGGAAGACTCCCCGGAGAAAGGATACACTACTCACTCCAGTATTCTTGGGCTTCCCTGGTGGCTCTGATGGTAAAGAATTTGCTTGCAATACAGGGGACCTGGGTTTGATCCCTGGGTTGGAAAGATCCCCTGGAGAAGAGATAGGCTACCCACTCCAGTATTCTTGCCTGGAGAATTCCATGGCTCCTGCATGGAGTCATGAAGAGTTGGGCTTGACTGAGCAACTATGACTTTTTCCAGTCATATGGCCATTGCTGAGTTTTCCAAATTTGCTGACATATTGAGTGCAGTACTTTAACAGTATCATCTTTAAGATTTTAAACAGCTCAACTGGAATTAATTTTGCATTCCAATTCCCTATGATGAAAAGGAATCTTTTTTGATGTTGATAGATGACAGTAGGTAGCTTACAGTGAATGCTGTCAGATTCGTCACCTCCAAAGGAGAAAATTTCACTTTGGGATCAAAAGACTTGGCTTTGGTCATTCAGAGCTGTGTGCAGCAAGTTTTATTAAAGAAAAAGGATAGAAAGTTTCCAGCAAAGGTGCTGGAAGGGGTAAGAGAATACCCCAAGCAGCTAGTTTAGGTGAGTGAGGCATTTTGTACTTTATCAGTTTGTTATAAACAATAGATCAAAGAATTTAGGTGATAAACTGGAGCTCTCTTGCTTTCTCCATGATTCAGCTAATGTTGGCAATTTGATCTCTAGTTTCTCTGCCTTTTCTAAGCACACCTTCTACATCTGGGAGTTCTTGGTTCATGTATACTGAAGCCGAGGTTGAAGGATTTTGAGCGTAACCTTGCTAGCATGTGAGACTTCTCCAATGGCTTAGTGGTAAAGAATCTGCCTGCAATGCAAGAGACACAGGAGACACAAGTTCAATTCCTGGGTCAGGACAATCCCCCTGGAATAGGAAATGACAACCCACTCTGGTATTCTTCCCTAAAAAGTCCCATGAACAGAGAATCTTAGTGGGTTACAGTCCAAAGGACAGCAAAGAGTCAGGCACTACTGAGCACACACATACACACAAAATTGCTAGCATGTGAAATAAACACAATTATACACTAGTTGGAACATTCTCTGGCATTGGCCTTCTTTGGAATTGGGTTTCCCTGCTAGCTCAACAGGTAAAGAACCCACCTGCAATGCATGAGAATCCAGTTGTATTCCTGGGTTGGGAAGACTCCCTGGAGAAAGGATACACTACTCACTCCAGTATTCTTGGGCTTCCCTGGTGGCTCAGATGGTAAAGAATCTGCCTGCAATACAGGGGACCTGGGTTTGATCCCTGGGTTGGAAAGATCCCCTGGAGAAGAGATAGGCTACCCACTCCAGTATTCTTGCCTGGAGAATTCCATGGCTCCTGCATGGAGTCATGAAGAGTTGGGCTTGACTGAGCAACTATGACTTTTTCCAGTCATATGGCCATTGCTGAGTTTTCCAAATTTGCTGACATATTGAGTGCAGTACTTTAACAGTATCATCTTTAAGATTTTAAACAGCTCAACTGGAATTAATTTTGCATTCCAATTCCCTATGATGAAAAGGAATCTTTTTTGATGTTGATAGATGACAGTAGGTAGCTTACAGTGAATGCTGTCAGATTCGTCACCTCCAAAGGAGAAAATTTCACTTTGGGATCAAAAGACTTGGCTTTGGTCATTCAGAGCTTTGTGCAGCAAGTTTTATTAAAGAAAAAAGGATAGAGAAGTTTCCAGCAAAAGGTGCTGGAAGGGGGTAACAGAATACCCCAAGCAGCTAGTTTAGGTGAGTGAGGCATTTTGTACTTTATCAGTTTGTTATAAACAATAGATCAAAAGAATATTTTAAGGTGATAAAGATCTGACCAGACCCACACCTACAACATACATCTTTAGATAACATAGGTACATAGCTGATGTGAATGCTAAATCCCCTTTTTGGGGAGCACAGTTAAGAAGTGGAGAGTGTTTAAGACCGAGCTTTAAGAAACTCTGCCTTACCTCTCACTAAAACAGGGCAGTGAGAAGAAGAAACCCCTTGGGAGGGAAGAATTTAGTCTTGACCATCCACCATAACATCACACAGCAAAAGAGGAGAAATTCACTAGATGGAAGTCAAAATGGTGTTAAAATAGTAGAATGAATGGTAAAATGAACAAGATAGCAGTTTATTGCTCTGTCATGTAAACAAAGTTTGGAGATAGCTCAGGCCTGGTATAGATAGCACTCATGGTGTCAGGGATGAGGATTTCTCTATTCTGTGGTTCGACCATCCTCAGAGTATAGGTTCTACCTCACGGTTCAGGATGACTACTTGTGCTCTAGTCATCTTGTCTGCATTCCAGCCAGCAGGATGTTTTTTCAGATATTGCACATAACATATCTCATTGGCCAGAACTTATGTATAAGACCATATCTACTGGTGAGCTATTGAGAAATATCTTTGCTTTAGATAATCATGTGCCCAGCTTAAAACCAAGAGTTCTAATATAAAACAAAATATACGGTAAACCCTGGGAGGGAAATTGAGGGGTTATTGGGCTGGGGGGACTGAGCAACTATGACTTTTTCCAGTCATATGGCCATTGCTGAGTTTTCCAAATTTGCTGACATATTGAGTGCAGTACTTTAACAGTATCATCTTTAAGATTTTAAACAGCTCAACTGGAATTAATTTTGCATTCCAATTCCCTATGATGAAAAGGAATCTTTTTTGATGTTGATAGATGACAGTAGGTAGCTTACAGTGAATGCTGTCAGATTCGTCACCTCCAAAGGAGAAAATTTCACTTTGGGATCAAAAGACTTGGCTTTGGTCATTCAGAGCTTTGTGCAGCAAGTTTTATTAAAGAAAAAAGGATAGAGAAAGTTTCCAGCAAAAGGTGCTGGAAGGGGGTAAGAGAATACCCCAAGCAGCTAGTTTAGGTGAGTGAGGCATTTTGTACTTTATCAGTTTGTTATAAACAATAGATCAAAAGAATATTTTAAGGTGATAAAGATCTGACCAGACCCACACCTACAACATACATCTTTAGATAACATAGGTACATAGCTGATGTGAATGCTAAATCCCTTTTCGGGGGAGCACAGTTAAGAAGTGGAGAGTGTTTAAGACCGAGCTTTAAGAAACTCTGCCTTACCTCTCACTAAAACAGGGCAGTGAGAAGAAGAAACCCCTTGGGAGGGAAGAATTTAGTCTTGACCATCCACCATAACATCACACAGCAAAAGAGGAGAAATTCACTAGATGGAAGTCAAAATGGTGTTAAAATAGTAGAATGAATGGTAAAATGAACAAGATAGCAGTTTATTGCTCTGTCATGTAAACAAAGTTTGGAGATAGCTCAGGCCTGGTATAGATAGCACTCATGGTGTCAGGGATGAGGATTTCTCTATTCTGTGGTTCGACCATCCTCAGAGTATAGGTTCTACCTCACGGTTCAGGATGACTACTTGTGCTCTAGTCATCTTGTCTGCATTCCAGCCAGCAGGATGTTTTTTCAGATATTGCACATAACATATCTCATTGGCCAGAACTTATGTATAAGACCATATCTACTGGTGAGCTATTGAGAAATATCTTTGCTTTAGATAATCATGTGCCCAGCTTAAAACCAAGAGTTCTAATATAAAACAAATAGGGGAAGGCTTCCCGGATGGTACAGTGGATAAGAATCTGCCTGCCAATGCAGGGTCATGGGTCCAGTCCCTGGTCTGGGAACACCATACATGCTGTGGAGCCTACATCAAAAGTACTGAGCCTGTGTGCTGTATATACTGAACCCTGTGTACCTATAGCCTGTGCTCCATGACTGGGGAAGCCACCACAATGAGAAGCCCTTGCACTGCAAGGAAGAGTAGCTTCTGCTTGCCACAGCTAGAGAAAGCCCACACACAGCCACAAAGACATAGCAGAAGCAAAATAAAATAACGAATAAATAAATTATTTTTAAAAGAAAAGAAATAGAGGGGAATGGAAATTGGGTCTAGTGGTCTTTGCCAAACTCATTATTGTACAACCTATTTTCTTTCTCATTCAAAATTTTTTCCAACTTTTGATGACTCTTTGTCAGCCATAGTTATAGTATAATACCCTTCCATGTATATAATATGTCTTCTAATCCAAAGCACCTGTGAAAATATTAGATAACACCAAGGATCCAGCAGTACATGACTAGCACATCTTAGGAAGATTTCTTAAACCAACTCAGCTCATCCACCTATCTTACAACAATAGAGTGAAAAGCACCTGTAACAAACATCTCATCTGAGAGATGGAACAGGGACAGATAAAGGCACAAATTCAGCCAGACTGCAAAAGCATGCCTCCTGCAGCTCATTATGACTTTCTGTGATTTAAAAATTCTAGAGGATCTTTGATTCATGGGTATATTTTACACCCTGCTTTAGGCAGATGTGAACATGCACATGTTACCCGTGGCTACACATCAATTTCTGGACAGGAATAAGCTACCCGTTGCTTCTTTTTCTAGGAGGCATATAATGCTGTGGTGAATGGGGCCATAAATTTCTGCAGGAGATGGAAAGCCCACAGTAGGCACTCATTACCGTGTGTTTGGACTGCCTTTTCGCATAACAAATACGGTCAACTTTGTTTATGGTGCTGGTAGGGAAAGTGGTCGTTGGCTCAAATAATTTGGCTCATGAAGTCAGAGTAAAGCAACCAAAAATAAAAATAAAAATGTCTTAAACAGTGTGAAGTAGAAACAGTTTTGAAGTCCAGCCAAGGGTAGATTGGGAAGACTGTAGGGTAGCAGGATTTTTCTCATTATAATGGATCTGTTTACTTCTTATGCAGGCATTTTGTGACTTAGGGATCAACAACTACTCTGTGGCAAATTGTCTTCAAATTCTAGAGTTGTCAAACCCTGTCTTAGGTACATGGCAAACTATATAGCATAGTGAAAGGAGCTTATAATATAAACTGTATCTAGTACATAAAATTTTGGTAAACATGAAACGTAATGAAATAAATTATTTTTAAAAGAAAAGAAATAGAGGAATGGAAATTGGGTCTAGTGGTCTTTGCCAAACTCATTATTGTACAACCTATTTTCTTTCTCATTCAAAATTTTTTCCAACTTTTGATGACTCTTTGTCAGCCATAGTTATAGTATAATACCCTTCCATGTATATAATATGTCTTCTAATCCAAAGCACCTGTGAAAATATTAGATAACACCAAGGATCCAGCAGTACATGACTAGCACATCTTAGGAAGATTTCTTAAACCAACTCAGCTCATCCACCTATCTTACAACAATAGAGTGAAAAGCACCTGTAACAAACATCTCATCTGAGAGATGGAACAGGGACAGATAAAGGCACAAATTCAGCCAGACTGCAAAAGCATGCCTCCTGCAGCTCATTATGACTTTCTGTGATTTAAAAATTCTAGAGGATCTTTGATTCATGGGTATATTTTACACCCTGCTTTAGGCAGATGTGAACATGCACATGTTACCCGTGGCTACACATCAATTTCTGGACAGGAATAAGCTACCCGTTGCTTCTTTTTCTAGGAGGCATATAATGCTGTGGTGAATGGGGCCATAAATTTCTGCAGGAGATGGAAAGCCCACAGTAGGCACTCATTACCGTGTGTTTGGACTGCCTTTTCGCATAACAAATACGGTCAACTTTGTTTATGGTGCTGGTAGGGAAAGTGGTCGTTGGCTCAAATAATTTGGCTCATGAAGTCAGAGTAAAGCAACCAAAAAAATAAAAATAAAAATGTCTTAAACAGTGTGAAGTAGAAACAGTTTTGAAGTCCAGCCAAGGGTAGATTGGGAAGACTGTAGGGTAGCAGGATTTTTCTCATTATAATGGATCTGTTTACTTCTTATGCAGGCATTTTGTGACTTAGGGATCAACAACTACTCTGTGGCAAATTGTCTTCAAATTCTAGAGTTGTCAAACCCTGTCTTAGGTACATGGCAAACTATATAGCATAGTGAAAGGAGCTTATAATATAAACTGTATCTAGTACATAAAATTTTTGGTAAGAAACCAATGAAACTGTGAATGATAAATAACATTATTAACTTTAGACAGCTCCACCAGTATTATTTTAATCATTATCTTCTTATGTCATGACTCCATACCAGATGTTATTATTTAGCCAAGAGGAGTTACATGTATTAGTCTGATATAATTATTAGGTCCCAAAGAGTCCTGTATTATTAGTCCCAAAGGTGCTATCTTAACCAGATGGTCAAAAGGTTGTGCGCAGCTCTTTTCAGTGCGAGAATTAGTGAATTATCATGTAATCCTACCCGTTTGTGTGTGTGGGTAGAAAGTTGTTTAATTTGAACCTAGCATCAGTAATTACAGATATCTCTCTGGAACACTTTTAAAAGAACCTAATAATTCTCCAAGATTATAAAACAGTAGCAAGAGTTGTATAATGCCAGTGTTACTTTGGTTCCTGGTAAATTCTGTCCTCTTACCACATTGCTTATTGGAGACAGTAGTTGAATATATCATGGTGCCAACTTATTACAGGTTTTAAATTTCCATGTAATAGCTTGCCACATGCTGACTTGCTTACTGATCCATGAAAATATTGTTGTACACAAGGTAGCAAGGTAGAATGATCTCCCCATATGTTACATAGAAAGGGTCTTCAGAAATTTTTATGACTAAGATAGTGAAATTACTGAATAATAGCTGTATTAGTGATCCTCTGCTGTATAACGAATCATCCCAATCCTTAGAGACTTAAAAGTATTCTTGTGAAAAAAAGAAAGTATTCTTGTGGGTCGGGAATCTGAGCAAGCATAGTTGGGTGCCTCCAGATCTGTCAGAAATTTGCAGTCCACTGTCAGCCGAGGTTGTGATCTCATCTAACATCTCGGCTGGTGGTAGTGCTCGGGTCTACCCTAAACCTCACTCACGTGTTCATTGACAGCTGTCTGTCACTTGCCGGTAGGGCTTTCCCATGGGGCTGCCTCATGACATGGCAATTGGCTTTTCATGGGGCCCTTGAGAGAGAGAAAGAGCCCAAAGCTAGATTTTTATAATTTGATTTCCAAAGTAGCATGTTATCCCTTCTGCCAAATTTCATTCTTTAGAAATCAGCCAATAAGTGCAATCCACCGGACTGGGAGGGAGTACACAAGGGCATGAATATTAACTAGTGGGAATCATTAGGGATCATCACAGAGGCCTCCTACAACAATGGCATTGAAGTTTTATAATTTTGAAATAATTCTTTGGCAGATGGTCTTCATTTTAATAAATTATTTTGTTCTTACATAGTAGCTAATGTTGAATATTTGTTAATGGTAAAAGCTCTGTGAGGTTAGATATCTGCTGATAATTTCCTAGAATATGCTTAATCTCAGCTCAAGTTTTATGATCTACTTGGAGGCACTGAGTCATTTTACTATGTAAAATCTACATAGTATTTTTTTATAGGTTCATTACAGTTCATCTAGTAAATTCTCTTTCAGTAAATTAATTAGTAAACTAATTTCTGTGCCTCCCATTTTTTAAACTAATAAACAAAAATTTTACACAGTAAGAATTTGGTTTATTGTATATTTGGTATGGCTGGCTAAATGTTACACATATCTCCTAAACGTAAGACATGTGTGTGTGTGTGTGTGTGTGTGTGTGTGTGTGTGTGTGTGTGTGTTCATGACTCTAATCTCTAGACACTGATGTCAATTAGCAGAAGGTACATTATGATAAAACCAACCAGTATCATTTTATTTTTGCCTAAACAATTTCATTTAATATTTCTTTTAGTGTAGTTCCTGGCAATGAATTTTCTCAGTATTTGTTTATTTGACATTTTCTTTGAGTAAAGCATTCTAGTATGACGGTTTGTCTTCCAGTATTTTAAAGATATTATACCAGGTTCTTCTTGCCTGCATGGTTTCTGATGAAAAGTTTGCTCTCTTTTTATCTTGTTCTTTGTACATAATATTTCATAGTTTGTCTGGCTTTTTTTTTTTTAAACATTTATTTATTTATTTATTTTGGCAGGGGTGGGGAGGGAGAGGGGTGGGCGGGCCACTCCCATCGGTCTTTCGTTTGTCCAGTTTCATCCATCTTTGTTCTTTGGCCTGTGTAGGCCTCCCATCACGGTGGCGTCTGCCGTCGCAGAGCACCAGCTCTGGGCGCATGCGCTCCAGAGCTCCGGCTCGGTAATTGGACACATCGGTCCAGCTGCTCCGTGGCACATGGGATCTTCCCAGGCCAGGGATCGAACCGGCATCCCTTGCCCTGCAAGGCGGTGTCCTTACCCACTGGACCACCAGGGAAGCCCTGGCTTTTTTTTTTAATGTATATTCTGCTTGGAGTTTGTGGAGATGTTCAGATTTGTGGATTTATAGCTTTTATCAAATTCTGAAAATTTTTGGCCATTATATTTTCAAATATGTCTCCTCCCCCTTTCTTCTGGAACTCCAACTACACTTGTATTAGAATCCTTGATACTGCTTACAGTCTCTGATGCTCTGTGTGCACTGGTGTGTTAGTCTTTTTCTTTTCCTCTGCTTCATGAATAAGTTTTTATTGCTGTGTAACAAATTACTAAAAAATCTAAGGTCTAAAATAATACACACTTATTAATTCACAGTTCTGCAGGTCAGAAGTCTGGCACAGTATGTCTGGATACTCTCCTCAAGATCTCAGATGGTTGAAATCAAAGTGTTGACCGGGAATGAGGTTCTCATCTGAGACTTAGCATCATCTTCCAAGCTCACTGGTTGTTGAAAAAATTCATTGTCTTGGGACTATAAAATTGAAGTACCCATTTCCTTACTGCTTCTCAGCTCATCGCTGGTCTTTGCAAGTAGAGGTTTTCCAACCAGTATCATTTTATTTTTGCCTAAACAATTTCATTTAATATTTCTTTTAGTGTAGTTCCTGGCAATGAATTTTCTCAGTATTTGTTTATTTGACATTTTCTTTGAGTAAAGCATTCTAGTATGACGGTTTGTCTTCCAGTATTTTAAAGATATTATACCAGGTTCTTCTTGCCTGCATGGTTTCTGATGAAAAGTTTGCTCTCTTTTTATCTTGTTCTTTGTACATAATATTTCATAGTTTGTCTGGCTTTTTTTTTTTTAAACATTTATTTATTTATTTATTTTGGCAGGGGTGGGGAGGGAGAGGGTGGGCGGGCCACTCCCATCGGTTTTTCGTTTGTCCAGTTTCATCCGTCTTTGTTCTTTGGCCTGTGTGGGCCTCCCATCGCGGTGGCCTCTGTTGTCGCAGAGCACCGGCTCTGGGCGCATGCGCTCCAGAGCTCCGACTTGGTAATTGGACACATCGGTCCAGCTGCTCCATGGCATGTGGGATCTTCCCAGGCCAGGGATCGAACCGGCATCCCTTGCCCTGCAAGGCGGTGTCCTTATCCACTGGACCATCAGGGAAGCCCTGGCTTTTTTTTTTAATGTATATTCTGCTTGGAGTTTGTGGAGATGTTCAGATTTGTGGATTTATAGCTTTTATCAAATTCTGAAAATTTTTGGCCATTATATTTTCAAATATGTCTCCTCCCCCTTTCTTCTGGAACTCCAACTACACTTGTATTAGAATCCTTGATACTGCTTACAGTCTCTGATGCTCTGTGTGCACTGGTGTGTTAGTCTTTTTCTTTTCCTCTGCTTCATGAATAAGTTTTTATTGCTGTGTAACAAATTACTAAAAAATCTAAGGTCTAAAATAATACACACTTATTAATTCACAGTTCTGCAGGTCAGAAGTCTGGCACAGTATGTCTGGATACTCTCCTCAAGATCTCAGATGGTTGAAATCAAAGTGTTGACCGGGAATGAGGTTCTCATCTGAGACTTAGCATCATCTTCCAAGCTCACTGGTTGTTGAAAAAATTCATTGTCTTGGGACTATAAAATTGAAGTACCCATTTCCTTACTGCTTCTCAGCTCATCGCTGGTCTTTGCAAGTAGAGGTTGCCCAACTTCCTTACCACGTGGACTCCCCCTTTGTCAAGCCAACAGTGGGATGTTGGGTACTCCTCCTGCTTTTGATCCCTTACTTTCTGATTCTTTTGTGACCATCTAGAGAAGCCCTCTGGTTTCATTCATAAGGCTCTCATCCTCATCTGCATCCTCGTGCTTAGTCATTCAGTCACGTCTGACTCTCTGTGACCCTGTGGATTGTAGCCCATCAGGTTCCGTTGTCCATGAGATTCTCCAGGCAAGAACATTGGAGTGGGTTGCCATTTCCTACTCCAGGGTATCTTCCCAGCCCAAGGACAGAGCCTGCATCTCCAGCATTAGCAAGCAGATTCTTTGCCACTGAGCCACCTAGGAGGTTCCATCTGTATCTGAGAATATAACAATCACCAGAGTAGAATCCATCATACTCACAGTCTTGTGGATTATGTTACTTGTATACATACATGACAAAATCTTGAGGGAACATATTAGGATTCTGCCTAGCACGGATAGTTTTACTGCTGTTTTTTCAGCTTTAGTTATGTTTTCTTCTGTAGCATCATACTTGTGATTTATCTCATTTAATATATCTTCCATCCAAACGTTCTCTTTTTCACGTTGAAAAGCATCACTTAGACCTTTTAAAAGCCTTCTATTTCTTTCCTCATAATGGTCATGTTTTCCTCTACCTTCATTTATTAAAAACGTTTCAACTACACTTGTAGTAGAATCCTTGATACTGCTTACAGTCTCTGATGCTCTGTGTGCACTGGTGTGTTAGTCTTTTTCTTTTCCTCTGCTTCATGAATAAGTTTTTATTGCTGTGTAACAAATTACTAAAAAATCTAAGGTCTAAAATAATACACACTTATTAATTCACAGTTCTGCAGGTCAGAAGTCTGGCACAGTATGTCTGGATACTCTCCTCAAGATCTCAGATGGTTGAAATCAAAGTGTTGACCGGGAATGAGGTTCTCATCTGAGACTTAGCATCATCTTCCAAGCTCACTGGTTGTTGAAAAAATTCATTGTCTTGGGACTATAAAATTGAAGTACCCATTTCCTTACTGCTTCTCAGCTCATCGCTGGTCTTTGCAAGTAGAGGTTGCCCAACTTCCTTACCACGTGGACTCCCCCTTTGTCAAGCCAACAGTGGGATGTTGGGTACTCCTCCTGCTTTTGATCCCTTACTTTCTGATTCTTTTGTGACCATCTAGAGAAGCCCTCTGGTTTCATTCATAAGGCTCTCATCCTCATCTGCATCCTCGTGCTTAGTCATTCAGTCACGTCTGACTCTCTGTGACCCTGTGGATTGTAGCCCATCAGGTTCCGTTGTCCATGAGATTCTCCAGGCAAGAACATTGGAGTGGGTTGCCATTTCCTACTCCAGGGTATCTTCCCAGCCCAAGGACAGAGCCTGCATCTCCAGCATTAGCAAGCAGATTCTTTGCCACTGAGCCACCTAGGAGGTTCCATCTGTATCTGAGAATATAACAATCACCAGAGTAGAATCCATCATACTCACAGTCTTGTGGATTATGTTACTTGTATACATACATGACAAAATCTTGAGGGAACATATTAGGATTCTGCCTAGCACGGATAGTTTTACTGCTGTTTTTTCAGCTTTAGTTATGTTTTCTTCTGTAGCATCATACTTGTGATTTATCTCATTTAATATATCTTCCATCCAAACGTTCTCTTTTTCACGTTGAAAAGCATCACTTAGACCTTTTAAAAGCCTTCTATTTCTTTCCTCATAATGGTCATGTTTTCCTCTACCTTCTTTATTAAAAACTATATTTATAAAATCCGTTTCAACATCTTTGCTAATTCCACCATGTTCTTCATTTCTATTCCTTTATCTTTTTAAATAAATATTTCTCCTGATTTATAGATAATATTTCTTTGTATTCATGGTGATATATGGTTACATGTTTCATTTTATTGTATTCCTGTAAATTGTATCGGATTTTGTTTTGGCATACAGTTAAGTTACTTGGAACCAGTTGGATTCTTTTGACTTTTGCCTTTAAACTATATAAGGGTAAGTCCAGAGTTGCTTTTTGTCAGGAAATAAGCTAGTCCTGCTTCTAAGGTGGCACACTCTTGGCGATTCTTCTTAATGCCCCATGTATGAAAAACCTTTCCCCATGGGCTTGTGCAGCACAAACCATTCCCAGCTCTGTGAGAGCTCTGGAAATTGTTATACCTTCTCACTTCCAGTGGGTCTTTTCTTGGCCTTGGGTCTTTTCACACAAGTGAGCAGAGCTCAGCTAAATACCTGAGGGTGTTTGTAGATCTTCAAAACTCTTTCTTTCTCAACATCTCAGCAGCTCCCTTCTTTCTGGTAATTTGTCTTGAAAATTCAACTTGCTGTGGCCAATATATGCTTTTCAGCTCAGCAAGACTGCTGGGATCTGTTTGGTTTCCTTTTTTTTTTTTTTTTCTGTACTGCAGCCTGGAAATTAGCTCCAGGCAATAAACTGGTATAGTTGTAGGGCTGACCTTGTTTATTTCCTTTCTTTCGTTAATCTGCTGTGCCTGTTCATCAATGTGTGAAAATAGTTGTTCATGTATTTTGTACATTTTTCTAGCTATTTAAATATGGTCCCTCGTAGTGTAATTTTTATGATGAAACCAAAATAAATATACAGTTTTATTTTTAAGAACTTTTGGGGTATAGCAAATATTATTAGTCTGCCTTTCTTTTTTTTTTTTTTAAAGATTTATTTATTTATTTACTTTGGGGGGGGGCTCGGGTTGGGGAGGGAGGGGAGTGGGCGGGCCACTTCTATTGGTCTTTCATTTCTCTATTTTCATTTGTCTTCGTTCCTTGGCTCCTGTGGGCCTCCCATCACGGTGGCGTCTGTCGTTGCAGAGCACCGGCTCTGGGCGCGTGTGCTCCAGAGCTCCAGCTCGGTGATTGGACACATCAGTCCAGCTGCTCCGCGGCACGTGGGATCTTCCCAGGCCAGGGCTCGAACTGGCGCCCCTTGCACTGCAAGGCGGTGCCCTTACCCATTGGACCACCAGGGGAAGCCCTAGTCTGCCTTTCAAGTATAAACCTACCATTAAGTAATTGCTTTTCTGTGTGTTGAATAGTGAGGAGTTCGCATAGGAAGACAGTGTGTAGGGAAAGAGTGGAAGAATATTAAGAAGATCATGGAATAAGATACCATGTTGATAAGACATGGGTTCTTTGGGTTCATTGATTCAACATGTATCCCCTGCTTTCTAAGTGTCGTGGCACACTCTTGGCGATTCTTCTTAATGCCCCATGTATGAAAAACCTTTCCCCATGGGCTTGTGCACAAACCATTCCCAGCTCTGTGAGAGCTCTGGAAATTGTTATACCTTCTCACTTCCAGTGGGTCTTTTCTTGGCCTTGGGTCTTTTCACACAAGTGAGCAGAGCTCAGCTAAATACCTGAGGGTGTTTGTAGATCTTCAAAACTCTTTCTTTCTCAACATCTCAGCAGCTCCCTTCTTTCTGGTAATTTGTCTTGAAAATTCAACTTGCTGTGGCCAATATATGCTTTTCAGCTCAGCAAGACTGCTGGGATCTGTTTGGTTTCCTTTTTTTTTTTTTTTTCTGTACTGCAGCCTGGAAATTAGCTCCAGGCAATAAACTGGTATAGTTGTAGGGCTGACCTTGTTTATTTCCTTTCTTTCGTTAATCTGCTGTGCCTGTTCATCAATGTGTGAAAATAGTTGTTCATGTATTTTGTACATTTTTCTAGCTATTTAAATATGGTCCCTCGTAGTGTAATTTTTATGATGAAACCAAAATAAATATACAGTTTTATTTTTAAGAACTTTTGGGGTATAGCAAATATTATTAGTCTGCCTTTCTTTTTTTTTTTTTTAAAGATTTATTTATTTATTTACTTTGGGCGGGGCTCGGGTTGGGGAGGGAGGGGAGTGGGCGGGCCACTTCTATTGGTCTTTCATTTCTCTATTTTCATTTGTCTTCGTTCCTTGGCTCCTGTGGGCCTCCCATCACGGTGGCGTCTGTCGTTGCAGAGCACCGGCTCTGGGCGCGTGTGCTCCAGAGCTCCAGCTCGGTGATTGGACACATCAGTCCAGCTGCTCCGCGGCACGTGGGATCTTCCCAGGCCAGGGCTCGAACTGGCGCCCCTTGCACTGCAAGGCGGTGCCCTTACCCATTGGACCACCAGGGGAAGCCCTAGTCTGCCTTTCAAGTATAAACCTACCATTAAGTAATTGCTTTTCTGTGTGTTGAATAGTGAGGAGTTCGCATAGGAAGACAGTGTGTAGGGAAAGAGTGGAAGAATATTAAGAAGATCATGGAATAAGATACCATGTTGATAAGACATGGGTTCTTTGGGTTCATTGATTCAACATGTATTCCCTCGAGAAACATTTTTGCCAAGTACTTGTTTTCCTACCTTTCCCACCAGCTAGAGCAAGCTAAGGAGCAAGTGCAGCCAAGTGCAGCTGGAAACTTTGGACTCCCAAGTGCCCCCTCGTGCTTAGGAGCTGCTGTGACTGCCACCCTCGTTTTGTCCTCTGGATGTCATTGTTAGGGTCAGCCCACCTACCAATGCAGAGAATGTAAAGAGAGACAAGTTCACCCCCAGGGTTGGGAAGATTGTCTGTAGGACGCCATGGAAATCCACTCCAGTATTCTTACCTGGAGAATTCATGAACAGAGGAGCCTGGTGGGGTACAGTCCATAGGCTTGCAAAGAGTTGGACACAACTGAAGTGACTTGGCATGACACGGCACCATCCTTAGATCCAGGCAAGATGTTTTTTCTGTCCGGAGTGCTGTCCTTTTGACATTTATATTTCATAGATACAGAAAACATAAATTTATTAAAAACATACCATGTCCTGTCCCAGAGACAGAGAGCTCAGCTCTGGTATAGTACAGTTGTATAACATGACACATCTGCTCTCATGACTTGTACTGTTTAGGAAACACTTATCCACAACTTTTGCCCAAAGCGCTTTTAGACAACAGG
Source organism: Tragulus kanchil (assembly GCA_022376925.1). Taxonomy (NCBI): domain Eukaryota; kingdom Metazoa; phylum Chordata; class Mammalia; order Artiodactyla; family Tragulidae; genus Tragulus; species Tragulus kanchil. The sequence continues at coordinate 73,513,540 of JAIOJX010000030.1, forward strand.
TGATGGCATCTGAATGCCCTGAAGGTCTGTGTTTGATCACAGCAGATGTTAGAGATGGACTCTGCTTTAGCACGAGAATTTGAGAGGCAGAGATGTGTAGTAAAGAGAAGACAGGTTAACTGGTGAGTGCCTCCTCACAGACAACTCGAATGCAAGAGATTCTTGTACAGTGAAATATCAGTTTCCAGTTGTGCTGAGTGTTCACGTCCTTGCCTCTCCTCCTGTTCTAATCTGTGATTCCAGAGCACAGTGTTCACAGCAGTTGCATACGGTGGCCGAGGAATAGTTTGCAACATTTATTCAATATTGTCTTAAAATTTGTTTGTATGTAGACCTCGATGTAACATGAGTAAAATGCAATACCATTTCTTGACTGAGTGGTTACTGAATAGTAGAACATAGTGCCAGTCTGAGTTTCTGGGAAGTAAATGCCTAGACAGTCAGAAGTTCAAGAGATTTATCTGGGGAGATGCCTGGGAAAGGCATGGGGAAGAGGGAGCAGGAGTGGTCAGGAAAATCCTTCAGATCATGAAGTAGGTCTAACATTATGAAAGCAGAGAGGGAAAGATGGAAATTTGGGTAGAAAGAGTTTCAGACTTCAGTACAGTTCAGAGAAAAATCTTAATCAGCCCAATAAAGAATACTTTTTAGTTTTACTTGGGCCCTTGTTCCTATAAACATTAAGCCCTTCTGTGTTTCCATTTCTCTCAGAACTAAACCTCTCTGCCCTAAGTGTAGCAATGTGACCCTGATGGCCCCCCTTTTTTTGTATCCCCACTTTTGTTGTTTCAGATATCTGATTCTTAATTTTAACTTGTCTCAATTCATTTAAAATGCAACTGAGTTGCTTCTCCTGAAAGGAGTAAAATCTCATGCAGGGGATGGGCGGGGGGAAGATGCAGGAAAAGCACACCATCTTCAGAAAAATTGAACAGTGAATACAACAGCCCGTAACTGACATACTGAACTTTTGTCTTAAAGAGAAAATAGTGTAATGGACCCACTCTTAAGACACGCTTCCAGTATTGTTTTAAGATGTCGAACAAATCATGGGTTAGGATTGTTTGTATAACATGGAAACAAACTTATCCACAACTTTTGCCCAAAGCGCTTTTAGACAACAGGTGATGGCATCTGAATGCCCTGAAGGTCTGTGTTTGATCACAGCAGATGTTAGAGATGGACTCTGCTTTAGCACGAGAATTTGAGAGGCAGAGATGTGTAGTAAAGAGAAGACAGGTTAACTGGTGAGTGCCTCCTCACAGACAACTCGAATGCAAGAGATTCTTGTACAGTGAAATATCAGTTTCCAGTTGTGCTGAGTGTTCACGTCCTTGCCTCTCCTCCTGTTCTAATCTGTGATTCCAGAGCACAGTGTTCACAGCAGTTGCATACGGTGGCCGAGGAATAGTTTGCAACATTTATTCAATATTGTCTTAAAATTTGTTTGTATGTAGACCTCGATGTAACATGAGTAAAATGCAATACCATTTCTTGACTGAGTGGTTACTGAATAGTAGAACATAGTGCCAGTCTGAGTTTCTGGGAAGTAAATGCCTAGACAGTCAGAAGTTCAAGAGATTTATCTGGGGAGATGCCTGGGAAAGGCATGGGGAAGAGGGAGCAGGAGTGGTCAGGAAAATCCTTCAGATCATGAAGTAGGTCTAACATTATGAAAGCAGAGAGGGAAAGATGGAAATTTGGGTAGAAAGAGTTTCAGACTTCAGTACAGTTCAGAGAAAAATCTTAATCAGCCCAATAAAGAATACTTTTTAGTTTTACTTGGGCCCTTGTTCCTATAAACATTAAGCCCTTCTGTGTTTCCATTTCTCTCAGAACTAAACCTCTCTGCCCTAAGTGTAGCAATGTGACCCTGATGGCCCCCCTTTTTTTGTATCCCCACTTTTGTTGTTTCAGATATCTGATTCTTAATTTTAACTTGTCTCAATTCATTTAAAATGCAACTGAGTTGCTTCTCCTGAAAGGAGTAAAATCTCATGCAGGGGATGGGCGGGGGGAAGATGCAGGAAAAGCACACCATCTTCAGAAAAATTGAACAGTGAATACAACAGCCCGTAACTGACATACTGAACTTTTTGTCTTAAAGAGAAAAATAGTGTAATGGACCCACTCTTAAGACACGCTTCCAGTATTGTTTTAAGATGTCGAACAAATCAGTGCGTGCTCTGAAATATTAATGAGAAACCTTGAGCTCATTATCAAGATTTTCATTAAATCAGACCCACCTGGCTCTGTGACTGTTTTCAAAGGGCTAAATGCTTGGCAGACGATGTAGGTCTTTGGGGAAATTTTAGAATTGCCTATATTGGAGCAAATTGGTTGTCTCCAGAAAGCACTGTTATTGGGAGCATTGAATTATTATGTTCCTGTGCAAATGAACACAAAATAATGGGCCCGGCATCCAGATGGCAGCCCTTACAAGCTGTTTGGCGTTGAAACAGTCACTTGACCACTCTGTGCCTTGAGTTCCTCCTCCGTAACAAGGAGGGATAATGATACCTCTTATCTCATTTGGACTACTGTGATGATGAAATGAGATGATACATGTGAATAAAACCGTAGAATGGGGCCAGGCACATACCAACCATTCAATAAGTATTTTTTATAATTATTGTTTCTTTATCCATCTGTATTTGCTCCTGCCATGGACTTCTAAGCTTAGCTCACTGCCTTGCAATAGGTGTTCATTAGGAAAGTGTTGAGTGGATAGGTTTAAACTCATCACCACTACAAATTACTAAAATAAAACAGTTCAAGGATCCTGTGATAATAGCAGTGGCTCAGCCTTGCAGCAGAACATGAGGTGGATTCAGGTGGCCCAAAACGCTGCCATGTAAATTAATAGCAAGGTCGGCTCAAGCCTATGCAGCTACATTTTTTTTTGGTTTAAAAAGCCCTTCTGTGTTTCCATTTCTCTCAGAACTAAACCTCTCTGCCCTAAGTGTAGCAATGTGACCCTGATGGCCCCCCTTTTTTTGTATCCCCACTTTTGTTGTTTCAGATATCTGATTCTTAATTTTAACTTGTCTCAATTCATTTAAAATGCAACTGAGTTGCTTCTCCTGAAAGGAGTAAAATCTCATGCAGGGGATGGGCGGGGGGAAGATGCAGGAAAAGCACACCATCTTCAGAAAAATTGAACAGTGAATACAACAGCCCGTAACTGACATACTGAACTTTTTGTCTTAAAGAGAAAAATAGTGTAATGGACCCACTCTTAAGACACGCTTCCAGTATTGTTTTAAGATGTCGAACAAATCAGTGCGTGCTCTGAAATATTAATGAGAAACCTTGAGCTCATTATCAAGATTTTCATTAAATCAGACCCACCTGGCTCTGTGACTGTTTTCAAAGGGCTAAATGCTTGGCAGACGATGTAGGTCTTTGGGGAAATTTTAGAATTGCCTATATTGGAGCAAATTGGTTGTCTCCAGAAAGCACTGTTATTGGGAGCATTGAATTATTATGTTCCTGTGCAAATGAACACAAAATAATGGGCCCGGCATCCAGATGGCAGCCCTTACAAGCTGTTTGGCGTTGAAACAGTCACTTGACCACTCTGTGCCTTGAGTTCCTCCTCCGTAACAAGGAGGGATAATGATACCTCTTATCTCATTTGGACTACTGTGATGATGAAATGAGATGATACATGTGAATAAAACCGTAGAATGGGGCCAGGCACATACCAACCATTCAATAAGTATTTTTTATAATTATTGTTTCTTTATCCATCTGTATTTGCTCCTGCCATGGACTTCTAAGCTTAGCTCACTGCCTTGCAATAGGTGTTCATTAGGAAAGTGTTGAGTGGATAGGTTTAAACTCATCACCACTACAAATTACTAAAATAAAACAGTTCAAGGATCCTGTGATAATAGCAGTGGCTCAGCCTTGCAGCAGAACATGAGGTGGATTCAGGTGGCTCGTCCATTTAAAATCGCTGCCATCAGTCTACCACACAGGCTTTGAAATGATTCGTCTAAAGGGCATGAAGCAGAGTTTATTTTTCATGCCTGTTCTTGAAATATGCTACAGATGCTATGAATAACAAGGACAAGAAGTGGGAGGCAAGAGTTCTTAGATGAGATTTAAGATATTACTTGCCAAAGAGTTTTGGTCTAGCTTTCTTGTATTTTGGAATTGGGTCCCACAGGTATCCATCACAACATCTTGAAGTCAGTTGAAGTGGCTGACGAGAAAATCACATGGTTCTCTCTGATCCTCTAGGGCCTTCACTCTGCTACCATCCACCATTCACCCCCAAATACCAAGGACCCAGAAATCTATCTATTCCTTTGAAATTCCAAATTGGTAATAGCGACAGAAAATATGGGAATTTGCAAGCCTTGAAAGTAACTTGAAAACATTAAATTGAATTCTGTTTGGCCTATTAATTTTGCTAAGATTTCTTTCATCCATTCAGGCCAACCTCACTATGTAGGAAGTGAGAGAGAAGTCAGAATCTCTCCCATTCTTCCCCAGGATTCAGTTCTGAGTGTTTTTCCTTCTTGAGATGCAGACCTTGGAGGACAAGACCTAAGATATGCAAGTCCATCCTTGCCTGTTTCTCAGACCACCTTTGAATTCCAAATCCATGTCTGAAGAAATATTCTCTCCTTAACACTGGACATTTCAAGGGAGAGGGAGCTTGCCAGGAGGGAATGGCCTCTTCTGTTAGGTCTGAGGATAACCCTCTCTCCTAAAAGATAGATTGTGCTGTACTTAGCTGCTCAGTCATATCCTATTCTTTAGGACCCCATGGACTGCAGCTCACCAGACTCCTCCGTCCATGGGGATTCTCCAGACAGAATACTGGAGTGGATTGCCATGCCCTCCTCCAGGGTGTCTTCCCAATCCAGGGGTCGAACCCAGGTCTCCTGCATTGCAGATGGATTCTTTACCAGCTGAGCCAAGTTCCTAATACAAAACTCGCCCCCTCCAATACTCACAGTGGTTGGTGTGCCATCTGGAAGTACTGCCACCATAAGACAGGCCGCAGCTCTCAAAATGCATCTGTCTCTTAAGTGTCTTTCAGGTTCAACCTCACAGGTGGCTCGTCCATTTAAAATCGCTGCCATCAGTCTACCACACAGGCTTTGAAATGATTCGTCTAAAGGGCATGAAGCAGAGTTTATTTTTCATGCCTGTTCTTGAAATATGCTACAGATGCTATGAATAACAAGGACAAGAAGTGGGAGGCAAGAGTTCTTAGATGAGATTTAAGATATTACTTGCCAAAGAGTTTTGGTCTAGCTTTCTTGTATTTTGGAATTGGGTCCCACAGGTATCCATCACAACATCTTGAAGTCAGTTGAAGTGGCTGACGAGAAAATCACATGGTTCTCTCTGATCCTCTAGGGCCTTCACTCTGCTACCATCCACCATTCACCCCCAAATACCAAGGACCCAGAAATCTATCTATTCCTTTGAAATTCCAAATTGGTAATAGCGACAGAAAATATGGGAATTTGCAAGCCTTGAAAGTAACTTGAAAACATTAAATTGAATTCTGTTTGGCCTATTAATTTTGCTAAGATTTCTTTCATCCATTCAGGCCAACCTCACTATGTAGGAAGTGAGAGAGAAGTCAGAATCTCTCCCATTCTTCCCCAGGATTCAGTTCTGAGTGTTTTTCCTTCTTGAGATGCAGACCTTGGAGGACAAGACCTAAGATATGCAAGTCCATCCTTGCCTGTTTCTCAGACCACCTTTGAATTCCAAATCCATGTCTGAAGAAATATTCTCTCCTTAACACTGGACATTTCAAGGGAGAGGGAGCTTGCCAGGAGGGAATGGCCTCTTCTGTTAGGTCTGAGGATAACCCTCTCTCCTAAAAGATAGATTGTGCTGTACTTAGCTGCTCAGTCATATCCTATTCTTTAGGACCCCATGGACTGCAGCTCACCAGACTCCTCCGTCCATGGGGATTCTCCAGACAGAATACTGGAGTGGATTGCCATGCCCTCCTCCAGGGTGTCTTCCCAATCCAGGGGTCGAACCCAGGTCTCCTGCATTGCAGATGGATTCTTTACCAGCTGAGCCAAGTTCCTAATACAAAACTCGCCCCCTCCAATACTCACAGTGGTTGGTGTGCCATCTGGAAGTACTGCCACCATAAGACAGGCCGCAGCTCTCAAAATGCATCTGTCTCTTAAGTGTCTTTCAGGTTCAACCTCACAGGTTCCTTCCACTTGCTCCTTTATCAGGGTTTGGAATTTTCTCCCTGTCCTATTCACAATTCTTGTATTACTTTGGGGCCACCTGCCTCTGAAAGTGAGGGCCCTGGAGTGAAATTCTTGACTCCAGGTGTGTTGTGAAATATTTATTTACCATTGTAAATAAATGATAACCAGCGAGATAGATTATTTCTGCTCAGGAAGCTTGTTGAGAAATCCTAGACTATATCACCTTCATGCCCACCTCCCTGCTTACCTCTTCAGAACTGTTTTCAGAGCTCTCTGAGAGACCATCTCCTAGGTTATAGTCCTCAGGTTGACTCAAATAAAATTTTCCATTTCTTTCTTAGACTGATTTTTGATTAATTTTTGGTTGACAGCCTCATCCCAGCTGGCATTCCTTTGGGGTCCTGTGAAGATGACTGTGGCGTGGGGCTCTCTGTGGTGTCAGACTGGCCTGTGGGAAACAAGTCTCCTTGTCCACTGTTGGTGGAAATGTTGCTTCTGCTGCACAATGTCTTGTCTTGCTCTGGTGGCTCTAGCTGGTCCCTCACTTTGCATCCCTTCAGGTGAGAATCAAGTACCAACTGCCATATTCTTCAGCCAGTAATTCTGGCTTTTTTTTTTTTTTATGGTTAGATGTTGTGAAACTCTTTTTTAAAAAACATTTTTTATTGAAATATAGTTGATTTGCAGTGTTGTGTTAGTTTCAGGTATACAGCAAAGTGAAAAAAAATTTTTATTTGCAGTGTTGTGTTAGTTTCAGGTATAACAAAGTGACTATTTACCTAAAAGGACCCCATGGACTGCAGCTCACCAGACTCCTCCGTCCATGGGGATTCTCCAGACAGAATACTGGAGTGGATTGCCATGCCCTCCTCCAGGGTGTCTTCCCAATCCAGGGGTCGAACCCAGGTCTCCTGCATTGCAGATGGATTCTTTACCAGCTGAGCCAAGTTCCTAATACAAAACTCGCCCCCTCCAATACTCACAGTGGTTGGTGTGCCATCTGGAAGTACTGCCACCATAAGACAGGCCGCAGCTCTCAAAATGCATCTGTCTCTTAAGTGTCTTTCAGGTTCAACCTCACAGGTTCCTTCCACTTGCTCCTTTATCAGGGTTTGGAATTTTCTCCCTGTCCTATTCACAATTCTTGTATTACTTTGGGGCCACCTGCCTCTGAAAGTGAGGGCCCTGGAGTGAAATTCTTGACTCCAGGTGTGTTGTGAAATATTTATTTACCATTGTAAATAAATGATAACCAGCGAGATAGATTATTTCTGCTCAGGAAGCTTGTTGAGAAATCCTAGACTATATCACCTTCATGCCCACCTCCCTGCTTACCTCTTCAGAACTGTTTTCAGAGCTCTCTGAGAGACCATCTCCTAGGTTATAGTCCTCAGGTTGACTCAAATAAAATTTTCCATTTCTTTCTTAGACTGATTTTTGATTAATTTTTGGTTGACAGCCTCATCCCAGCTGGCATTCCTTTGGGGTCCTGTGAAGATGACTGTGGCGTGGGGCTCTCTGTGGTGTCAGACTGGCCTGTGGGAAACAAGTCTCCTTGTCCACTGTTGGTGGAAATGTTGCTTCTGCTGCACAATGTCTTGTCTTGCTCTGGTGGCTCTAGCTGGTCCCTCACTTTGCATCCCTTCAGGTGAGAATCAAGTACCAACTGCCATATTCTTCAGCCAGTAATTCTGGCTTTTTTTTTTTTTTATGGTTAGATGTTGTGAAACTCTTTTTTAAAAAACATTTTTTATTGAAATATAGTTGATTTGCAGTGTTGTGTTAGTTTCAGGTATACAGCAAAGTGACTCATTTATAACATATATTTATATATACATTCTTTTTCATTTTCTCTTCCTGTAAAGATTATTACAGAATATTGAGTAGAGTCCCTGTGCCATACACTAGATCCTTGTTGTTTATCTATTTTACATATAGTAGTATATACATCTTAATCCCCAAACGCCTGATTTATCCCTCCTCCTGATAGTAATTTTTCATTGAACTATACTCTTATTATTTTTGTAATTTTTGCAAGGATGCTAAACTTCAGTAAAATCTGTTTGAACAATTATCTTGTTCTGACAGTTGTAACTCCAACTGAGTTGTCGCTCAGCTTAGGAGTACACACATACATGTAGGGAGTGTCATTAGCTACACAAGTGCATGCCACAAGGTTTCTTTAAAGCAGTAGTGAGTGTACTTATGTGACTGAGGGGTTCATTTGCAATCACCATTAACCAACATAATGAGGCAATGTCTGTGTACCCCAGAGAGTCTAACAGAGGAATTAGAGGTTTTCAAGGGCTGCAGGCTACAAATGAAAGAACTCCAGCAGCTAAAAGGCTTGTGATTTGATAATGAGAATGCTGGGGTATTTGTGATGTTTTATTTTGTTTGGTTAACTTCAGACTTGTTAGACAGGGTTTTTAGAACTGAGGTATATATATGAACTCTTTTGCTAAAATCAAGACTAGTCAATTGGACAGAAAAGTAAGCTAGGTGACTGAAGGACACTTGATCACCCAAATAAACAGGTACTTTTATGTATATACAGCCATGTTTGCCTTATTGCTTAAACAGTAAGGATAGTGACGAATGGGTGAGTACTTTTATGTAATCAGCCATGTTTGCCTTATTCCTTTGGGGTCCTGTGAAGATGACTGTGGCGTGGGGCTCTCTGTGGTGTCAGACTGGCCTGTGGGAAACAAGTCTCCTTGTCCACTGTTGGTGGAAATGTTGCTTCTGCTGCACAATGTCTTGTCTTGCTCTGGTGGCTCTAGCTGGTCCCTCACTTTGCATCCCTTCAGGTGAGAATCAAGTACCAACTGCCATATTCTTCAGCCAGTAATTCTGGCTTTTTTTTTTTTTTATGGTTAGATGTTGTGAAACTCTTTTTTAAAAAACATTTTTTATTGAAATATAGTTGATTTGCAGTGTTGTGTTAGTTTCAGGTATACAGCAAAGTGACTCATTTATAACATATATTTATATATACATTCTTTTTCATTTTCTCTTCCTGTAAAGATTATTACAGAATATTGAGTAGAGTCCCTGTGCCATACACTAGATCCTTGTTGTTTATCTATTTTACATATAGTAGTATATACATCTTAATCCCCAAACGCCTGATTTATCCCTCCTCCTGATAGTAATTTTTTCATTGAACTATACTCTTATTATTTTTGTAATTTTTGCAAGGATGCTAAACTTCAGTAAAATCTGTTTGAACAATTATCTTGTTCTGACAGTTGTAACTCCAACTGAGTTGTCGCTCAGCTTAGGAGTACACACATACATGTAGGGAGTGTCATTAGCTACACAAGTGCATGCCACAAGGTTTCTTTAAAGCAGTAGTGAGTGTACTTATGTGACTGAGGGGTTCATTTGCAATCACCATTAACCAACATAATGAGGCAATGTCTGTGTACCCCAGAGAGTCTAACAGAGGAATTAGAGGTTTTCAAGGGCTGCAGGCTACAAATGAAAGAACTCCAGCAGCTAAAAGGCTTGTGATTTGATAATGAGAATGCTGGGGTATTTGTGATGTTTTATTTTGTTTGGTTAACTTCAGACTTGTTAGACAGGGTTTTTAGAACTGAGGTATATATATGAACTCTTTTGCTAAAATCAAGACTAGTCAATTGGACAGAAAAGTAAGCTAGGTGACTGAAGGACACTTGATCACCCAAATAAACAGGTACTTTTATGTATATACAGCCATGTTTGCCTTATTGCTTAAACAGTAAGGATAGTGACGAATGGGTGAGACCTTTTTTGTCTTGCCTCTCATTAATCACTCCCGGATAGAAAGTGTCTTACCCCAGCAGAAACAAAAGCTTCCCTTTGGGGAGATGATTCTGAGTTTCTAGGTATTAGCAATTGTCTCAGCAATTGTCCTGTAACCCATCTGGACTATTCTGGGTAACAATGGCAGTACCATGCTTTGATTGAATATCTCTGTCTTAGCCCAGAACACTTCTTTATCTCATGTGGATGACCTTGAAAGTCATACCACATCCTTCTTGTCTTTGGGTGTTTCCCTTTAAAGAAAGACAGTTGGAGGTGACCGTCTCATGGTTTAACAGGAGGCACACTGCCTGTGTTCTGTGAAATAAGCAACTTTCCCAAACAATGACCCTTATTCATCATTAAGGCTTTCTCAGGGAGGTAAAAACCACCCTTTCAAGTTGAAAATAGGTTAACCAAATTTGCCGACCACTCATTTTAGAGTCCTGTATTACTGTGCAATTTGAAAGGTAGAAATACACAGTTTAATGACTTACAGCAAAGAATTTGCTTGAAGGTTGAAGATTTTTTTTGATGAATTATAAGTGGGATTTCACTCACAAGGGCAAATCTCTTATGTAATCCTGAAGGCATTATTTTTTTTAAAAAATGCACAGTTACTTTGTGCACAATAGTTCTGACATTTTATCAGCATGCAATTAAAATCCCTTTGTCTAAGGTGCTGGCTCTAAACTCTTGAATAGATAGGAGCCCAGAATGAACAGTGTTATGTGTTTTAGAAAGAAATTAATTTGACAACTGGTGCGCTCCATCCCCAAAGAGGGAGGTAGAGAAAATCGTTTTTACCCCAGAGAGTCTAACAGAGGAATTAGACGGGCTGCAGGCTACAAATGAAAGAACTCCAGCAGCTAAAAGGCTTGTGATTTGATAATGAGAATGCTGGGGTATTTGTGATGTTTTATTTTGTTTGGTTAACTTCAGACTTGTTAGACAGGGTTTTTAGAACTGAGGTATATATATGAACTCTTTTGCTAAAATCAAGACTAGTCAATTGGACAGAAAAGTAAGCTAGGTGACTGAAGGACACTTGATCACCCAAATAAACAGGTACTTTTATGTATATACAGCCATGTTTGCCTTATTGCTTAAACAGTAAGGATAGTGACGAATGGGTGAGACCTTTTATGTCTTGCCTCTCATTAATCACTCCCGGATAGAAAGTGTCTTACCCCAGCAGAAACAAAAGCTTCCCTTTGGGGAGATGATTCTGAGTTTCTAGGTATTAGCAATTGTCTCAGCAATTGTCCTGTAACCCATCTGGACTATTCTGGGTAACAATGGCAGTACCATGCTTTGATTGAATATCTCTGTCTTAGCCCAGAACACTTCTTTATCTCATGTGGATGACCTTGAAAGTCATACCACATCCTTCTTGTCTTTGGGTGTTTCCCTTTAAAGAAAGACAGTTGGAGGTGACCGTCTCATGGTTTAACAGGAGGCACACTGCCTGTGTTCTGTGAAATAAGCAACTTTCCCAAACAATGACCCTTATTCATCATTAAGGCTTTCTCAGGGAGGTAAAAACCACCCTTTCAAGTTGAAAATAGGTTAACCAAATTTGCCGACCACTCATTTTAGAGTCCTGTATTACTGTGCAATTTGAAAGGTAGAAATACACAGTTTAATGACTTACAGCAAAGAATTTGCTTGAAGGTTGAAGATTTTTTTTGATGAATTATAAGTGGGATTTCACTCACAAGGGCAAATCTCTTATGTAATCCTGAAGGCATTTTTTAAAAATGCACAGTTACTTTGTGCACAATAGTTCTGACATTTTATCAGCATGCAATTAAAATCCCTTTGTCTAAGGTGCTGGCTCTAAACTCTTGAATAGATAGGAGCCCAGAATGAACAGTGTTATGTGTTTTAGAAAGAAATTAATTTGACAACTGGTGCGCTCCATCCCCAGGAGGGAGTGAGCAGTGCAGTGCTGCTCTCTGTCGGGCACTGCAGAAACACACAGGATGCGTTTTGTTTGCCAGGAAAGCCTTCCCAAGGAAGGATCTCCAGTTACTTCCCCGGGACTAATCTGGCTGCTTTATTCAACACAGAGACTTCTCTTTCAGCCAAAGGGCAAGAGAAACCCAGTAAGCTGAGCAATAGAGCGGAAAACAAAATATATTAAAACTCCTCTGCGGGGCACTGAATGTTTGTATCTCCGCAAATTCATTTGCTGAAGCCCTCATCCCCAGTGTGATGGTGTTTGGAGTGGGGTCACTGGTAGATAATTAGGTTAGGAAAACACAGCCCTCGGGGAATGGGCTTAGTGCCTTTTTATAAAATGCTCTCACCCACGTTGTAAATCAGCTGTTTGTTTCATGCGTGCATGCTCAGTCCTGCCTGATTCTTTGCAATCCCTCAGACTATAGCCTGCCAGTCTTCTCTGTCCATGGGATTTTCCTGGCAAGAATACTAGAGTGGATAACTGTTCCCTTCTCCAGGTGACCTTCCTGATCAAGGGACTGAACTCGGGTCTCCTGCAATAACAGACCAGTTCTTTACCACTGAGCCACCTGGGAATCCCCAAATCAACTATACTCCAATATAAAGTAAAAATTCTTTTTAAACTGTCTTTCTGCATTGACATAGATGATCGCATAATTTTTCTCCTTTATTCTGTTAATGTGATGTATCACACTGATTGGTGATTACTGACTTCATTTTAGAGTCCTGTATTACTGTGCAATTTGAAGAGTACACAGTTTAATGACTTACAGCAAAGAATTTGCTTGAAGGTTGAAGATTTTTTTTGATGAATTATAAGTGGGATTTCACTCACAAGGGCAAATCTCTTATGTAATCCTGAAGGCATTATTTTTTTTAAAAAATGCACAGTTACTTTGTGCACAATAGTTCTGACATTTTATCAGCATGCAATTAAAATCCCTTTGTCTAAGGTGCTGGCTCTAAACTCTTGAATAGATAGGAGCCCAGAATGAACAGTGTTATGTGTTTTAGAAAGAAATTAATTTGACAACTGGTGCGCTCCATCCCCAGGAGGGAGTGAGCAGTGCAGTGCTGCTCTCTGTCGGGCACTGCAGAAACACACAGGATGCGTTTTGTTTGCCAGGAAAGCCTTCCCAAGGAAGGATCTCCAGTTACTTCCCCGGGACTAATCTGGCTGCTTTATTCAACACAGAGACTTCTCTTTCAGCCAAAGGGCAAGAGAAACCCAGTAAGCTGAGCAATAGAGCGGAAAACAAAATATATTAAAACTCCTCTGCGGGGCACTGAATGTTTGTATCTCCGCAAATTCATTTGCTGAAGCCCTCATCCCCAGTGTGATGGTGTTTGGAGTGGGGTCACTGGTAGATAATTAGGTTAGGAAAACACAGCCCTCGGGGAATGGGCTTAGTGCCTTTTTATAAAATGCTCTCACCCACGTTGTAAATCAGCTGTTTGTTTCATGCGTGCATGCTCAGTCCTGCCTGATTCTTTGCAATCCCTCAGACTATAGCCTGCCAGTCTTCTCTGTCCATGGGATTTTCCTGGCAAGAATACTAGAGTGGATAACTGTTCCCTTCTCCAGGTGACCTTCCTGATCAAGGGACTGAACTCGGGTCTCCTGCAATAACAGACCAGTTCTTTACCACTGAGCCACCTGGGAATCCCCAAATCAACTATACTCCAATATAAAGTAAAAATTCTTTTTAAACTGTCTTTCTGCATTGACATAGATGATCGCATAATTTTTCTCCTTTATTCTGTTAATGTGATGTATCACACTTACTGATTGGTGATTACTGACTTCATCATTGCCTCCTAGTGATAAGCCTTACTTGATCATGGTGTATGATCCCTTCATAATGCTGTTGAATTTGCTTTGCTAGTATTTTGTTGAGGATTTTGCATTCAGTTTGTACCTTGATCTTGGACTTCTCAGTGTCTAGAACAGGGAGAAATAAATGTAATCTGGTCCTGGTCACTGAAATATAAGAGCAAGTCGGGGTGAGAGGAGAGTTTTTCCTCCCTGACAAGAACAAGAGATGCAGGAGAAGAAAGCTCCATTTGCCTACTCATCCGTCCCTGCTTATAGAACTGGTATGTGAGGCTGACTGCCTGGAACCTGGTAGACATCTGGTGACAAGCAGGTGTTAATTCCTTGGATGACACCACTGAGCTGCTGATCAGCCTGGAAAAGCAGCTCTGAACTTCTTATTTCTTTTGTGTTTATGCTCCTTTGGTTGAATCTTCTGTTCATTAGCGCCGAATACATTTCAACCAGTACAGATGGTCTAAAGTCTGGGAAGGAGATAATGCTTCTCCACACCACAGCCTACAGGAGTATTGGAACTAGCTGTCCTACCTTCTGTTAATTCTCTTAGTTGCTACGTTGATTGCTCAGTGACCTAAGAGACCCAAGGATCATGTTCAGTAAGACTCAGAGATGTGTCAAAGCAGGCTGTATATTCAAGAGGAAGCTGGCCTTTAAAAATGTGGTTTGAACCACACTGAAATCCTCTACCCAACATAAATAAAATAAAATGAATGTCCTTATATCCCACTTTCAGGTCTGAAATTCTATTGGTAGAGATTTATTTTCTCAGGGTCTAGACAAGTCCTTTCTTAAATTACACATTTTCCTAGTCTTCTCTGTTCCATGGCTGATTTTCCATGGGATTTCCCAAGAATACTAGAGTGGATAACTGTTCCCTTCTCCAGGTGACCTTCCTGATCAAGGGACTGAACTCGGGTCTCCTGCAATAACAGACCAGTTCTTTACCACTGAGCCACCTGGGAATCCCCAAATCAACTATACTCCAATATAAAGTAAAAATTCTTTTTAAACTGTCTTTCTGCATTGACATAGATGATCGCATAATTTTTCTCCTTTATTCTGTTAATGTGATGTATCACACTTACTGATTGGTGATTACTGACTTCATCATTGCCTCCTAGTGATAAGCCTTACTTGATCATGGTGTATGATCCCTTCATAATGCTGTTGAATTTGCTTTGCTAGTATTTTGTTGAGGATTTTGCATTCAGTTTGTACCTTGATCTTGGACTTCTCAGTGTCTAGAACAGGGAGAAATAAATGTAATCTGGTCCTGGTCACTGAAATATAAGAGCAAGTCGGGGTGAGAGGAGAGTTTTTCCTCCCTGACAAGAACAAGAGATGCAGGAGAAGAAAGCTCCATTTGCCTACTCATCCGTCCCTGCTTATAGAACTGGTATGTGAGGCTGACTGCCTGGAACCTGGTAGACATCTGGTGACAAGCAGGTGTTAATTCCTTGGATGACACCACTGAGATGCTGATCAGCCTGGAAAAGCAGCTCTGAACTTCTTATTTCTTTTGTGTTTATGCTCCTTTGGTTGAATCTTCTGTTCATTAGCGCCGAATACATTTCAACCAGTACAGATGGTCTAAAGTCTGGGAAGGAGATAATGCTTCTCCACACCACAGCCTACAGGAGTATTGGAACTAGCTGTCCTACCTTCTGTTAATTCTCTTAGTTGCTACGTTGATTGCTCAGTGACCTAAGAGACCCAAGGATCATGTTCAGTAAGACTCAGAGATGTGTCAAAGCAGGCTGTATATTCAAGAGGAAGCTGGCCTTTAAAAATGTGGTTTGAACCACACTGAAATCCTCTACCCAACATAAATAAAATAAAAATGAATGTCCTTATATCCCACTTTCAGGTCTGAAATTCTATTGGTAGAGATTTATTTTCTCAGGGTCGTAGACAAGTCCTTTCTTAAATTACACATTTTCCTGTACAGAGACCAGTACCCTACACTCTTATTAGCTGACATGTTAACTGATTTGGGGAAACAGAAGACAAGGACAAAATGAACAGAATCTTAGGATCTGTCAGTTGGTTGGAATTTTTGAGATCACCTGGCCTCGTACTTTTCTTTCATAGGTAAAAAATTATGTGGACCAGAGAGGCTTGGTGGTTTACCCAGATTATCTCCACCTTACAGCCAGAACCCCGGTTTCTAGGCTTCCAGCCCAGGGGATTTTATACTCTCCTGCCATTCCCAAATTAACTGTGTGAAATGGCGCATTGACATTTTAAATGCTTGGAGGAACTTTGCTGCAATTTCTCTATGTGGGTCTGGAGTCTGTGGGTTTGAACCTTCATTTGAATAGGAAAGACAGTTTTTGCAACATGAGAAGAGCTGATGGACACTGGAGGAAGCAGCCGTGTAGCCAGTGTCCTGAGGAGTTTGCTGAGGCCTAAGGCTGCTGTTGCCCTCTCTCTACTGGAAAGGGCAGTTCACATTCTCTCACTCTTCCTGCCTCCATTTTTATTTACCTGGTAGACTAAACAGATTTGTTTTTAATAAACAACCCATTTTGACAAACGTGCTGTATTTGTGATAGCATCATGTTCTTCAGAGAAATCTGTTTCTGAGACTTATCAAATTAATCACTGCTGTGTATGTTTATTAAAGTTTTAGAGCCTTTATCATTTTTATGGAATCCTCAAATAGGAGTATTTCTCAAAATGTTAGGTCATGTTATTCAGACATGTTCTTATGTTTTTGTCAAGCATGTAGGGATCTATAAAGAAATGCATCCATCATTTAAAGAAAGTCTGAGTTTTTAATTAAAAAGCAAGAATTTGTTCCAACATCAATCGTAATCAGTCTCTGCTTTAGACATGCAGTTTTCAAAGATTATTTTTAAGAATATTTTTATGTGTCAAAGCAGGCTGTATATTCAAGAGGAAGCTGGCCTTTAAAATGTGGTTTGAACCACACTGAAATCCTCTACCCAACATAAATAAAATAAAATGAATGTCCTTATATCCCACTTTCAGGTCTGAAATTCTATTGGTAGAGATTTATTTTCTCAGGGTCGTAGACAAGTCCTTTCTTAAATTACACATTTTCCTGTACAGAGACCAGTACCCTACACTCTTATTAGCTGACATGTTAACTGATTTGGGGAAACAGAAGACAAGGACAAAATGAACAGAATCTTAGGATCTGTCAGTTGGTTGGAATTTTTGAGATCACCTGGCCTCGTACTTTTCTTTCATAGGTAAAAAATTATGTGGACCAGAGAGGCTTGGTGGTTTACCCAGATTATCTCCACCTTACAGCCAGAACCCCGGTTTCTAGGCTTCCAGCCCAGGGGATTTTATACTCTCCTGCCATTCCCAAATTAACTGTGTGAAATGGCGCATTGACATTTTAAATGCTTGGAGGAACTTTGCTGCAATTTCTCTATGTGGGTCTGGAGTCTGTGGGTTTGAACCTTCATTTGAATAGGAAAGACAGTTTTTGCAACATGAGAAGAGCTGATGGACACTGGAGGAAGCAGCCGTGTAGCCAGTGTCCTGAGGAGTTTGCTGAGGCCTAAGGCTGCTGTTGCCCTCTCTCTACTGGAAAGGGCAGTTCACATTCTCTCACTCTTCCTGCCTCCATTTTTATTTACCTGGTAGACTAAACAGATTTGTTTTTAATAAACAACCCATTTTGACAAACGTGCTGTATTTGTGATAGCATCATGTTCTTCAGAGAAATCTGTTTCTGAGACTTATCAAATTAATCACTGCTGTGTATGTTTATTAAAGTTTTAGAGCCTTTATCATTTTTATGGAATCCTCAAATAGGAGTATTTCTCAAAATGTTAGGTCATGTTATTCAGACATGTTCTTATGTTTTTGTCAAGCATGTAGGGATCTATAAAGAAATGCATCCATCATTTAAAGAAAGTCTGAGTTTTTAATTAAAAAGCAAGAATTTGTTCCAACATCAATCGTAATCAGTCTCTGCTTTAGACATGCAGTTTTCAAAGATTATTTTTTAAGAATATTTTTTAAAAGAGCCACGTTTGTGATTATTATCGTTGTTTGGTCTTACAAAGACATACCTATACAGTCTTTCAGTTCCAAACATTTCTAAAGCCGTCAGTTCTGGAGTGGTTTCTGCATTCTCTTGCCCTCTGCTGGCTAAATTGAGACCTTTTTTGGAAACATGTCCATCAGCTTACCTTATGGTCCCCAGTGTACACCCTCTGTCCTGTTCATTTGTAGGTCCATTTGGCAAAAGCCTCCTCAATCTTTATGCCAGAGATAAAAGTCTACCCTGAGCCCTCTGCCTCTCATCCAGATACGCACGACCTGGTGGTTCCAGCTGGGGACACGTGTCTGTTCTCAAGCATCATTTGTATTTTCCCTTGCATCCTGTAATCAGCACTTTATTGTGTACTGTACTAGTCCTGATTTGTTTCGATTACATAATTTAACAGATATATAGGTATGTAAATATGAGCAGTATCGTTCTGTCTTGGTTATTAATTCCTTGGTGTTCATCTTATTTTCCCATTGTGACTGTCAATCCTCTAGGCCTTCAACCCCATCAACTGAGTTTAAAAGAGGCCTTGTCAAGGAAATCAAGCCTTCACACAGCCTACACTTTCTTGGAGTTATGAGGGAGCCCTCATTCTGGCTGTGACCTGCCGTTCATGGATATCCCCCCAGTCTCCTTGCAGTGGTCAAGATGGAGCAGACACGCTTGGGTGAGATCAGCTCTTCCTTGGAGAGCCCAGTGGAGGAGAGTGTACCAGCTCACAGTCTTCGGCCTGCATGCCCCCTCTCTGTTGCTGGTGGTGAGCCCCAGCTGATGTTACTTAGATTCCCCACTGCTCTCTCTTCTTTTCCACCTAATTCTCACAAGTCTGATGTTCTGGGGTAAACTGAGTGCTACTGTGGATTTCTACTTTCCTGTTTACCATCTAAATTGCAATATGCATTATTCTGTCTCCTAGTTATTCTGAAGGTACAAGTTTCTCTCTCTGTGTGTATTCATCTATATCTTCTCTTTTCCAGAGGGAAGGTATGGGGATAGATTTGAATTTGGGTGGCTGGCATTATTTTCCTAGGGGAAAGCTGCAGACGTTCTCTTTGGATTTCTTCTCTTTTGTTTTGTGCTGTTTTCTCTGTGAGCTGAATGAGAATGGAGGGTGAGAATAGCTGTCTCGGGGACAAAGAGGCTGAAAGACAGTGTAACTGCCTAGGAGCAGGAAGGCACCACTTGAGGTCTGTGGTGATTAATAAATGTAAAGTAAGACCAGTCAGCATGATCATGGGCTTTTCCCCAGCCACGTTCAGTTCAGCTGCATCCTGTGGTGGTTTTGCCAAATGAATACAGACAAATGTGCATACAGATAGGAGGAAAACTTCAAGGCACTCCTGTGAAGCACAGAAGTAGAGTTGAACAAAGAGGGGGACACACCACGTTGTTCTTGGATCAGACAACACAGCTCAGATGCCAGTACTCTCCAAGCTAATATGTACATTTATGATGAGTGTGTTAAAGGTGGCCATTAAAAAAACAAAAAAACCTGGAATCCGAAAAGTTGACTCCAAGCAAAAATACTCAGGGAAACTGTGAAAAGTAAAGACAGTGGGCAATAGATACCAACAGTCTTTTCACATAAGAAAAAAAGAGAAAGCAGTAAAATGTACTTTATATTTCTAAACAACTACTCAATCTTGCTTGCATTATGAGAAAAATTGAATTACAAATTGAATTACAAATATTGTAAACAATGAATGCTCACCTATCTGACTGGCAAAACTCAAAAATTTGGATAGTACCCTCTGTGGTACTATGAGGCTGTGGAGAAACAGGTGCTATCATAATTGTTGGGAGTGCACAGTGGTCCAGCTTCTGGAGAGAAATTTGGCTTTAACTAATAAAGCTGCACATGCAGTTGCCTGTTGACTTAGCCGTTCTAAATTTTTGAATTCATGACTATATGCAGCGTGCTCATCCTGACATTATTTATAATCACAAAAGATTATAAATATCCATCAACAGGGGACTTATTTCATTAAAAAGAGAAGAAGAACATTAAATATTTGTTAATTCTGAAGGTACAAGTTCTCTCTCTGTGTGTATTCATCTATATCTTCTCTTTTCCAGAGGGAAGGTATGGGGATAGATTTGAATTTGGGTGGCTGGCATTATTTTCCTAGGGGAAAGCTGCAGACGTTCTCTTTGGATTTCTTCTCTTTTGTTTTGTGCTGTTTTCTCTGTGAGCTGAATGAGAATGGAGGGTGAGAATAGCTGTCTCGGGGACAAAGAGGCTGAAAGACAGTGTAACTGCCTAGGAGCAGGAAGGCACCACTTGAGGTCTGTGGTGATTAATAAATGTAAAGTAAGACCAGTCAGCATGATCATGGGCTTTTCCCCAGCCACGTTCAGTTCAGCTGCATCCTGTGGTGGTTTTGCCAAATGAATACAGACAAATGTGCATACAGATAGGAGGAAAACTTCAAGGCACTCCTGTGAAGCACAGAAGTAGAGTTGAACAAAGAGGGAGACACACCACGTTGTTCTTGGATCAGACAACACAGCTCAGATGCCAGTACTCTCCAAGCTAATATGTACATTTATGATGAGTGTGTTAAAGGTGGCCATTAAAAAAACAAAAAAACCTGGAATCCGAAAAGTTGACTCCAAGCAAAAATACTCAGGGAAACTGTGAAAAGTAAAGACAGTGGGCAATAGATACCAACAGTCTTTTCACATAAGAAAAAAAGAGAAAGCAGTAAAATGTACTTTATATTTCTAAACAACTACTCAATCTTGCTTGCATTATGAGAAAAATTGAATTACAAATTGAATTACAAATATTGTAAACAATGAATGCTCACCTATCTGACTGGCAAAACTCAAAAATTTGGATAGTACCCTCTGTGGTACTATGAGGCTGTGGAGAAACAGGTGCTATCATAATTGTTGGGAGTGCACAGTGGTCCAGCTTCTGGGGAGAGAAATTTGGCTTTAACTAATAAAGCTGCACATGCAGTTGCCTGTTGACTTAGCCGTTCTATTTTTAAGAATTTTCTATGAATTCATGACTATATGCAGCGTGCTCATCCTGACATTATTTATAATCACAAAAGATTATAAATATCCATCAGCAGGGGACTTATTTCATTAAAAAAAGAGAAGAAGAACAGTTGTTAAAAACAGAAAAGGAAAGATGAGACAGGACTCTGTAAAAGCAAGATTCAGAACCAAAGATTAGATAGATAGACAAAAGACAGGTAGAGGACACTGCCTTTTGTGAAAGGAAGGAGGAGAGAGTTTGTTTATTTTTGCCCCAAACGAAGGCCAGAAATTAGTAAATATGGAAAAAACAAAACTAGTTGGCACTCAAAATAAGTTAGTAGATGTGGTTTCTTAGAAGAGGCAGGAAAAGGGGGCTGAGAAGGAGAGGTGAAGGGGGCACCTCTCTAAATATGGTGAATAATGGAAATGTCTTACAGAAGTTTTACATAATAATAAAACAAAGTGAAAGAGGAAATAAAAACAAACCCTAACACTGAAGACAAATGAATTTCATGTGAATAACAGGTTGAGGGACCATGTGTGTCTTTTTTTTAACTGTCCACCTGTGAGCTTCCCTAGAAGGCTAGCTCTTCATACTCAAACTGTGGAAAGCTATGGGATTTGTACAACTTGCCTTAATTTACTGTTCACTTTCTGTTGCTACCTTTTCCTGCTGAATAGTCATCTCCATTGGATGGGGATCGATATTTGTTTTGTTCATTGATGATCCAAACAGCCCACACAGTGTCTGGCATATAGTAGACTCAATAAATTTTTTTTTAATTTTTATTTCACTTTTTACTTTTACGGAGTTTTGTTGTTTACAGATACGTATGTCAATAAATATTTGTTGAATGGATTACACTCCTTGTGGGCAAGGAAACCATTTCTTTCTTTTCTCTTTTAAAAATCTTTTTTAAATATTTTTGAAGTTTAATAAGGACCTCTTGTTTAGCACAGGGAACTCTACTCAGTACTCTGTAATGGGCTATATGGGAAAAGAATCTAAAAAAGAGTGGGTATATGTCTATGTATCAC
The DNA here is from genome assembly GCA_022376925.1 of Tragulus kanchil. Taxonomy (NCBI): domain Eukaryota; kingdom Metazoa; phylum Chordata; class Mammalia; order Artiodactyla; family Tragulidae; genus Tragulus; species Tragulus kanchil. Next base: position 73,535,396 of record JAIOJX010000030.1, read on the forward strand.
TGATTCACTTTACTGTACTCCTGAGACTAACATAACGCTGGAAATCAAGTATATTCCACTTTTTTTAAAAAGACAAAGAATTTAAACATTTTCTGAAATAAAAACATAGAAAATTGAAGTATGGTTAATTTATAATATTGTGTTAATATCAGGTATACAGCAAAGTGTTTCAGTTTGTGCGTATATGTATATATATATATATATACACACACACACATATATATATATATATATGCATATACCTACAGTTTGATATAGATTCTGTATATATGTATAAACATTTCACATTTTTTCCATTATGGAATATTATAAGATATTGAATATGTTTTCCTGTGCCATAGAGTAGTTCCTTATTTTTCCTCTATATTATATATAGAAGTGTGTGTTTATTAATCCCAAACACCTAATTTATTCCCCACCCCACCCCCAACTATCCTCTTTGGTAGCCATAAGTTTGTTTTCTATATATATTTCTGTTTTATAAATAAATTCATTTGAATCATTTTTCAAGATTCCACATGTAAGTGTTATCATATGATATTTGTCTTTCTCTGTTTGACTTAATAAGATAATCTCTAGGTCTATCTATGGTGCTGCAAACAAAAGAAGCCAATTCTTGTATGTACTTTCTTTAATGCCCCACCCTGGTAGTGGGTTAGGACGGGGATTACTAAATATATATTTTTGTCTGAGCCCAGATGTTTTTAGCTGAACTCCAACTACATTTCTGTCCTCGTTGTCATTATTCATATCTGGCCAATAGGCCCAGGACCCTGAATAGTCATTTTTACCTTTTCCTGCTGAATAGTCATCTCCATTGGATGGGGATCGATATTTGTTTTGTTCATTGATGATCCAAACAGCCCACACAGTGTCTGGCATATAGTAGACTCAATAAATTTTTTTTTAATTTTTATTTCACTTTTTACTTTTACGGAGTTTTGTTGTTTACAGATACGTATGTCAATAAATATTTGTTGAATGGATTACACTCCTTGTGGGCAAGGAAACCATTTCTTTCTTTTCTCTTTTAAAAATCTTTTTTAAATATTTTTGAAGTTTAATAAGGACCTCTTGTTTAGCACAGGGAACTCTACTCAGTACTCTGTAATGGGCTATATGGGAAAAGAATCTAAAAAAGAGTGGGTATATGTCTATGTATCACTGATTCACTTTACTGTACTCCTGAGACTAACATAACGCTGGAAATCAAGTATATTCCACTTTTTTTAAAAAAAGACAAAGAATTTAAACATTTTCTGAAATAAAAACATAGAAAATTGAAGTATGGTTAATTTATAATATTGTGTTAATATCAGGTATACAGCAAAGTGATTCAGTTTGTGCGTATATGTATATATATATATATACACACACACACATATATATATATATATATGCATATACCTACAGTTTGATATAGATTCTGTATATATGTATAAACATTTCACATTTTTTCCATTATGGAATATTATAAGATATTGAATATGTTTTCCTGTGCCATAGAGTAGTTCCTTATTTTTCCTCTATATTATATATAGAAGTGTGTGTTTATTAATCCCAAACACCTAATTTATTCCCCACCCCACCCCCAACTATCCTCTTTGGTAGCCATAAGTTTGTTTTCTATATATATTTCTGTTTTATAAATAAATTCATTTGAATCATTTTTCAAGATTCCACATGTAAGTGTTATCATATGATATTTGTCTTTCTCTGTTTGACTTAATAAGATAATCTCTAGGTCTATCTATGGTGCTGCAAACAAAAGAAGCCAATTCTTGTATGTACTTTCTTTAATGCCCCCACCCTGGTAGTGGGTTAGGACGGGGATTACTAAATATATATTTTTGTCTGAGCCCAGATGTTTTTAGCTGAACTCCAACTACATTTCTGTCCTCGTTGTCATTATTCATATCTGGCCAATAGCCCAGGACCCTGCCGCTGGGACTTTATCTGCAGCTGGCAATCCCTGGCAGTCAAGACATTACCCAGGCTCCTGCTATGTTGACTGTGGCCCAGACTGCCAACAATTTACTCTCCTTTCTCCTTGAATGTGCAGACTTCCAGTGAGCCACTTTGTAGATATTTCAGAGGTATGTCTCTATTTCCTTTTAGTCAGCTTATAATGACAAGCAGTGATGCTTTGGATTTAGGAATAAATCTCTCTTTTAAAAATAGCTATATACAAATGAAGACATTTCTTTCAGTAGGTGGGATTTCACAATAAACTGGCTAGATCTGACTCTCACTAAGAATAGCATCAGTCTTCCCACATTCCTCCCGTCATTTCATTCTCTCCATAAAATCCACTGAGAGGCTTCAGTTTGGAGTCCACTTCTTAGAAAAATTTTGCTCTAAGAGTGAGACATGTGAATTTGAACTAAACTTATCTTCCTGGGGCTCAGTTTCCACAATTTCAGCAGCATCTATGTTTCCAAGTTGCTGATAATGCAAGCAAATATATATGTCACTCTTCTAGCACAGAGCCTGTTCTTGGCTTAAGAGAGCTATCAATAAAAACAGGCCTTCTATTCCCACTAAAGATTGTAGGAAAAAGATTGAGAGGAAATATCAATATATCAAAATGTGGAAAATGTGGGGTGTTGTAGTTTATTAATCCCAAACACCTAATTTATTCCCCACCCACCCCAACTATCCTCTTTGGTAGCCATAAGTTTGTTTTCTATATATATTTCTGTTTTATAAATAAATTCATTTGAATCATTTTTCAAGATTCCACATGTAAGTGTTATCATATGATATTTGTCTTTCTCTGTTTGACTTAATAAGATAATCTCTAGGTCTATCTATGGTGCTGCAAACAAAAGAAGCCAATTCTTGTATGTACTTTCTTTAATGCCCCACCCTGGTAGTGGGTAAGGACGGGGATTACTAAATATATATTTTTGTCTGAGCCCAGATGTTTTTAGCTGAACTCCAACTACATTTCTGTCCTCGTTGTCATTATTCATATCTGGCCAATAGCCCAGGACCCTGCCGCTGGGACTTTATCTGCAGCTGGCAATCCCTGGCAGTCAAGACATTACCCAGGCTCCTGCTATGTTGACTGTGGCCCAGACTGCCAACAATTTACTCTCCTTTCTCCTTGAATGTGCAGACTTCCAGTGAGCCACTTTGTAGATATTTCAGAGGTATGTCTCTATTTCCTTTTAGTCAGCTTATAATGACAAGCAGTGATGCTTTGGATTTAGGAATAAATCTCTCTTTTAAAAATAGCTATATACAAATGAAGACATTTCTTTCAGTAGGTGGGATTTCACAATAAACTGGCTAGATCTGACTCTCACTAAGAATAGCATCAGTCTTCCCACATTCCTCCCGTCATTTCATTCTCTCCATAAAATCCACTGAGAGGCTTCAGTTTGGAGTCCACTTCTTAGAAAAATTTTGCTCTAAGAGTGAGACATGTGAATTTGAACTAAACTTATCTTCCTGGGGCTCAGTTTCCACAATTTCAGCAGCATCTATGTTTCCAAGTTGCTGATAATGCAAGCAAATATATATGTCACTCTTCTAGCACAGAGCCTGTTCTTGGCTTAAGAGAGCTATCAATAAAAACAGGCCTTCTATTCCCACTAAAGATTGTAGGAAAAAGATTGAGAGGAAATATCAATATATCAAAATGTGGACAGTTATAACTGTGGGGTGTTGAGATTATTGTGCTTTTAATCTCGGTGATTTAAACTTTGTTGGGCTTGTCGTATCTTGTAAAAATGATTATTTAATAGTTTTATAATAATAAAATGTGAATAAAAATGATTGTTTTTATAATCCTTAACAGTTAAAAATTTTGTTCTCTCTTTCCATGATTCTGTCCTATTTCTCATTAATGATTCACAGCAAAAATCCAACTAAATAAGAGAATTCACATGGTTCATCTCATTAACAACCAGAAGAATTAATATGAACACACCAACCTGGGACCTGAAGAAAAATCAGCCTGCAAACAAATGTGAAATAAGAATAAAAACTGAGGACCTGATCTTTGGCACAAATGTTACCTTAAGTCAGAACTTTTAGGATCTAGTGAGTAGATCCAAGTCTTTTATTAGGTTGGCGCAAATCATAATTGCAATTTCGGACCAGGAATGTTAAATCATTATAAATAGGCTCAAACACATCTTTATTAATCAAAATAGGAACCATTACAGTCAACACATTTTTTCCAACAGGAAATAAGTCGGTCTATTCCTATAACGTAAAAATCTGTGCTTCAGGATCTAACTTATGGAAAGCATTTTCTGCCTCCTGCTGGTTAAGGAAGCATTTTGCCTGCAAAAAGTTGTCTAGATGCTTGAAGAAGTGGTAGTTGGGTAGTGAGAGGTTGGGTGAATATGGCAGATGAGACAAACCTTCCTAGGCTAATTCTTTTAACTTTTGGAACATTGGTTGTGCAATGTTTGGTTGGGTATTGTGGAGAAGAATTGGGCCCTTTCTGTTGACTGATGCTGACTGCAGGTGTTGCAGTTTTTAGTGCATCTCATCAACTTGGTGAGCACACTTCTTAGATGTAATGGTTTCACCAGGATTCAGAAAGCTGAAGTGGATCAGAAAGGCAGCAGACTACCAAATAGTGATCATGACCTTTTTTTTTTTCTTGGTGCAACCTTGACTTTGGGAAGTGCTTTGGAGCTTCTTCTCAGCCAATCCACTGAGCTGGTTGTCACTGGTTGTTGAATAAAATCCACTTTTTGTCATACATCACAATCCATTTGAGAAATTGTTCGTTGTTATTGTATAGAATAAGAGAAGATGACACTTCAAAAAGACAATTTGTTTGATTTTTGGTCAACTTGTGAGGCACTTATCAAGCCCTTTCATCTTCCAGTTTGCTTCAAATGCCAGATGACCATGGGCTGGTCAACAATGAGTACTTGTGTAGTCTTAAGAGGATCAGCTTCCATGATCCTCTCAGTTGGTCGTTGACAACTTCCAATGGGTGGCCACTGCACTCCTCTTCAAGGCTCTCATCTCCTTTGCAAAACTTCTTGAACTACCACTGCACTGTATGTTCATTAGTAGTTCCTGGGACAAATGCATTGTTGATGTTGTGAGTTGTCTCTGCTGCTTTACAACCCATTCTGAACTCAAAAAAACAGAATTGCTTGAATTTGCTTTTTGTCTAACATCATGTCCCTAGCCTAAAATAAATATAAAATAAATAGCAAGTAATAAGTCATTAGCAAAAAAGAAAAAAATAAAGTGAGAAATGTTAATTAAAATAATGTATAACATAGCCACACTTATTTAAGAATATATTCCAGTATCAAACAGCAAAGTTCAACAGTGCAAAACCGCAATCACTTTTGCACCAACCTAATATTTCTTTATTTGTGGCTGCTTCATGGGCTTTCCTCTAGTTGAGGCAAGCTGGGGCTAGTTGGGTAGTGAGAGGTTGGGTGAATATGGCAGATGAGACAAACCTTCCTAGGCTAATTCTTTTAACTTTTGGAACATTGGTTGTGCAATGTTTGGTTGGGTATTGTGGAGAAGAATTGGGCCCTTTCTGTTGACTGATGCTGACTGCAGGTGTTGCAGTTTTTAGTGCATCTCATCAACTTGGTGAGCACACTTCTTAGATGTAATGGTTTCACCAGGATTCAGAAAGCTGAAGTGGATCAGAAAGGCAGCAGACTACCAAATAGTGATCATGACCTTTTTTTTTTTCTTGGTGCAACCTTGACTTTGGGAAGTGCTTTGGAGCTTCTTCTCAGCCAATCCACTGAGCTGGTTGTCACTGGTTGTTGAATAAAATCCACTTTTTGTCATACATCACAATCCATTTGAGAAATTGTTCGTTGTTATTGTATAGAATAAGAGAAGATGACACTTCAAAAAGACAATTTGTTTGATTTTTGGTCAACTTGTGAGGCACTTATCAAGCCCTTTCATCTTCCAGTTTGCTTCAAATGCCAGATGACCATGGGCTGGTCAACAATGAGTACTTGTGTAGTCTTAAGAGGATCAGCTTCCATGATCCTCTCAGTTGGTCGTTGACAACTTCCAATGGGTGGCCACTGCACTCCTCTTCAAGGCTCTCATCTCCTTTGCAAAACTTCTTGAACTACCACTGCACTGTATGTTCATTAGTAGTTCCTGGGACAAATGCATTGTTGATGTTGTGAGTTGTCTCTGCTGCTTTACAACCCATTCTGAACTCAAAAAAACAGAATTGCTTGAATTTGCTTTTTGTCTAACATCATGTCCCTAGCCTAAAATAAATATAAAATAAATAGCAAGTAATAAGTCATTAGCAAAAAAGAAAAAAATAAAGTGAGAAATGTTAATTAAAATAATGTATAACATAGCCACACTTATTTAAGAATATATTCCAGTATCAAACAGCAAAGTTCAACAGTGCAAAACCGCAATCACTTTTGCACCAACCTAATATTTCTTTATTTGTGGCTGCTTCATGGGCTTTCCTCTAGTTGAGGCAAGCTGGGGCTACTTTTGGTTGTAGTGTATGGGCTTTCTCGTTGTGGCAGCTTCTCTTTTGGTTAAGCACAGGCTCTAGAGTGTTCAGGCTTCAGTAATTCAGCTTCTGGGCTCTAGAGCACAGGCTCAGTAGTTGTGGCTCACGGGCTTAGTTTTCCTGTGGCATGTGGGATCTTTCCAGATCAGGGACTGAACCCATACTTCCTGCATTGGCAGGCAAATTCTTTGCCACTGAGCCACCAGGGAAGCTTGCAAGTCTTTTACCACCTGAGCCACCAGGGAAGCCCAGAAGCCTGCAAATCTTTTAAAGTGTCAGCCAGCAGAGGGACCTCTGTGAACCAAAGAGTAGAGTAAGGGTGCATGTCTCCTGTGGAGAGCAGCACCCTCTCTCTTTGCTGGGAAGGGACCCTCTTCAGTGGCTTTTCTGGAGGGTCACACATGGAATAGCCAGGCTGGAAGCTCTCACCCATGCTACAGTCACCTTCAGTGGTCAGCATGGAGAAATGTCATGGCCAGGTTTTGTATGTCCCCATAACCGGATGGCTGTGTTTGCATCACTGGGTGGGGGAGAGGTGGCAGAGGCCACTTATCAGAGATTGGAACCCAAGAGGGAAGGAAGTGGCAGAATTGGTGGCCACTCTTTGGACTTGCTGGCCCCTCCCACCTCCTGTCACTTGCAGGAGCTGTGGTCAGAGTTACAGGAGGAGCAGTGAGGACAGAGGAGGCCTTTGTGACCACTCAGACCTTGTGTATGAGACTTTTAACCACATTTTCAACTGAGGAAATAGGAAGTGGGGGCTTAGAAGGGAACATGGGGCTGACAGCTGTGTACTCAGGACTGCAAAGCGCAAATATTTTTTCAATATAAGTTCTCCAGTAAGTGAAGATGGTGAAATGCATTTCCTATGTGGCTCTTTTTTTTTTTTTTTAAACAGGGTGTTGCCCAGTTCGCTGGCTTTGGACATCTGCAGTCTGTCTTAGAGCTTTGCAGCCTGAAAATCAGAACCAACCATTCATCTCATTGTCCTACCCCATAAAACAAGGCTCCATTAGTTACCCAAACTGATATTTACTATGGGAGAATTTATGACAGAAGAGATAACTCTGGCCCAGCCCCTCAGAAAAAAATTTGCCACTGGGGCTACTTGTTAGTGTATGGGCTTTCTCGTTGTGGCAGCTTCTCTTTTGGTTAAGCACAGGCTCTAGAGTGTTCAGGCTTCAGTAATTCAGCTTCTGGGCTCTAGAGCACAGGCTCAGTAGTTGTGGCTCACGGGCTTAGTTTTCCTGTGGCATGTGGGATCTTTCCAGATCAGGGACTGAACCCATACTTCCTGCATTGGCAGGCAAATTCTTTGCCACTGAGCCACCAGGGAAGCTTGCAAGTCTTTTACCACCTGAGCCACCAGGGAAGCCCAGAAGCCTGCAAATCTTTTAAAGTGTCAGCCAGCAGAGTGACCTCTGTGAACCAAAGAGTAGAGTAAGGGTGCATGTCTCCTGTGGAGAGCAGCACCCTCTCTCTTTGCTGGGAAGGGACCCTCTTCAGTGGCTTTTCTGGAGGGTCACACATGGAATAGCCAGGCTGGAAGCTCTCACCCATGCTACAGTCACCTTCAGTGGTCAGCATGGAGAAATGTCATGGCCAGGTTTTGTATGTCCCCATAACCGGATGGCTGTGTTTGCATCACTGGGTGGGGGAGAGGTGGCAGAGGCCACTTATCAGAGATTGGAACCCAAGAGGGAAGGAAGTGGCAGAATTGGTGGCCACTCTTTGGACTTGCTGGCCCCTCCCACCTCCTGTCACTTGCAGGAGCTGTGGTCAGAGTTACAGGAGGAGCAGTGAGGACAGAGGAGGCCTTTGTGACCACTCAGACCTTGTGTATGAGACTTTTAACCACATTTTCAACTGAGGAAATAGGAAGTGGGGGCTTAGAAGGGAACATGGGGCTGACAGCTGTGTACTCAGGACTGCAAAGCGCAAATATTTTTTCAATATAAGTTCTCCAGTAAGTGAAGATGGTGAAATGCATTTCCTATGTGGCTCTTTTTTTTTTTTTTTAAACAGAGTGTTGCCCAGTTCGCTGGCTTTGGACATCTGCAGTCTGTCTTAGAGCTTTGCAGCCTGAAAATCAGAACCAACCATTCATCTCATTGTCCTACCCCATAAAACAAGGCTCCATTAGTTACCCAAACTGATATTTACTATGGGAGAATTTATGACAGAAGAGATAACTCTGGCAGCCCCCTCAGACTGCACAGATTAGATTGGGAAATTCATAAAGTAGTGCACTCATCTGTCTTCTGCAAAACACATATAATTTTTTCCCTTTTCCCTTTACTTTCAGCCATTTTCACTGTAAGCAAGTTTTTAAATTTGTTTCCTCCTCCTTCTTATTTAACTCTTTTAAAAGAAGAACCTGAGCAATGCTCCTAGGAAAAAGGTTCACACCTTTCTCTGCTCAGAGCCTGCCCTGCTAGCATGTGGAAATTCCCAGGTAAGAGCACCTCCCCATTTGGCTGTGGCTCAAGAACCAAGGTTGGGAGGTTCATGCCCACGGAAGGAAAATAACCAGTTGGATCAGTGAGCGAGAGATGAGAACATAAATAGTGCTGAGACAAAGAAAGGGTCAGCTGCAAGTGGGTCAGGAGATCAGAGTGGACGAGTAAGCCCTGGAAGGTTCTGCTGGGAGGCTTTCACAAAGGATTTCAGATCCCACCCCACCCCAAGGGCTGGATGACTCGGCATTTCCTATTATTACTATTATTAAGGCCAACCCCAGAGGCCCTAGCAAGGCTGACAGCTGTTAAAACTGAACTGTTCTCCTTCTGCCCCCTGGTTCATTCTAGGATGACGTAGTAAAAAGCTGTTCCAGAAGGGCAGTGTAATTCATCCAGGTGCTTAATGCTCTTTTTTTTAAGCTTTAGCCAAGTAGACGGGCCAGTGACATCCAGGTGCATTTTAACCACATTTTCAACTGAGGAAATAGGAAGTGGGGGCTTAGAAGGGAACATGGGGCTGACAGCTGTGTACTCAGGACTGCAAAGCGCAAATATTTTTTCAATATAAGTTCTCCAGTAAGTGAAGATGGTGAAATGCATTTCCTATGTGGCTCTTTTTTTTTTTTTTTAAACAGAGTGTTGCCCAGTTCGCTGGCTTTGGACATCTGCAGTCTGTCTTAGAGCTTTGCAGCCTGAAAATCAGAACCAACCATTCATCTCATTGTCCTACCCCATAAAACAAGGCTCCATTAGTTACCCAAACTGATATTTACTATGGGAGAATTTATGACAGAAGAGATAACTCTGGCAGCCCCCTCAGACTGCACAGATTAGATTGGGAAATTCATAAAGTAGTGCACTCATCTGTCTTCTGCAAAACACATATAATTTTTTCCCTTTCCTTCACTTTCAGCCATTTTCACTGTAAGCAAGTTTTTAAATTTGTTTCCTCCTCCTTCTTATTTAACTCTTTTAAAAGAAGAACCTGAGCAATGCTCCTAGGAAAAAGGTTCACACCTTTCTCTGCTCAGAGCCTGCCCTGCTAGCATGTGGAAATTCCCAGGTAAGAGCACCTCCCCATTTGGCTGTGGCTCAAGAACCAAGGTTGGGAGGTTCATGCCCACGGAAGGAAAATAACCAGTTGGATCAGTGAGCGAGAGATGAGAACATAAATAGTGCTGAGACAAAGAAAGGGTCAGCTGCAAGTGGGTCAGGAGATCAGAGTGGACGAGTAAGCCCTGGAAGGTTCTGCTGGGAGGCTTTCACAAAGGATTTCAGATCCCACCCCACCCCAAGGGCTGGATGACTCGGCATTTCCTATTATTACTATTATTAAGGCCAACCCCAGAGGCCCTAGCAAGGCTGACAGCTGTTAAAACTGAACTGTTCTCCTTCTGCCCCCTGGTTCATTCTAGGATGACGTAGTAAAAAGCTGTTCCAGAAGGGCAGTGTAATTCATCCAGGTGCTTAATGCTCTTTTTTTTTTTTAAGCTTTAGCCAATAGCCTGAATTGATCAGACTTTGGGCTGACATCCACTGTTTTATCTGGTCACATTGTCACCTAATAATAAGTAGTTTCTACTGGTGATCTCCAGGTGCTGACATTTTGTGAAGACTTGACTGGAACATTCCTTTTAATTCTCAGAAGCAGGCCATAAGGTAAGTGTTATTATATCTGCATTTGCAGATGAAAAAGCTGAGGCTTGGAGATGTGAATGACACAAGGACTGACAGCCTAACCTGAACCTTTTCATTGAAGAGTGTGTGCTGTTCCCCTGTATTCTTTGTCACCTGGCAGAGATTAGAAATGGTTTATTGAGCTTAAACACAGATCAAAAAGTGATCCCAGGCAGGAGAGCATGGAAAACATGAAAAACACACAGTGGGCCAGGAATGTGATGAAAAGAATAGAGGGAGGGAAGCATATGTTGCTGGTGGGAAGACCACTGCCCCTTTATGGCCATGTAAGCGCCTCCCTTAAGGCTTGTTTATCTTGCTAGCATGTCTTCAAGATGGACAGATTTTGTTGTTGTTTTCCACCATGCGTTCCATGGATTTATTAATTAGAAGATCTTTATTCTTCCAACCACCAAGGGACCCATGTGTATTCAGTGTGACTAGAGAGACATTTCTTATACAGCTACCCCATCTCCTACCCTCCCTGGAAATTTCACTCATAAAGTAACTGGCTGAGGCTGCAGAGGCTGGGCATTGTCTTTAGAAGGTGATTATTGAAATGTACATGTTGTCCTTCAAAGTCAAGCTCCATGAAGGTAAGGATTTGGTGTTGTTTGCCTCATTTCCACAGGAATGTTGAAAATGACCTTTATGAATAGAATTAACAATGTATAAATAAATGAATGAAAGATGTGAACAAGAGGCAGAGTGTCCCTGAAAACCCTTGTTGATACTCTTGTCTAACTAATTCATTCACTTTGCAGAGTAGAAAATGGCTGGATGACTCGGCATTTCCTATTATTACTATTATTAAGGCCAACCCCAGAGGCCCTAGCAAGGCTGACAGCTGTTAAAACTGAACTGTTCTCCTTCTGCCCCCTGGTTCATTCTAGGATGACGTAGTAAAAAGCTGTTCCAGAAGGGCAGTGTAATTCATCCAGGTGCTTAATGCTCTTTTTTTTAAGCTTTAGCCAATAGCCTGAATTGATCAGACTTTGGGCTGACATCCACTGTTTTATCTGGTCACATTGTCACCTAATAATAAGTAGTTTCTACTGGTGATCTCCAGGTGCTGACATTTTGTGAAGACTTGACTGGAACATTCCTTTTAATTCTCAGAAGCAGGCCATAAGGTAAGTGTTATTATATCTGCATTTGCAGATGAAAAAGCTGAGGCTTGGAGATGTGAATGACACAAGGACTGACAGCCTAACCTGAACCTTTTCATTGAAGAGTGTGTGCTGTTCCCCTGTATTCTTTGTCACCTGGCAGAGATTAGAAATGGTTTATTGAGCTTAAACACAGATAAAAAAGTGATCCCAGGCAGGAGAGCATGGAAAACATGAAAAACACACAGTGGGCCAGGAATGTGATGAAAAGAATAGAGGGAGGGAAGCATATGTTGCTGGTGGGAAGACCACTGCCCCTTTATGGCCATGTAAGCGCCTCCCTTAAGGCTTGTTTATCTTGCTAGCATGTCTTCAAGATGGACAGATTTTGTTGTTGTTTTCCACCATGCGTTCCATGGATTTATTAATTAGAAGATCTTTATTCTTCCAACCACCAAGGGACCCATGTGTATTCAGTGTGACTAGAGAGACATTTCTTATACAGCTACCCCATCTCCTACCCTCCCTGGAAATTTCACTCATAAAGTAACTGGCTGAGGCTGCAGAGGCTGGGCATTGTCTTTAGAAGGTGATTATTGAAATGTACATGTTGTCCTTCAAAGTCAAGCTCCATGAAGGTAAGGATTTGGTGTTGTTTGCCTCATTTCCACAGGAATGTTGAAAATGACCTTTATGAATAGAATTAACAATGTATAAATAAATGAATGAAAGATGTGAACAAGAGGCAGAGTGTCCCTGAAAACCCTTGTTGATACTCTTGTCTAACTAATTCATTCACTTTGCAGAGTAGAAAATGGGGAGGAATGGGTTGCAGGTAACATGTTAGGGGGAGGTGTGGTGGGGTAGGATTGGGGGTAGAAAACTGAAGCTTGGGACTTTAGGGCAGGAGACCCTGGAGAGCAGGTGGGAAGTGTTGCTTCCCCAATCCACCTTTCTGTCTGTTTCAGGAAGGGGAACCCCTTCCAGGGCCCAGAAGTAGGCTTTTGTCTAATACTTGAAAGTGAATTGTCCAAGGAGACATACATGCTGACAAAGTAAGAGGCTTTATTAGGAAGGGGTGCTCAGAGTGGGAGGAGAAGGGTGAGGGAACCAGGGAGAACTACTCTGCCACGTGGCTCACAGTCTCAGTTTTTATGGTGATGGGATTAGTTTCTGGGTTGTCTTTGGCCAATCATTCTGATTCAGAGTCATTCCTGGTGGCTCACACATTGCTCAGCCAAGATGAATGCCAGCAAGAAGGATTCGGGGAGGTGGTTGGACACATGGTATCTCCTTTTGAACTTTCCTGAACTCATCCGGTTGATGGTGGCTTCTCAGTTCCATGTTTCTTACAAGGACCTCCCGTTGTAAAATAACCCATGCAGATGGTTACTATGGCATCTGGCCAGGATGGGCAGCTTCAGTCTGTGTGCTTCCCCTAACATCTCCACCTCAATATCAAGGCCTCTGTCCTGTCCTCTCTTCTTACTTCGATTTCAGGAACAGAGTCCTGATTTTGTTGTTGTTGCTGTTTAGTTGCTAAGTCATGTCTGACTTTATGCAACCCTGTGAGTTGCAGCACACTAGGCTTCCCTGTCCATCCCTGTCACGCCAAGTTTGCTCAAACTCATATGCATTAAGTCAGTAATGTCCTCTAACTATCTCATCCTCTGTTGCCCCTTTGTCGTCTTGCCCTCAATCTTTCCTAGCATAAGGGTCTTTTCCAATTAGTTGGCTCTTTGCATCAGGTAGCCATAGTATTGGAGTTTCAGCTTTGGCATCAGTCTTTCCAATAAATATTCAGGGTTGATTTCCTTTAGGATTGACTGATTTGATCTCCTTGTGGTCCAGAGGACTCTCAAGAGTCTTCTCTAGCACCACAGTTCGAAAACATCCATTCTTTGGCACTCAGCCTTCTTTAAGGTCCAACTCTCTCATTCCTACATGACTACTGGGAAGACCATAGCCTTGACTGTACTGACCCTTGTTGGCAAAGTGACGTCTCTGGTTTTTAATACACTGTTTGGGTTTGTTATAGCTTTCCTTCCAAAGAGCAAGCATGGCTGCAGTCACTATCTACAGTGATTTTGGAGACCAAGAAAATAAAATCTGTTACTGTTTCCATTGTTTTCCCATCTAGTTGCCAAGAAATGATAGAACTGGATGCCATGATCTTCATTTTTGAATGCTGAATTTCAAACCAGATTTTTCACTCTTCTCTTTGACCTTCATCAAGAGGCTCTTTAGTTCCTCTTAGCTTTCTGCCATAAAGTTGGTGCTGTCATTTGCATATCTGAGATTATTGATATTTCTCCTGACAGTCTTGATTCTAGTTTGTGTTTCATCCAGACCAACATTTTGCATGATGTCCTCTGCATATAAGTTAAACAAACAGGGAGACAACATGCAGCCTTGATGTACTCCTCTCCCAAATTGGAAATGGGGGGCCAGCTTTCTTACAAGGACCTCCCGTTGTAAAATAACCCATGCAGATGGTTACTATGGCATCTGGCCAGGATGGGCAGCTTCAGTCTGTGTGCTTCCCCTAACATCTCCACCTCAATATCAAGGCCTCTGTCCTGTCCTCTCTTCTTACTTCGATTTCAGGAACAGAGTCCTGATTTTGTTGTTGTTGCTGTTTAGTTGCTAAGTCATGTCTGACTTTATGCAACCCTGTGAGTTGCAGCACACTAGGCTTCCCTGTCCATCCCTGTCACGCCAAGTTTGCTCAAACTCATATGCATTAAGTCAGTAATGTCCTCTAACTATCTCATCCTCTGTTGCCCCTTTGTCGTCTTGCCCTCAATCTTTCCTAGCATAAGGGTCTTTTCCAATTAGTTGGCTCTTTGCATCAGGTAGCCATAGTATTGGAGTTTCAGCTTTGGCATCAGTCTTTCCAATAAATATTCAGGGTTGATTTCCTTTAGGATTGACTGATTTGATCTCCTTGTGGTCCAGAGGACTCTCAAGAGTCTTCTCTAGCACCACAGTTCGAAAACATCCATTCTTTGGCACTCAGCCTTCTTTAAGGTCCAACTCTCTCATTCCTACATGACTACTGGGAAGACCATAGCCTTGACTGTACTGACCCTTGTTGGCAAAGTGACGTCTCTGGTTTTTAATACACTGTTTGGGTTTGTTATAGCTTTCCTTCCAAAGAGCAAGCATGGCTGCAGTCACTATCTACAGTGATTTTGGAGACCAAGAAAATAAAATCTGTTACTGTTTCCATTGTTTTCCCATCTAGTTGCCAAGAAATGATAGAACTGGATGCCATGATCTTCATTTTTGAATGCTGAATTTCAAACCAGATTTTTCACTCTTCTCTTTGACCTTCATCAAGAGGCTCTTTAGTTCCTCTTAGCTTTCTGCCATAAAGTTGGTGCTGTCATTTGCATATCTGAGATTATTGATATTTCTCCTGACAGTCTTGATTCTAGTTTGTGTTTCATCCAGACCAACATTTTGCATGATGTCCTCTGCATATAAGTTAAACAAACAGGGAGACAACATGCAGCCTTGATGTACTCCTTTCCCAAATTGGAACCAGTTTGTTGTTCCGTGTCTGGCTCTAACTGTTGCTTCTTGACCTGTGTACAGGTTTCTCAAGAAGCAGGAAAGGTGGTCTGGTATTACCATCTCTTTAAGAACTTTCCACAGTTTGTTGTGATCCACACAATAAATGGCTTTAGGTGAGTCAATGAAGCAGAAGTAGATATTTTTCTGGAATTCCCTTACTTTTTCTGTGGTCCAACAGACATTGCCAATTTGATCTCTGGTTCCTCTGCCTTTTTAAAATCCAGCTTGTCCATCTGGAAGTTCTTGGTTTACATGTTTTTGAAGCCTAGCTTGAAGGATTTTGAGCATTGCCTTGCTAGCATGTGAAATGAGTGCAGTTGTCTGGTAATTTGAATATTCTTTGGCCTTGCCCTTCTTTGGTATTGGAATGAAAACTGACTTGCCCTGTAGCCACTGCTGAGTTTTCCAAACTTGCTGATATAGTGAGTGCAGCACTTTAACAACATCTTTTAGGATTTGTTCGACTATCTCAACTAGAATTCCACCACCTCCACTAGCTTTGTATGTAATAATGCTTCCTAAGGCCCACTTGACTTCACACTCCAAGATTTCTGGCTCTAAGTGAATGACCAAACCATTGTAGTTATCCCGGTCATTAAGAACTTTTTTTTGTAAAGTTCTGTGTATTCTTTCCACCTCTTCTTAATCTCTTTTGCTTCTGTCAGGTCCTTGCTATTCCTGCCCTTTATTGTGCCCAGCATTATATGAAATTTTCCCTTGGTATCTCTAATTTTCCTGAAGATTTCTCTTCTCTTTCCCATCTATTGTTTTCCTCTGTTTGTTAGCATCGTTCACTTAAGAAGCATTTCTTTTTTTTTTTTTTTAAGATGTATTTATTTATTTATTTTTGGGCGGGGGTCGGGTTGAGGAGGGAGGGGAGCTTGGTCTTTTTGTTTCTCTCTGTTCATCCGTCTTTGTTCTTTGGCTCCTGTGGGCCTCCCATCGCGGTGGCGTCTGTCGTTGCAGAGCACCGGCTCTGGGCGCATGCGCTCCAGAGCTCTGGCTCGGTAATTGGACACATCAGTCCCTCTGCTCCGCGGCACGTGGGATCTTCCCAGGCCAGGGATCGAACCGGCGCCCCTTGCACTGCAAGGCGGTGTCCTTACCCACTGGACCACCAGGGGAAGCCCTAAGAAGCATTTCTTATCTTTCCTTGCTATTCTTTGGAACGCTGCATTCAGTTGAGTATATCTTTCCCTTTCTCCTTTGCCTTTTGCATCTCTTCTTTTCTTAGATAACCCCATGAACAATCCTGATTTACCAAAGCTTAATTCACTAGTTTTAGTTCTTCAACACTTTTGAGCACACAGGTATTCCTCCTTCAAGAAAACCAAAATTTACTCTGTAGTTCTTTCTAAGTCATCCCCCTAATAAAACCATTGATATCATATCATTCTTCTCCTCAAAAGCTTCTGTCATCCTGTCATCAGCCTTTTCCCAACTTGACATTTTACTTTGAGGCTACCTTTTCCCTCCTCTCTCTGAAATGCTTGCCAAATGTTTATATAGTTTCAGATATCCGTGTCTACCAAAGAGTCTTTGGCTCTTTAAGATCTGCCTACTAGTTGAGTTGCTTTAGTTGCAATTACAGGTGATCCTTGAACAACATGGTAGTTGATCTGTGTGTAAATTATGGTTGGTTCCCCGTATCCTCAGCTCCTCAGCATCTACAGATTCAGCCAACCGCTGAACATGTGGAACTGTAGGTTTACTACTGAAAAATACCCATGTATAAGTGAACCCATGCAGTTCAATCCAATTGTTCAAGGGCCAACTGTATTCTCTTGAACTTTGTTTACTACCAACCTTCTTGCTTAATTTTATACCACTTGTGGCTTTTCTATCTTAAATACGTATGTGGTCTCTGACTCGGCTCTTCAGTGGTGACCAGTGTTGGGAATGTCTCTTGCCCACTGAGAGCCTTGGCATAAGCAAACATCACTCTATATTGTGTTCCTGGTGTATAGCCAATGTGTGATGATACTTTAAAATTCCCTTTTTTTTATAACGTTAAGTCAAAGGCAACTTGTCCTCTAGAACGTTCATTCTAGGCTATAAAGCCTTGAACATCAGTTATTCAGTGGTTCTGATATCTGGAATGTGACATGCTGTCATCTGCAGTCACAGAGCTGCCTTCCCTGGACCATCCTCTCATGTGAAAGAAGACATGTCTTTGTTCACTGCATTTCCACCTGATGAATGACTTTGCAGGATGTTTCTGCTATCTGAGCAGCTCCTACTCCCGATGTGAAAAATCTAATTTAACTCCCTAAGTTTTTTTCCCATAATGTCCCTTCTGCTTCAACAGATTCTCACTCAGACACACTCAGATGGGACTCATATCAATCTATTATCTTGGCCATCTCAGTAAACAGGGCAGTCCCATGGTGTTCTTTTTTCTTCAGAGATAAGGCAGGCCTAGCATCTTCCTTAAAAGGACACACTGTATGGCCTCATGTTAAAAGAAATTGCGGCTTGGTTCAAATTCCCAGTGATAGTTTTTCAGTTTTTTAATTTTTTGGTCAGGTGATAACTTATTATGAAGAAATGTTGTTAGATAAATAAAACTAGAATGTGACTCTTAGAAAGCAGTTCTAAGCCCAGGAGCACAGCACTGATGTTTCACACCATATTTTTCTCATCTTTTTTTTCTCAGCATCGTCATACTCTTTAAGATCTGCCTACTAGTTGAGTTGCTTTAGTTGCAATTACAGGTGATCCTTGAACAACATGGTAGTTGATCTGTGTAAATTATGGTTGGTTCCCCGTATCCTCAGCTCCTCAGCATCTACAGATTCAGCCAACCGCTGAACATGTGGAACTGTAGGTTTACTACTGAAAAATACCCATGTATAAGTGAACCCATGCAGTTCAATCCAATTGTTCAAGGGCCAACTGTATTCTCTTGAACTTTGTTTACTACCAACCTTCTTGCTTAATTTTATACCACTTGTGGCTTTTCTATCTTAAATACGTATGTGGTCTCTGACTCGGCTCTTCAGTGGTGACCAGTGTTGGGAATGTCTCTTGCCCACTGAGAGCCTTGGCATAAGCAAACATCACTCTATATTGTGTTCCTGGTGTATAGCCAATGTGTGATGATACTTTAAAATTCCCTTTTTTTTATAATGTTGAGTCAAAGGCAACTTGTCCTCTAGAACGTTCATTCTAGGCTATAAAGCCTTGAACATCAGTTATTCAGTGGTTCTGATATCTGGAATGTGACATGCTGTCATCTGCAGTCACAGAGCTGCCTTCCCTGGACCATCCTCTCATGTGAAAGAAGACATGTCTTTGTTCACTGCATTTCCACCTGATGAATGACTTTGCAGGATGTTTCTGCTATCTGAGCAGCTCCTACTCCCGATGTGAAAAATCTAATTTAACTCCCTAAGTTTTTTTCCCATAATGTCCCTTCTGCTTCAACAGATTCTCACTCAGACACACTCAGATGGGACTCATATCAATCTATTATCTTGGCCATCTCAGTAAACAGGGCAGTCCCATGGTGTTCTTTTTTCTTCAGAGATAAGGCAGGCCTAGCATCTTCCTTAAAAGGACACACTGTATGGCCTCATGTTAAAAGAAATTGCGGCTTGGTTCAAATTCCCAGTGATAGTTTTTCAGTTTTTTAATTTTTTGGTCAGGTGATAACTTATTATGAAGAAATGTTGTTAGATAAATAAAACTAGAATGTGACTCTTAGAAAGCAGTTCTAAGCCCAGGAGCACAGCACTGATGTTTCACACCATATTTTTCTCATCTTTTTTTTCTCAGCATCGTCATACTCCTTCAGTTTCTCCCTCTCTCTGTTGTGTTTTGGCAGTCACAAATCAAAAGTTGATACTGATGACAGCACCTGCAGAGGCTGAGGGCCTTTTCTTGGATAAAGGGATTTGGGTCTGCCTGTCATAGTTCCACAGAAGGAGTTATGAGCCAAAGAAAATAAAACATTATGATTCTAAGTGACACAGAATAGATGGGAGCCCAATTCTCTTATGGGAAAATACAGTTTTCTATATTGTAATTCTCTTATGTTAACCCCAGCCTTCTGATCTTTGAGGCTTTGAAGGATTCACACACGGGTGTGCATGAGTGATTGGAGTAAATAAACCAGGAAGAGAAGTCCAGCAGCAGCCTGAAAGGTGGTTATCAGATGGGAGAGGTAACCTGCTGAGAGCTGAGCCTGAGTCCCTGCTACTCCCAGAGAACTGACAGCAGCCGGTGTGGAGGTGCACGTGGGCAAGCAGTCCTCAAGGATTCTCAACAGTACCTGGAAGGAGAACCTGATCAAAGACCAACTTTTTTTGTCAAACATGGCATGAGCACTGATCCTTGTTTCCCTTGGAAGACTAGCAAGGTCTTGGACATCCAGCCTGCCCCAAATAAACCCTGCTGAGCCTGTGTCTAGGAATTGGGCCATTACCCACCTCCCTTCCACACACCTACTCACGCCTAGCTGCCTGTCATGCCACTTCTGTCTCTTCCAACAGGGACTGCCCAAACAAGAGGAGAAAACTAGAAGATATTTTATATAAAGGGAGCAAGGAGGGTGTCAAAGACTCACCTGTCTGCGGCTTGTTACCCACAGTGTAGCCTGATGTCTGAAATTGAGGACTCTCCCAGCATCCTGTTTCAAAGAGGTCAGTGTCATGTTTCTCAGGTAATTGATACAGACACCCCCCAGAGGCCTGTAGGAGTAGAAGGGCTATTTCTTAGAGCTCCTTCAGCTCAATGTTTTACATCTTAATCCTTGAGATGGATGGAACTTGTTAGGTTCATTTATTTCCTTTCCTTTCTCATTCTTTCTTGTCTCATCTTTCTTCTTCTGTCCCTCCCACCTTCTCTCAGCCTCCCTTCTTTCCTTCCTGCATCATTGGTCCTAGAAGTTTTCTACTCATTATCTTTCAAGCAGTGTCGCTTCTCCCAGGGCCCTGTGTTACCTGCAGTGGCCAGAAATCTGCTCCCACCATTAAAGACGTAGAGGGCACACGAGGAACTGAGGAAGCCCACGTCTAGTCCTCAAGGTTACTGCTGAGATCTTTTTGCCCAGGAGTGATTATATGAAGTCATAAGAAATTGTTTTAACTCTATGTCCTATTATATATTTTGAATTTAAAGTCTCAATATAGATATACATAAAATTCAAAGCCTTGGGCTTTTCTCTCCTCTTTGATCAGTGGTACTGCAGTATGGTTTATGGAGTCTGCTTTCCTACCTTGGAGAACAGGATGATGTGCAGCGATTTGGAATGTTTAGGTGAGATCAGCTGGGAGCCAGGTTACAGATGACATGTAATCACTTATTGTTAGACTCCCAACTTAGATTTACCCGCCCTCTACCCATTTCCTCATCTTTCCGTAATGGGAGAGTAGTATCCAGGGCAGTAGGAAGCACTCTTGTCCTGACCTCCATCCTTGTGTTTCTATAGCAAATGTATTTGTGACAAAAGCCATTGGGGCTACCTCTCTTTGCTTAAATGTTAATAGGTGGGAATAAAAAGTCACAGTTATGAAAGTAATATTTGAAAAGAAGAGATGAAAGACAGATATTTTGTCTGTTCATTACATTCTTTTTGGAATCTGTTTTTTGTGGGTGGGGAGGGGGCAGGGAAGAGGTGATGTTGCACTGTATAGCATGTGGGATCTTAGTTCCCTGACCAGGGATTGAACCTGTGCCCTCTACAATGGAAACATGGAGTCTTAACCACTAGACCACCAGGGAATTCCCTGGAATCTCTTTTTTTATATGGAAATTTAAGTCACCAGTGAGCTCAGATTTTTGGAAAGCAAGCATGGCCATGTTCTGTCCCTGACATAGATGTACTTATTCTTAAATATTTAATCTGTTATGGTGTTCTCCACATCCTTGCATGTGTGTGCTGAGTGGCTTCAGTTGTGTTCAACTCTTTGAGGCTCTGTGGATCATATGGACCATCAGGCTCTTCGGTCCATGGGATTCTCCAGGTGTGAATACCGGAGTGGGTTGCCATGCCTCCCTCCGGGGATCTTACTCACCCAGGGATTGAATCCATGACTCTCATATCTCCTGCATTGGAAGATGCGTTCTTTACCACTAGCACCACTTGGGAAGCCCTCTCCACACCCTCATGGTGTGTGCTAAATTGCTCTGTATGATTCTATGAACTGTAGCCCACCAGGCTTCTCTGTCTATGGAATTCTTTAGGCACAATTACAGGAGTGGATTGCTATGCCCTCCTCCAGGGGATCTTCCTGACCAAAGGATTGAACTGCATCTCTTAGGTCTCCAGCATTGGCAGGCATGTTCTTTATCTCTAGAGTTTATGATCAGTGGTACTGCAGTATGGTTTATGGAGTCTGCTTTCCTACCTTGGAGAACAGGATGATGTGCAGCGATTTGGAATGTTTAGGTGAGATCAGCTGGGAGCCAGGTTACAGATGACATGTAATCACTTATTGTTAGACTCCCAACTTAGATTTACCCGCCCTCTACCCATTTCCTCATCTTTCCGTAATGGGAGAGTAGTATCCAGGGCAGTAGGAAGCACTCTTGTCCTGACCTCCATCCTTGTGTTTCTATAGCAAATGTATTTGTGACAAAAGCCATTGGGGCTACCTCTCTTTGCTTAAATGTTAATAGGTGGGAATAAAAAGTCACAGTTATGAAAGTAATATTTGAAAAGAAGAGATGAAAGACAGATATTTTGTCTGTTCATTACATTCTTTTTGGAATCTGTTTTTTGTGGGTGGGGAGGGGGCAGGGAAGAGGTGATGTTGCACTGTATAGCATGTGGGATCTTAGTTCCCTGACCAGGGATTGAACCTGTGCCCTCTACAATGGAAACATGGAGTCTTAACCACTAGACCACCAGGGAATTCCCTGGAATCTCTTTTTTTATATGGAAATTTAAGTCACCAGTGAGCTCAGATTTTTGGAAAGCAAGCATGGCCATGTTCTGTCCCTGACATAGATGTACTTATTCTTAAATATTTAATCTGTTATGGTGTTCTCCACATCCTTGCATGTGTGTGCTGAGTGGCTTCAGTTGTGTTCAACTCTTTGAGGCTCTGTGGATCATATGGACCATCAGGCTCTTCGGTCCATGGGATTCTCCAGGTGTGAATACCGGAGTGGGTTGCCATGCCTCCCTCCGGGGATCTTACTCACCCAGGGATTGAATCCATGACTCTCATATCTCCTGCATTGGAAGATGCGTTCTTTACCACTAGCACCACTTGGGAAGCCCTCTCCACACCCTCATGGTGTGTGCTAAATTGCTCTGTATGATTCTATGAACTGTAGCCCACCAGGCTTCTCTGTCTATGGAATTCTTTAGGCACAATTACAGGAGTGGATTGCTATGCCCTCCTCCAGGGGATCTTCCTGACCAAAGGATTGAACTGCATCTCTTAGGTCTCCAGCATTGGCAGGCATGTTCTTTATCTCTAGAGCCATATGGTAAGCCCCTCTACATCCTCAGTACTCCACAAATAGTTTCTAAACAAATGATTCTTGCTGCCTGTGTTAGTGTTCTGTTGGAGGTATGAGCACAGTTTAATAGTAGAAGGTATTAGTCATTGCCCAGCCAGATAGCCATGTCCTCATACTGCCTCTTCGTGTAATTACATGATAAATACCTGGGTGTGGATGTTCATAGCATTTAAAAAAAATAATTTTATATTTATTTATTTATTTCTGGATGTTCTGCATCTTTGTTAATAAGGCTTCTCTTGTTGTGGAACATGGGCTTTAGGGTGCAAGGGCTTTAGTAGTTGCCGTTCCTAGGCTCTGGAGCACATACATGCTCAATAGTTGTGGCACATGGGCTTAGCTGCTTCAAGGCCTGTGGCATTTTCCCAGACCTGGGATCAAACTGATGTCTCTCGCATTGACAGGGGAATTCTATACCGCTCAGCCACCCAGGAAGCTTCCTCATAGCATTTTTAAGCCTATTTTTTCATATCCCTCTGTTTTGAGAATCAAAAGGCAGTTACCGTGGCCTACGATGCACTGTCACTGTATCCATGACCAGCACTTTATATAGACGTTCTTTGTAATTCTTGTAATAGTTCTGTAAGGAATTACCTTCATTTTTCATTCATCCGTTAGTCCATTCAGCAACTGCTATGCTGTTAGACGGTAAAGATATATCTGTCAATGAGACAGAAAAAAAACTGAAAATCACAATGCTGAGAAGCTGAAGCTTAGAGAAATGACTTGTAGTTGGGGGACACACTGAGTGACAAGCTGGGATTTGAATCTCTCTCATTCCAAAACTCATGCTGCCTCCAAAAAAACAGTGATAGAGTTACAGAGAACCTAAGTGCCAGTCCTTCACAACTTCATTTGTTTTCAAGGCTTCAGCCCAATCTCATATGTTCAGTGTTATTATCTCCACTTTACAAGTAAGGAAATGGGACTCCAGAGAAGCTGAACAACTTACTCATGATCTTATAGGCAGACAGCTTCCGGCCCATGCTGCTTCCACTTGACCTCACTGTTGCCCATGCAGCAGAAAAGACAGAGGTCCAGAGGCCCTGCCCAGTGGGGGCTTACAGAACAGCAGACAATCACAACACAAAGGAGAAAGGAATTAGGCCATGAGAAGAGTACAAAGTGCTGTGGGGTTAAGCAGGGATTATTTTAGTTGAAGGAGTACTTGAATGCAGAAGACAAGGAAAAGTGCTCTGTTTGTAATAGATTCACAGGGTACCATCTTTCAAACAGGAAAGAATCTATTATTTTGTATGTAAAAACATAATAAATAGGACTTAGAATGATTTCACTCCTTTTGTTTAGTAAGTATATTCATTATATAAAATATATTGAGTGGCTGACTGTGTATAGGACTGTAAGAAACATTTCAGTTTCAGAGATATTAAATTACTTAAAAATATGGATCTTAAAATCAATTAAATACAGTTGTATTTATTTTTTAGTAAGAGTATGTCTTCTTTGGTGTTCAAGGTATTTTAGGTAGAGAAGAGTCCTAATATATTTTCACTTTCCCTGGGATCCCAGCAGGGCTGTGTCTGTCGTACAGTTTGTTGTACTCCACAAAAGCACCCAGCTGACTGAGAGGGGAATGCCCAGCCATGCTTCCCATTACAAGACTGCCTCCCTCCCAAAAGGAAGGACATTTTGGTGCCTTTTTCAATTTTGTAAGAATTAGAAAAGATTGTTGATGGGTTTGCAGTGACTCTGGGCAGTGATAATGGTGCTGTAGCACCCGGGGTTAAAGCGTGGTGCTTAATTATGATGGCTTTTTTATGTCTAATGCAGACTTTACAATACCGAGTAGTTTCTAAATTCTAGATTAAATTTAAGATTAACTCAGTAATTAAGTAATAATTAACAATGTAAAATCTGTTGATGAAAAATTTTATTGATTCTATGTTATCATATAAAACCAAATTATAATGTGGGATAAAGTGAAATAATTTTGATTCTTAACTCTACAACATTTTGCATACAGTTTCAGGGATTTCATAGGCCATCGAAATCCAATTTTGGACCTCAGATTAGCATACCCATGTCATGGTACAGAATTATTCAAAAAGAATTGACAATATAACATGTGTACAGTGTTTGTTCATAACAAACATAAACATGTGGTCAAAACCTGATACTTTCCCTATGGAAAGACACTTAAAAGGTCACCCTCAGGGTGCGTATTTATTGGTAACTGAGTAGTCCATTTTGGAAGTGTTTAATTCTTTTTTTTTTTTTTTAAAGATTTACTTATTTATTTATTTTGGTGAGGGTGGGGTGAGGAGGGAGGGGAGCGGGCGGGCTACTTCTATTGGTCTTTCATTTCTCTGTTTTCATCCGTCTTAGTTCTTTGGCTCCTGCGGTGGCTTCTGTTGTTGCAGAGCACCGGCTCTGGGCGCATGCACGCCAGAGCTCTGGCTCGGTAATTGGACACATCGGTCCAGCCGCTCCGCAGCACGTGGGATCTTCCCAGGCCAGGGATCGAACCGGCGCCCCTTGCACTGCAAGGCGGTGTCCTTACCCACTGGACCACCAGGGAAGCCCTGTTTAATTCTTTTTTAATCGTTCTTGTCATTTAACAACTTCCTCTGAGAAGGTTTAAATGGCATGCCTAGATTTGGGTGCAATTGTGCCATGACTACATATTTATTGTGGCTCACTTTGCAAGGTGTATTTTATAAGTTAGATAAATAGGTTTTATTTTATATTTAGTTTTATATGAGTGTATTAATCCAAGATTATTATAGACAAAGGAAGGACTTTTTTTCAATTTTGTAAGAATTAGAAAAGATTGTTGATGGGTTTGCAGTGACTCTGGGCAGTGATAATGGTGCTGTAGCACCCGGGTTAAAGCGTGGTGCTTAATTATGATGGCTTTTTTATGTCTAATGCAGACTTTACAATACCGAGTAGTTTCTAAATTCTAGATTAAATTTAAGATTAACTCAGTAATTAAGTAATAATTAACAATGTAAAATCTGTTGATGAAAAATTTTATTGATTCTATGTTATCATATAAAACCAAATTATAATGTGGGATAAAGTGAAATAATTTTGATTCTTAACTCTACAACATTTTGCATACAGTTTCAGGGATTTCATAGGCCATCGAAATCCAATTTTGGACCTCAGATTAGCATACCCATGTCATGGTACAGAATTATTCAAAAAGAATTGACAATATAACATGTGTACAGTGTTTGTTCATAACAAACATAAACATGTGGTCAAAACCTGATACTTTCCCTATGGAAAGACACTTAAAAGGTCACCCTCAGGGTGCGTATTTATTGGTAACTGAGTAGTCCATTTTGGAAGTGTTTAATTCTTTTTTTTTTTTTTTAAAGATTTACTTATTTATTTATTTTGGTGAGGGTGGGGTGAGGAGGGAGGGGAGCAGGCGGGCCACTTCTATTGGTCTTTCATTTGTCCATTTTCATCCATCTTTGTTCTTTGGCCCGTGTGGGCCTCCCATCGCGGTGGCTTCTGTTGTTGCAGAGCACCGGCTCTGGGCGCATGCACTCCAGAGCTCCGGCTCGGTAATTGGACACATCAGTCCAGCCGCTCCGCAGCACATGGGATCTTCCCAGGCCAGGGATCGAACCGGCGCCCCTTGCACTGCAAGGCAGTGTCCTTACCCACTGGACCACCAGGGAAGCCCTGTTTAATTCTTTTTTAATCGTTCTTGTCATTTAACAACTTCCTCTGAGAAGGTTTAAATGGCATGCCTAGATTTGGGTGCAATTGTGCCATGACTACATATTTATTGTGGCTCACTTTGCAAGGTGTATTTTATAAGTTAGATAAATAGTGATCAGAGTAATTTGAATTTATTGGATGACAGTAATTTCACTTTAGATTTTAATGAGTGATGGTGGTATTACCTCCCCACCACAGCACTCCCTAAAGATTGGCTCTGCAGACCCAGAGTGTCTCTGAAAGGTTCAGAGTTGTCATAGTGACCACGAAATTATGAGCTACTCCAGGGCTCATTCTCATAGAAAGGGAAGTTGCCCAGGACAATGAGTCATTATTGAAGCAGAGAGCTCCTCTAAATAGCTCCCTTATTAGAGCAGCCAGCGTGAGACTGTAGAACATCCATCTGGCAGTGTGGTTATCGCCACTAGCCAGAGGCTGTCTTCCACATCACAGACTGTGTCATGAAACTGTCATGTTAAGTGTTTATTTTCCTGGCCAAATGTCATCTTTAAGAAATATTTCATTGAAGAATTTGCTGAGAGGAAACTAGCTTGGGATTTTTATCATGAGCCAGATGAAATCTGCTGCAGGTGGAAGGAGTGTGTGCGTGCTAAGTCACTTCAGTTGTGTCTAACTCTTTGAGACCTTGTGGGCCATAGCCCGCCAGGCTCCTCTGTCCATGGGATTCTCCAGGCAAGAATACTGGAGTGGTTTGCTTGCCTTCCTCCAGCATGTCTTCCTGACCCAGGGATCAAACCTGCATCCTGCATTGGTGGATTCTTTACCACTGAGCCACCAGGGAAGTCCAGTTTAGACACTAGCTCTTTATAAAACTTCAATTGCCTCTTATTAAAATGAACATTTACATTTAAATGTGTCACTGATTTTGAAATGTTTTATTTTGTGCATGCGTGCTGCGTCATGTCCAACTCTTTGTAACCCCACCAGGCTCCTCTGTCCATGGGATATCCCAGGCAAGAATACTAAAGTGGGTTGCCATTTCCCCCTCCAGGCAATCTTCCCAACCTAGGAATCAAACCAGTTCTCCGGCACTGGCAGACAGATTCATTAACACTGAGCCATCTAGGAAGCCCTTTATTTATTTTAGTATCTACCAATATTTTTCTTTTTGAAGGAATCAAATAATGATGACTAATTAAAGTAGACCCTATTTCCTTACACTTTTTTCCTTTGTCAAAAATGGGAATATTTATTCAAAGAAGACATTACTGCTAAATGCAAGAAATGCAATATGAGATGAGCAGGACACATGGCAAGCATTTTGCTTCCCTGTCTAGAGCAGCAGGGATGATGTGATTGTCAGGGGATATTCACTGTCAATGATTCAGTGGGTGGTTATTTTCCTTACCTTATACATAGAGGATCCATAAACATGTGTTGAAATTTTACTCATTCAGAAAGTATTTAGTGAGTATGCTCTGTGTGCTGAGTTCTGGGTCATCCATGCTTCCAGAAGAGACAAAGGGTGATGTGGGAGCGTGAAGAAGGGAGGGATCAGTTTTAGCTATATGGTAACCATGAAGTCTGGAAATGAGGATACATTATTTCATCCTTTACAGTAATATAATACAAACAGACCATTTAGTATGTATTTGCTTGTGTTTTTAGACATGCTGGCTATCTGTAAGAAGGTCAGGGAAGACTTGAAAGAAAAGCTACTTGATTTGGGTCTTCAGTATCAAAAGAAGTTCACCAAGTTTGGGAAAAGGGAAAGACATTTATGACTTTTGGAAAGACATTTGTGGTTGAATGGAAAGTGTGCTTGGGAAACTGTGAGTGATCTTGTTTAGCTAGAGTGTAGAAGATGAGGTGGAATAGATGGTTAGGAGCCAGATTTAAGAGACTTTGAAAACCCTGCTAAAGAGTATGGATTTTAAAAAAATAAAATTAAATAATTTAAAAAAAAGAGTATGGATTTTATACTACAATCAATCAGGAGCCAATGAAGGGTGACGAACCAGGCAGTAACATGATCGTTCAATGAAGAACTTTTTACAGAGTGTCCATTGCTTTTCTGCCTAGTGCCAGTTGCTAAGCTACAAGGATGAATTAGATGCAAGAAATTTAAAATGTATCAAAGAAAACTGTAAGCAAGTTAGTGCAATGGAAGTCATAGAGTTTTCTGTAATGATATTATTATTATTATTATTATTATTATTATTATTATTATTATATTGATTGAATGTTTACTATGTACCAGGCATGTGCTGGGTACTAAAATGCTTTGTGTGATGTAATTCTCCCAATGATCCTAAAAATAACCCATGAACTGGTGTGCCGCAGTCCATGGGGTCACAAAGAGTTGAACATGACTGAGTGACTGAACTGAACCCTAAAGATCACTATGGTTTGGTGCCATGTTATAGAACATGGCAAAACACAGAAATTTGGTAACTTGCCTCTGATAAGTGGTGGAGGGCACACCCAAAAAAAATTTGGAGCTATACTAATCAGTGTTGAAATTTTACTCATTCAGAAAGTATTTAGTGAGTATGCTCTGTGTGCTGAGTTCTGGGTCATCCATGCTTCCAGAAGAGACAAAGGGTGATGTGGGAGCGTGAAGAAGGGAGGGATCAGTTTTAGCTATATGGTAACCATGAAGTCTGGAAATGAGGATACATTATTTCATCCTTTACAGTAATATAATACAAACAGACCATTTAGTATGTATTTGCTTGTGTTTTTAGACATGCTGGCTATCTGTAAGAAGGTCAGGGAAGACTTGAAAGAAAAGCTACTTGATTTGGGTCTTCAGTATCAAAAGAAGTTCACCAAGTTTGGGAAAAGGGAAAGACATTTATGACTTTTGGAAAGACATTTGTGGTTGAATGGAAAGTGTGCTTGGGAAACTGTGAGTGATCTTGTTTAGCTAGAGTGTAGAAGATGAGGTGGAATAGATGGTTAGGAGCCAGATTTAAGAGACTTTGAAAACCCTGCTAAAGAGTATGGATTTTAAAAAAATAAAATTAAATAATTTAAAAAAAAGAGTATGGATTTTATACTACAATCAATCAGGAGCCAATGAAGGGTGACGAACCAGGCAGTAACATGATCGTTCAATGAAGAACTTTTTACAGAGTGTCCATTGCTTTTCTGCCTAGTGCCAGTTGCTAAGCTACAAGGATGAATTAGATGCAAGAAATTTAAAATGTATCAAAGAAAACTGTAAGCAAGTTAGTGCAATGGAAGTCATAGAGTTTTCTGTAATGATATTATTATTATTATTATTATTATTATTATTATTATTATATTGATTGAATGTTTACTATGTACCAGGCATGTGCTGGGTACTAAAATGCTTTGTGTGATGTAATTCTCCCAATGATCCTAAAAATAACCCATGAACTGGTGTGCCGCAGTCCATGGGGTCACAAAGAGTTGAACATGACTGAGTGACTGAACTGAACCCTAAAGATCACTATGGTTTGGTGCCATGTTATAGAACATGGCAAAACACAGAAATTTGGTAACTTGCCTCTGATAAGTGGTGGAGCCCGGGTTCCAATCCTAGTGGTCTGGCTCCAGAAAATGCACTTTTTACCACTAAGGGCTACACTGCTTCCCCATGACAGAAAGCTCTCTGATTTCTAAGAACTCTCAAGTCCACCTGAGCCATTCTGCAAAAACTGCAGTAGGGTCTGGAAAATCTTCCTGAAGACAGGGATGGGATTTGTCTTATGGCAAATCACTCTGTCTGCTTAAAGCTGAGCAAAACCAGAAGTGGGAAGAAGAGTTAGGAGGCTGGGTAATGATTGGTAATATCAGTGGGAAAGAGAGGAGAAGATAGTATCCAGAGATACTTTAGACGTGAAATGGTTTAGTGTGCTGGATGAGGTTAGGCTTCTGATCTAGATGTCAAGGTAGATTGTTGTTGTTCATCATCTAAGTTGTGTGTGACTCTTTGCGACCCCATGAACTGCAGCATGCCAAGCTTGCCTGTCCTTCACTATCTCCCTGAGTTTTCTCAAACTCATGTCCATTGAGTTGGTGATGCCATCCAATCATTTCACCCTCTGTCGTCACCTTCTCCTTCTGCCTTATTTTCCCAGCCCAGGGTCTTTTCCAATGAGTTGTGTCTTCACAACAGGTGCCCAGAGTATTGGAGCTTCAGCTTAAGCACCAGTCAGCCAATGAAAATTCAGGGCTGATTTCCTTTATGATTGACTGATTTGATCTCCTTTCTGTCCAAGAGACTCTCAAGAGTCTTCTTCAGCACCACAGTTAGAAAGCATCAATTCTTCAGCACTCAACCTTCTTTTTATGGTTCAACTCTCACATCTATACATGACTACAGGGAAAACCATAGCTTTGAATATATGGGCCTTTGTTGGAAAAGTGATGTCTCTGCTTTTTAATACATTGTCTAGGTTTGTCATAGCTTTTCTAAGGAGCAAGCATCTCTTAAGTTCATGGCTGCAGTCACTGTCTGCATTGATTTTGGAGCACAAGAAAATGAAATCTGGCACTGTTTCTACTTTTTTAAAAAAAATTGATTTATTATTTATTTATTTTTGGCTATTCTGGGTTTTCACTACTACCACAGGCTCTTCTCTAGTTGCAGGGAGTAGGGGCTACTTTCTAGTGGAAGTGAGCAGGCTTCTTGTTGCAGTGACTTTTTCTTGTTGTGGAACTCAGGCTTTAGGGCACATGGACATCAGTAGTTGTGGCACATGGGCTCAACAGTTGCAGCTCCGAAGCTCTAGAGCTCAGGCTCAATAGATGTGGCTCACTGGCTTAGTTGCTCCACAGCATGTAGGGTCTTCTTGTTGTGGTGACTTTTTTTTTTTTCTTGTTGTGGAACTCAGGCTCCAGGGCACATAGGTTTCAGTAGTTGTAGCACATGGGCTCAATAGTTGACATTTTGAGACTCTAGAGCATGGGCTCAATAGTTATGGCTCACGGGCTTAGTTGCTCCACAGTATGTGAGATCCTCCTGGATCAGGAATCAAACTCATGTCTCCTGCGTTGACAGGTAAACGCTTCACCACTGAGCTACCAGGGGAAACACCCTGTTTCCACTTTTTTCCCATCTGTTTGTCATGAAGTGATAGGACCAGATGCCAGGGTCTTCATTTTTTGAATGTTGAGTTTTAAGCCAGCCTTTTCACTCTCCTCTTTCACCTTCATCAAGAGGCTCTTTAATTCCTCCTCATTTTTTGCTGTTAAAGGGATATCCTCTGCATATATGAGGTTGTTGATATTTCTCTCGGCATCATGGTGTACAGCAGAGCCCTTAATTATAATTCAGAATGCCAAAGATTAAACAGGTGAGGGTTAGAGATAGCATAGGTGTATACATTTTTAATTTCTGAATATGTAGAGTCCGTGGGGCAGTAAATGTCAGTAAAAGTCAGTGACTCAACACATAGTACTTTAGAATATATGGGCCTTTGTTGGAAAAGTGATGTCTCTGCTTTTTAATACATTGTCTAGGTTTGTCATAGCTTTTCTAAGGAGCAAGCATCTCTTAAGTTCATGGCTGCAGTCACTGTCTGCATTGATTTTGGAGCACAAGAAAATGAAATCTGGCACTGTTTCTACTTTTTTAAAAAAAATTGATTTATTATTTATTTTTTTTTGGCTATTCTGGGTTTTCACTACTACCACAGGCTCTTCTCTAGTTGCAGGGAGTAGGGGCTACTTTCTAGTGGAAGTGAGCAGGCTTCTTGTTGCAGTGACTTTTTCTTGTTGTGGAACTCAGGCTTTAGGGCACATGGACATCAGTAGTTGTGGCACATGGGCTCAACAGTTGCAGCTCCGAAGCTCTAGAGCTCAGGCTCAATAGATGTGGCTCACTGGCTTAGTTGCTCCACAGCATGTAGGGTCTTCTTGTTGTGGTGACTTTTTTTTTTTTCTTGTTGTGGAACTCAGGCTCCAGGGCACATAGGTTTCAGTAGTTGTAGCACATGGGCTCAATAGTTGACATTTTGAGACTCTAGAGCATGGGCTCAATAGTTATGGCTCACGGGCTTAGTTGCTCCACAGTATGTGAGATCCTCCTGGATCAGGAATCAAACTCATGTCTCCTGCGTTGACAGGTAAACGCTTCACCACTGAGCTACCAGGGAAGCACCCTGTTTCCACTTTTTTCCCATCTGTTTGTCATGAAGTGATAGGACCAGATGCCAGGGTCTTCATTTTTTGAATGTTGAGTTTTAAGCCAGCCTTTTCACTCTCCTCTTTCACCTTCATCAAGAGGCTCTTTAATTCCTCCTCATTTTTTGCTGTTAAAGGGATATCCTCTGCATATATGAGGTTGTTGATATTTCTCTCGGCATCATGGTGTACAGCAGAGCCCTTAATTATAATTCAGAATGCCAAAGATTAAACAGGTGAGGGTTAGAGATAGCATAGGTGTATACATTTTTAATTTCTTGAATATGTAGAGTCCGTGGGGCAGTAAATGTCAGTAAAAGTCAGTGACTCAACACATAGTACTAGAATTTAGGAGAAATATCAAAGCTAGGTATTACATTGAGTGCCATCTTTGAAGATTTAAAAACTTAACATATTACGTAATGATAGTATCTAAGTATCAAATCATAACTATTGATTCTATCCAAAAAACTGGGTCAAATATAACAAATGGATATGAACAGTTGGAAAAGACCCTGATGAATGGAAAGATTGAAGGTAGAAGTAGGAAACAGCAACAGAGGTTGAGATGGTTGGATGGCATCACCAATTCAATGGACATGAGTTTGAGTAAACTTTAGAAGATGGTGAGGAGTAGGGAAGCCTGGCATGCTGTTGTGGCATCGTGAAGAGTCAGACATGACTTGGTGACTGAACAACAACAATAAGAAAAAATACCACTAGAAAGCAAACAGTGAACCTGGCAAAATGTGCCACCCGTTTTAAAGAAAACATGTAAGCAGGTGTCCTAGCTTCTGGTGCTGTTAAAAAATGGTATTGTAGCACTGTGCATACCTTTGTGCAAGGGAAAACCTGGGATGGAGAGAAGGTGAATTAAGATATAAGAGGCAGAACTCCAGAGAACAAGAGTAGGAAAGGAAAATTATTGAATGCTGCCTTAAGCACAGGGAGAGCATAAAAGTATAAAAGTTTTTGGTTTTCTTCCTATTTTGAGAGTTCATTGATCAGCATGGGTCTTCTTAAAATGCATCCTGGAAAACAGAACTAGGAGGAAAAGGCAAATTCGCATGGATGCATAAATGGAAATAATTTGAGCCTAGAAGATAGCTCCAATACAAAAAAGTCTGGGCTATGTAAATGAAGCCAACAAAAATAATCTTGAAAGAAATTACAGTTATGACCTATGTATTTAGAACTAAATTACCCCTATTATCATGTGGGTAGAACACATTTTATTCCTTCGGTCTTCAGAGTATAGAGAGGGCACCATTACTCACCCATCATGGCAGCCTTTGTTTAGAAGGAATACTACCATTCATGAGTCATCAACCTAGGCATAATTAAAGTTAGCTACCTGGAATACCATTGACAGAAAAATTGATTCCTCCCATTGAAAGATGTTTCAGTTACAAAAATTCTGATACCAATTAACAGCAGCAACAAATGAACCTATTAAGGAAAATAAAAACTCTTAATGAGAAGTGCCAAAGATGGAATAAGAAAGGCCTACTGAGAAAAAAGCCCATAAAACACTCATACATGGTAATAGTGGGAGTGGAGGAAAGGAAATTCTCCAAAAAAATAATTTTAACAGGGTGTTCTTGGACAGAATTCTGTGGAGGCGGCATGAAGTGGGCAGTGGCACTGTGTCGGTACATTCTCTGTACAAAACAGCAGATGACAGGAGTGAGGATTTCAAAGACATTTTCTCTCTTAGAACATATGAGAGTTTTAAGGGTTATAGGGGAAGAGCTGGGGGATTATTTTTATTCAACTCACTTTTGAACATCTGTAAGAATATTAGAATTTGCCAAATGCTACCATCTTTTTAAAGGGATCATTAGATATAACGTATCTGTTGGGATACTTTCAGCCCCAAGTCACAGAAGTCGCCAGTTAAAATATTGAGGGCCTTTATTATCTCACATGAGTGGTCTAGAGGTGATAGGTGATGCCGTTTGCTAACTGAGTGATTTGGTGAGTGTTTCACAAATCTCATACAGGTTCTCTCAGGGAACTCAAACTCTGTAACAGCCAAGAGGGATGGGATGGGGAAGGAGGAGGGAGGAAGGTTCAAGAGAGAGGGGACATGGGTATGCCTATGGCTGATTCATGTTGATGTTTGGAAGAAACCAAAGCAATAGTGTGAAAAAGCAATACTGTCAATTAAAAACAAATTTATTTTTTAAAAATCTCATACAAGTTTCTTAATCCTTTCTTTTGGCCATTCCTGATTAACTTTGTAAGCCCTCATGGTCACAAATGACAGCATCCAGAGAAGGAGAAGACCATCTTTTCATTTGTATTTCTCTTGGAAAGGAGAAATCCTTCTGTAAAACTCCTCAGAAAAGAAAACCATCTTTTCATTATTTCCTTCGGAATACAAAGACCTTTGTTTAGAAGGAATACTACCATTCATGAGTCATCAACCTAGGCATAATTAAAGTTAGCTACCTGGAATACCATTGACAGAAAAATTGATTCCTCCCATTGAAAGATGTTTCAGTTACAAAAATTCTGATACCAATTAACAGCAGCAACAAATGAACCTATTAAGGAAAATAAAACGTCTTAGTGAGAAGTGCCAAAGATGGAATAAGAAAGGCCTACTGAGAAAAAAGCCCATAAAACACTCATACATGGTAATAGTGGGAGTGGAGGAAAGGAAATTCTCCAAAAAAATAATTTTAACAGGGTGTTCTTGGACAGAATTCTGTGGAGGCGGCATGAAGTGGGCAGTGGCACTGTGTCGGTACATTCTCTGTACAAAACAGCAGATGACAGGAGTGAGGATTTCAAAGACATTTTCTCTCTTAGAACATATGAGAGTTTTAAGGGTTATAGGGGAAGAGCTGGGGGATTATTTTTATTCAACTCACTTTTGAACATCTGTAAGAATATTAGAATTTGCCAAATGCTACCATCTTTTTAAAGGGATCATTAGATATAACGTATCTGTTGGGATACTTTCAGCCCCAAGTCACAGAAGTCGCCAGTTAAAATATTGAGGGCCTTTATTATCTCACATGAGTGGTCTAGAGGTGATAGGTGATGCCGTTTGCTAACTGAGTGATTTGGTGAGTGTTTCACAAATCTCATACAGGTTCTCTCAGGGAACTCAAACTCTGTAACAGCCAAGAGGGATGGGATGGGGAAGGAGGAGGGAGGAAGGTTCAAGAGAGAGGGGACATGGGTATGCCTATGGCTGATTCATGTTGATGTTTGGAAGAAACCAAAGCAATAGTGTGAAAAAGCAATACTGTCAATTAAAAACAAATTTATTTTTTAAAAATCTCATACAAGTTTCTTAATCCTTTCTTTTGGCCATTCCTGATTAACTTTGTAAGCCCTCATGGTCACAAATGACAGCATCCAGAGAAGGAGAAGACCATCTTTTCATTTGTATTTCTCTTGGAAAGGAGAAATCCTTCTGTAAAACTCCTCAGCACTTATACTTCATTGGCCAGAAATACACTACATGTCTATGTGTCTGAAGTAAGCCAGTTATTTGTAAGAGGAATCAATCATGGGATCAATGATGACCCAGTTCCTGGAGCTGAGGCCAGGTTCAGCCTTCCCTGAAGTACCTGGCCACTCACACCAGGTCAGCAAGCTAGATAAAACTGGAGTTTTGTGAATGTAGGCTGATCAGATAGTTTTGAAGTAAGCAATCTATACTCTCTTACAAGTTAATTACAAAAGCCTTTCTTGAAATAAAAAATATTGAATATTTCTTATTAATAAAATTTTTAGTCTTTCAGTTTGTGTTCAATGGCCAGTTTTCTCATATTTTTAGTAAAATAATTAAAATGATCATTTTAGAGCTATTTTATATGATTTCAGTGTGATAAACCTAGTATGGTCAATTTAGTTTGGTTTCAGTTTTTAAAAATAGTTTTTCAGAATTCTTTTGGCTGAGTTGGTTCACAGTAAATATCACTGATGATGAATGAAATTTGGCAGTTCACTCGTTCCCCATAATTTAGAAAAATGCTAACACTGCCTCCAAAGTGTTGGAGAATCTGTTCCTACTTCCTACTGCCTTTCATGTGAGACTAAAAGATAGGTTTTTTTAAGTCCCACTTGCAAATACCTGGACAGTTTCCTGGGTTTCCCAGAGACAGCAGACTCAAGAAAACAGAGAGACTGCCAAGAAGAATTATCAGATACTCTGGCTTGCAAGAAATAGGAATGAACTAGACCTCAGCACAAAGAATTTTTTTTGAAAGTTCAGTTATATCCTGGAACCCAAAGCAGGAATTCAGTTTAGTCTTTGAAGTGTTTGCCTAGAAGTGGAGGACCACTGGAAGCTGGGCTATTCCATCTCTTGTCTCTGCTTTCAGTTATAATCCTATTTCATTATTTTCTTTCTGTAAATGCTTTTCTGTTTTTTTCTTGTCTGTGGTGGGCAGATGGGAGCCACTTTTTATTTCTTGACATGGCTTCTCCTCTGCTTAAAAGACTAGTCCAGACTCTCAGTGTCTCAGTTCTGATTCAGCTGATTCATTCTGATTCATACTTAGATGAAGCATCTTGCTCAATGTCACTCAACCAGGAAGTGGTAGATAAGGCATTTTGACTCTAGGCCTGCTCGGATCTAAAACTTGGTGGCCTTCCAATGAAGTATGTGAGCACCAGTGACATTTTCAGGAGCAATGCTTGACACCTTGTTGACTCAGTCCAGTTGTGATTGTAGGTGAGCTTGATTTGGGGCTTGGTACACTTCCTCTTCTCACTGCCTCTGTCATCTCCTAGCCAAAAGAGTTTCCCTTCCCATCATTAGAGGAGCCATTTCTTTCTTTGATTTACCACAAGGAGTATCTCATCATTATAGAACCAGAGTCCAAAGACCACATAATGATCTGACAGGGTCCAAAGACCACATAATGATCTCATTTTATTTTACAACAGTCCAATGACGTCGTAGGCTAGAATTATTTGCTCCCATTTACGGATAAGGAACTGGAAGCTCACAGAGGCAAGGTGATTGGAGAAGGTGGAGCTCCTTGGTCTTATCCCTGGGGAACCCAAGTGGGCTGAGAGGGCAGGACAGCCACAGGCCACCTAGTGCTGAGTTCTCTTGCTAGACTGGGGAATTCATGAGGCCAGATATCTTGTTCTCACTTATCTCTTAGTTCTCAGGCTCTAGCACAGTATTTGGTACATAGCAGACTCTTGAAGGACTATGAGACTTTCCTAAAAATGATAACTATTCAAAATTTGAATGAACTGCCTTGAAAAGTTGGGTGATTCCTAGCAGTGCTAGAGCTTAAGATGGGTAAACATCTGCTTCCTGATATTTTTTAACTTTTTATTTTGTATTGGGGTATTGCTGATTAACAGTGTTATGGTAATTTCAGGTGAACAGCAAAGGGATCCAGCCATTCAGAATGTATACATTCTCCCCCCAAACTCTGCTCCTATCCACGCTGCCACATAACATCCAGCAGAGTTTCGTATGCTATACAGTAGGTCCCTGTTGGTTATCCATTTTAAATATCACAGTGTATACATGTTCATCCCGAACTCCCTAACTATACTTTCTTCTCTGTCCTTCCCCTGGCAACATAAATTCATTTTCTAAGTCTGTCAGTCTGTTTCTGTTTTGTACCATTTCTTTTTAGATTCCACATATAAGGGATGCCATACAATATTTCTCCTTCTCTGTCTGATTCATACTTAGATGAAGCATCTTGCTCAATGTCACTCAACCAGGAAGTGGTAGATAAGGCATTTTGACTCTAGGCCTGCTCGGATCTAAAACTTGGTGGCCTTCCAATGAAGTATGTGAGCACCAGTGACATTTTCAGGAGCAATGCTTGACACCTTGTTGACTCAGTCCAGTTGTGATTGTAGGTGAGCTTGATTTGGGGCTTGGTACACTTCCTCTTCTCACTGCCTCTGTCATCTCCTAGCCAAAAGAGTTTCCCTTCCCATCATTAGAGGAGCCATTTCTTTCTTTGATTTACCACAAGGAGTATCTCATCATTATAGAACCAGAGTCCAAAGACCACATAATGATCTGACAGGGTCCAAAGACCACATAATGATCTCATTTTATTTTACAACAGTCCAATGACGTCGTAGGCTAGAATTATTTGCTCCCATTTACGGATAAGGAACTGGAAGCTCACAGAGGCAAGGTGATTGGAGAAGGTGGAGCTCCTTGGTCTTATCCCTGGGGAACCCAAGTGGGCTGAGAGGGCAGGACAGCCACAGGCCACCTAGTGCTGAGTTCTCTTGCTAGACTGGGGAATTCATGAGGCCAGATATCTTGTTCTCACTTATCTCTTAGTTCTCAGGCTCTAGCACAGTATTTGGTACATAGCAGACTCTTGAAGGACTATGAGACTTTCCTAAAAATGATAACTATTCAAAATTTGAATGAACTGCCTTGAAAAGTTGGGTGATTCCTAGCAGTGCTAGAGCTTAAGATGGGTAAACATCTGCTTCCTGATATTTTTTAACTTTTTATTTTGTATTGGGGTATTGCTGATTAACAGTGTTATGGTAATTTCAGGTGAACAGCAAAGGGATCCAGCCATTCAGAATGTATACATTCTCCCCCCAAACTCTGCTCCTATCCACGCTGCCACATAACATCCAGCAGAGTTTCGTATGCTATACAGTAGGTCCCTGTTGGTTATCCATTTTAAATATCACAGTGTATACATGTTCATCCCGAACTCCCTAACTATACTTTCTTCTCTGTCCTTCCCCTGGCAACATAAATTCATTTTCTAAGTCTGTCAGTCTGTTTCTGTTTTGTACCATTTCTTTTTAGATTCCACATATAAGGGATGCCATACAATATTTCTCCTTCTCTGTCTGATTTACCTCACTCAGTATGATAATCTCTCAGTATGATCCATCCATGTTGCCACAAATGTCATTAATTCATTTTTTAATGTCTGAGTAATATTCCATTGTATGAATGTACCACATTTTCTTTATTCATTCCTTTGTCAGTAGACATTTCAGTTGCTTCCATGTCTTGACTACTGTAAACACTTGTGCACCGAACATTGGGGTGCATGTATCTTTTCAGATCATGCTTTACTCCAGATATATGCCCAGGAGTGGGATCACAGTGGGTAACATGATAGCTCAAGTTTTAATTTTTTAAGGAAATACTATGCTGTTCTCCATAGTGGTCTGCTTGCTAATATTAAAGCCTAACATTTATTGAGCATTTACTATGTGTGGGGCACTGGGTTAAGTGCTGTGTGTGTATTATTTCATGTATTCCTCATTCCATTCCCCTGAAACAGTTTCTGTTATTATCCTCACTTGCCTCCTATTATCCTTACTTGCCTCCCAAGTAAGGCATAGAGAGTAGAAGTGACTGACTCAAGAATCCATTTCAAGCTGTGTGGCCAGGATTTGAAACCGTGGAAGATGGAGTTAGAGATCTGAATCTCAGTCATGTTATCCGACTGTTCCTCGATGAGACGGGACTTTGAAGTAGATTACCTCTCAGGTCTTTTTCAACCTGAAGATTCTCTGATTGTTTGACCAGGAGATTGGTTCTACCACATACGGGGAAAGCAGAGAAGGAGAACTGGGGGTCATATAAGGATAGAGGGATTGGTAGAGAGCAAGTTGATTTTCATTATGTTCAGTATCAAGTGTCGGAGGATAGCCAAATGAAAAAGTCCAACAGTATCTTTATCTTGAAAGAGAAGATAATCCATACATGTGCTGTTGCCACAAAAAATTCTTCCAACACAAGACATCATAGATATTACCTCCTGGTTATACACATGATACCTACAGGTATCATGGTACCTACATGGTACCTACAGCTCACAGTACTCCTCTAACACAGCCTCATGCTGTATTGTGGATAATACCATAGATAAGCAACATTGTCTTTTTAGAAAAAGCCAGTTGAACTTACTCTTATTGTCTTTTATTTATCAGAAATTTCATTAAAGTGTATGCAATTTCAAAACCGGAAACCACAAAAAATTTCTCCTACATAAGAGAAAAGGCACGGGCTTCCCCTGGTGGTTCAGTGGGTAAGGATACCGCCTTGTAGTGCAAAGGGCGCCGGTTCGATCCCTGGCCTGGGAAGATCCCACGTGCCGTGGAGTGGCTGGACCGATGTGTCCAATACCAAGCTGGAGCTCTGGAGCACATGTGCCCAGAGCCAGTGCTCTGAGACAACAGAGTCCACTGCGATGGAAGGCCCACACGGGCCAAAGAACAAAGATGGATGAAAATAGATAAATGAAAGACCAATAGAAGTGGCCTGCCCGCTCCCCTCCCTCCCCAACCTGTTCCCCGCCCAAAATAAATAAAATAAATCTCTAAAAAAAAAAAAAGAAAAAGAAAAAAGGTGAATAAAATACATTATAAGGCTTAAGAGTTCTAACGAAATTTGCCACTGTATCCTTTCTTCCTTTCTTAAAACAGAGACCTAAAATTTAGCATGTGGCATTATCACCAGTCCTAGCATCAAAACAAAACCTGGAAACATGTTAAGAAAGCAGTGTGACCTAAAACATAACAAGTGCAAATCTGTTTAAAAATTATTTGATTGGGGCTTCCCTGGTGGCTCAATGGTAAAGAGCTCACCTGCCAGTGCAGGAGACACGGGTTTGATCCCTGATCCGGGAAGATCCCACGTGCTGCAGAGCAACAAAGCCTGTGAGCCACAACTATTGAGCCTGTGCTCTGGAGCCTCGGAGCAGCAACTACTGAGCCCATGTGCCGCAACTACTGAAGCCCATGTGCCCTAGAACCCGAGTTCCACAAGAGAAGTCTCTGCAACAAGAAGCCTGCTTTCCTCCACTAGAGAGGAGCCCCCACTCTCTGCAACTAGAGAAGAGCCTGTGGCAGCAGAGAAAACCCAAAATAGCCAAAAATAAATTTAAAAAATTATTTGATTGAAAAATATTGCTATTTGATAGTACAATTCTGCTACAGACTTAGAATAGCAAAAAACTCTTAAGTCTCTGAGCAGTCAGCACCTCTGGGGATTGAGAGACACTGACAAAAAGGAATAAAGCAAGATTTTGCCCAGATGAATGGGACTGCACATATAACCCGTGATTCCTGCACATATACTGTCAAGTTCCCACGTAGCCAAGGCCAGCCAGGGATAACTGTGGAGTCATGTGGGCCCAGCTTTTAATCACAGACTCACTGTTCACCAATGGTATGACCTTGGGGAAGTTGCAAAACTCCTGTGAGCCCATTTCTTCATCCACAGAAAAGAAAGGCTAATCTTCCCTTCATGGGGGTGTTATAAGAAGTACATGGCATGACATGTGTGAAAAGAACCTAGAATGAAGGGTTCTTAACACACACACACACACACACATACACACACAAGCGTGAGAGGAAACTCCGGGAGGTAATAGCTATGTTTATGACATTAATTAGCTGATGGTTTCACAGGTATATACTTGGAATATTCAAATCCATCAAACTGTATAAACATGTATCGATTTTTAAAAACCTTTTTATTTTGTACTGGTGTATAGCCAGTTAACATTGTTGTGACAGTCTGAGGTGAACAGCGAAGGGATTCAGCTCTACATATATGTATCCATTCTCCCCAAACCCTCTTCCTCTCCAGGCTGCCACGTAACACAGCAGAGTTCCATGTGCCATACAGTAGGTCCTTGTTGGTTATCCATTTCAAATATAGCAATGTGACAAAGGTCTATAGAGTCAAAGCTATGGGTCTTCCCAGTGGTCATGTACAGTTGTGAGCACTGGACTGTAAAGAAGGCAAAAGCACCAAAGAAAGCAAAGGTGCCTTCAAACTGTGATGTCAGAGAAGACTCCTAAGAGTCCCTTTGACTGCAAGGAGATCAAAACAGTCAATCTGAAAGGAAATCAACTCTGAATATTCGTTAGAAGGACTGAGGCTGAAGCTATGTGCCCTAGAACCCGAGTTCCACAAGAGAAGTCTCTGCAACAAGAAGCCTGCTTTCCTCCACTAGAGAGGAGCCCCCACTCTCTGCAACTAGAGAAGAGCCTGTGGCAGCAGAGAAAACCCAAAATAGCCAAAAATAAATTTAAAAAATTATTTGATTGAAAAATATTGCTATTTGATAGTACAATTCTGCTACAGACTTAGAATAGCAAAAAACTCTTAAGTCTCTGAGCAGTCAGCACCTCTGGGGATTGAGAGACACTGACAAAAAGGAATAAAGCAAGATTTTGCCCAGATGAATGGGACTGCACATATAACCCGTGATTCCTGCACATATACTGTCAAGTTCCCACGTAGCCAAGGCCAGCCAGGGATAACTGTGGAGTCATGTGGGCCCAGCTTTTAATCACAGACTCACTGTTCACCAATGGTATGACCTTGGGGAAGTTGCAAAACTCCTGTGAGCCCATTTCTTCATCCACAGAAAAGAAAGGCTAATCTTCCCTTCATGGGGGTGTTATAAGAAGTACATGGCATGACATGTGTGAAAAGAACCTAGAATGAAGGGTTCTTAACACACACACACACACACACACATACACACACAAGCGTGAGAGGAAACTCCGGGAGGTAATAGCTATGTTTATGACATTAATTAGCTGATGGTTTCACAGGTATATACTTGGAATATTCAAATCCATCAAACTGTATAAACATGTATCGATTTTTAAAAACCTTTTTATTTTGTACTGGTGTATAGCCAGTTAACATTGTTGTGACAGTCTGAGGTGAACAGCAAAGGGGATTCAGCTCTACATATATGTATCCATTCTCCCCAAACCCTCTTCCTCTCCAGGCTGCCACGTAACACAGCAGAGTTCCATGTGCCATACAGTAGGTCCTTGTTGGTTATCCATTTCAAATATAGCAATGTGACAAAGGTCTATAGAGTCAAAGCTATGGGTCTTCCCAGTGGTCATGTACAGTTGTGAGCACTGGACTGTAAAGAAGGCAAAAGCACCAAAGAAAGCAAAGGTGCCTTCAAACTGTGATGTCAGAGAAGACTCCTAAGAGTCCCTTTGACTGCAAGGAGATCAAAACAGTCAATCTGAAAGGAAATCAACTCTGAATATTCGTTAGAAGGACTGAGGCTGAAGCTGAAACTCATGTTTTGGTCACCTGATGCAAAGAGCTGACTCATTGGAAAAGTCCCTGATGTAGGGAAAGATAAAGGGGAAAAGAAGAGGGCGTCAGAGGGTGAGATGACTGGATGATATCACCAGTGCAACGGATGTGAACTTGGGCAAACTCCAGGAGATAGTAAGGGACATGGAGGCCTTGTGTGCTCAGTCTGCGGGGTCACAAAGAGTTGGATATGACTGAACGACTAAACAACATGTACAGCTTTTTATATGTCAATCATACTTCAGTAGAGTGTTTTTTTTTTTAATGAAACAATAAAATAACCCTAGAATAGTACTAGTGACAGAGCAGACTTTTGATAGTTGTTCAGCCTCATCCATTCTCTCATCTTTGTTTCTTTGCATTTGAGAAACTAAGATATAGAGGAAATTTACTCCACCATTGAATGAAATAATTAGTGTCTAACCAGGTTCACCATGTACACGTGTACAGTCTGTTCCCTGCT
This sequence comes from Tragulus kanchil, assembly GCA_022376925.1. Classification (NCBI taxonomy): domain Eukaryota; kingdom Metazoa; phylum Chordata; class Mammalia; order Artiodactyla; family Tragulidae; genus Tragulus; species Tragulus kanchil. The sequence goes on from JAIOJX010000030.1 coordinate 73,579,545, forward strand.
GAGGTGAGGGGGGTGAGTTCCAGCATAAGAGTATTATCAAGCTGCTGCCCGGCCCTGTCTTTCTAATTTGCATCCAGGTGCAGCGTGCGCTTGTATAGCCCCAGCATCTGATTCAGAGATAATGAATTTGAACTATGCCCACTTTTGTGACTCACGGGAAATGGACAAGTAATCAGGAGTTTTTTAAAAATACCACAGGAAGGTACTGGTGTATAGCCAGTTAACATTGTTGTGACAGTCTGAGGTGAACAGCGAAGGATTCAGCTCTACATATATGTATCCATTCTCCCCAAACCCTCTTCCTCTCCAGGCTGCCACGTAACACAGCAGAGTTCCATGTGCCATACAGTAGGTCCTTGTTGGTTATCCATTTCAAATATAGCAATGTGACAAAGGTCTATAGAGTCAAAGCTATGGGTCTTCCCAGTGGTCATGTACAGTTGTGAGCACTGGACTGTAAAGAAGGCAAAAGCACCAAAGAAAGCAAAGGTGCCTTCAAACTGTGATGTCAGAGAAGACTCCTAAGAGTCCCTTTGACTGCAAGGAGATCAAAACAGTCAATCTGAAAGGAAATCAACTCTGAATATTCGTTAGAAGGACTGAGGCTGAAGCTGAAACTCATGTTTTGGTCACCTGATGCAAAGAGCTGACTCATTGGAAAAGTCCCTGATGTAGGGAAAGATAAAGGGGAAAAGAAGAGGGCGTCAGAGGGTGAGATGACTGGATGATATCACCAGTGCAACGGATGTGAACTTGGGCAAACTCCAGGAGATAGTAAGGGACATGGAGGCCTTGTGTGCTCAGTCTGCGGGGTCACAAAGAGTTGGATATGACTGAACGACTAAACAACATGTACAGCTTTTTATATGTCAATCATACTTCAGTAGAGTGTTTTTTTTAATGAAACAATAAAATAACCCTAGAATAGTACTAGTGACAGAGCAGACTTTTGATAGTTGTTCAGCCTCATCCATTCTCTCATCTTTGTTTCTTTGCATTTGAGAAACTAAGATATAGAGGAAATTTACTCCACCATTGAATGAAATAATTAGTGTCTAACCAGGTTCACCATGTACACGTGTACAGTCTGTTCCCTGCTGAGGTGAGGGGGGTGAGTTCCAGCATAAGAGTATTATCAAGCTGCTGCCCGGCCCTGTCTTTCTAATTTGCATCCAGGTGCAGCGTGCGCTTGTATAGCCCCAGCATCTGATTCAGAGATAATGAATTTGAACTATGCCCACTTTTGTGACTCACGGGAAATGGACAAGTAATCAGGAGTTATGATACCTATAATTAATGCTACCACAGGGAAGGTACTATAGGAACACAGGAGAGAGGCATTTAAATGAGATGGCGAGGGCTTCCCTTGGTGGTCCAGTGGGTAAGGACACCGCCTTGCAGTGCAAGGGGCGCCGGTTCGATCCCTGGCCTGGGAAGATCCCACGTGCCGCGGAGCGGCTGGACTGATGTGTCCAATTACCGAGCCAGACGCGCCCAGAGCCGGCGCTCCGCAACGACAGATGCCACCGCGATGGGAGGCCCACAGGAGCCAAAGAACAAAGACGGATGAACACAGAGAAACGAAAGACCAATGGAAGTGGCCCACCTGCTCCCCTCCCTCCCCAACCCGACCCCCACCCAAAATAAATAAATAAATAAATCTAAAAAAAAATAAAATAAAATAAATGAGATGGCGTGAGGGATGGGGTATTCAGAATCTGTGACTTAAAAGGATGACGGGGGAGACTGTGGAAATGTTTCAGGCAGAGCAATGGCACTGAATTATTTATCCATTTATTCACTCAGTAAGCACAAATTGAATAGCTACTGAGTTTCAGTAATGAACTTGAAGAAATAAAAAAACACAACTCTTCATAATCCTAACATTCTGGTTGGGCAGATAGATGATGGTAATTGAACTAGAAAAATACTAGACAGTGACACGTGCTTTAGGAGAATAGCACAGGTGGGGAGGGGATGGTGGGCTGGGTGAGGGGGCTCCATGAGAGTGGGGAGTAGGGCAGACATCGTCAGGGAGACGTCAATTTAAGCTGAGGTTCAAATGGCAACTGTGGGAAGCTCGTGAGATCATCGTATCAGGCAGAGGGAGAAGCTGTTACAAGTCTTTTTTCTTTGACTTTTTATGCTTGTTTATTTATACTTAAGTATAAAGTGGTGCATTGTATAAGTCTTGTTATTTGCTCAGTCATGTCCAACTCTTTGCAACTCCATGGACTGTAGCTCGCTAGGCTCCTTTGTCCATGGAATCCTTCAGGCAAGAATACAGGAGTGGGTAACCATTCTCTTCTCCAGGATATCTTCCCAACTCAGGGACTGAACCTGGGTCTCCTGCATTGCAGGCAGATTCTTTACCATCTGAGCCACCAGGGAAGCCTATTACAAGTCTTAAGGGGGAATGATCTTTGTATATTTAGTTGGCAAAGAAGATGCTCCAGGTGTGCCTGAAGTGGCCTAGGTGAGAAGAGGCTCAGGAGACAAGACAGAGAGGTAGGCAGGTACCAGACCTGTGTGAGCATAGTGACCTCACAGACCTACAAGGTGTCCCATATGGCAGGAGGGAAAGGTGTGTATTGTTAGGGGAGGACAGGTGAGTTGGGAGAAACAGGCAGGAACTAGATGATGACAATTCTTAGATGGAGAATCTGGGAGGCATTAATTTCTGCTTAAAGCTGTGCAAAGAATTCTAAGGAAGTCGTGATTAAAGTCAGTCAAAGAGATTCTTTCATGTTTATGTCTCCAAGGAAGGTTTGAATACCAAGTCTTATTTGCGTTTACTTGTTCATGAACCCAAATCCTCAATTTGTAAACCCCATGAGAGGTTAAAACCCTTCTCAGGTGTGATCACAAATTCAGATTAAAATTTATTTTTGCTACATGGGTGACATCTGTTAGGAGAAATGTTAAACTGGGTAGGTTGCATGTTTTAGGAAGATACATCTTCCTCTGATTTTAAGAAGAAGAAATATATAATGTCAAGTTGGTAACAAGTATGTAATATATACTTATTAGAGTATTTCCTGTGTTATGTCCATGATCTTCATTCTCATCAACAAAACCTCAGATCTGATTATCAATGAGCTTAACTAAAATTACTTTGTCTTCTGGACTCCCGTGTGACAAAGAGTCATATCTGACTAAAGTCTAATTTTCCAGATACAGACAGGAATTCTGCAGAGGTGAGTCTGGCTAGGAGAAAGCCTTTTTGTTCTGTTCCCCTTTCCTCTTGGTATTTGTATTTATCTTGGGACTTACTTGCTATGGTTTGGAGTTTTCGAATTTCTTCAAATGTTGTAAAACCAATACATTGAGTTAAGGACCACTGTTTTATAAGCTCTATGGGTAAATCTTTCTGATATTGAACTGATCTGGAACTAACTGTGGATGTAAGAAGACAGTAAGATGATTTTATCAAAAGTATTTTGGAAGTGTTCATTATACTGATAGTAAGTAATGTTTCTGCCCTTTTATTTTACTTTTTTACTAATTTTGTAAATGTTATTTAATTGAACCGGGGATCTTTTGGGTATAATTTAGTTTTGGGCAAAGAAGATGCTCCAGGTGTGCCTGAAGTGGCCTAGGTGAGAAGAGGCTCAGGAGACAAGACAGAGAGGTAGGCAGGTACCAGACCTGTGTGAGCATAGTGACCTCACAGACCTACAAGGTGTCCCATATGGCAGGAGGGAAAGGTGTGTATTGTTAGGGGAGGACAGGTGAGTTGGGAGAAACAGGCAGGAACTAGATGATGACAATTCTTAGATGGAGAATCTGGGAGGCATTAATTTCTGCTTAAAGCTGTGCAAAGAATTCTAAGGAAGTCGTGATTAAAGTCAGTCAAAGAGATTCTTTCATGTTTATGTCTCCAAGGAAGGTTTGAATACCAAGTCTTATTTGCGTTTACTTGTTCATGAACCCAAATCCTCAATTTGTAAACCCCATGAGAGGTTAAAACCCTTCTCAGGTGTGATCACAAATTCAGATTAAAATTTATTTTTGCTACATGGGTGACATCTGTTAGGAGAAATGTTAAACTGGGTAGGTTGCATGTTTTAGGAAGATACATCTTCCTCTGATTTTAAGAAGAAGAAATATATAATGTCAAGTTGGTAACAAGTATGTAATATATACTTATTAAGAGTATTTCCTGTGTTATGTCCATGATCTTCATTCTCATCAACAAAACCTCAGATCTGATTATCAATGAGCTTAACTAAAATTACTTTGTCTTCTGGACTCCCGTGTGACAAAGAGTCATATCTGACTAAAGTCTAATTTTCCAGATACAGACAGGAATTCTGCAGAGGTGAGTCTGGCTAGGAGAAAGCCTTTTTGTTCTGTTCCCCTTTCCTCTTGGTATTTGTATTTATCTTGGGACTTACTTGCTATGGTTTGGAGTTTTCGAATTTCTTCAAATGTTGTAAAACCAATACATTGAGTTAAGGACCACTGTTTTATAAGCTCTATGGGTAAATCTTTCTGATATTGAACTGATCTGGAACTAACTGTGGATGTAAGAAGACAGTAAGATGATTTTATCAAAAGTATTTTGGAAGTGTTCATTATACTGATAGTAACAATCCATGTATGTAATGTTTCTGCCCTTTTATTTTACTTTTTTTACTAATTTTGTAAATGTTATTTAATTGAAGGATAATTGCTTTACATAGTTCTGTTGTTTTCCGCCAAACATCAACATTCTGCCTTTTCATGACCCACAAAAATCTAGTCAACAAGTATTTCTCAAACATTCATTTAACACATACTGACTATCTATAATTACAAAGATGCCATGAGGGACAGAGATGATGAAAACAAGGTTCTTGTTTTTAGGGAGTTAATTTCATGACACATGTGTTTACAAATAAATGTAAAACAAGCATGTATATGATGTGGTAGGGCATGGCTAGGCTTGCCCAAGAAAAGTCTCTAAGTGGATTTGAATGGATGCAGATGAAAGGGGCGTGCCCCAAATGCAGGCAAAGCATGAGTTTCAGGGCTTGGAACTGGGACGTTGAGTCTGGATGATCTGGCTCACAGACTAGCAAAATCACTGCCTTATGTATAGTATGAGTTGTTTCTGAATGATGAAGAGCCTGGGGTTATAAAAGTGATGCATCTCACTCAGTGTGGGCCAAGGCCACTGGGCTTCAGAGGCATTGTCATGAATAGGCGCTGTGCCCACCAGCCTGCATCCTTCTCTGATTAGCTTGCCTCTTCAGGATTCAGTCAGTTCAGTTCACTTGCTCCGTCCTGTTTGACTCTTTGCGACCCTATGGACTGCAGCACACCAGGCTTCCCTGTCCTTCACCATCTCCTGGAGTTTGCTCAGACTCATGTCCAGCCATCCAGCCATCTCATCCTCTATCATCCCCTTCTACTTCTGCCTTCTGTCTTTTCCAATATCAAGGAAATCTATATCAATATCATTCTTTTCCAATGATTCGTCTCTTCGAATCAGGTGTCCAAAGTATTGGAGCTTCAGCATCAGTCCTTCCAATGAATATTCAGGGCTGATTTCCTTTAGGACTGACTGGTTGGATCTCCTTGCAGTCCACAGGACTATCTAGAGTCTCTTCAGGATTAAACAAAGTAAAAGCAATCCTGAAATATTTCCCTTTGAATAGGATGTGTGGCCTGTGGGGATATAGTAAGTGCCAGCATTACAAAGAGTTTTAAGAGCTGCGAGGAAAAAGAAACATTTCTTGTTGGAGGCTTCGTGAAGGAAGCAGAATGTTTTTCTTTTAAAAATATTATTGAAGTATAACTGATTTACAGTGTTGCATTAAATTCTGCTGTACAGCAAAGTGATATGGTTTTACATATACATACTCTTATTCATATTCTTTTCCATTGTGATTTATCACAGGATATTGTATATAGTTCCCTGTGCTGTACAGTAGGACCCTGTTGTTTATCTGTTCTTTCAAAAATTTGCTTTATTTTATATTGGAGTATAGTTGATTTACAATGTTACATTAATCTCAAGTATATAGCAATGTGACTCAGTTAAACACATATAAGTATCTATTCTTTTCCAGATTCTTTCCCATATAGGTTATTACAGAGTATTGAGTGGAGTTCCCTGTGCTATACAGTTGGTTCTTACTGTTTTATATAATATATGTCAATCCTAAACTCCTAATTTATCCACTCTCTTACCTTTCCTCTTTGGTAACTGTAAATTTGTTTTCTAAGTCTGTGAGCCTGTTTCTGCTTTGTAGATAGGTTCCTTTGTATCATATTTTAGATTCCACATACAAATGATATCATATGATATTAGTCTTTCTCTAACTTACAGAAGGACGTCGAATTTGAGCTAAATCTTGACAGGTGGGTAACATTTTCTAAGGTGGACATCGGAGAAAGAACATTACAAGAACACTGGACAGTGTGAATGACAATGTGGAGGTGGGAAAGCAGAGGCGTGTTCTGGGAATGAGGAGCAGTGCAGTTGTGGCTGAAGCACAAGGCGTGTCACAGGAAGCGTGAAGCATGGGCTACAAAGGTGGCCCCGGGCCAGAGAGGAGGACTGGCATTTCATATACTGGTAGTGGGAACAAAAACGTTTCTGAGCAACCACTAAACCATGTGAATTAGTAAATCAGGGGATAGATCAATAAATTTGGCAACATCATCATGCATGAGATAGGGTGAAATGACTGGCAAGATCCCTTGCCCAGGCACCAACTGAGGTCACGTGTGATTGGAGAAGAACACATGAATTTAGGAGTCTTAAGAAAAACTGATTGTTTTAGGGAAATCAGGTATGAATTGGGGCATATTGAAGATTAGCGGTACTGTGAGCATACAAAAAGACAGGAGAGGGAAATGCGGTATTCAAAGCTGATGAAATTTGGAAATTGCTACAGAATGTTTTAAAAATTTTTTTTAAAATATTATTGAAGTATAACTGATTTACAGTGTTGCATTAAATTCTGCTGTACAGCAAAGTGATATGGTTTTACATATACATACTCTTATTCATATTCTTTTCCATTGTGATTTATCACAGGATATTGTATATAGTTCCCTGTGCTGTACAGTAGGACCCTGTTGTTTATCTGTTCTTTCAAAAATTTGCTTTATTTTATATTGGAGTATAGTTGATTTACAATGTTACATTAATCTCAAGTATATAGCAATGTGACTCAGTTAAACACATATAAGTATCTATTCTTTTCCAGATTCTTTCCCATATAGGTTATTACAGAGTATTGAGTGGAGTTCCCTGTGCTATACAGTTGGTTCTTACTGTTTTATATAATATATGTCAATCCTAAACTCCTAATTTATCCACTCTCTTACCTTTCCTCTTTGGTAACTGTAAATTTGTTTTCTAAGTCTGTGAGCCTGTTTCTGCTTTGTAGATAGGTTCCTTTGTATCATATTTTAGATTCCACATACAAATGATATCATATGATATTAGTCTTTCTCTAACTTACAGAAGGACGTCGAATTTGAGCTAAATCTTGACAGGTGGGTAACATTTTCTAAGGTGGACATCGGAGAAAGAACATTACAAGAACACTGGACAGTGTGAATGACAATGTGGAGGTGGGAAAGCAGAGGCGTGTTCTGGGAATGAGGAGCAGTGCAGTTGTGGCTGAAGCACAAGGCGTGTCACAGGAAGCGTGAAGCATGGGCTACAAAGGTGGCCCCGGGCCAGAGAGGAGGACTGGCATTTCATATACTGGTAGTGGGAACAAAAACGTTTCTGAGCAACCACTAAACCATGTGAATTAGTAAATCAGGGGATAGATCAATAAATTTGGCAACATCATCATGCATGAGATAGGGTGAAATGACTGGCAAGATCCCTTGCCCAGGCACCAACTGAGGTCACGTGTGATTGGAGAAGAACACATGAATTTAGGAGTCTTAAGAAAAACTGATTGTTTTAGGGAAATCAGGTATGAATTGGGGCATATTGAAGATTAGCGGTACTGTGAGCATACAAAAAGACAGGAGAGGGAAATGCGGTATTCAAAGCTGATATGGAACATTCTGGTGGAAATGTGCTACATGCCATTCAAAAGAAGACAAGAGAAGGTGCTCAAGAGAGAGGGGTGTGGGGTGTGTGTGTGGTGGGGGGATGAGTCATCTATATTGAAGTGAGTCAGCGAGCTCAGTCTGTCATAAGCATATCTGAACTTAGTAACAGGTCCTAAATACATGACAAATGTAACAAGGAAGAGAGATCTTAGGCACGCCTTGGAAAATTTAAAAAAACGCTGAGATTACCGGTATTTATAGCTCATGTTTGTTTTACCAGCTGTTAAATTCCCCAAACCCAATCCTTATCCCAAATTGACCTCCTAACTGGCAGGAAGAATTGTCAAAAGACACATTCTTGCATAGAAATTTGAGTCGCCAGATCTTCCTAGTCTAGGTTAGGAGAAACACAGGAGCTATATGGCTAAGTATAGATTGTCAGTGTGCCTAGTGCTCAGTAGTGTCCGACTCTTTGCGACCTCGTGGACTGTAACCTGCCAGCCTCCTCTGTCCATGGGATTTATACTGGAGTGGGTTGCACTTGAACGCGGCGGGGTGGGGGTAGGGGTGGGGTGGGGTGGGGATGGGGTGGGGTGGGGTGGGGATGGGGTGGGGTGGGGTGGGGTGGGGGTGGGAGGCGGAGACGTGGGTGGGGAGGCACTGAGTCCTAAATCACAATTCAATTTTAGATACTGATGATCGGTAAATTAATCCAACAACTAAAACCATGGAAACGTTCCCAAGAAGGGGTTATCTATGCCAGGGCAGAGGCCGCAAGCAAGTAGGGGAAAGGTTAAAGACAAGAACGCGAGCCTCTAGACACAGACCAGCGACGCGGATTGCGTAGCTCCCAGCTGGAAGCTGGCTGTCGTCATCCCGCATCCCCGCGGCATTGCTCATCGCCGGTGACCACCTCCGACGACTCCAATGAATTAGTAAATCAGCGGATAGATCAATAAATTTGGCAACATCATCATGCATGAGATAGGGTGAAATGACTGGCAAGATCCCTTGCCCAGGCACCAACTGAGGTCACGTGTGATTGGAGAAGAACACATGAATTTAGGAGTCTTAAGAAAAACTGATTGTTTTAGGGAAATCAGGTATGAATTGGGGCATATTGAAGATTAGCGGTACTGTGAGCATACAAAAAGACAGGAGAGGGAAATGCGGTATTCAAAGCTGATATGGAACATTCTGGTGGAAATGTGCTACATGCCATTCAAAAGAAGACAAGAGAAGGTGCTCAAGAGAGAGGGGTGTGGGGTGTGTGTGTGGTGGGGGGATGAGTCATCTATATTGAAGTGAGTCAGCGAGCTCAGTCTGTCATAAGCATATCTGAACTTAGTAACAGGTCCTAAATACATGACAAATGTAACAAGGAAGAGAGATCTTAGGCACGCCTTGGAAAATTTAAAAAAACGCTGAGATTACCGGTATTTATAGCTCATGTTTGTTTTACCAGCTGTTAAATTCCCCAAACCCAATCCTTATCCCAAATTGACCTCCTAACTGGCAGGAAGAATTGTCAAAAGACACATTCTTGCATAGAAATTTGAGTCGCCAGATCTTCCTAGTCTAGGTTAGGAGAAACACAGGAGCTATATGGCTAAGTATAGATTGTCAGTGTGCCTAGTGCTCAGTAGTGTCCGACTCTTTGCGACCTCGTGGACTGTAACCTGCCAGCCTCCTCTGTCCATGGGATTTATACTGGAGTGGGTTGCACTTGAACGCGGCGGGGTGGGGGTAGGGGTGGGGTGGGGTGGGGATGGGGTGGGGTGGGGGTGGGGATGGGGTGGGGGTGGGGTGGGGTGGGGTGGGAGGCGGAGACGTGGGTGGGGAGGCACTGAGTCCTAAATCACAATTCAATTTTAGATACTGATGATCGGTAAATTAATCCAACAACTAAAACCATGGAAACGTTCCCAAGAAGGGGTTATCTATGCCAGGGCAGAGGCCGCAAGCAAGTAGGGGAAAGGTTAAAGACAAGAACGCGAGCCTCTAGACACAGACCAGCGACGCGGATTGCGTAGCTCCCAGCTGGAAGCTGGCTGTCGTCATCCCGCATCCCCGCGGCATTGCTCATCGCCGGTGACCACCTCCGACGACTCCAAGGCTGGGCCGCCTGGAGGGAGGGGAGGCGTCACGATAAAGGAAGCAAGTGCGTAGAAAAGCCGGTTGGAAAAAAAAAAACAAAAGAAAAGCCGGTTGGGAGGAGCTGGGAGGCGGCTCCCGAGGACCAACTACAATTCCCAGAATTCAGCACGGTACGAAAACCAGCGACCTGCTAGCGGCTGGAAGACTTGCTGCATGGGATCTGTAGTGAGCATCCTTCGTCCTCTGAAGTCGGCCTTTGGTGGGGAGATATACAGGGATTGGTTAGCGAGCGTCCGAGTTCCGCCCACGTGTGGTGACGACAGGCGGCGGTCCTGCTACTTAAGGCGTCGTGGCCTGAACCGCCCCGCCTTAGCTCCCGCGCTACAGAGAAACATGTATCGTTTCCGATCACAGCTCTTCACGGGGATTTCTGCTGCTGCCACCGCTCACTCTTACCCGCGCCGTTTCTCGCCTCTGTTGTTAGCCGAAGATTCGCCTTTTAGCCGCCCGCCGCACAGACGCACGAGTAAAAAGTGCAGCTCCATCGGCTGATCCTTGCTAAGCTCGAGTTTAGGCGGCACCGGGCGTCCCACGATGCCGAAGAGCAAGAAGCGGAACACTCCCCACCGCGGTGGCAGTGGTGGCGGCGGCTCAGGGGCAGCTGCAGCGACGGCGGCGACAGCAGGTACGAGGGTATCCCCGCCGCCAGCATCCCGGTTACCGGCCGGGGTCGCTTAGCCTTGGGCAAGGTGGGAGTTGTAGTTCTTCTCCTCTAGACGTTTGCGTTGGCGGGGCACCGCTGGTGGCCAGCCAACTACACTTCCCAGCGGGCCCTGGGGGCCGAACCTCGCGCGATTTGGATCTGGCGTGCGTTCCGAACTCTTGGGCACTGGCCGTGGGGCAGGGAGCGGGGTGAATGGGTCCTTGCGCCTGTGAATGGGTCGGGGTTCGGGATGCCCGGGAGCTGGGCAGAAGAAGCAGCGTTCTCCGAGACTGGCTCCCTAGAGCTCTCCTTGACGGAGGGTGGTGCCGAGCTTGGAGTTCCGTCCGTGCTGTCTCTGGTCGCCTTTGGCCACTTGGCTCCAACATGGAGTTCTTAGGAATGAACTCCGGCGGGTTTGGACCGGCCCATGCGTCACGCGGCCTGGGCTTTGCGCGGCGGGGCCGGGGTGACGCAGAGGCGCCCATGTGGCGTCCCGTTCAGCTACCTTTCTGCTCACCCCGCGTGTCCACCTGGCCCAGAGGCTGGGGGCCACTGTCCCAGCGTAACTTGGCTCTCCTACCCCTGTCTGGCACCCGCACCAATTTTTCCGCCTCCAGTTTTCCTGAGACCCGTCGAGGCGACCTCCTCCTCCCTGGGGCAGAAACCGCGTTCTCCTTTGTGCTGTCTTCTGCAGGTTCTCTGCTGGGAGCTCAGATTGCAGTTGGCCGAGAGTTTAGGGTTGTCTTTTTTTTTTCGACCTCCTGCAAAGTTGAAACTTTTCCTGGATGGGTAGGTGCTTTACTGAATCAATGCTTCTTTAGTCCTAACTGTACGGCTAAGAAAAAAGGACTTAAAGCAGCAAGTCCTACGAGACACAGCATACTGAAAGCTAGTGTTAAACTGGGTAAAATCATCTCATTTAATAATAACTTTGTTGAAACTTTGAATTTAAATACTGGAATAGCCTCAGATTTTGTGACATTGAAAAACTACTATTAGCCATATATATTGGTGAACACACTTGCCACTTTGACCCTGAGAATGGCATGCTTTTTTTCTTTAGCAACTAAATAGACCAGTTTTCTTGTTAAAGAATTGGAAACTGGTATTTAAAAAGCTGTCTTCGAGGATTTATAGCAGCAGAAAACTTGTAATCATGTATTAAATATTTAATAACTGACAATAGAAGTAAATGATTATAGATGCAGTTTTACCCCCTTTTCTTTATTTCACTTTATTTTGATTGAATGCTTGCTTTTGGTGTTCATGAAGTTCCATTCTGTGTATATAAAATACATAGTTTATTGTGGCATTTAATTGCTCTGTGCGCATTGAGGATACTTAATTACTTTCTAGTTCATCTTTTACTTGTCAGAAGTAAACATTTGAATTCTGTCTAGAAAGTCCCTATTCTTCTTTAAGTTTACCTTTTGTTGATGAAACATAGTAGTGGAACCAGCTAAAGTTATTTTAAAATGCTAATGATGTTACAAATGGCTTTCTTGTTTCTCTAAGGAACCTTTATTCCTTTCTGAAGCTTCCTGTTCAGCCTCCTTCCTTCCTGGTACTTAGAGAATAACTTCAGGAGGCAGTAGGGGGTTTCCTTTTAAATTTGACTTCGAGGTTCTCATTTGTGACCTTTCATCAGCAGGAAAATAATTCTCTGAGTAGTTTATAAAGTTGTTAGCTGTGCGTGCCTCTAATTGAGGGCTGGGGGTAGCACTGACTTTTTGAAAAGGTTAATTTGGTTCCATGTGACTATTACTCAAATATATTAATAAATAATAGTTAAGTAGAAGAGGTGGAAATTCTTCACGAATTTGTACTTTAAAGTCACCTTACTGGCATTTGTAAATGACATATAGAAGAAATGGGATTCAAATGAGATGTTCACATGAACAACCAAGGGATAACCAATTTCTGTCTATCATTTCAGGTTTACCATTTAAATTCTCTACTTTTTAAATTAGTGAAGGGGGAGTTGAGGAAGCTAATAAAATGACTTGTTCAAGTATATATACTTTTCATAGCGCTTAATTTGAAGAAAGCATTTTTAAGAAAGAGCAAAACCTTGTTTGTAAGTAAGCCCTTTAAGAAACAAGGACTTTTATCTGTTTGGAATGCCATTTCATTAATGGTACTTAGGATCACAAGGTGAAGAAGTGTGACCTAGATACTAGACACTCATACAGGGTTTTTGTTTGGTTTTGTTTTGAATCTCTTTTCCCCTTGAACTTTGGGAAATCACTGAAACTTACAGAAGGATGCTGAGTGAGATCTGGTAGGAAAGTCTTCTTGACAGTTTAAAAACAAACAATGTGAAAAATAAAAAATGATGTGTGAATGAGTGTTAGTAAAAGTTAAAGAGATGACTCAACTGTTGCCATGACAGTTTAACAAGATTCTTTGTGTATATAAAATACATAGTTTATTGTGGCATTTAATTGCTCTGTCGCATTGAGGATACTTAATTACTTTCTAGTTCATCTTTTACTTGTCAGAAGTAAACATTTGAATTCTGTCTAGAAAGTCCCTATTCTTCTTTAAGTTTACCTTTTGTTGATGAAACATAGTAGTGGAACCAGCTAAAGTTATTTTAAAATGCTAATGATGTTACAAATGGCTTTCTTGTTTCTCTAAGGAACCTTTATTCCTTTCTGAAGCTTCCTGTTCAGCCTCCTTCCTTCCTGGTACTTAGAGAATAACTTCAGGAGGCAGTAGGGGGTTTCCTTTTAAATTTGACTTCGAGGTTCTCATTTGTGACCTTTCATCAGCAGGAAAATAATTCTCTGAGTAGTTTATAAAGTTGTTAGCTGTGCGTGCCTCTAATTGAGGGCTGGGGGTAGCACTGACTTTTTGAAAAGGTTAATTTGGTTCCATGTGACTATTACTCAAATATATTAATAAATAATAGTTAAGTAGAAGAGGTGGAAATTCTTCACGAATTTGTACTTTAAAGTCACCTTACTGGCATTTGTAAATGACATATAGAAGAAATGGGATTCAAATGAGATGTTCACATGAACAACCAAGGGATAACCAATTTCTGTCTATCATTTCAGGTTTACCATTTAAATTCTCTACTTTTTAAATTAGTGAAGGGGGAGTTGAGGAAGCTAATAAAATGACTTGTTCAAGTATATATACTTTTCATAGCGCTTAATTTGAAGAAAGCATTTTTAAGAAAGAGCAAAACCTTGTTTGTAAGTAAGCCCTTTAAGAAACAAGGACTTTTATCTGTTTGGAATGCCATTTCATTAATGGTACTTAGGATCACAAGGTGAAGAAGTGTGACCTAGATACTAGACACTCATACAGGGTTTTTGTTTGGTTTTGTTTTGAATCTCTTTTCCCCTTGAACTTTGGGAAATCACTGAAACTTACAGAAGGATGCTGAGTGAGATCTGGTAGGAAAGTCTTCTTGACAGTTTAAAAACAAACAATGTGAAAAATAAAAAATGATGTGTGAATGAGTGTTAGTAAAAGTTAAAGAGATGACTCAACTGTTGCCATGACTTCAGATTATGAAAACACTTGAAGATAGATCCAAAAATAGAATATGATGTCACAGGTCTTTGTTTATTTGTTTATTCTTGTCCTAAGCACTCTAATTAGGGAGTTACAGGATCTTGGCTTCATGGCTTACTCTTTTTTTTTTTTTTTTTTTCCACGCTTACTCTTTTATGCTTCTCTACTGTGATCGCCACACACTTTATTCTCTCTTGGAAAGCAAGCAGATTTGAAAGCCACTTTGCTGTCCGTTTTGATTTTTAAAAACCCATTAAAAAAGAACAAGCAGCAAACTTATTTAAACTGAAGAGAATTTTTGAGAAGCCTTTCTTAAGATACATATTAAATGACACAGATATCTTGAATATAGGGAACTAAGTGATATCTAGTGCAGTCTCTGATTGGAGCTCAGGTAAATCATGTGACTTATGGTCACTTTTGTGCAGAATTTTGGACTTCTTTTAACTCAGTGCTCAATGTAATTGATGACTGGGTAATCTTTTTATTAATGTGAAATTCCCACAAAAGTGATTAGAAAGGGTAGTGATTAGAAATATAAGTTTGTTCTTTAGGATAATGAAGTTGAGAGGAAGATTCAGGCTTAAAGATTTTAATTTTTAAATAATAGCACTGAAAGACTTTAATTTTTAAATATTAGCACTGGTATTTTAAAACTGTTGGATATATTAGAACCTTTCTTTTAAAAATAATTTTATGTAACAGGGTTTTATGCTGTATCAAATACCAAAACTTTTTTTTTAAGGTCTTAAAATTTGACTTTTATCTGTTTGGAATGCATTCTTGACAGACGTGAAGAAGTGTGACCTAGATACTAGACACTCATACAGGGTTTTTGTTTGGTTTTGTTTTGAATCTCTTTTCCCCTTGAACTTTGGGAAATCACTGAAACTTACAGAAGGATGCTGAGTGAGATCTGGTAGGAAAGTCTTCTTGACAGTTTAAAAACAAACAATGTGAAAAATAAAAAATGATGTGTGAATGAGTGTTAGTAAAAGTTAAAGAGATGACTCAACTGTTGCCATGACTTCAGATTATGAAAACACTTGAAGATAGATCCAAAAATAGAATATGATGTCACAGGTCTTTGTTTATTTGTTTATTCTTGTCCTAAGCACTCTAATTAGGGAGTTACAGGATCTTGGCTTCATGGCTTACTCTTTTTTTTTTTTTTTTTTTCCACGCTTACTCTTTTATGCTTCTCTACTGTGATCGCCACACACTTTATTCTCTCTTGGAAAGCAAGCAGATTTGAAAGCCACTTTGCTGTCCGTTTTGATTTTTAAAAACCCATTAAAAAAGAACAAGCAGCAAACTTATTTAAACTGAAGAGAATTTTGAGAAGCCTTTCTTAAGATACATATTAAATGACACAGATATCTTGAATATAGGGAACTAAGTGATATCTAGTGCAGTCTCTGATTGGAGCTCAGGTAAATCATGTGACTTATGGTCACTTTTGTGCAGAATTTTGGACTTCTTTTAACTCAGTGCTCAATGTAATTGATGACTGGGTAATCTTTTTATTAATGTGAAATTCCCACAAAAGTGATTAGAAAGGGTAGTGATTAGAAATATAAGTTTGTTCTTTAGGATAATGAAGTTGAGAGGAAGATTCAGGCTTAAAGATTTTAATTTTTAAATAATAGCACTGAAAGACTTTAATTTTTAAATATTAGCACTGGTATTTTAAAACTGTTGGATATATTAGAACCTTTCTTTTAAAACTAATTTTATGTAACAGGGTTTTATGCTGTATCAAATACCAAAACTTTTTTTTTAAGGTCTTAAAATTTGACTTTTTATTGACCAAAAATAACTCACAAAAATTTTAAAAGGGCATTATCAATCATCCCAAGGGAATGACTGAAATATCAGTGTTTGACCAGGAACACATGTTCTTGTGTACACCCCTCATAGTAGGAAAGTCATCATCCAGGTTAGCCACTAGTCACTACAATAAACTAGGTTTTTAAAATATTGTCATTTTTGAAATTGGCATGTGAAAAATTCAAATCTTAAACATTCCTCAAAGTCTTCAAAACAGAGACTAGATTTTAATCATGCCATGCCTATAATCTCGATGAATTTGCAGCTTGCCTATGGTTCTTTACTTGCAAACATGAGGCATCTCTAAAGACTCCTGAGTGAATGCTTTCTCCAGTGGACATGGCCTGTGAGGTCCACCATAGAGTGCTGGCAAGACGAAGGAAGGCTTCTGCAGTGGTTGAGGTCCATTTTCATAGTCTTGCCTCTTAAGTGATTCATGGGCTAATTTGCAAGACTTCCTTGCTCTTCTGTATTCAGTGCACTGGGTATCACACGGAGAGTCATCAGAGCTCTTCATAATTTCTTTTTTATTTTTTAATTTTGGCCTCTTTTTATTGATTTATATATTTATTTTTCATCCATCTTTATTCTTTGGCCTGTGTGGGCCTCTTCCTGCAGTGGCATGTCTCACTGCAGAGCACTGGCTCTGGGCACATGCGCTCCAGAGCACTAGCTTCTAATTAGACGCACTGGTCCAGCCGCTCCGCGGCACGTGGGATCTTCCCAGGCTAGGGGTCGAACCGGTTTCCCTTGCACTGCAAGGTGGACTCTTTACCCACTGGACCACCAGGGAAGCCCTCTCTTCCTCATTTCTTACGCATCTTACTTGCCACTGTAGTTGTGATCAGTTACTTCACTTGCTGTCATTACTTTCTATGCCATGTTGGATGTGCTTGTCAACATCCGTGTCCCAAACTTCTGTTTTAAGCTCTTCTGATCCTGTCAGTTCAGATTGTCTTTAAAACTACCATTCCACAACTTCTTAAATTCCCCTTTACATAAGATGTGTGTAACCTAAAAAGTAACCATTCACCAGTTACAATGTTTCACCAGTTATAATAAGCTCAGTTATTCTCAGTGGAAAATGTATTTGTCTTATTCTTAAGACCTGGTTTTGATCTGTTTTTTGATCTGTTGATCTGTTTTTATTGTCTTCGTGATTTGAAGTAGTTGGGAAGTAGTTTTTTTCATCTGTAGTACTGTTTTTTGTATTACCAAAAATGGTCACACATTAAATGATTTATTTCTGCAGTTGATGTATATTTTAAACAGTTGGTGCTCTGAAGTACATAGTAGATGAATAGACTTGTGTTAGAAATGTTTGAGTGTGTTCTTTTGTATAAAAAAAAATGATCTCTTAAATAAGTTTAGGTTTTTATCACTGGCTTTTTTTTAAGTAAGTTTTAAATTCCCAAGTATTTGTATATATGACAACAAAATCATTTACCTCATCCTCTTTTGTCTACCAGGTGGTCAGCATCGAAATGTTCAACCGTTTAGTGATGAGGATGCTTCGATTGAAACAATGAGCCATTGCAGTGGTTACAGTGATTCATCTATTTTAATTTTGTGCCTCTTCTTATTCAGTGCACTGGGTATCACACGGAGAGTCATCAGAGCTCTTCATAATTTCTTTTTTATTTTTTAATTTTGGCCTCTTTTTATTGATTTATATATTTATTTTTCATCCATCTTTATTCTTTGGCCTGTGTGGGCCTCTTACTGCAGTGGCATGTCTCACTGCAGAGCACTGGCTCTGGGCACATGCGCTCCAGAGCACTAGCTTCTAATTAGACGCACTGGTCCAGCCGCTCCGCGGCACGTGGGATCTTCCCAGGCTAGGGGTCGAACCGGTGTCCCTTGCACTGCAAGGTGGACTCTTTACCCACTGGACCACCAGGGAAGCCCTCTCTTCCTCATTTCTTACGCATCTTACTTGCCACTGTAGTTGTGATCAGTTACTTCACTTGCTGTCATTACTTTCTATGCCATGTTGGATGTGCTTGTCAACATCCGTGTCCCAAACTTCTGTTTTAAGCTCTTCTGATCCTGTCAGTTCAGATTGTCTTTAAAACTACCATTCCACAACTTCTTAAATTCCCCTTTACATAAGATGTGTGTAACCTAAAAGTAACCATTCACCAGTTACAATGTTTCACCAGTTATAATAAGCTCAGTTATTCTCAGTGGAAAATGTATTTGTCTTATTCTTAAGACCTGGTTTTGATCTGTTTTTTGATCTGTTGATCTGTTTTTATTGTCTTCGTGATTTGAAGTAGTTGGGAAGTAGTTTTTTTCATCTGTAGTACTGTTTTTTGTATTACCAAAAATGGTCACACATTAAATGATTTATTTCTGCAGTTGATGTATATTTTAAACAGTTGGTGCTCTGAAGTACATAGTAGATGAATAGACTTGTGTTAGAAATGTTTGAGTGTGTTCTTTTGTATAAAAAAAAATGATCTCTTAAATAAGTTTAGGTTTTTATCACTGGCTTTTTTTTAAGTAAGTTTTAAATTCCCAAGTATTTGTATATATGACAACAAAATCATTTACCTCATCCTCTTTTGTCTACCAGGTGGTCAGCATCGAAATGTTCAACCGCTTTTGTGATGAGGATGCTTCGATTGAAACAATGAGCCATTGCAGTGGTTACAGTGACCCTTCCAGCTTTGCTGAAGATGGTATGAGTTTTCAGTTTAGAGTTGGCGTGTTAGATAAAAGGATGGTTTAGGTGGAGGAATTCTAATAGCTAGCATACTATTTCTTTTCCCTGTCTCCTTTTTTTCTATTTAAATGACAGTGGTTGATTTTTACTATTCCTTAGGGCCAGAAGTCCTTGATGAGGAAGGAACTCAAGAAGACCTAGAGTACAAGTTGAAGGGATTCATTGACCTGACCCTGGATAAGAGGTGGGAACTCTACTGGAAGTTCTTTTCTTTCTGGGAGATTTCCATCAGCCACCTTTTATTTAAAATATGTGCAATTGTTTTGTTGAACTTTGCTTTTCTAAAGCTTGATTTGTTTATTTTGGATATTTTAGTGTTTCTTATCCCTTTGGACTTTTAATGTAGATGGGAACATGACACTGGAATTTAGATTAACAAACTCAGATTGGTTGTTCTGGAGTAAGAGCACATAACTGTATTTGATAATTGAAATTATTTGTTGAATTAAAAGTTAATCTTCAACTAGAAAGGATAACTATTGAAAAATACTAAAGCTGAATTGTCTTATTTAACAGTAGCTCTAGAACCAAATTAAAACAAATAGAAGCCCAGAAGATGCAAACAAGGACTCTGGACTTTTGTAGTGTTTACAAAAAATACGAGTTTACTTGAATATGTAATGTAGGAGAACATGCCTTTATACACTGAAACTATAAAAATTGTTATTTTGGTTATTACCAAAATGGTCACACATTAAATGATTTATTTCTGCAGTTGATGTATATTTTAAACAGTTGGTGCTCTGAAGTACATAGTAGATGAATAGACTTGTGTTAGAAATGTTTGAGTGTGTTCTTTTGTATAAAAAAAAATGATCTCTTAAATAAGTTTAGGTTTTTATCACTGGCTTTTTTTTAAGTAAGTTTTAAATTCCCAAGTATTTGTATATATGACAACAAAATCATTTACCTCATCCTCTTTTGTCTACCAGGTGGTCAGCATCGAAATGTTCAACCGTTTAGTGATGAGGATGCTTCGATTGAAACAATGAGCCATTGCAGTGGTTACAGTGACCCTTCCAGCTTTGCTGAAGATGGTATGAGTTTTCAGTTTAGAGTTGGCGTGTTAGATAAAAGGATGGTTTAGGTGGAGGAATTCTAATAGCTAGCATACTATTTCTTTTCCCTGTCTCCTTTTTTTCTATTTAAATGACAGTGGTTGATTTTTACTATTCCTTAGGGCCAGAAGTCCTTGATGAGGAAGGAACTCAAGAAGACCTAGAGTACAAGTTGAAGGGATTCATTGACCTGACCCTGGATAAGAGGTGGGAACTCTACTGGAAGTTCTTTTCTTTCTGGGAGATTTCCATCAGCCACCTTTTATTTAAAATATGTGCAATTGTTTTGTTGAACTTTGCTTTTCTAAAGCTTGATTTGTTTATTTTGGATATTTTAGTGTTTCTTATCCCTTTGGACTTTTAATGTAGATGGGAACATGACACTGGAATTTAGATTAACAAACTCAGATTGGTTGTTCTGGAGTAAGAGCACATAACTGTATTTGATAATTGAAATTATTTGTTGAATTAAAAGTTAATCTTCAACTAGAAAGGATAACTATTGAAAAATACTAAAGCTGAATTGTCTTATTTAACAGTAGCTCTAGAACCAAATTAAAACAAATAGAAGCCCAGAAGATGCAAACAAGGACTCTGGACTTTTGTAGTGTTTACAAAAAATACGAGTTTACTTGAATATGTAATGTAGGAGAACATGCCTTTATACACTGAAACTATAAAAATTGTTATGTGGTCATTTAATGTTGTGGTTATTAAACTAATAAACAGAAAAATGCTATGATATAAAGCAGCTTAAAATCTTTTATGTAATAGGGTGTATTGCAGATGAAAATTGAATTATTTGAAAAATGGTATGAACTTGATGAAAATTAGGTGTATAAAAAATCTATAAATAGAAAAAAGGAAACTGAAGAAACTAAGAGTTTTTACAAGTCTCATTGACTGATGGTACACTCCAGTTGTATCTTCTTTTTTTTACATTTTGTTTTAAATAGTGCGAAGACAAGGCAGGCAGCCCTTGAAGGTATTAAAAATGTACTGGCTTCCAAGATGCTTTATGAATTTGTTCTGGAAAGAAGAATGACTTTAACTGATAGCATTGAACGCTGCCTGAAAAAAGGTAATGTCCTGATTTTTAAGCCACAGTCACAGAACTGAAAAGGAGTTTGATACCTTCTCTGCTATAACATTTGTTCATAGCAGTAAAAGTCTGGCTTACTGTTATGACCATATAATTGGAAGGGATTGGCAGAGACTATTCCATTTTTGTTACAACTTGCATTCAAACTTGTTAGCTTTGTTTTTGTTTATGTGGTAAGCATTTAAAACTAGGAAAGATTGGGTTGGACTTTCAGCTTTAGTTGTATTTGGAAGAGGTGTTTGCCATTCTCTTGTACATAAGAAAGGCTTGAAAACTTGTGTCAGATTTCAACAAAAGTACAATTTTAAAAAGCTGTCTTCATTTTTCTAAAATGAAGAAAATATAATTACCTCATTTTCTTATTGAAAACCTGGATTCCACCTTTTGATGACATCATTTCAGGATATCCCTTGGGATATTTGGATTCTTGAACTTCATAATGGAGATTTTGAAATTCATATAATGATCATAGAACTTCTGTGATCATAGAAATTTTTTAAAAAAAGAGAGACCTTAAAGATTAAATCTAGGATTATCAGACTTTTCAGTTTTAAGAACTGTCAGAATTAAAAAGGTTTGGGGATACCAGCTCAGTTATTTTACCAAGAAAGAACATCCTTATTCTCATTTTGCCTCAGATAAAAATCTTTTATGTACATAGGGTGAAATTGGAACAGTTTATAGAAAATTTGTTATGTGGTCATTTAATGTTGTGGTTATTAAACTAATAAACAGAAAAATGCTATGATATAAAGCAGCTTAAAATCTTTTATGTAATAGGGTGTATTGCAGATGAAAATTGAATTATTTGAAAATGGTATGAACTTGATGAAAATTAGGTGTATAAAAAATCTATAAATAGAAAAAAGGAAACTGAAGAAACTAAGAGTTTTTACAAGTCTCATTGACTGATGGTACACTCCAGTTGTATCTTCTTTTTTTTACATTTTGTTTTAAATAGTGCGAAGACAAGGCAGGCAGCCCTTGAAGGTATTAAAAATGTACTGGCTTCCAAGATGCTTTATGAATTTGTTCTGGAAAGAAGAATGACTTTAACTGATAGCATTGAACGCTGCCTGAAAAAGGTAATGTCCTGTTTTTTAAGCCACAGTCACAGAACTGAAAAGGAGTTTGATACCTTCTCTGCTATAACATTTGTTCATAGCAGTAAAAGTCTGGCTTACTGTTATGACCATATAATTGGAAGGGATTGGCAGAGACTATTCCATTTTTGTTACAACTTGCATTCAAACTTGTTAGCTTTGTTTTTGTTTATGTGGTAAGCATTTAAAACTAGGAAAGATTGGGTTGGACTTTCAGCTTTAGTTGTATTTGGAAGAGGTGTTTGCCATTCTCTTGTACATAAGAAAGGCTTGAAAACTTGTGTCAGATTTCAACAAAAAGTACAATTTTAAAAAGCTGTCTTCATTTTTCTAAAATGAAGAAAATATAATTACCTCATTTTCTTATTGAAAACCTGGATTCCACCTTTTGATGACATCATTTCAGGATATCCCTTGGGATATTTGGATTCTTGAACTTCATAATGGAGATTTTGAAATTCATATAATGATCATAGAACTTCTGTGATCATAGAAATTTTTTAAAAAAAGAGAGACCTTAAAGATTAAATCTAGGATTATCAGACTTTTCAGTTTTAAGAACTGTCAGAATTAAAAAGGTTTGGGGATACCAGCTCAGTTATTTTACCAAGAAAGAACATCCTTATTCTCATTTTGCCTCAGATAAAAAGCTTTTTCAAAAATGGGTGTTTGGAAACCTTTGATCTAATCCACCTCTCACTATACAGAAAAATGAAAGGCCTAGGAAACAGGAGACTGGTCTAAAGTTATGTAACTTGTTATGGTACAGTTGATAGCAGAGCCAGCTTTTCTGAGATATTGCAATGGTTTTGTTAAAAGTATTTGCATTGAAACTGTATCCTGTAAGACAGTCGGACTAATTGACCTTTTAAAAATTTTGTTACAAGCTGCATAGACCTTTCATTTAAATTCAAAATTTGCCCAAACTCTCTGGTGTATACAGTTCTCAAGAGACTTAATTTACACTTACCTTCAAATTAACATATTTTCTATAGTTTTATTAAAGATTCCGTAATTTATTTATTTGCTTTTGGCCATTCCATCCATGTGGGATGTTAGTTCCCTGACCAGGGGTCAAACCCAAGCCCTCTGCAGTGAGAGTGTAAAGTACTAACCACTGGACTGCCAGGAAATCCCCAAATATCCGTATTTTTAATCTCTTACTTATTTTAGAAAGAATCAGTGGAGGAAAGCCCTGAAAGTTTAGTTTAGTTCATGGGCTGTGTACATCTGAAATGCCTGGCAGATTATTTTAAGGGCTACTTGTGTACTCTTCTGTGAGTACATGAAGGATTTGGAAAGTCAGGTTAGGTTGAAATGCATTATTTGCTCAACTGTTCACAGTGCTCCCTTTAAGTAGGTGTTAATCTCTATGTTACAGATGAGCGAACGTTTTGAGAATAGAGTAATTGGTTGAAGGTCGTTTGGCTAGTATGTGGTAGATCTGGGATTTCAGTGAGGCCTGTTTCCAGAGTTTGAGCTCTTTACCTCCCTAGATTTGTATCTCACGTCAAAGCCTTGAGCATATTATGAATTTCGTAATTGTTAGATCCTATTTTGAAATAGAACAAATTTGGGAAATTGCTGCCTTAAGAAGTCTACTGAAAATGACTTGTCATAATTGCATGGTGGCTTCTGTTCTAGGTAAAGGTGATGAGCAGCGTGCAGCTGCAGCATTAGCATCTGTTCTTTGTATTCAGTTGGGCCCTGGAATAGAAAGTGAAGAGGTTTTAAAGACTCTTGGACCAATCCTGAAGAAAATAATTTGTGATGCAACAGCTAGTATACAGGCTAGGCAAACTGTAAGTAATACAATTTTTAAATTATAGATCTATCTAGGCATGATACCCAGACCTTGTGATGATCTAGGGAGATAGCATCTTTCTAAAAATAGCAGGTTTTTTATTCTTTTTAAACATTATATTCTCATTTGTCTTTTAGTGAGCACACTCAACATGACAGTTGTCTTCTTAGATTTTCTGATGTTCAGTAGAGCATCCTATATAGACCAGATTTCTACATCTTTGCTTTGAGGAGCTTTCTGGGTAGCTCAAGAAGTAAAGAATCTGCCTGCAATGTGGGAGACCTGGGTCAGGAAGATCCGCTAGAGAAGGACATGGTAATCCACTCTAGTATTCTTGCCTGAGGAATTCTGTGAACACGGGAGTCTGGCGGGCTACAGTCCACAGAGTTGGCAAAGAGCTGGACATGACTGAGCAACTAACACAGATACTACATCTTTGAAAATGAAGATTATATGCATATATGAAGTGCAGTGCAATCGGTGTTGAGTTATTTAGGATGACCTAGTGTTTATTGGAGCTTAAATAAATGGTCTAGATAATGTTTATTATGTGGTTATTTTTTATTCAAATAAATGTAATGGAGTGTTTTTTTGTTTTTTTCTGTAAATTCTGGCCTAAAAGTCCTTATGTGAAAGCTGAATGCTGTAGCCACATGGGTGGATTTGATCAATGTAGGAAACTCTGACTTTTGAAATATTCATCTGGTTTTGAGGTTTGGGAAAGGTTTCATGTTCTAATTGATATGTACTATACCACTTACACACTTAAGATTGTGATTTGGTGGGGGCGGATTTATTGTTGGTTTCTAGTGTGATTTAATACTTCGCTTCATCACAGAAACATGAGGCAGTCTTGGTGGATTTAGAAAGTGGATTTTAATCTTAATGGATTTAGGATTTGAATCTTAGTAGGTAAAGGTGATGAGCAGCGTGCAGCTGCAGCATTAGCATCTGTTCTTTGTATTCAGTTGGGCCCTGGAATAGAAAGTGAAGAGGTTTTAAAGACTCTTGGACCAATCCTGAAGAAAATAATTTGTGATGCAACAGCTAGTATACAGGCTAGGCAAACTGTAAGTAATACAATTTTTAAATTATAGATCTATCTAGGCATGATACCCAGACCTTGTGATGATCTAGGGAGATAGCATCTTTCTAAAAATAGCAGGTTTTTTATTCTTTTTAAACATTATATTCTCATTTGTCTTTTAGTGAGCACACTCAACATGACAGTTGTCTTCTTAGATTTTCTGATGTTCAGTAGAGCATCCTATATAGACCAGATTTCTACATCTTTGCTTTGAGGAGCTTTCTGGGTAGCTCAAGAAGTAAAGAATCTGCCTGCAATGTGGGAGACCTGGGTCAGGAAGATCCGCTAGAGAAGGACATGGTAATCCACTCTAGTATTCTTGCCTGAGGAATTCTGTGAACACGGGAGTCTGGCGGGCTACAGTCCACAGAGTTGGCAAAGAGCTGGACATGACTGAGCAACTAACACAGATACTACATCTTTGAAAATGAAGATTATATGCATATATGAAGTGCAGTGCAATCGGTGTTGAGTTATTTAGGATGACCTAGTGTTTATTGGAACTTAAATAAATGGTCTAGATAATGTTTATTATGTGGTTATTTTTTATTCAAATAAATGTAATGGAGTGTTTTTTTGTTTTTTTCTGTAAATTCTGGCCTAAAAGTCCTTATGTGAAAGCTGAATGCTGTAGCCACATGGGTGGATTTGATCAATGTAGGAAACTCTGACTTTTGAAATATTCATCTGGTTTTGAGGTTTGGGAAAGGTTTCATGTTCTAATTGATATGTACTATACCACTTACACACTTAAGATTGTGATTTGGTGGGGGCGGATTTATTGTTGGTTTCTAGTGTGATTTAATACTTCGCTTCATCACAGAAACATGAGGCAGTCTTGGTGGATTTAGAAAGTGGATTTTAATCTTAATGGATTTAGGATTTGAATCTTAGTAGGTGTTAAGAGTCTTAGTAGATCTGAAGAATTTATTGTTAGTAGATTTGAATCTTAAGCTGTTTTCCTAGCAAGAGAACCAGTTTGTTTTAAACTTTTTTTGTACTAATTATTCAAATTAGCCTCCCCTTCAGTGTTAACTTAAGGTAAATGACATTACTCTTTATACCAAGTAAACCCTAAAGTCTTAGTGACTCAATAAAAGTTTACTTCCTGTTCATGTAACTGCTCAGTCAAGGCAGCAGGGCCCTCTGCATCCATCTCACTGTTCTGCCCTAGCTCACCTCAGGTACTTTTCAAGTGGCACCTGTGGTCATGAGATGGGGAAAGCTGGAGGTCAGGGGCAGTCACTTCTGCCTCGAGTTCCTTGGTCTGCCAGCTGTGTAGATACCGGGAGGAGTCCAGAGGCAAAGAGGAGGAGTTCGGTGACTTCATAGGAATCTCTGCCCCTCAGTAGTTAGTAGTCTCTTTCTTTAGCTTTCTCTTCTTCCTTTTGAGGTCGTTTCATGCAGCATTAAAATTGTGCAGGAGTATTTGATATTTGAAGTGTTTAACAGAAAACTGTATTGAGCACGTATTTGGGGCACTTAGTTTTGGTTGCACAGGCTTTGTGGTTGTCTAAGGCACTTTTGTCATCCTTCTCACTTTTGCTATGAAAAAAAAAAAAAAAACAACCTGGTGTTCTTTTCCATATTAGTAGAAGTCATGTTTATTAAGTGTAGATAGTCCTATTTTTTTTTCTTTTCCCCATCATGCCTCTTTTATTTTCATCCTTTTTTTTTTTTTTCTTTTTTCTTTTGGCATGTGTTGGCCTCCGCTCCATGGCATGTGGGATCTTCCCAGGCCAGGGATCAAACCCATGCCCCTTGCACTGCAAGGCAGACTCTACCACAGAACCACTAGGGAAGCACGACAGGCCTATTTTTTAGGAGAAATGTGGCCTGAGTTCTGATGCTTACTTAGGAGAAGATTACAAATTGAAATTTTCTTTTACTGAGAATAATGCTTAGGCTACTTTTGAATTGTAACAATGTCCGATTTTTTATCAGGATAAACTAATGAAAATACAATAGTGGCACCGAGCAAATTAATAAGATAAGTGTCCTTCGTCATAGTGTGACAGAGCAGGATGAGCTCACCCCTTAGCAGGTAGCCATTGCTGTGCCTCATTACTCTGCACCCTGTTACTAGGCAACAGGTCTTGCTCAGCCATTGACCAGGTGCCTCAGTGGTCCCTGCCCATAAGCAGCCAACTGTCAACGAGCAACAGTTAGTTGTCCTGTTCAGCTATTGGTCAGTGCCCCAGTGGGCCCTGCCCATTGGTAACTGTCAGTGAGGAGGGACCGTTAGCGAAAGGATGCAGTTAAGGGTTGGTAGTGTGGTGGTCATCAGGTGAAGAGTGAGGTAAGTGGCAGACTCAGGCCTTCCCTGGAGACCTCTGAGCTCACCCAGCCTATGACTAGTCCCTGAGCTCACCCAGCCTATGACCAGCGGGTGAGCTGGAGGGCCAAGGGAACAGACTGGGGACTGCTTCCTGCAGTGGGCTCCAGAGCCCTCACTAAGGCCCTCCACTAGCCTTGGCCCAGGCCTTGAGGAGCGGTGAACCTCCCCCCCAGTCCCTGTCTCTGACCCACTAGCAGCGGCCATCTGTCTGGGTCCCAGTCTGTGAAACCTGGTCTCCCCCTTTGGGTGGCCTGAGGAGATGGAGGACCAGTTGAGTTGGGTGTCTGGCTCCCTCAGTGACGACAGCTGGGCAGGATGTGCGAACCTAGCCTTTAGGGAAATGACAACTGAGATCTGCCTCCTCTTAGCCAGGACTGGGACCTTGGTGGGTAAAAGTTGGGCCTTGGGACTTTGCCCTTCTGGTCAGGACAGAATAACATTCATCTGGTAGAGATTTACAAGAACATCCTTAACCTGCCTGTGACTGGACCTTGGGAGCAAAGGATCTGACGCCGGGGGTCTGCAGCAACCAACTGCACCCATCCCCCACCTTTTACTTTTAAAAGGACTTGCTAAAAGCTTTCAGTAGCTCTGGGTTCTTAGGGCATGAGCCTCCATCTCTTTGTATGAATCCATAATAAACTTCTCTCTGTTCCAAACCTGAATGTTTAGTATTGATGGGCCTCACTGGGCATCAGGCTCACAGGCTTGTGAATCAGGTAATGATAGTATGGAATAAAACTAACTGAAATGTGGTCATGTGAACAGTGACTTTGAAGACTTCAGTGGTGCTTGGAACAACAGGAGGGAATTTGAGTGGTAATGTGGATAAAAGGGAAATGAAGAGTAATAAAGTCTTAAAAGTTCAAATTCTCTTTTTATAAAATTTATATAGTGTTCTGAGAATTGAGAATTTTTATAGTGTTACAAGTAGACTGTATATGAATATACTAGACCTGTTTTCATTAGCTAAGTTTTACTTTATGGTCATCTTGGCTGTGATGGTGGTGATGTTGTTCAGTCACTAAGTTGTACCCGACTCTTTGCAACCTTATGGATTGCAGCATACCAGACTTAACCGGTCCTATCCTGGGGTTTTCTCAGACTTATATCTCTTGAGTCGGTGATGCCACCCAACCATCTCACCCTCTTGTTGCCCTTTTATCCTCCTGACCTCAGTATTTCCGAGCATCAGGGTCTTTTCCAAAGAGTTGGCTCTTCGCATCAGTTGGTGAAAGAACTAGAGCTTCAGTTTCAGCTTCTCTATCAGTCATCCAGTGACAACGCAGGGTTGATTTTCTCTAGCCTAGCTCGTTTGATCTCCTTGCAGGCCAGGAGACTCTCAGGAGTTTTCTCTAGCACAATTCTTTGGCACTCAGCCTTGTTGATGGTCCAACTGTCACATCCATACATGACTACTGCAAAAGGGAAGATGTTTGGGACAAGCTGAGTATCTGCCTCTTTTAAAACTTTTAGCCAGGACTGGGACCTTGGTGGGTAAAAGTTGGGCCTTGGGACTTTGCCCTTCTGGTCAGGACAGAATAACATTCATCTGGTAGAGATTTACAAGAACATCCTTAACCTGCCTGTGACTGGACCTTGGGAGCAAAGGATCTGACGCCGGGGGTCTGCAGCAACCAACTGCACCCATCCCCCACCTTTTACTTTTAAAAGGACTTGCTAAAAGCTTTCAGTAGCTCTGGGTTCTTAGGGCATGAGCCTCCATCTCTTTGTATGAATCCATAATAAACTTCTCTCTGTTCCAAACCTGAATGTTTAGTATTGATGGGCCTCACTGGGCATCAGGCTCACAGGCTTGTGAATCAGGTAATGATAGTATGGAATAAAACTAACTGAAATGTGGTCATGTGAACAGTGACTTTGAAGACTTCAGTGGTGCTTGGAACAACAGGAGGGAATTTGAGTGGTAATGTGGATAAAAGGGAAATGAAGAGTAATAAAGTCTTAAAAGTTCAAATTCTCTTTTTATAAAATTTATATAGTGTTCTGAGAATTGAGAATTTTTATAGTGTTACAAGTAGACTGTATATGAATATACTAGACCTGTTTTCATTAGCTAAGTTTTACTTTATGGTCATCTTGGCTGTGATGGTGGTGATGTTGTTCAGTCACTAAGTTGTACCCGACTCTTTGCAACCTTATGGATTGCAGCATACCAGACTTAACCGGTCCTATCCTGGGGTTTTCTCAGACTTATATCTCTTGAGTCGGTGATGCCACCCAACCATCTCACCCTCTTGTTGCCCTTTTATCCTCCTGACCTCAGTATTTCCGAGCATCAGGGTCTTTTCCAAAGAGTTGGCTCTTCGCATCAGTTGGTGAAAGAACTAGAGCTTCAGTTTCAGCTTCTCTATCAGTCATCCAGTGACAACGCAGGGTTGATTTTCTCTAGCCTAGCTCGTTTGATCTCCTTGCAGGCCAGGAGACTCTCAGGAGTTTTCTCTAGCACAATTCTTTGGCACTCAGCCTTGTTGATGGTCCAACTGTCACATCCATACATGACTACTGCAAAAACCATAGCTTTGACTACATAGACCTTTGTCAGTAAAGTGATGTCTCTTCTTTTAATACACTGTTTAGGCTTGTCATAGCTTTCCTTCAAAGGAGCAAGCGTCTTTTTAAATTTCGTGGCTTCAGTCACTGTCCACAGTGATTTTAGAGTCCAAGAAAATAAAATCTGTCACTACTTCCACTTTTCCCCCATCTATTTGCCATGAAGTGATGGGACTGGATGCCATGATCTTAGTTTTTTGAATGCTGAGTTTTAAGCCAGCTTTTTCATTCTCCTCTTTCACTCTTCAAGAGGCTCTTTATTTCTTCAGCTTCTGTGTGTCTGAGGTTTCTCTCAGCAGTCTTGATTCCAGTTTGAGATTCATCAAGCCCAGTATTTTGCATAATGTACTTTGCATGTAAGTTAAATAAACAGGGTGACAATATATAGCCTTGTCGAACTTCTTGCCCATTTTGAGAGCAGTCAGTTGTTCCATATTAGGTTCTAACTGTCGCTTCTTGACCCACATATAGGTTTCTCAGGAGACAGGTAAGGTGGTCTGATATACTCATCTCTAAGAATTCCACAGTTTGTTTTGACCACACAAGTCAAAAGCTTTAGCATAGTCAGTGAAGCCAAATTAGATGTTTTTCTGGAATTCCCTTGCTTTTTCTATGATCCATTGAAAGTTGGCAGCTTGATTTTCTGGTTCCTCTGCTTTTTCTAAACTCAGCTTGTACGTTTGGGAGTTCTTAAGTTCTTAGTTCATGTACTACAGAAGCCTAGCTTAAAGGATTTTGAGCATGACCTTACTCACTTGTTTGCCCATTTCCACCCCCACCCAACAATATTCCGAGCATAAAAGTGGACCTCAGTATTTCCGAGCATCAGGGTCTTTTCCAAAGAGTTGGCTCTTCGCATCAGTTGGTGAAAGAACTAGAGCTTCAGTTTCAGCTTCTCTATCAGTCATCCAGTGACAACGCAGGGTTGATTTTCTCTAGCCTAGCTCGTTTGATCTCCTTGCAGGCCAGGAGACTCTCAGGAGTTTTCTCTAGCACAATTCTTCGGCACTCAGCCTTGTTGATGGTCCAACTGTCACATCCATACATGACTACTGCAAAAACCATAGCTTTGACTACATAGACCTTTGTCAGTAAAGTGATGTCTCTTCTTTTAATACACTGTTTAGGCTTGTCATAGCTTTCCTTCAAAGGAGCAAGCGTCTTTTTAAATTTCGTGGCTTCAGTCACTGTCCACAGTGATTTTAGAGTCCAAGAAAATAAAATCTGTCACTACTTCCACTTTTCCCCCATCTATTTGCCATGAAGTGATGGGACTGGATGCCATGATCTTAGTTTTTTGAATGCTGAGTTTTAAGCCAGCTTTTTCATTCTCCTCTTTCACTCTTCAAGAGGCTCTTTATTTCTTCAGCTTCTGTGTGTCTGAGGTTTCTCTCAGCAGTCTTGATTCCAGTTTGAGATTCATCAAGCCCAGTATTTTGCATAATGTACTTTGCATGTAAGTTAAATAAACAGGGTGACAATATATAGCCTTGTCGAACTTCTTGCCCATTTTGAGAGCAGTCAGTTGTTCCATATTAGGTTCTAACTGTCGCTTCTTGACCCACATATAGGTTTCTCAGGAGACAGGTAAGGTGGTCTGATATACTCATCTCTAAGAATTCCACAGTTTGTTTTGACCACACAAGTCAAAAGCTTTAGCATAGTCAGTGAAGCCAAATTAGATGTTTTTCTGGAATTCCCTTGCTTTTTCTATGATCCATTGAAAGTTGGCAGCTTGATTTTCTGGTTCCTCTGCTTTTTCTAAACTCAGCTTGTACGTTTGGGAGTTCTTAAGTTCTTAGTTCATGTACTACAGAAGCCTAGCTTAAAGGATTTTGAGCATGACCTTACTCACTTGTTTGCCCATTTCCACCCCCCCCACCCCAAAAAGCAATTATAGGATTCCCAGCCTCTTTTAGATGTATTACAAAGTAAGATCTAAGTTAAGGAGATCCCCTTTTAAGTAGTAAGTTTAAGGACAGTTATTTAAGTTTTTCAAGGTTTATGTTTAAAAGCTTTTTTTTTTTTAATTTTATTTATCTTTTTGGGGGGTGGGGTGGGGAGGGAGGGGAACGGGCGGGCCACTTCTATTGGTCTTTCATTTCTCTATTTTCATCCGTCTTTGTTCTTTGGCTCCTGCGGGCCTCCCATTGCGGTGGCCTCTGTTCGTCGCAGAGCGCTTGCTCTGGGCGCACGCGTGCCAGAGCTCCAGCTCGGTAATTGGACACATCAGTCCAGCCGCTCCACGGCACATGGGATCTTCCCAGGCCGGGGATCGAACCGACGCCCCTTGTACTGCAAGACGGTGTCCTTACCCACTGGACCACCAGGGGAGGCCCTGTTTAAAAACTTTTAATAGAGTAGGTTTCTTTGTCTCAAATGTCCACGCTTTATTTCTGTCTTTGACTTGGAGTTGAGGTTTGAGATGATCTGCTGGATTAATGAAGGAAGACCTGAGAGAAATGGAGTAACTTTCCTGAAGTTTAGTAGCAGACCTTACTGGGTTTTAGCTGGAGCTTGCTTCACTTAACTCTTAATCTTATATATATATATATGTGTGTATATGTGTGTGTGTATATATGTATATTTTTTATACTATATGTGGGACCTAATATAGTCATCTAGTTGAGAAAATTTTCACACTGAATTATAAAAGCAGGAGGATATATAATTAATAAGAAAATGATAGTCATTAATATCTTTTTTGGGGGAATATGAGCATTACAGAAAATTTTATTCTTCATTAATATTGTCTTTTTTTTTTTTTTTTTTAGTGTGCAACTTGCTTTGGGGTTTGCTGTTTTGTTGCCACAGATGACATTACTGTAAGTAGACAGCCTGTTGAATCCAGTTATTTGCACATTTCTCATTTAGGGTGGTAATCTGATTTCCTGTTCTTATGGATTAGGAGCTGTATTCAACTCTGCAGTGTTTGGAAAATATCTTCTCCAAGTCCTATCTCAAAGAGAAAGACACTAATGTTATCTGCAGCACCTAATAATTCTTAAGCTTTTATTCCATCAATGAACTGAAGAAAAATTCATCCCCCCCAGATTGTATCTTAACAAAGTAAGATCTAAGTTAAGGAGATCCCTTTAAGTAGTAAGTTTAAGGACAGTTTTTTCAAGGTTTATGTTTAAAAGCTTTTTTTTAATTTTATTTATCTTTTGGGGTGGGTGGGAGGGAGGGAACGGGCGGCCACTTCTATTGGTCTTTCATTTCTCTATTTTCATCCGTCTTTGTTCTTTGGCTCCTGCGGGCCTCCCATTGCGGTGGCCTCTGTTCGTCGCAGAGCGCTTGCTCTGGGCGCACGCGTGCCAGAGCTCCAGCTCGGTAATTGGACACATCAGTCCAGCCGCTCCACGGCACATGGGATCTTCCCAGGCCGGGGATCGAACCGACGCCCCTTGTACTGCAAGACGGTGTCCTTACCCACTGGACCACCAGGGGAGGCCCTGTTTAAAAACTTTTAATAGAGTAGGTTTCTTTGTCTCAAATGTCCACGCTTTATTTCTGTCTTTGACTTGGAGTTGAGGTTTGAGATGATCTGCTGGATTAATGAAGGAAGACCTGAGAGAAATGGAGTAACTTTCCTGAAGTTTAGTAGCAGACCTTACTGGGTTTTAGCTGGAGCTTGCTTCACTTAACTCTTAATCTTATATATATATATATGTGTGTATATGTGTGTGTGTATATATGTATATTTTTTATACTATATGTGGGACCTAATATAGTCATCTAGTTGAGAAAATTTTCACACTGAATTATAAAAGCAGGAGGATATATAATTAATAAGAAAATGATAGTCATTAATATCTTTTTTGGGGGAATATGAGCATTACAGAAAATTTTATTCTTCATTAATATTGTCTTTTTTTTTTTTTTTTTAGTGTGCAACTTGCTTTGGGGTTTGCTGTTTTGTTGCCACAGATGACATTACTGTAAGTAGACAGCCTGTTGAATCCAGTTATTTGCACATTTCTCATTTAGGGTGGTAATCTGATTTCCTGTTCTTATGGATTAGGAGCTGTATTCAACTCTGCAGTGTTTGGAAAATATCTTCTCCAAGTCCTATCTCAAAGAGAAAGACACTAATGTTATCTGCAGCACCCCTAATACAGCACTTCATATAAGCTCACTTCTTGCATGGATGTTATTACTGACCATATGCCCAATCAATGAACTGAAGAAAAAGCTTGAGATGTATGTATTTAAAAAAAAAAAAAAACAAAACTAAACACTTACTGACATAATCGTTTGTGTTCACAAAGTAATGACTGACTGTTTTCTAGGCATTTCCATAAACTTCCAAGCCTCCTCTCTTCTGATGATGTAAACATGAGAATAGCTGCTGGTGAATCTTTGGCACTTCTGTTTGAATTGGCCAGAGGGATGGAGAGTGTAAGTGTCCAATGGGTAAAAGAAAAAGTTTGTGTCACAAGATCCATTGTTCTGTTATTGCCATCACAGGTAAAAGTTGGATGATAACTTTAGAGCACAGGTCTCAACTTTATATATTATTTATTTATTTATTTATTTTTGCCTATTCTGGGTTTTCACTGGTACCACAGGCTCTTCTCTAGTTGCAGGGAGTGGGGTTACTCTCTAGTTGAGGAGAGCAGGCTTCTTGTGGCAGTGACTTCTCTTGCTGTAGAACTCAGGCTCTAGGGCACATGGGCTTCCGTAGTTGCGGCACATGGGCTCCATAGTTGCGGCTCCGAGACTCTATAGTTGTGGCTCATGGGCTTAGTTGTTCTGCAGCATGTGGGATCTTCCCGGATCAGGTATCAAACCCATGTCTCCTGCATTGGCATGCGGAACTCTACCACTGAGCTACCAAGGAAGCCCAGGTCTCAACTTTATACTTAAGAACCTAGTGATTTGATTGTTCTGCTGCTTGGCAGTGGTGATGTCATACTTTTTCTTTTTTTAAAAAAAACTTTTATCTATTTATTTTTGGCTGTGCTGGATCTTTGTTGATGTGTGGGTTTAGCTGCTCTGCGGTATATGGGGTCTTCCTGGTTCAGGGATCGAACCTGTGTCTCCTGTATTCGCAGACGGGTTCTTATCCACTGAGCCACAAGGAAAGCCCGATGTCATACTTTTAAGAGAATGAACTAAGAGGTTGGTAGACCAGTATATGAGTGTAGTTTGTTATACTTAGTTATTGCTGCTTATAGAACTGAAGTTTAGGGCCACTTATTACTCATGGAAAGAGTTGTCTTGTGTAATCTTTTGGATCTGCTTGGATTTCTCAGACATGAGGCACATTAAGGTAATTTAGGCATGAGTACTTTGTAATAAATGTCAGATAAGTGAATGAAATAAGTCAGTGTAGGTTTGGGATTAAATCAGATGAGTCTAAACTCACTGTCCATTATGTTTAACTGTTCTGAGGCAAGTGTGTTAGTCGTTCAGTCGTGTCCAACTCTTTGTGACTTCATAGACTATAGCCCACCAGACTCCTCTGATCATGGGATTCTCCGGGCAAGAATACTAGAGTAGGTGACCATTCCTTACTTCAGGGAATATTCTCCACCTAGGAATTGACCTTGAGTCTCCCACATAGCAGGCACATTCGTTACCATCTCTGAGCCACTGGGGAAGCCCTTTTTAAGTTAAAGATGGAAATAAACATGGCCCTTTAGCCTGGAACATGCGCTTTGCAGTTCTCTACCACTGTCTACTTATGATTGCTTATTATTATTATTATTATTATGCCACAGTTTTGTTTTTGAAGGTATTTGAGTTTGTGATGGGTGACCGACAGGTGATCCAGCATCCTGGTGGTATTCCAAGTTAACACCGCAAAATCCTGTGTTCTGGGAAGCCCTTTGTCTTAAGGCTATGTGGGACAGTGGGTCACCCTGGTTTGTGACTTCTGTTGTGAATCTTGGGTTACTTTGTAGCTGCTTTTCAGTTTAAAGAGAAGGACTATTTTCTGAAATGGAACTTTTCTGCAATTGAAGAAGTTATTTAACAGTGGATAATTCTAAATAATAAATAAGATTAATACATGTTGTGGGTTGCTTGGTTCTTCCATTCTAGGCCTGTGTTTGGTTGCTCCCCACCTTCCCTGCTTATTTGAAAAATAGCAGGTATGAATAAAATTATTAATGCTGTCAGTAGCTAATGAGTCTCCTTATGTGATAAATTGGACTTACGTTTAGAAATCCATTTAATTTTATTGAGCTAGTTAATAGCTCTTTAACTTCCAGGCACAGAAGCCAGATGTCCCAGTTTTTAAGCTGTATTCCTCTTCTCACTAGATGTGGTAATTTCTTTTTCCTTTGTTAAAAGTGAACAATGATGCAATTTAAATTACACATGTTGAATTTGTTTAAATTTATGCGTAAATGTAAATATATCGCCAAATGCGTATCTTCTCTGACTTAATAAATCATATGTGATAGTCAAGAGAAGTCACTCAGATATATTTAATTTAACCAAATCTTTATCAAAGGCAAAAATGAACTGTTATAAAACAGAACCTAATGTGTTTTTTGTTGTTGTTGTTGTAAATTTTGGCCTCTTTTATTGGTCTTTCATTGATCTGTTTTCATCCATCTTTGTTCTTTGGCCTGCATGGGCCTCCCATCACAGTGGCCTCTCTCATCGCAGAGCACCGGCTCTGGACGCATGCGCCTAGAGCCCTGGCTTGGTAGGGAAATGACCTTGAGTCTCCCACATAGCAGGCACATTCGTTACCATCTCTGAGCCACTGGGGAAGCCCTTTTTAAGTTAAAGATGGAAATAAACATGGCCCTTTAGCCTGGAACATGCGCTTTGCAGTTCTCTACCACTGTCTACTTATGATTGCTTATTATTATTATTATTATTATGCCACAGTTTTGTTTTTGAAGGTATTTGAGTTTGTGATGGGTGACCGACAGGTGATCCAGCATCCTGGTGGTATTCCAAGTTAACACCGCAAAATCCTGTGTTCTGGGAAGCCCTTTGTCTTAAGGCTATGTGGGACAGTGGGTCACCCTGGTTTGTGACTTCTGTTGTGAATCTTGGGTTACTTTGTAGCTGCTTTTCAGTTTAAAGAGAAGGACTATTTTCTGAAATGGAACTTTTCTGCAATTGAAGAAGTTATTTAACAGTGGATAATTCTAAATAATAAATAAGATTAATACATGTTGTGGGTTGCTTGGTTCTTCCATTCTAGGCCTGTGTTTGGTTGCTCCCCACCTTCCCTGCTTATTTGAAAAATAGCAGGTATGAATAAAAATTATTAATGCTGTCAGTAGCTAATGAGTCTCCTTATGTGATAAATTGGACTTACGTTTAGAAATCCATTTAATTTTATTGAGCTAGTTAATAGCTCTTTAACTTCCAGGCACAGAAGCCAGATGTCCCAGTTTTTAAGCTGTATTCCTCTTCTCACTAGATGTGGTAATTTCTTTTTCCTTTGTTAAAAGTGAACAATGATGCAATTTAAATTACACATGTTGAATTTGTTTAAATTTGCGTAAATGTAAATATATCGCCAAATGCGTATCTTCTCTGACTTAATAAATCATATGTGATAGTCAAGAGAAGTCACTCAGATATATTTAATTTAACCAAATCTTTATCAAAGGCAAAAATGAACTGTTATAAAACAGAACCTAATGTGTTTTTTGTTGTTGTTGTTGTAAATTTTGGCCTCTTTTATTGGTCTTTCATTGATCTGTTTTCATCCATCTTTGTTCTTTGGCCTGCATGGGCCTCCCATCACAGTGGCCTCTCTCATCGCAGAGCACCGGCTCTGGACGCATGCGCTCTAGAGCCCTGGCTTGGTAGTTGGACAGATCGGACCAGCTGCTCCACAGCACGTGGGATCTTTCCAGGCCAGGGATCCAACCCGTGTCCCCTGCACTGCAAGGCGGACTCTTTACCCACTGGGCCACCAGAGAAGGCCCAGGACCTAGTGTTTTATTTGCTATTTTTGCTCAGAAAGTTTTATATTTATTTATTTTTAGAAACATTTATTTATTTATATGACTGCCTTGGATCTTAGTTTTGGTAACGGGATCATCGTTGCTTTGGGCGGGCTTCTGTCTGGTTGTGGCAGGTGGGCTGCAGAGTGCGCAGGCTCAGTTGTGGCTTATGAGCTAGTTGCCCCTCAGTACATGCCATTTTCACAGGCAAGGCATCGAAGTCATGCCCCCTGCATTGGCGGGTGAATTTTCTTCCCCAGGGGACCAGCTTAGAAATCCTATTTGTACTTTTAAAGTAGAGGTGGTCATAGTTGATACCTCATGAGTTGTTGGAACATGTGCCAAGAACAGGGTGAGTGAAAATGCTAGTCGTGTCCCGAGGCATGCACTGTAGCCTACCAGGCTCCTCTGCCCATGGGGTTTTCCAGACAAGACTCCTGGAGTGGCGAGCCATGCCACGAGTGTAAGTGGTAGCTATTCCTGCACTGCAAGCTAAATTGCTGTCACTCCCCCTCCCTAATAGTCTGGTAGTGACCTTTCTGGAGCTTTCCAGGGTGACTTAAACTAAGAGGAGGACAATTTAATGGATAAAATTACAGGCCTAAGGGCCACATGATATACTGATTCAGGAAAATGTGCCAAAATAAAGTATAGTCAGACCTTCCCTAAGTCTCCCTGCTCCGTCTTCCACCTAAGCTGACTGAGACCTTCCCTGATTCTCTCTGCTTGGGGCCTGAGGAGCCACAGAGTAGAAGCTGTATTGGTTTATGTGTGTCTGACTATCACTGAACTTGGAAGTCCCAGTAACGTCTTGAATACAGTAGGAACACAGTAAGTGCTGGTTGAATGCATCTGGATATACTTGGAAGAGGAAAGTTCATTATTTGGTGGTAGAGTAACATCTTGTAGGCAGCATTTCTGTATTAAATTTTTGCATAATTGTTTTCTCACCAGGATTTTTTTTATGAAGACATGGACTCTTTGACTCAGATGCTTAGGACTTTGGCTACAGATGGAAATAAGCACCGGGCCAAAGTGGACAAGAGAAAGCAGCGGTCAGTGTTCAGAGACATCCTGAGGGCAGTGGAGGTAGGCCTCTTAATGCTTTAATAGTTACTTTTTTGAAATTAGATTGTTTTAGGACGAACATGTCAGTTGGGTGATTTTGCTGATTGAACTTCACCTTTGACCAAAATAATTTCCTTATTTTAAGACTGAGCAGGTTTTTAACAACAAAAATGAATTTCTTTTTAAACAAAGGAAAATTTAATTCTTAGGTTACACAGGGTTTTTCTTCTTTTTTCATTTTGTTTAATGTTGATAAAGATTCATTGTGATAGAAATGTATTTCACTTTGGTGTACTTGCCATCATTCAGGATCTGGTGCTCAAGAGAAACATATAGTTAGTGTGGTATAAATAGTAAGCAAAGACCTTTGTGAGCTCCTTGAGAAAGCTAGGTGCTGAAAACTGAAATATCAAACCCAGAATATCATTTTCTGTTGCTTGATTCCTTTCTGTAGTCCTCTAACCTGCGTTAGCCTACCTGGAAAATAAATTGATTTAGAAACTTTCAGGGGTTATAGTGTGTGTTTAAGGATAAGTTTCTTTGGTAAACACTATCTGATAGGGCGTTTCTTTCAAGAATAGTAGTGAAGAGTAATTCAATGTGACATGTATATGAAATTTTAGAATGGGAGTTAAAAAAATGCAAAGGCCCCACTCAGATACAGCTTTTAAATGTTCCAGTGAGTCTTAAGTAGCCTGCTTAAGAACAACTCTCTTCATTTTATTTTACGTTAGAAAAAGTAAAACCTAGGGTATAAATTAGTATAGAGGTCCTTTGGGATCTAAGTTTTAGATTATTCCTACCTAAGCTGACTGAGACCTTCCTGATTCTCTCTGCTTGGGGCCTGAGGAGCCACAGAGTAGAAGCTGTATTGGTTTATGTGTGTCTGACTATCACTGAACTTGGAAGTCCCAGTAACGCTTGAATACAGTAGGAACACAGTAAGTGCTGGTTGAATGCATCTGGATATACTTGGAAGAGGAAAGTTCATTATTTGGTGGTAGAGTAACATCTTGTAGGCAGCATTTCTGTATTAAATTTTTGCATAATTGTTTTCTCACCAGGATTTTTTTTATGAAGACATGGACTCTTTGACTCAGATGCTTAGGACTTTGGCTACAGATGGAAATAAGCACCGGGCCAAAGTGGACAAGAGAAAGCAGCGGTCAGTGTTCAGAGACATCCTGAGGGCAGTGGAGGTAGGCCTCTTAATGCTTTAATAGTTACTTTTTTGAAATTAGATTGTTTTAGGACGAACATGTCAGTTGGGTGATTTTGCTGATTGAACTTCACCTTTGACCAAAATAATTTCCTTATTTTAAGACTGAGCAGGTTTTTAACAACAAAAATGAATTTCTTTTTAAACAAAGGAAAATTTAATTCTTAGGTTACACAGGGTTTTTCTTCTTTTTTCATTTTGTTTAATGTTGATAAAGATTCATTGTGATAGAAATGTATTTCACTTTGGTGTACTTGCCATCATTCAGGATCTGGTGCTCAAGAGAAACATATAGTTAGTGTGGTATAAATAGTAAGCAAAGACCTTTGTGAGCTCCTTGAGAAAGCTAGGTGCTGAAAACTGAAATATCAAACCCAGAATATCATTTTCTGTTGCTTGATTCCTTTCTGTAGTCCTCTAACCTGCGTTAGCCTACCTGGAAAATAAATTGATTTAGAAACTTTCAGGGGTTATAGTGTGTGTTTAAGGATAAGTTTCTTTGGTAAACACTATCTGATAGGGCGTTTCTTTCAAGAATAGTAGTGAAGAGTAATTCAATGTGACATGTATATGAAATTTTAGAATGGGAGTTAAAAAAATGCAAAGGCCCCACTCAGATACAGCTTTTAAATGTTCCAGTGAGTCTTAAGTAGCCTGCTTAAGAACAACTCTCTTCATTTTATTTTACGTTAGAAAAAGTAAAACCTAGGGTATAAATTAGTATAGAGGTCCTTTGGGATCTAAGTTTTTAGATTATGCTAATGCTAATTGCATTATGGTAATATTTTATATTTACTAAGGTAAATTTATTTAAAATAAAGAATTAAAAAATAAATAAATAAAATGGACAACAGTGGAAAAAAAAAAGAAAAATAGGGAAAAAAACCCCTAACTTGAGCAAATATACATACATACTAAGCATTGATATTGTTGGTCTTATAGTTAGTGTGGTAATGTCCCCAAATTAAGCAAACTGTTTTCTTTAGTGAATTTAGGAATAAACTATTCCTATATTTGGATTCTGTAGCCTCCAAAAGCTAAAATAATGACATGTCCTAATTTTCTGGGTCTGGTTTCAGATTTACTGTCTTTTTGCATGCTGTCTGGGTAACAGGTTTTAAGGGTCAGTAGGATCCAACAGACCTAGTTGACAGAACTCTCAGCCCAGGCCTGTGATGCAGAAAGTACTGACTCTCCTGAGAAAGATACACGTGAAATCTCAA
Source organism: Tragulus kanchil (assembly GCA_022376925.1). Lineage (NCBI taxonomy): Eukaryota > Metazoa > Chordata > Mammalia > Artiodactyla > Tragulidae > Tragulus > Tragulus kanchil. The sequence goes on from JAIOJX010000030.1 coordinate 73,620,942, forward strand.
TGTGCGCTAGTTTTAACAGGCCTCTTGTCTCCTCCCTCTGTCCCCCACGCCACTGCTGTTAATAAACATGAAAGCTGTCCTTTGACCATATAATTTTCTTGTCTGGTAACTTCCCTCCCAGGCTTTCCCCACCCTCTCCTCTTCAGGATTTCTGTTCCTTCTCTGCCGTTTGACTGGTCCCTGTTCGTTCAGCCCGACTTCAGTATACATGCCTATCCTCAGAGCCTTGCTCAGTGATCTTGTTTCTTTTATTATATTGAAACCTAGCTTTCTTTGAAAGACTGCTTCCTTGGTGAATCTTTTAAACAAAGGTTGTTAAGTTGCTGCAGAGAATTGTCCATTTGGTTGTGGTTATTGTTGCTACACCATTTACTTTTTTTGTTTTTTTTTTTAATTCTTTATTTTAAAGGTTTTACAGAGTTTTGTTGTTCATAGACATGTATGTTCCCAGATCAGTCATATGCATAACCCTGGTCCCCACCCCTCCGGACCATCGCCCCATGCCATTGTAAGCACTCCTATTCCCTTAGCACAATGACAATGGCTATCTTTTCCACACATGACAGTATAGTTTTCCATGTTACTCCCTCCATGCCTCCCCCTCCCTATTTCTTCCCCACAATGTCCATATGTCTGTGCTCTGTCTGTTTTTCCATGAGTTCACTGCATGTGTTACAAAGACCATCCTACTAGATTCCATATATGTGTGTTAGTATACTGTATTTGTCTTTCTCTTTTTGGCTTGTTTCACTTTTTATGATAGGTTCTAAAGCCAGCCACTTCATTAGGACTGAGTCTTCTGCATTTCTTTTAACAGCTGAGTAGTATTCCATTGTATATATGTACCAGAGCTTCTGTATCCATTCATTCGTCGATGGACACCTAGGTTGCTTCCATGTTCTGGCTATTGTATAGAGAGCTGCAATGAACATTGGGGTACAGGTGCTTCTTTCAGTTTTGATTTCATCAGGATATAAGCCTGATAGTGGGATTGCTGGGTCATAGGGTGCTTCTATTTTTAGTTTTTTAAGGAATCTCCATACTGTCTTCCATAGAGGCTGTATCGATTTACATTCCCACCAGCAATGCAAGAGGGTTCCCTTTTCTCCGCACCCTCTCCAGCATTTATTGTATGCAGATTTTTTGAAGATGGCAATTCTGACGGGTGTGATGTGGTATCTCATTGTAGTTTTAATTTGCATTTCCCTAATAATAAGCGAGGTTGAGCATCGTGTTTTTGGGCCATCTGTATGTTCTCTTTGGAGAGGCGTCTCTTTAGATCTTTTTCCCATTTTTTGATTGGGTTGTTCGTTTTTCCTGTGCTGAGTTGTCTGAGTTGCTTGTAGATTTTGGAGATGAATTCTTTGTCTGTTGTTTCATTTGCTATGATTTTCTCCCACTCTGTGGGGTGTCTGTTCAGCTTTTTTGTAATTTCTTTTGCTGTACAAAAGCTTTTAAGTTTCATGAGGTCCCACATGTTCATTTTTCTTAGGTGGGTCAGAGAAGATCTTGCTTCACCATTTACTTTTCATCTGAAAACTCATTTTGAAGTTCATGTATTAAATGGTAATACATTGGGTGCATTGACATTGTTTCAGTTCCATTATAGTGCTTAAGCAATAGAATTATACTTTTAAGGAAAAATGGAGACCAGAGGAATAGTCAAAAAGCAGGAAGCAGCAGAGCTGGAATTTGAGCCCACTGTACTGTGCTCTCTGAACAGGGCCAGAAGTGAGGGAATGAAGTGTTGACCAGATCTGTCACCTAGGAGGTCAGTAGTGACCTTTGTAAGAGCAGCTTCAGTAGAATGATGGCAGAAAACCAGGTTGAAGTGGATTGAAAAGTGAGTGGGATGTGAAAAAGTGGAGGTGGTGTGTGGGAGCATCGGTTATTTAAATGCTAGAGACAGTTTATGGGAAAAGGATTCAGTGGAGAAAGTGATTGAAAACATAAGTGAAACATAAGTGAGGCGTTGAATAATTAGCCTTGAATTGAGGAGGAGGACCTGTACGATTTAGGAGAGAGGAATAGGTAAGGATACACATGAGTTAACAGAGAGTTCTTTCCTGGTGTCTCTATAAGAAATGCTAGAAATAATAGAATTCTGCTGTTCTGTTGTCGTTGTTTTGAGCTGTTGTAACAGATCAGGCACTCTAGATACTTTACATGGTTACATCTCTAATAATTCTCTGGTAGATGTATAGATAGCCCCATTTTACAGACAGTGGAACAGACCCAAAGAGGTTAAGTTACTTGCCAAAGTCACAAGCCAGGAGTGGCACATCCACGTGAGTCTAGAGTTCACATTCTTTTCTATTGTGTAAGATTCCTGTGTCTGCTGAGGGAGCTGGGGACTAAATAGACGTGGGGGAGGTGATTGGAGTGGTCCTGCCCAGTCAAGTCGCCTTCCTTTGTTTCTCCTGTCTTGGAAATCAGCTCGTCGCTTCCTGGTTGTGTGTGTCTGCTCAGTCCTGTCTGGCCTCACAGGTTGTAGCCCACCAGACCCCTCTGGCCGTGGGATTTCCCAGGCAAGGATACTGGAGTGGGTTGCCGTTTCCTCCTCTAGGGGATCTTTCTGACCCAGGGATTGAACCTGTGTCTCTTTTGTCTGCTGCATTGGCGGGTGGTTTCTTTTACCACTGTTGCCACCTGCGTTACTCTTCCATATTCATGATTCATCAAAGTATGAAGCAGCCCTTTGTTTTTGTCTCAGGTTCTGTCACCATTCTGGGCTTCTTCTCTTACTCAGAACACTCCATCCTGTATTTGTTCTTATTTCCATTTCACTTCCACCACTGCCCCATCTCCTCGCATGCTTATACTTTAGAAATTATCTCCTGGCAAAGTTATTCCGTCTCTGACATCTTAAATGTTACCTCACATTTTCTTAATAAGGATCCTCATAGGCCCCTGGAAGCCTCTAGTTGCTCATCCTCTTTTTTTTGTTGGTCTGTTAACACTGTTTGTCTTCACTTCCTTTCCTAGATTTCTGTTTCCCCGATTTCACCACTGGCTTGCGGCGGCATCTTTCTAACTTGTCTTATAACCCTCCCCACCCCCAATCCTAAACCAATAACAAGCACCCGAGTTTTCCAGCAAGTTTGTTGAGTGCTTTTGAAATTAAAAACCACTTATAACAAGGTAGTTTTGCCTTTAATATTTATCCAAACTTAGTTGTACCTTCAGTCTACTGCAGCTAGACAAGTTCTGTACCCTTAATGTGCGATAGTGCTTCCACTTTCTAGTCTTTTCATGTTTCAGGGATGGAGGTCTTGGTCTAAACCATGCTATTCATTTCAGTATGTATATGTCCATTTAGAAATGGTGTTTTTGTGGGATCTCTTTAGCATCATTTCGGTTCCTCTTACAATTTTTATTCTTCTATTGGCTAGGAACGAGATTTTCCAACAGAAACTGTTAAATTTGGTCCTGAACGCATGTATATTGATTGCTGGGTCAAAAAACATACGTATGACACCTTTAAGGAGGTGCTTGGATCCGGGATGCAGTACCACTTGCAGGTAAGCGGGTAACATTCTATATGTTTGCTTTTAAACTAGGCAGCAGGGTTTTTTTTTTAATTATTATTTTTGACTTTTTACCTTTACAGAGTTTTGTTGTTTACAGATATGTATAATCCTAGATTAGTCATATATATATATCTATGGCTCCCTCCCTCCTCTACCACCTCCGACTCCCCTCCCCTATCCCACCCCTCCAGGCCATCATCGCACAGCACCCCTGCAGGATCCCCTATTCCCACAGTGCAATGACAATAACTGTCTTTTTCACATATGGTAGTATAGGTTTCCCTGTTACTTAGGGAGCAGTTTTTTTTTTTTTTTAATTTTTTAAAAAGATTTATTTATTTATTTATTTTGGGCAGGGGTCAGGTTGGGGAGGGAGGGGAGCAGGCGGGCCACTTCTATTGGTCTTTCATTTCTCTATTTTCATCCGTCTTTGTTCTTTGGCTCCTGTGGGCCTCCCATTGCGGTGGCATCTGTCGCTGTCGTTGCAGAGCGCTGGCTCTGGGCGCATGCGCTCCAGAGCTAGGGAGCAGTTTTGAGTGAACCTCATTTCACTGCCTTTTGAAGTTAGTTTGAATATATGGACTGTTGTAACATATATTATGCACAATAGCAAATTTATTTTTGCAAGTTAAGGTGACTTAAACGAGTTTTCCAGCAAGTTTGTTGAGTGCTTTTGAAATTAAAAACCACTTATAACAAGGTAGTTTTGCCTTTAATATTTATCCAAACTTAGTTGTACCTTCAGTCTACTGCAGCTAGACAAGTTCTGTACCCTTAATGTGCGATAGTGCTTCCACTTTCTAGTCTTTTCATGTTTCAGGGATGGAGGTCTTGGTCTAAACCATGCTATTCATTTCAGTATGTATATGTCCATTTAGAAATGGTGTTTTTGTGGGATCTCTTTAGCATCATTTCGGTTCCTCTTACAATTTTTATTCTTCTATTGGCTAGGAACGAGATTTTCCAACAGAAACTGTTAAATTTGGTCCTGAACGCATGTATATTGATTGCTGGGTCAAAAAACATACGTATGACACCTTTAAGGAGGTGCTTGGATCCGGGATGCAGTACCACTTGCAGGTAAGCGGGTAACATTCTATATGTTTGCTTTTAAACTAGGCAGCAGGGTTTTTTTTTTAATTATTATTTTTGACTTTTTACCTTTACAGAGTTTTGTTGTTTACAGATATGTATAATCCTAGATTAGTCATATATATATATCTATGGCTCCCTCCCTCCTCTACCACCTCCGACTCCCCTCCCCTATCCCACCCCTCCAGGCCATCATCGCACAGCACCCCTGCAGGATCCCCTATTCCCACAGTGCAATGACAATAACTGTCTTTTTCACATATGGTAGTATAGGTTTCCCTGTTACTTAGGGAGCAGTTTTTTTTTTTTTTTAATTTTTTAAAAAGATTTATTTATTTATTTATTTTGGGCAGGGGTCAGGTTGGGGAGGGAGGGGAGCAGGTGGGCCACTTCTATTGGTCTTTCATTTCTCTATTTTCATCCGTCTTTGTTCTTTGGCTCCTGTGGGCCTCCCATTGCGGTGGCATCTGTCGTCTGTCGTTGCAGAGCGCTGGCTCTGGGCGCATGCGCTCCAGAGCTAGGGAGCAGTTTTGAGTGAACCTCATTTCACTGCCTTTTGAAGTTAGTTTGAATATATGGACTGTTGTAACATATATTATGCACAATAGCAAATTTATTTTTGCAAGTTAAGGTGACTAGATATGAAACTATTTGTTTTTGTGTAGTGTAACCTGGTGGGGCCTCTCTCTTTTACTGTTGAAGCACTATTGACATCTTTGTAAGAAAGCAAATAGTTTGACAGAGCTTTCTTTTTTTTTTTTTTTTAATATTTATTTATTTGACTGTGCTGGGTCTTAGTTGCAGTACGTGGGATCTAGCTCCCTGAGCAGGGCTTGAACCCAGGCCTCCTGCATTGGAAGCCAGGAGTCTTAGCCACTGGGCCACCAGAGAAGTCCCTGACAGAGCTTTCTTAAATTCAGGGCATTGGAAAACAACTTGGTTTCAAGAGAAACAAAAAATTAGTGACTTACATTCATATTCATATGCTCCACATAACTTGCATTAACCAGAATTCTGTCTATGTAGAAAGAAAAATGAGCAGATATTTAATACTGAGCCTTAATACCTTTTTCTTTTATTTAAGTCAAATGAATTCCTTCGCAATGTATTTGAACTTGGACCCCCAGTGATGCTTGATGCTGCAGCATTGAAGACAATGAAGATTTCTCGTTTTGAAAGGGTAGGCGTGGTTTTTATTTTCAGTAGAACTGAATGCACAGAAGTGGAGCCAAAGCTTTACTTCTGCCAGGTGATAGATATTTAGCTATATCGGTGTATTCTGTTTATAGTTCTCTATGGTGTTTCAGACAGAGAGTAGCTACACTAAAAGTATAGAAATGTTACTCCATTTAAAGAATGGATGGTTAACAACGAAAAATTTTTATTTAACATTTCAAAAATCCTTATTGTTTTTTACTAAGGTAGAATTCATATAACATAACATAAAGTATACAATTCAGTGGCATTTAATACACTTAGAGTTGGCACAACCATCCCCGCTGTCTAGTTATCAAATATTTTCATCACCTCAAAAGGAAGTAGGTCCATTTAGTATTCACTCTCTGTTCCCTTCTCTTTCTTCCCAGCTGCTGACAATCACTAACATGCAGTCTTTCTCTGTGGATTTACCTATTCTAGATATTTCACACACACAGTATCATATAATGTGACCTTTTGTGACTTTTTTTTTAACTTAGCATAATATTGCCAGGGTTCATCCATGTTGTAGCGTGGTCAGTACTTTAGTCCTTTTGGTGGCTGAATAATCTTCCATTGTATGGTTACACCACGTGTTTATCTGTTCACTAGCTTGTGGCCATTGACTTTACAGCCTTTTAAATCGTGCTGCTCTGAACATCCACATATAACACATTTCTGTTAGCCTACCTGTTTTCATTTCTTTTTGGTATATACGTAGGAGTGGAGTTGCACAGTCATGTGGTAATTCTGTTGTTTAAGGAAGCATAGAAATTTTTTACAATGGTTGCAGTACCTTTTACATTACCACTAGAAGTATGAGAGTTCAAATTTTGACATTCTTACCATCCTTGTTTTTATTTTCATTTTAAATTACCATCATCCTAGTGGGTATGAATTATTAAAATGTGTGTTTATAAAGTCTTTATGCTTAATCATTTTGATGGGCATATAACTGTTGCATTTTAAAACTATTCTTAATAAATACTAATTTTTTTTTTTTTTTAAAGATTTATTTATTTTGGGCGGGGTTGGGGAGGGAGGGGAGCGGGCGGGCCACTTCCATTGGTCTTTCATTTCTCTATTTTCATCCGTCTTTGTTCTTTGGCTCCTGTGGGCCTTCCATCGCGGTGGCGTCTGTCGTTGCAGAGCGCTGGCTCTGGGCTCATGCGCTCCAGAGCTCTGGCTCGGTAATTGGACACATCAGTCCAGCCGCTCCGCGGCACGTGGGATCTTCCCAGGCCAGGGATCAAACCGGCGCCCCTTGCACTGCAAGGCGGTGTCCTTATCCACTGGACCACCAGGGGAAGCCCAATACTAATATTTTTACATATCTTATTCTTTGGGTTATTTCTTGGAGGAAGTCTTTTCATGAGACTATAGGGCTTGATTATGATTTTTGGAGATGCATTGTCAAATAACCTTCCAAAATTATTGTTGTTTTAACTCATAAGTATACAATTCAGTGGCATTTAATACACTTAGAGTTGGCACAACCATCCGCTGTCTAGTTATCAAATATTTTCATCACCTCAAAAGGAAGTAGGTCCATTTAGTATTCACTCTCTGTTCCCTTCTCTTTCTTCCCAGCTGCTGATTTACCTTTTTATTCTAGATATTTCACACACACAGTATCATATAATGTGACCTTTTGTGACTTTTTTTTTAACTTAGCATAATATTGCCAGGGTTCATCCATGTTGTAGCGTGGTCAGTACTTTAGTCCTTTTGGTGGCTGAATAATCTTCCATTGTATGGTTACACCACGTGTTTATCTGTTCACTAGCTTGTGGCCATTGACTTTACAGCCTTTTAAATCGTGCTGCTCTGAACATCCACATATAACACATTTCTGTTAGCCTACCTGTTTTCATTTCTTTTTGGTATATACGTAGGAGTGGAGTTGCACAGTCATGTGGTAATTCTGTTGTTTAAGGAAGCATAGAAATTTTTTACAATGGTTGCAGTACCTTTTACATTACCACTAGAAGTATGAGAGTTCAAATTTTGACATTCTTACCATCCTTGTTTTTATTTTCATTTTAAATTACCATCATCCTAGTGGGTATGAATTATTAAAATGTGTGTTTATAAAGTCTTTATGCTTAATCATTTTGATGGGCATATAACTGTTGCATTTTAAAACTATTCTTAATAAATACTAATTTTTTTTTTTTTTTTAAAGATTTATTTATTTTGGGCGGGGTTGGGGAGGGAGGGGAGCGGGCGGGCCACTTCCATTGGTCTTTCATTTCTCTATTTTCATCCGTCTTTGTTCTTTGGCTCCTGTGGGCCTTCCATCGCGGTGGCGTCTGTCGTTGCAGAGCGCTGGCTCTGGGCTCATGCGCTCCAGAGCTCTGGCTCGGTAATTGGACACATCAGTCCAGCCGCTCCGCGGCACGTGGGATCTTCCCAGGCCAGGGATCAAACCGGCGCCCCTTGCACTGCAAGGCGGTGTCCTTATCCACTGGACCACCAGGGGAAGCCCAATACTAATATTTTTACATATCTTATTCTTTGGGTTATTTCTTGGAGGAAGTCTTTTCATGAGACTATAGGGCTTGATTATGATTTTTGGAGATGCATTGTCAAATAACCTTCCAAAATTATTGTTGTTTTTAATTATTTTCAGTGTTGAGTGAATGCATGTAGCTATTACACATATATTTGACAGCACTGGGTTTTTTTATTATTATTACTAAAATTTGGGGGGTGTGCTGAGTCTTTATTGCAGTGTGTGGGCTTAGTCGTTGCTCATGGCCTGTGGGATCTTAGTTCCCCAAACAGAGATCAAACTCACATCCTCTGCACTAGAAGGCAGATTCTTAACCACTGGATCACCAGGGAAGTCCCAGCAGCATTGGGTTTTATAATTTTAAAAATTACTAGTTTGAATAAAACCTTGTGATATTTTCCCTGTTATTTTACTTAACAGAAAAGTTGGGTCGTTTTTCACATTAATTCTTGATTTGTCTTTTCCTTGATCAAAATAACTATCGTGTGTTAGTTGCTCTGTTGTGTCCAGCTCTATGAGATCCCATGGACTGTAGCTCTCCAGGCTTTTCTGTCTGTGGAATTCTAGAATACTGGAGCAGGTTGCCATTGCCTTCTCCGAAAAATAAAGATCTTTATTTTTAAATAAATATTGATGTACTTTAAGAAATTTTAAAAATTTTTCTTGATATTTTATGTCTGAGTATTTTTTCATAGAGTCATAATGAACTGTCATGTGTTAATTTTCCCCCTCATTCTTTGTGGGTGTTTTATTTCTTTCCCATGTGAGTTTTCCTCTCTTTTTCTCTTACTTTATAAGAATATCTGAAACCTTACTTGCTCTCATGTATTTTCCTTCTTTCCATTTCAGCATTTATATAATTCTGCAGCCTTCAAAGCTCGAACGAAAGCTCGAAGCAAATGTCGAGATAAGAGAGCAGATGTTGGAGAATTCTTCTAGATTTTTAGCATTTGAAGATCACTTGCTAATTTCCTTTTTTAAAATGTAATTTCCTAATGTATTTAATCTCTGGAGACAGTTTTTATCTTGGGTCAACAGATAGTTATTGTTATAGGGCTTGTATTATAATTTAATGTACATAGTATTGCAGATGGTAAGTTCTAATCATTGAATATTCTTTGTATATATAATCAGTAAACATGAATAAAGTGTTTGTAATGTTTGGTCATTTTCTGTTTATGAAAGAAGCAAAAATATGTTATTTCACTTGATTTCATGATGAGAAAAACCATTAGCCAAGGTTAAATTTCTTACACTGCAGTTGTTAAAAATGTTGATTATAATGATATAACTATACAAAGTTTTTAACTTAAGCTCTTAACAGATGAGTTCTGAATACAATTTGGGGAGCTGCTATTATTTTCAATTTTAAATGGAACCTAATAATTTTGCCACTAGATCAACAAAGGGAATTGCACCATGAGACCTTCCAGCTGCACTTAGAGGCTCTTCGGTCTGCCTGTTGTTCATAATAAATGAGTATACACCGGAAAAGCTGCTAACCTTGACCACTGAAGGCAGTAACACTAATTTTATATGCTTTTTTATTTTAAAAATAGAAGAAACATTTATGAGTTTGATGTACAGAGTTCTAAATGATGAAGTGGAGTAGGATGAAATTTGAAATAAAAATGCATGTCATTGCATTCAGTGCTTTAAGAATGTGTCCAGCTCTATGAGATCCCATGGACTGTAGCTCTCCAGGCTTTTCTGTCTGTGGAATTCTAGAATACTGGAGCAGGTTGCCATTGCCTTCTCCGAAAAATAAAGATCTTTATTTTTAAATAAATATTGATGTACTTTAAGAAATTTTAAAAATTTTTCTTGATATTTTATGTCTGAGTATTTTTTCATAGAGTCATAATGAACTGTCATGTGTTAATTTTCCCCCTCATTCTTTGTGGGTGTTTTATTTCTTTCCCATGTGAGTTTTCCTCTCTTTTTCTCTTACTTTATAAGAATATCTGAAACCTTACTTGCTCTCATGTATTTTCCTTCTTTCCATTTCAGCATTTATATAATTCTGCAGCCTTCAAAGCTCGAACGAAAGCTCGAAGCAAATGTCGAGATAAGAGAGCAGATGTTGGAGAATTCTTCTAGATTTTTAGCATTTGAAGATCACTTGCTAATTTCCTTTTTTAAAATGTAATTTCCTAATGTATTTAATCTCTGGAGACAGTTTTTATCTTGGGTCAACAGATAGTTATTGTTATAGGGCTTGTATTATAATTTAATGTACATAGTATTGCAGATGGTAAGTTCTAATCATTGAATATTCTTTGTATATATAATCAGTAAACATGAATAAAGTGTTTGTAATGTTTGGTCATTTTCTGTTTATGAAAGAAGCAAAAATATGTTATTTCACTTGATTTCATGATGAGAAAAACCATTAGCCAAGGTTAAATTTCTTACACTGCAGTTGTTAAAAATGTTGATTATAATGATATAACTATACAAAGTTTTTAACTTAAGCTCTTAACAGATGAGTTCTGAATACAATTTGGGGAGCTGCTATTATTTTCAATTTTAAATGGAACCTAATAATTTTGCCACTAGATCAACAAAGGGAATTGCACCATGAGACCTTCCAGCTGCACTTAGAGGCTCTTCGGTCTGCCTGTTGTTCATAATAAATGAGTATACACCGGAAAAGCTGCTAACCTTGACCACTGAAGGCAGTAACACTAATTTTATTTGCTGTATTAGATCTTGTGCTCTTTATTTTGAAATAAAAATGTTTTCACACTAACAATGCTTCTTTTCTAATAGAAGAAACATTTATGAGTTTGATGTACAGAGTTCTAAATGATGAAGTGGAGTAGGGAGAGTGAAACAACTTTGAAAGTAACTTACATGAAAAAATATAGCAGCATGTCATTGACATTCCAGTTGCTTTTAAGACCATTGCTTCTTGGTTGCCCCCAAGGTGATTTTTTTTCTTTTTTCTTTTTTTTTTACTTTATGGGAATTTGAGCATTTTGAAGATGCATTAGGATTTTTTTATTATTAAACTTTGTTAAAATTACTTTGCACATGTTGTACCTGCATTTTAGAACTCACAGGTTTCTTTCTTTATATTACTGCAGCAAGCAGTGATAAGAGGGGTGAAGGGAGCATGTAGAGAAGGACCAGAACCCAAGAGGTGTTTTTTTCTGAACTGGTCTTCCTCTACCACATGTTCAGCCCCTCCTGGAAGGTCTGATCCACCGCCTATTGGCTGCCTCATGGAGTTGTTAACTGCTCTTGGGAGGGAGATTTCCATCCCTCAGATAATAATACAATGGAAAACAGACTTGGAATCTGGAACCTGGGGATGTATGTTGTCACCTCTTTATATGCCAGGTAGTTTAGGACCATGGAAAAGAAACTGTAATTAGTATTTTTTTCTAAATTTTTGATTTTCTATGTTTTTTAGAATATTAATGAATTTTTATTAAACCATTGTGTGGTGGTGATTTATTCTCTTAATCCTTTAGTCTGACTTTTGGACCCCATGAACTATAAGTACACCAGGCTTCTCTGTCCATGGGATTTCCCAGGCAAGAATACTGGAATGGGTTGCCATTTTCTTCTCCAGGGGATCGGTCCTAACCAGGGATTGAACCTGGTCTCCTGCATTGCAGGTGGAGCCACCAGAGATGAATAGGCATCAGTGGGTTTTTTTTTGGGGGGGGGAGGGCTGTTCTGGGTTTTCACTGTTGCCACAGGCTCTTCTCTAGTTGCAGGGAATGGGGGCTACTTTCTGGTTGAGGTGAGCAGGCTTCTTGTTGCAGTGACCTTTCTTGTGGAACTAGGGCTCATGGGCTTCAGTAGCTCAGCACATCGGCTCAGTAGTCGCAGCTTTGAGGCTCTTGAACACAGGCCTCAATAGTTGTGACTCACAGGCTTAGTTGCTCTGCAGCATGTGGCATCTTCCTGTTGCAGTGACATCTTCCTGTTGCAGTGACACTTCTTGCTGTGGAACTTGGGCTCTAGGGCACACGGGCTTCAATAGTTGTGGCTCATAGGCTCAATAGTTGGGGCTCTGAGTCTGTAGAACACTGACTCAATAGTTGGGGCTTAGTTGCTCCGCAGTATGTCGGATTCTTTTGGAGTAGGGATTGAACTCCTAAGTTGGCGGGCAAACTCTTTACTACTGAGCTACCAGGGAAGCACTGGACAGAGTTTTATTACTTCAAGGCATATAAGTAAATTAGCTTCCTGCTCTATCTTTTCCCATTTCTCAGGAGGCATTTCATTTCAGCCTTTGGTTTTTCCCTAGCATCTTGATTTTAGATTTCTAAGTAATGTGCTTATACAGCTATTTCTTTTATTTGATAAGTAAGGGTTGCTACCTTTTTACTTCTTTCTCTCCTCTCCTTTTTTCTTTTTTTTCTAAATCAGCATCATTATTTGTGTTACAGTGAGCACATTTCATTTCTGAACCAGATGGTTTCCTGTACTTATATTTCCATTCTCATAGGACATCTTGGTTTTATACACAAAGCACTAACTCTTCCAAAACAGTCCCAATAAATTTGTGAAACTCCTCTTTAATCTGCCACGTGGTCAAAGCCCAACAGAATATTGAATTCTTGTTATTTCAGTCTAGACTAACTCTCTCTCTGAGTGTACAGCTGTTGCATTCAGATCATTTATTCTCTTAATCCTTTAGTCTGACTTTTGGACCCCATGAACTATAAGTACACCAGGCTTCTCTGTCCATGGGATTTCCCAGGCAAGAATACTGGAATGGGTTGCCATTTTCTTCTCAGGGGATCGGTCCTAACCAGGGATTGAACCTGGTCTCCTGCATTGCAGGTGGAGCCACCAGAGATGAATAGGCATCAGTGGGTTTTTTTTTGGGGGGGGGAGGGCTGTTCTGGGTTTTCACTGTTGCCACAGGCTCTTCTCTAGTTGCAGGGAATGGGGGCTACTTTCTGGTTGAGGTGAGCAGGCTTCTTGTTGCAGTGACCTTTCTTGTGGAACTAGGGCTCATGGGCTTCAGTAGCTCAGCACATCGGCTCAGTAGTCGCAGCTTTGAGGCTCTTGAACACAGGCCTCAATAGTTGTGACTCACAGGCTTAGTTGCTCTGCAGCATGTGGCATCTTCCTGTTGCAGTGACATCTTCCTGTTGCAGTGACACTTCTTGCTGTGGAACTTGGGCTCTAGGGCACACGGGCTTCAATAGTTGTGGCTCATAGGCTCAATAGTTGGGGCTCTGAGTCTGTAGAACACTGACTCAATAGTTGGGGCTTAGTTGCTCCGCAGTATGTCGGATTCTTTTGGAGTAGGGATTGAACTCCTAAGTTGGCGGGCAAACTCTTTACTACTGAGCTACCAGGGAAGCACTGGACAGAGTTTTATTACTTCAAGGCATATAAGTAAATTAGCTTCCTGCTCTATCTTTTCCCATTTCTCAGGAGGCATTTCATTTCAGCCTTTGGTTTTTCCCTAGCATCTTGATTTTAGATTTCTAAGTAATGTGCTTATACAGCTATTTCTTTTATTTGATAAGTAAGGGTTGCTACCTTTTTACTTCTTTCTCTCCTCTCCTTTTTTCTTTTTTTTCTAAATCAGCATCATTATTTGTGTTACAGTGAGCACATTTCATTTCTGAACCAGATGGTTTCCTGTACTTATATTTCCATTCTCATAGGACATCTTGGTTTTATACACAAAGCACTAACTCTTCCAAAACAGTCCCAATAAATTTGTGAAACTCCTCTTTAATCTGCCACGTGGTCAAAGCCCAACAGAATATTGAATTCTTGTTATTTCAGTCTAGACTAACCTCTCTCTTCTGAGTGTACAGCTGTTGCCTTAGACTTCAGCATCCTGGGATTTGTTTCCTACTCGAGTTGGATTCCACATTTGGACCCCTTGTCTTTCTTATTAGATTACTTTCATGTTAAACTGGAACTCTTTCTTTAGTAACTTCTGGGAATGAGAGTGTGGGAGGTCAGTTATTTTGAGACTACATGCCTGACAGGTATTTTGGCTTGGTATATGAAATTCTAGATAAAAACCAAATTCAGGGTTTCGAAGGCATTGCCTTACTGTCTTCTAATTAAAAGTGCTGCCACAATACGTGATGTGGTTTTCATTTCTGATTTTTTTCTTTGTTTTGTTCTTCGAATCTCTGCTGTCCTAAAATTAGTGAAATGGGTGGTGCTGTGCTTTGGTGGACTGGCGATCTGGAAAATACTAAGTTCTTGACACCACCCTCCAGGTCATATGCACATACACACTGTTTTTGATCTGGAACTCCCATGAGATGTTAGAGCTTCTAGATTGAGCCTCTGGCCACCTTTTTCGTTCTGGGAGAGATTTTAACAGTCTTTCTATTGCATTATATTTTTGGCCAACATGGACTTACCTGCCTGTATTTAGCTCTATACTTCACTATTGCCTCCAGTTCCTGAGCCTGCCTGAATTCTGCGGGTTCCATCATTCACTCAGCAGTGATGGTCCTCTAGAGGTCTGCTAAGGTAGGTACCAACCTTTCTCTCCTTCCCATATTTGATACATTTGCTGAGGTCTAGCTCAGTATTGTTTCCTCCTGTTTTTATTGTATGGCTCTATAATTTTTTTCTGCCCCTTTTTTTAACTGCGGTTTTGGGAGAATGAAGAGGTAAGCAAGGGTTAATTGTGTATGTATAGATGGGTGCCTTTTTCTTCATGAAATTGATGAGTAGTTGCTAGACAGGATAACTAGGGATTCAGTGTGAAAGTGGTTCAGTTTTCTTCAGAGCAGTAAAATGGTGTATGATGGACCAATTTATTCCTTGATAGTGGTTAATCTTGCTGGCTAGAAGGAGTTTAAAATGGTTCCTGCCTAGCAAGTTCTTTAAGGTTTAGTCATTCATTTTGAATCGAGTCTTTGATAGCATGTGATTTAATATCCTGGGAATGAGATACAAAATTTTAAGGAAAAAGTGAAATAGTTGAAAATATCCCCAAATTGATCAATTCGTATGAGCATACCTATTTTTTGACTCAGAAGTCTTCTGGGTGTGACCTTTTAGATACACAATAGATAAAATGAAGTAGGTTGTCTTGCTTTGCTTTTAAGTGGTTCTCCAAAAGTTTTGTTTTGTTTTGTTTTTTTAATTATTGCTTTATTTGTCTTAATTTGGCTGCACTGGGTCTTAGTTGTGGCATGTGGGATCTAGTTCCCTGACCAGGGATCGAAGCTGGGCCCCCTGTATTAGAAGCACAGAGTCTTAACCACTGGACTACCAGGGAAGTCCCATCCTAAAGTCTAAACTGGTTGTACACCATGAAAAACATCTCATCCCCCTCGCTGGTTGAATCCAGACTTTGGTGTGAGGAATTGTTTAATTTCCATTTTCCCTGTCCTTCATGGGGAAAAGGGGTGACTAATAGTTCAAGGGTTAGGTTTACAGGAGAGAGATAAACATATAATCTGTTCAAAATGAGGCTCTTATTTTTTTGAATAGATGGTTTAAAAACAGATCAGGTACCTGGGAGATTAAAGCTGAACACAATTAAAATAGCAAACATTCTCATTTTTTCAAGAAAGGTTACATAACTTTTAGTGTATTGTGTGCATCTGAGAAAACAGTTACTGAAAAATGAACATAGGTTTTTCATCATTCACTCAGCAGTGATGGTCCTCTAGAGGTCTGCTAAGGTAGGTACCAACCTTTCTCTCCTTCCCATATTTGTCTTTAGGCTCAGTATTGTTTCCTCCTGTTTTTATTGTATGGCTCTATAATTTTTTTCTGCCCCTTTTTTTAACTGCGGTTTTGGGAGAATGAAGAGGTAAGCAAGGGTTAATTGTGTATGTATAGATGGGTGCCTTTTTCTTCATGAAATTGATGAGTAGTTGCTAGACAGGATAACTAGGGATTCAGTGTGAAAGTGGTTCAGTTTTCTTCAGAGCAGTAAAATGGTGTATGATGGACCAATTTATTCCTTGATAGTGGTTAATCTTGCTGGCTAGAAGGAGTTTAAAATGGTTCCTGCCTAGCAAGTTCTTTAAGGTTTAGTCATTCATTTTGAATCGAGTCTTTGATAGCATGTGATTTAATATCCTGGGAATGAGATACAAAATTTTAAGGAAAAAGTGAAATAGTTGAAAATATCCCCAAATTGATCAATTCGTATGAGCATACCTATTTTTTGACTCAGAAGTCTTCTGGGTGTGACCTTTTAGATACACAATAGATAAAATGAAGTAGGTTGTCTTGCTTTGCTTTTAAGTGGTTCTCCAAAAGTTTTGTTTTGTTTTGTTTTTTTAATTATTGCTTTATTTGTCTTAATTTGGCTGCACTGGGTCTTAGTTGTGGCATGTGGGATCTAGTTCCCTGACCAGGGATCGAAGCTGGGCCCCCTGTATTAGAAGCACAGAGTCTTAACCACTGGACTACCAGGGAAGTCCCATCCTAAAGTCTAAACTGGTTGTACACCATGAAAAACATCTCATCCCCCTCGCTGGTTGAATCCAGACTTTGGTGTGAGGAATTGTTTAATTTCCATTTTCCCTGTCCTTCATGGGGAAAAGGGGTGACTAATAGTTCAAGGGTTAGGTTTACAGGAGAGAGATAAACATATAATCTGTTCAAAATGAGGCTCTTATTTTTATTTTTGAATAGATGGTTTAAAAACAGATCAGGTACCTGGGAGATTAAAGCTGAACACAATTAAAATAGCAAACATTCTCATTTTTTCAAGAAATTTTACATAACTTTTAGTGTATTGTGTGCTTCTGAGAAAACAGTTACTGATTATATCATCTTTCTTCATGAACTGGTCCTCAGTTATAGATGAAGCTTTAGAAAATGGCATTCCTTTTCTCCAAAAGGAGAGTGAGATCCATACCAAATACAGATGTAAAAGGAATGTAGTGGAGCAAATCTTTTCTAATTGCCGTGCAGCATGTTTCAAGGATGAATTAATGTCTGTCTAGTGATGGCAATGGAGGGCAGGATTATAAATGGTTACACATCTGTTTACCATGTAATCCTTTGTATCCTGCCCGTATAGTCAAGTCCGGGGAGGTGGGCCTGTGAGCTTGTCTCCTGACCGTAGCTTCTTTTCTGTACACCAGGGGGCAGATGTTCCTTGACCTGTGAGAGGGAATCACGTCAGGGGCTGACATTACTGAGAAAGGAGGATGCATGAAAAACTCCCAGAATAAAACCTTGAAAAAGAAAGGAAAGTTGATGAGATAAGGTAATCCCCGCACCGGGCAGTGGGGACAGTGGCTCAGTGGCCATGCGATCCCCCAGGCACCGTCTGCTTGTGGAGCTGCGGGAAGCTCTGGAGTCCTGATCAGCTCATCCTAGTTAGACTGTCACAGCCTTATTCTCTTCCTGTTGACGGTCGTCCTCTGATTGGTCTGCAGACTTGTGCGGTTGGCGGTCTGTGGCAGCTCCAGCCCGCTACCACCTGGTATTTATACAAGGAGCACTCCGTGGCAGAAGTGCAGGAGTTGTGTGGCAGGCTCTCAGCCATCAGCCAAATAAGGACATCCTAAAGTCTAAACTGGTTGTACACCATGAAAACATCTCATCCCCTCGCTGGTTGAAGCCAGACTTTGGTGTGAGGAATTGTTTAATTTCCATTTTCCCTGTCCTTCATGGGGAAAAGGGGTGACTAATAGTTCAAGGGTTAGGTTTACAGGAGAGAGATAAACATATAATCTGTTCAAAATGAGGCTCTTATTTTTTTGAATAGATGGTTTAAAAACAGATCAGGTACCTGGGAGATTAAAGCTGAACACAATTAAAATAGCAAACATTCTCATTTTTTCAAGAAATTTTACATAACTTTTAGTGTATTGTGTGCTTCTGAGAAAACAGTTACTGATTATATCATCTTTCTTCATGAACTGGTCCTCAGTTATAGATGAAGCTTTAGAAAATGGCATTCCTTTTCTCCAAAAGGAGAGTGAGATCCATACCAAATACAGATGTAAAAGGAATGTAGTGGAGCAAATCTTTTCTAATTGCCGTGCAGCATGTTTCAAGGATGAATTAATGTCTGTCTAGTGATGGCAATGGAGGGCAGGATTATAAATGGTTACACATCTGTTTACCATGTAATCCTTTGTATCCTGCCCGTATAGTCAAGTCCGGGGAGGTGGGCCTGTGAGCTTGTCTCCTGACCGTAGCTTCTTTTCTGTACACCAGGGGGCAGATGTTCCTTGACCTGTGAGAGGGAATCACGTCAGGGGCTGACATTACTGAGAAAGGAGGATGCATGAAAAACTCCCAGAATAAAACCTTGAAAAAGAAAGGAAAGTTGATGAGATAAGGTAATCCCCGCACCGGGCAGTGGGGACAGTGGCTCAGTGGCCATGCGATCCCCCAGGCACCGTCTGCTTGTGGAGCTGCGGGAAGCTCTGGAGTCCTGATCAGCTCATCCTAGTTAGACTGTCACAGCCTTATTCTCTTCCTGTTGACGGTCGTCCTCTGATTGGTCTGCAGACTTGTGCGGTTGGCGGTCTGTGGCAGCTCCAGCCCGCTACCACCTGGTATTTATACAAGGGAGCACTCCGTGGCAGAAGTGCAGGAGTTGTGTCAGGTTACTTATCAGCCAAATAAGGACATAAATCTCAGTCCAGTAAGAACCCCATCAGCTACCAAGTAAATCAAGAATCAAGGCATGGTGGGGTTTTTTCTTTTTTAAAGCAAAGTTTCAGTAATATATTTACTAAAAGCATTAGACATTATGGAAAAAGTCAGTACTTGGACTCTCACTGCTTGGCTAAATTAACACTAGAGATAGACCAACAGTTTCACGCTGGGGTTTATGGACCTTATAAGAGCATCTGTGCGCTGAAGGAAGGCAGAGAACTACAGCATTTCTAGAAAGTCTTATAGTTGCTTCTGAATATTTTCTCCCCTGGTAACCTAGCAGTCCAGGCTCACATTTTTGTAAGTAATTTGCATGCCACTACTCTCCCTGAGACTGAATTCTGATTCTTGAGGTTGGGGTGTCTTGTTGCATGAGTTCTGTGTTTTTTAGCTTGTGAAAGAAATGATTTAGACTTGATTTAAAAAACTACTTCCTGAATGTGAAGAGGCACTGACTCTGAAATGGAATTAAAAGAACAAATTACCATGACTCACTCAATAAAGCTGCTAGCTTTGAGTGAAGTCCTATTTTAACAATTCTGATTTTATGGCAAGCAATACTGGTGTGAGTTATTTCCATGGTATAATAATAAGCACCTTTGGGGGAAAATAAAGAGCAAAGCAAAATTTCATATACATTATATTGATCAGAATATTTATTAGTAGGCAGTCAAAGAATTCTTAAAAGACAAAAAGAACCAGCTGTTAGCACTGATCTAAACTGGAGCAAAATGAAATTACTTACACATTTGAGCTCAAGGCGTTAATATTAGAAAGGTTCCGGGAAACGGGTGCAGCTTTGGTCAGTTTTACAGATTTGCACACCACAGTCGAGAAGGAGGGTCAGGTTAGGGCAGCGCAGAATTTAGTAACACTCCGGCTTTTCCAGCCCTGCTGGCTGTTCCCAGATGCCCTCATTTGGAAATGCTGAAGATAGCAACAGCAGGGTGTCCAACAGCTGTGGGTCCTGGTCTGAGGGCCATGTGATCCTGTATCCATTTACTCACACCGTCGTTCACTGTCTGTGAGTGGCCACAACTGACACCCCCCTTGGTTTTCTCTCACTGGCCCTTGATCTGCCATTTGCATGTTTGCACTGAGTTTAAAAATACATTGACATAGTGTCTATAGTATTTGCATTGTGACTTTACCCAGATGAAGATATTTCCTTTCAGAGCATTTTCCAACCTAAGTTGTTATCTGCCTTTGGATTTGAGGTTGCCTTGAATCGTCTAAGTCAACAGCAAGGCTAGTACTTTGGAGGTTTTATTAGCTACATGACTCTTAAGTTAGTTCTGGTGGCTGTGATTTTCTAGCTAGTCTTCTACTTTGTAAATGCTGAGTAAGCCCCAGTATGAGATTTAAACAGTGGTAATTACATTCCTAAAGGGGAAGCTAAAGCTCAAGGATATCAATTCAGATCCAAAAATGAAGCACATGTGAGCCACCAAGCTGAAAATAGAAGCTGTCTTTGAACGATGATCCTATGATGTGACGCAACCTTCATGCCTCATCAAATTTTAGTGTTTGGGATAGCAGAGTAAAAGTGATAATAAAATATATAAAACACTTTTAAAAGAATAGAAATCTGTAACCATGCATCAGTCAACACTTTTGGTTTTATCTGTAAAAGAATAAGGTTTGATTGATCTCTAAGGCCCTTCTGCTGTATGTGCTGGGTTTTTTTGTTTGTTTGTCTTCTTAAAAGACAAAAAGAACCAGCTATTTATTAGTAGGCAGTCAAAGAATTCTTAAAAGACAAAGAACCAGCTGTTAGCACTGATCTAAACTGGAGCAAAATGAAATTACTTACACATTTGAGCTCAAGGCGTTAATATTAGAAAGGTTCCGGGAAACGGGTGCAGCTTTGGTCAGTTTTACAGATTTGCACACCACAGTCGAGAAGGAGGGTCAGGTTAGGGCAGCGCAGAATTTAGTAACACTCCGGCTTTTCCAGCCCTGCTGGCTGTTCCCAGATGCCCTCATTTGGAAATGCTGAAGATAGCAACAGCAGGGTGTCCAACAGCTGTGGGTCCTGGTCTGAGGGCCATGTGATCCTGTATCCATTTACTCACACCGTCGTTCACTGTCTGTGAGTGGCCACAAATGACACCCCACTTGGTTTTCTCTCACTGGCCCTTGATTTGCCATTTGCATGTTTGCACTGAGTTTAAAAATACATTGACATAGTGTCTATAGTATTTGCATTGTGACTTTACCCAGATGAAGATATTTCCTTTCAGAGCATTTTCCAACCTAAGTTGTTATCTGCCTTTGGATTTGAGGTTGCCTTGAATCGTCTAAGTCAACAGCAAGGCTAGTACTTTGGAGGTTTTATTAGCTACATGACTCTTAAGTTAGTTCTGGTGGCTGTGATTTTCTAGCTAGTCTTCTACTTTGTAAATGCTGAGTAAGCCCCAGTATGAGATTTAAACAGTGGTAATTACATTCCTAAAGGGGAAGCTAAAGCTCAAGGATATCAATTCAGATCCAAAAATGAAGCACATGTGAGCCACCAAGCTGAAAATAGAAGCTGTCTTTGAACGATGATCCTATGATGTGACGCAACCTTCATGCCTCATCAAATTTTAGTGTTTGGGATAGCAGAGTAAAAAGTGATAATAAAATATATAAAACACTTTTAAAAGAATAGAAATCTGTAACCATGCATCAGTCAACACTTTTGGTTTTATCTGTAAAAGAATAAGGTTTGATTGATCTCTAAGGCCCTTCTGCTGTATGTGCTGGGTTTTTTTGTTTGTTTGTCTTCTGTCACTTAGAGTCCTTCCCTTCAGAATACTCCATGAAGTATATTTGGAATTAAGTATATCTAAAGTGCTTCAGTAGTATCTTATCTAAAATACTCAGGCAGTTAGTTATTCTTGTTAATTAAAATTTCAAGATAACTGAAATGCCCTTCAGTTTTTGACTTTGAAAATTTTTTTTACATAGTTAAGAACTTTTCAAGCTTATTGCTTTTCTTAACTAGGATTCTGGTAGCCCATGTTTTATAAGTACTAAGTTTTAGATATTGCTAGGAAATTGCTGGGTTTTAATATTATAGAATGCAGTTTATTAAATGGCTGATTACCTTTACCATTTCTGAATTTGTTTTCTCCTGCCTCCAATCATAGTTCTCTTTATTCTGTATCTGGATATTGAAGGAACTTTTTAAATGTGAAGAGGAAGTCAATAGTGTGTTGCCATGTATAAACAGACATGAAGTTTCTTGATCGCTTTTACTGAAGTCCAGATAGATACGAGGATTTTTAACTTCAGTTTTATGTTAGTGTACTTAAGCGCTTCAAATTCTTTGGGAAACAATGAGATTTAAATCCTAAATAAAATATTTTAGATATTGGCTTTTAAGGTTGGCACTGGACATTTGAAGAATAGGATTGGTGTTTACCCTACAGAGCGTTCAGTCAATTGCGAAAATCAAAGATGTAAGCAAGTAAGTGTGGTGAAATAGTACAGGTGTTCTGGTGGAAGAATGGACAGCATCCAGCAAGGCACAAAGACAGGCTGGAGGTGGCATTTGAGCTGTCTTTACACAGGATTAGGGAAGGGGGTGGAGAAGAAAGGTCTCACGAGGTAGGGGCAGTGACCTCTGAAGCAAGAGGCCTGCTCCCAGCCCGGTACCTAGCTTACTCGTGATTGTGGGCATTTACCTTCTGAACTTCCGTTTCCTCATTTGTGGAAAGAAAGAGGGCGAGAAGAGAGCATGTCTAAAATCCTTCCCCAAGGAAAAAGTCCCACATCACTATTAGACTTACTTTATGAAAAGAAGTGACTGTGAAGGAGAAAGCTTTGATAGCAATTGGAATTGGAATTGAAGGTCTTCCTAGAAGTTTCATTTCATGTAATTAAAATGCCACAATTTCTCTGTTGTGCTAGAGAGACATCTTAAAACTTATCAATCCATTCAGTTTTTCTCAGTATAGCTTGAACTTGTGCCATCGTTAGAGAGTATTGCCTTAAATGTAAACCACAATTTCAGAATTACTACATAAGTTGCCAAAATCTAAGGAAATTCAGTGGGAGGAGACCTCAGAGGTCCTGAAGTTTAGCTGCCAGCAGCTGTAGGATTCCTCTCTGTAGAATCCTGGTTTGCTAAGATTTTGTCCTGCGGCCTTCAGAGCCAGTCTATACTGACTGAAGGATACATTTAAGCTGAGAACACCTACCATACTGAGGGAAAATATAAAAAGTATAGTTTTGTATTAAAGCCTCATCTATTAGAATGATTCATAGTAATGTTTTCTTCTTTCAATGTTCATGGCCACAGGCTGGCTTGGTGTAATTTTATCTTTTTTTTTTTTTTTTTTTAACATCTTTTTTGAGGGTCGGGAGCAGGTTGAGGAGGGAGGAGGGCGGGCCTCTTCTATCGGTCTTTCATTTATCTATTTTCATCCATCTTTGTTCTTTGGCTGGTGTGGGCCTCCCTTCGCAGTGGCCTCTTGTCGCAGAGCACCGGCTCTGGGCGCATGCGCTCCAGAGCTCCGGCTCGGTAATTGGACACATCGGTCCAGCTGTTCTGCGGCATGTGGGATCTTCCCAGGCCAGGGATCGAACAGGCGCCCCTTGCACTGCAAGGTGGTGTCCTTACCCTCTGGATCACCAGGGAAGCCCCTAATTTTATCTTTTTAATGTGTTTATATGTAGTCTTCTTGCACAAAGGACTTGAAAAGTCTCACCAGAATATGAAATATTTAAAAATCAATTGTAAAATTTAGAGAAATACCCAGGGAAAATGTAGACAGAATTGAGAAATCTGAGCAGAAAGAAAGAGCACATGCAGATAAGCAGATACCATAGCATTAAAAGTACTGGGCTTCCAGATGGTGCTTGTTGGTAACCAACTTGCCTGCTAATGCATAAGATGCAAGAGACATGGTCCAGTCCCTGGGCTGGGAAGATCCCCTAGAGCAGGGTGTGGTAAGCCACTGCAATATTCTAGCCTGGAGGATCCCATGGATGGAGGAGCCTCGTGGGTTACCATCCATAGGCTCGCAGAGTTAGACATGACTGAAGGGATTTAGCACACACATACAATGTTAAAATTGGGCCACACACTTGACTCTGAGCCACCTGGTAAGCAAAGCAAAAGGAAGAGGTACAGTGTCCTTTCTAGCCTTTCACTTGGAAGTGATATGTGTGGGTGGGTCTTCATGTGCAGGCCCAGCTTCCTGTGGGCTGTGATGCTCTGAAGGCTAGCTCCCCAGCCCAGCCATTCGTGTTTAACAGCAGTGTTTTCTTCCAGGGAGAATGAATCGCTCTTCCCAAGACAGCGGCTCTCGCAACATTCCTGAAGATAGAAAGCTTTATGTTGTGGATTCTATAAACGACTTGAACAAACTAAACCTCTGTCCGGCTGGATCACAGCAGCTGTTCTGTACGTGTGCCCTCCCAGGGTTGGCAGCTCATCCTGCCTTCTAGACCGCCTAAAAATAGTGAATGCTAAGCAAGGCCTATGGGTGTGGGGGCAGGATGGGCGTTAGAGTTGCTGTGTAGTCTTAGGCAGTGTTTGCTTTTGTTCTCTGAATACTTGCTGGGCTTATGGGCTTTCCTGGCTCTTAAGCAAGATTTGAACTTTTGTCTCCAAAAGTTCTGAGAAGTTTCCTGCGCAGTTTCTTTTCCTGGAAAGGAGTGGAGGCTGTTGAGATGGCCTCTCAGAGGCTTATTCATGCCTCTCGGCTGCTTCTGTGCCTTCTAGTGACACAGCCAGGTCGCCAAGGGTGCCCACTTTCTTAGAGAAGTCTCACTTCATAGTAGACTGCTGAGACAATGTTCCATAGATTTATCTAGTTTAAAAGAGATCATTAAGGTTTTGTTGGGCAAAAAAGTCAACTTCATCTTTTTATTTTTAAATTTTGGGCCCAGAAAATGAGAAAAAGCACATGCAGATAAGCAGATACCATAGCATTAAAAGTACTGGGCTTCCAGATGGTGCTTGTTGGTAACCAACTTGCCTGCTAATGCATAAGATGCAAGAGACATGGTCCAGTCCCTGGGCTGGGAAGATCCCCTAGAGCAGGGTGTGGTAAGCCACTGCAATATTCTAGCCTGGAGGATCCCATGGATGGAGGAGCCTCGTGGGTTACCATCCATAGGCTCGCAGAGTTAGACATGACTGAAGGGATTTAGCACACACATACAATGTTAAAATTGGGCCACACACTTGACTCTGAGCCACCTGGTAAGCAAAGCAAAAGGAAGAGGTACAGTGTCCTTTCTAGCCTTTCA
Organism: Tragulus kanchil; assembly: GCA_022376925.1. Taxonomy (NCBI): domain Eukaryota; kingdom Metazoa; phylum Chordata; class Mammalia; order Artiodactyla; family Tragulidae; genus Tragulus; species Tragulus kanchil. The sequence goes on from JAIOJX010000030.1 coordinate 73,646,112, forward strand.
CTTGGAAGTGATATGTGTGGGTGGGTCTTCATGTGCAGGCCCAGCTTCCTGTGGGCTGTGATGCTCTGAAGGCTAGCTCCCCAGCCCAGCCATTCGTGTTTAACAGCAGTGTTTTCTTCCAGGGAGAATGAATCGCTCTTCCCAAGACAGCGGCTCTCGCAACATTCCTGAAGATAGAAAGCTTTATGTTGTGGATTCTATAAACGACTTGAACAAACTAAACCTCTGTCCGGCTGGATCACAGCAGCTGTTCTGTACGTGTGCCCTCCCAGGGTTGGCAGCTCATCCTGCCTTCTAGACCGCCTAAAAATAGTGAATGCTAAGCAAGGCCTATGGGTGTGGGGGCAGGATGGGCGTTAGAGTTGCTGTGTAGTCTTAGGCAGTGTTTGCTTTTGTTCTCTGAATACTTGCTGGGCTTATGGGCTTTCCTGGCTCTTAAGCAAGATTTGAACTTTTGTCTCCAAAAGTTCTGAGAAGTTTCCTGCGCAGTTTCTTTTCCTGGAAAGGAGTGGAGGCTGTTGAGATGGCCTCTCAGAGGCTTATTCATGCCTCTCGGCTGCTTCTGTGCCTTCTAGTGACACAGCCAGGTCGCCAAGGGTGCCCACTTTCTTAGAGAAGTCTCACTTCATAGTAGACTGCTGAGACAATGTTCCATAGATTTATCTAGTTTAAAAGAGATCATTAAGGTTTTGTTGGGCAAAAAAGTCAACTTCATCTTTTTATTTTTAAATTTTGGGCCCCCCCCTTTTTTAAAGATTTATTTATTTATTTATTTTGGGGGAGTGGGGTGGGGATTGAGGGGAGCAGGCGGGTCTTTCATTTGTCTATTTTCATCCATCTTCGTTCTTTGGCCCATGTGGGCCTTCCATCATGGTGGCCTCTGTCATTGCAGAGCACCGGCTCTGGGCACATGCACTCCAGAGCTCCAGCTTGGTAATTGGACACATCGGTCCAGCTGCTCCATGGCACGTGGGATCTTCCCAGGCCAAGGATCGAACTGGCACCTCTTGCACTGCAAGGTGGTGTCCTTACCCACTGGACCACCAGGGAAGCCCAATTTTTGGCCACTTTTATTGGTCTTTCGTTTATTTATTTTCATCCATCTTTGTTCTTTGGCCGGTGTGGGCCTCCCATCGCAGTGGCCTCTCCTGTAGCAGAGCACCGGCTCTGGGCACATGCACTCCAGAGCTCCAGCTTGGTAATTGGACACATCGGTCCAGCTGCTCCATGGCACGTGGGATCTTCCCAGGCCAAGGATCGAACTGGCACCTCTTGCACTGCAAGGTGGTGTCCTTACCCACTGGACCACCAGGGAAGCCCAATTTTTGGCCACTTTTATTGGTCTTTCGTTTATTTATTTTCATCCATCTTTGTTCTTTGGCCGGTGTGGGCCTCCCATCGCAGTGGCCTCTCCTGTAGCAGAGCACCGGCTCTGGGCGCATGTGCTCCAGAGTGCTGGCTCGTAATTGGACACACCGTTCCAACCGCTCCATGGCACATGGAATCTTCCCGTGCCAGGGATCAAACTGGCGCCCCTTGCAGTGCAAGGCAGACTCTTTACCCACTGGACCACCAGGAAAGCCTTTAACTTCATTTTTTAAGTTAAATTGCTTCAGTGAACATATTAGAAAGAGGAAGGGGTAAACAAAATAAAAATAGGCTAAATACTGAATTCTATATGTGTGTCTTGTCAGGTTATTCTGAGCCCCTTCTTTTCTGGCTTAAACACTGACCTTCCCACTCGGGATAAATGCCTACCTGCTATTAGTTTCATAGCACTCAAAACTCTTACTGCCCCAATTTTATGTCTATTATTCCTCTTCTAAATCCTTCTTGAATGCTTTTTTTTCTCTTTATTTTACTTTGTTCAGATTTTCACCAGTTTTAAGTGCAGTCAGTCTTAATAAGGTTTGGTGTTTGGGTGCCAGCGTACGCCACAGCTGTGATTAGGAAGGAAAAGCTGTGGAGGACGTGAGACAGGATGCCTTTATAAAGTATGGAACCTAAGGCCCATCTCTCGGTGACCAAGTAGCAGAGGGTATGGGGCTGATACCTGGTAGGAAAGAATACAGAAGGTAATTCAAGGATCTCCGTGACCCCAAGTTTCTGTATTTCTCTTTCAGTTTAATTTGGGTGTTATTGGGCAAATAGGCCATACAAAACAGTGAGCAAAGGCAGACAGTTCATGGGTTGGGTGAACCAAGCATAGTTGCATTCTCAGTTCAGCAGCAAAGCATTGAAGAGAACCTTGCTTCCAGAGCATGTCTATCCTGAAAACAGCCTTAGGAAACCAGTCAGACTTGTTCGGATGTTGTTGTGTAAATGGGTATAGGAATAACTGGTTGTTTTTGATAGGAAATAAAGTTTTCTGGGAGATATCTCAGAGCGCTCAAACTTTCACACAGAGTAAGTGGCCCAGCTTACTTTATTCTTGGGTCACTTTGGGAAAAGGGCAGTAGAGCCTCTGTCCCTCTGAACCTTTAACTTCTTTACCGCACCCCACCCCCAACCCTCACTCACTGTGTAAAAGAAAAATCCATGTCAGGCTGTCAGTGTTAACATGATTTCAAAGAATTTTACAAACAGAGGTCAAGGAGACAGCTTGACCTATTCTTGGAATGCTAACATAGAAGAAGGTGAAAAATTCTCTGAGAGCTCCAGGGCAAAGGCATTCCTACAACCTAAGTCTCTTTCCAGAGTGATCAGAGGGAAAATGGGGGTATCCCTCAGGCACATCTCTCTCATATTTTTTCCCCGTTGCTTCAGTGAACATATTAGAAAGAGGAAGGGTAAACAAAATAAAAATAGGCTAAATACTGAATTCTATATGTGTGTCTTGTCAGGTTATTCTGAGCCCTTCTTTTCTGGCTTAAACACTGACCTTCCCACTCGGGATAAATGCCTACCTGCTATTAGTTTCATAGCACTCAAAACTCTTACTGCCCCAATTTTATGTCTATTATTCCTCTTCTAAATCCTTCTTGAATGCTTTTTTTTCTCTTTATTTTACTTTGTTCAGATTTTCACCAGTTTTAAGTGCAGTCAGTCTTAATAAGGTTTGGTGTTTGGGTGCCAGCGTACGCCACAGCTGTGATTAGGAAGGAAAAGCTGTGGAGGACGTGAGACAGGATGCCTTTATAAAGTATGGAACCTAAGGCCCATCTCTCGGTGACCAAGTAGCAGAGGGTATGGGGCTGATACCTGGTAGGAAAGAATACAGAAGGTAATTCAAGGATCTCCGTGACCCCAAGTTTCTGTATTTCTCTTTCAGTTTAATTTGGGTGTTATTGGGCAAATAGGCCATACAAAACAGTGAGCAAAGGCAGACAGTTCATGGGTTGGGTGAACCAAGCATAGTTGCATTCTCAGTTCAGCAGCAAAGCATTGAAGAGAACCTTGCTTCCAGAGCATGTCTATCCTGAAAACAGCCTTAGGAAACCAGTCAGACTTGTTCGGATGTTGTTGTGTAAATGGGTATAGGAATAACTGGTTGTTTTTGATAGGAAATAAAGTTTTCTGGGAGATATCTCAGAGCGCTCAAACTTTCACACAGAGTAAGTGGCCCAGCTTACTTTATTCTTGGGTCACTTTGGGAAAAGGGCAGTAGAGCCTCTGTCCCTCTGAACCTTTAACTTCTTTACCGCACCCCACCCCCAACCCTCACTCACTGTGTAAAAGAAAAATCCATGTCAGGCTGTCAGTGTTAACATGATTTCAAAGAATTTTACAAACAGAGGTCAAGGAGACAGCTTGACCTATTCTTGGAATGCTAACATAGAAGAAGGTGAAAAATTCTCTGAGAGCTCCAGGGCAAAGGCATTCCTACAACCTAAGTCTCTTTCCAGAGTGATCAGAGGGAAAATGGGGGTATCCCTCAGGCACATCTCTCTCTCTATATTTTTTTCCCCCCGCTCTTTGTTTTATTTTTATTGGAGCACATGGTTTACAGTGTCATGCCATCTTACATCTCTAATCCCCGGGTATGGTCTGGTTCACTGCAGCCTGCACGTGAGGAGTTTTGTCTTTGTTGTTGTTTCATACCAGCTCTAGAGGAGAAGCTCCCTGACGGCGGCACTGACTCAGGAAATGGAAGCCACGGTCTGTTTTTGGTGGGGCTAATCATCGTGCTGATTGTCAGCCTGGCACTGGTTTCCTTTGTGATATTTCTGATAGGTAGGTACCCTTGACGTGCTTTTTCATCCCCACTTTGCACTTGCTGGACAGCTGGCTGTTTAGCTTTGTTCCCACGAGGAGGTAGTGCTCCCTGGCACCCAGTACTGCCGCTAAGGGTCCGGAGGACGCGAACACCCAGGTACCTGATTGCTCTGGGGTGGATCGCTGGGGCACACAGAAGCCCTCCAGGCCAGCAGTTCACAAGCCTGGATGTTGTTTCTATACCACTTCTATTTCTCACTTAGAGTCCCTCACTGCTGGTAGGAGGCAGCTTATTCTAGTTAATTCTGGGTTTTCTTAATTCAACAGACAGGTTTGCCGTGAATTCAGGCCTGTAACTTTCAGTCACCTTCTTCACTTCCCTGAAATCGGTTAGAAGCACCAACTAGGCTCCCAGAGGCAGTGTTGGAATGCCTCTTGCATGACACTGTCTGGGTTGGCGTCCTGCCTGCCCTTGGCCTGGGCGCTCATGTCTGCCCTTGAGTGGGGCGACCCAGGCTTTCCCACACAGCTCCTCAGCCAAGAGGTCCCCTGGAGTCTCAGGGCCACTCCTCTCCCTGCCTTGGGTCGGGGAAGGGTGCCATCTACCCAAGGCTGTCCTCTCATGTGTGTTGCGCCCTGTGGACCACCATCTGAAGTTACTTCAGTTTTCTCCCACTCCCTCGAGGAGGGAAGAGCCTGAGAGGAGGGAGTCATCCTTGATATCCTTTTACCTGCATCCACCTCAGTCATTTCTCCTGCCCTGCAGACCATGAAGCCTTCAAAGAGCATAAATGAGAGGTGGATTCCATGTCTTTGAAATACCTCTTACTCAAGTTCATTCAGGATTTGTGGAGGTAGCAGTGGCGGTGATGGGAGCGGGGCAGAAGGCATGACCCTCACAGCTTCTAGCTCCTTTTCCTCTCCAGACATCATCCCCAGTCCAGCTTAAAGGCCTTTCTCTGGTCTAGGTTTCAGAGCTGGTGCAAAGGAGTGATGTTTAATTGCTCCCTGTCACCCTGCCAATGCCCTTTTGGACTTAGAAGAGGCAGTGTGAGCTCTCCTGCCAGTGACAGTGCCCTTGGATCTGATTGTTCTGTGGAGGACCGGAGGGGACAGCTGGCTGTTTAGCTTTGTTCCCACGAGGAGGTAGTGCTCCTGGCACCCAGTACTGCCGCTAAGGGTCCGGAGGACGAACACCCAGGTACCTGATTGCTCTGGGGTGGATCGCTGGGGCACACAGAAGCCCTCCAGGCCAGCAGTTCACAAGCCTGGATGTTGTTTCTATACCACTTCTATTTCTCACTTAGAGTCCCTCACTGCTGGTAGGAGGCAGCTTATTCTAGTTAATTCTGGGTTTTCTTAATTCAACAGACAGGTTTGCCGTGAATTCAGGCCTGTAACTTTCAGTCACCTTCTTCACTTCCCTGAAATCGGTTAGAAGCACCAACTAGGCTCCCAGAGGCAGTGTTGGAATGCCTCTTGCATGACACTGTCTGGGTTGGCGTCCTGCCTGCCCTTGGCCTGGGCGCTCATGTCTGCCCTTGAGTGGGGCGACCCAGGCTTTCCCACACAGCTCCTCAGCCAAGAGGTCCCCTGGAGTCTCAGGGCCACTCCTCTCCCTGCCTTGGGTCGGGGAAGGGTGCCATCTACCCAAGGCTGTCCTCTCATGTGTGTTGCCCCTCAGGGGAGCCCCTCAGTGTTCTCTCTGAGAGGCCCCCTGTGGACCACCATCTGAAGTTACTTCAGTTTTCTCCCACTCCCTCGAGGAGGGAAGAGCCTGAGAGGAGGGAGTCATCCTTGATATCCTTTTACCTGCATCCACCTCAGTCATTTCTCCTGCCCTGCAGACCATGAAGCCTTCAAAGAGCATAAATGAGAGGTGGATTCCATGTCTTTGAAATACCTCTTACTCAAGTTCATTCAGGATTTGTGGAGGTAGCAGTGGCGGTGATGGGAGCGGGGCAGAAGGCATGACCCTCACAGCTTCTAGCTCCTTTTCCTCTCCAGACATCATCCCCAGTCCAGCTTAAAGGCCTTTCTCTGGTCTAGGTTTCAGAGCTGGTGCAAAGGAGTGATGTTTAATTGCTCCCTGTCACCCTGCCAATGCCCTTTTGGACTTAGAAGAGGCAGTGTGAGCTCTCCTGCCAGTGACAGTGCCCTTGGATCTGATTGTTCTGTGGAGGAGGGTTGGCCCGGAACCTGCTGGGCTGGAATGAGGGCGTGGGTTACTCTTCAGAAATGTTCTACCACAGAAGTGGATGCTGCCTCAGGGTCTGTGAAGATGACTGAAACTATTAGGACATTTTAGGAATGGCTGCTCTACGGGGGAGCAACCCAAAGGGTCTGCTCTCTTTTGTGAGAGAAGGCTAATAATGAAAAATGTTATGTACTGGCTTCTCACTCTCTCCCAGGCACCGTGGTAAATGTTCATGTCTACTTGCCACCTCATGACAACTCTATCGTGTATGACCTATTGTTATTCTGGTATTATCAACATTGAAACTGAGGCTTAGCGAGATTAATTAATGTGCTGAAGGGCCACAGAAAAGGATGCCTAATCAAGGGTCAGAGACACCCCTGCCTGACATTGAATACCATGTACTTTATCATCATTTTATACCTCTTCTATGAGTAGGATTTATTTTATGTTTGCTTCTAGTGTTTTATATTAAGGGCAAACTCATATCAAGAAACAAAAGATGTGACTGAAGAAGAATCTCTTTTTAGTAGACAGTCACTCTTTCTTTGCTAGATGCATTAAATTCGTTATCTTTAAACCCTTAGCTCTACCCTCAAGGTAGTGCCTAATATCTCTATTTTACTGATGAAAGGCTAAGGTCCAGAGAGTTTCTTTCTCCCTGTTTATCCAGCTAATCCAAGGCAGGACTGGGATTCATACCCTGGCTTGTCTGCCTCCAGAGCTCCTGGCAGTCCCCTGCATGTGCTGAACTAACCATAAAGGCTTCTTGTGGTTTGCATGTTAATGTTTGCCCAATCTAAGACAAGAGTTGGCACAGGCCCCTGTAAATGAACGTGGTCTGTGCTCATCTTTGACAAGGAAGCCCTTCTGCTCTCATTGGCATTCAGTGCACATTTATATCATTTTAACTGAAGTGTCAGAACTTATATTTTTATAACTCTGGCATTTTTATGCAAGAGAAAATAGGCTATTTTACACAGATTACATTGATTAAACTTCGGGCCTTTTTTTTGGTCACAATCTCTGTCCTAAAGTGGAATACCAGGCAGCAAGAATCAATTACCACAGATGCCTGCCTGCCTCTGTAGGTTCCCAGGGGCCAAGCAATGTTAGATGCTAGGTGTGTGGGATGTTCGTCAGTATTCCCTTCATTTAAGAAGATTCTATGGTCAAATGAGTAATTGCTGGGTTAGTAATCCTCAAGGTATTTTATTTGACTTCTTGTGAATTTCCAAAAGGCAGGTCAGTATATGCTTTTTATCTAACACTTTTGCCAGTAGAATCCCTTTTCCTTGTAGAATTTAATTGGAACCAGTACATTGTGGAACAACTCTATCGTGTATGACCTATTGTTATTCTGGTATTATCAACATTGAAACTGAGGCTTAGCGAGATTAATTAATGTGCTGAAGGGCCACAGAAAAGGATGCCTAATCAAGGGTCAGAGACACCCCTGCCTGACATTGAATACCATGTACTTTATCATCATTTTATACCTCTTCTATGAGTAGGATTTATTTTATGTTTGCTTCTAGTGTTTTATATTAAGGGCAAACTCATATCAAGAAACAAAAGATGTGACTGAAGAAGAATCTCTTTTTAGTAGACAGTCACTCTTTCTTTGCTAGATGCATTAAATTCGTTATCTTTAAACCCTTAGCTCTACCCTCAAGGTAGTGCCTAATATCTCTATTTTACTGATGAAAGGCTAAGGTCCAGAGAGTTTCTTTCTCCCTGTTTATCCAGCTAATCCAAGGCAGGACTGGGATTCATACCCTGGCTTGTCTGCCTCCAGAGCTCCTGGCAGTCCCCTGCATGTGCTGAACTAACCATAAAGGCTTCTTGTGGTTTGCATGTTAATGTTTGCCCAATCTAAGACAAGAGTTGGCACGGGCCCCCTGTAAATGAACGTGGTCTGTGCTCATCTTTGACAAGGAAGCCCTTCTGCTCTCATTGGCATTCAGTGCACATTTATATCATTTTAACTGAAGTGTCAGAACTTATATTTTTATAACTCTGGCATTTTTATGCAAGAGAAAATAGGCTATTTTACACAGATTACATTGATTAAACTTCGGGCCTTTTTTTTGGTCACAATCTCTGTCCTAAAGTGGAATACCAGGCAGCAAGAATCAATTACCACAGATGCCTGCCTGCCTCTGTAGGTTCCCAGGGGCCAAGCAATGTTAGATGCTAGGTGTGTGGGATGTTCGTCAGTATTCCCTTCATTTAAGAAGATTCTATGGTCAAATGAGTAATTGCTGGGTTAGTAATCCTCAAGGTATTTTATTTGACTTCTTGTGAATTTCCAAAAGGCAGGTCAGTATATGCTTTTTATCTAACACTTTTGCCAGTAGAATCCCTTTTCCCTTGTAGAATTTAATTGGAACCAGTACATTGTGGAACAGACTTAATCCAACATGGCTGCTACTTCCTTTGTGTGTCTGACTCATGTAGAAGGTTCCAGAGAGAGAAAAAAGATGTTGCATGCTGTGCATTTACTTGTTTCACGCTTCTCTCTAGAAGCAAGTCATATTTCTGCCTGGCTCTGCACCAGCACACTCATGTTCTAGACCATAATTCATCCACCAGAGTTTTCAGACACAGGGGAGAGTCAGTTTCCAGGCAACAGTTTGTCCCAAGGCTGGGAGGTGAAGCTCTGACACCTTCTCACGTTAATTTTTGGCTAAACCTGGTATGTCACGTGTCACCACCTTTATTAGTTTCTGAAAGCTATCTTGGAAAACACATCCCTGAAATGGAAATGATAAGGAGTCCACATAGTAAATACAGATTTTATGTTGCCTTTCTTGGAAATTTTAACCTGACAAGCAGACCTCCTGGTGTTGCACTCCCTGGCTTACGGAATCGCCAGGGGTTCTATTTATTTTGGAAGCATGGTCTCTCTGCTCTCAGGGTCGCTGAGGAGAGTTACTATGCATTCATTGTGGGATGCTCATTTAGAGCCAGGAGAGGTATGGGTTGGAACCTGAAATATCTCACCTCCCAAATGAGGAATGAAAACCTTTCCTGAGAATGGGTCTCAGAAGGAGATAACATAGCAGTCACATCTCTGGTGATAATCAGATGCTGGCAGTTTCCTGTGGTTGCTCACAGCGGTGTCTCTCTCAGCCAAAATCTGTGCAGAGCCTCCAAAGGTAGTCAAGCTGGGCACAAAAGGGTTGTAAACATAATTCACTTCATAGGAAACTTGAGCAGTTTCTCTCCTGGGCCCCTGGGCTGTGTGGGCTATTGCAGCAGGGGGTTTGCCAGGAGGGCATCTCAGCTCCCAGCGGAGAACTCACACAGGGGCTCTGATGGGTCCCAATGGAACATGCTAGAAACCAGCATAACGCCCGTCAAGATGGAAGATGTGTTGGGTATTTTATTTGACTTCTTGTGAATTTCAAAAGGCAGGTCAGTATATGCTTTTTATCTAACACTTTTGCCAGTAGAATCCCTTTTCCCTTGTAGAATTTAATTGGAACCAGTACATTGTGGAACAGACTTAATCCAACATGGCTGCTACTTCCTTTGTGTGTCTGACTCATGTAGAAGGTTCCAGAGAGAGAAAAAAGATGTTGCATGCTGTGCATTTACTTGTTTCACGCTTCTCTCTAGAAGCAAGTCATATTTCTGCCTGGCTCTGCACCAGCACACTCATGTTCTAGACCATAATTCATCCACCAGAGTTTTCAGACACAGGGGAGAGTCAGTTTCCAGGCAACAGTTTGTCCCAAGGCTGGGAGGTGAAGCTCTGACACCTTCTCACGTTAATTTTTGGCTAAACCTGGTATGTCACGTGTCACCACCTTTATTAGTTTCTGAAAGCTATCTTGGAAAACACATCCCTGAAATGGAAATGATAAGGAGTCCACATAGTAAATACAGATTTTATGTTGCCTTTCTTGGAAATTTTAACCTGACAAGCAGACCTCCTGGTGTTGCACTCCCTGGCTTACGGAATCGCCAGGGGTTCTATTTATTTTGGAAGCATGGTCTCTCTGCTCTCAGGGTCGCTGAGGAGAGTTACTATGCATTCATTGTGGGATGCTCATTTAGAGCCAGGAGAGGTATGGGTTGGAACCTGAAATATCTCACCTCCCAAATGAGGAATGAAAAACCTTTCCTGAGAATGGGTCTCAGAAGGAGATAACATAGCAGTCACATCTCTGGTGATAATCAGATGCTGGCAGTTTCCTGTGGTTGCTCACAGCGGTGTCTCTCTCAGCCAAAATCTGTGCAGAGCCTCCAAAGGTAGTCAAGCTGGGCACAAAAGGGTTGTAAACATAATTCACTTCATAGGAAACTTGAGCAGTTTCTCTCCTGGGCCCCTGGGCTGTGTGGGCTATTGCAGCAGGGGGTTTGCCAGGAGGGCATCTCAGCTCCCAGCGGAGAACTCACACAGGGGCTCTGATGGGTCCCAATGGAACATGCTAGAAACCAGCATAACGCTGTCTATTTTTCATTCTAAAGTACAAACCAGCAACAAGATGGAAGATGTGTCAAGAAGATTAGCGGCTGAGGGAAAGGACATAGATGATCTTAAGAGAATCAACAGCATCATCATAAAGCGACTCAACCAACTGGACTCAGAACAGAACTAAAGAAATGATGGTCCAAGACCAACTGCTCACACCTGAGCTTCTCACTGTCCAGGGAAGGAGCAGGGTTAAGAATCACCAAGGGCATTTCTGTGGGCTACAAAAGGCTAACTTTCTACCACGGGGATGGGAGCAACCCCAAGGCAAGGCACTCTGGGGGCTGCCACCAGAAAGGGGCTCGTTTTGTGGGAGGGTCCTTCTGCTTTCACGGGAAGGGATCAAGGGTGGGAAGCATGGAGGAAAAACAACAGTAAACGAGAAAGGGAATTCGGCTTTGTGTGTGCAGCGTCTTTTATGAAAGGAGCTTTGTCACCAGAATCAGGTCACGATGGCCAGTGAAGTTCACGGCCGCTCACGGATCTTTATGAAATCCTCTGGAAGCCTAAGGAATTCATTGAATTATTTGTATTCAAGGGAACCAGGTGATAACTCTTTTCAATAAAAGAGATTCTGTTCAGTTGATTATACTTTGACCCTTATTCTTCAGTACCCCACTGAATAATTGTGAAGAAATCTGATAGGTTTGTAGGTTGTAGGTTTATTAAATTATAGTGAGAAATTATATATTTGGAATATATGGAAACTGCCTTGTTTCAGCACAAAAGATAAGGCTCAAATTTTATGAAATTAGATACACTGTAATATAAAGGACCTTGAAAAGCATGAATCTTAGAAAACCTTTAATATGAATATGTTGTGTAAGTCCATTGTGTGAAATATATTGTCGTTCTATCATCAAAAACATTTGAGTTTATTTGAAAGTTATACACATACATAAATACACATTTTGTAACACTGAATACTTAATGAAATAAATACAAGACATTTTCACCTATCCATTTTTGCACTCGAAAACATTTGTACTGCATAGTTTTAAAAAATTCATGTCATGCAGAATATTTTTAAAATCTAATTTGTGTTTATTGGAAAATTATTATTGACCTTTTGATGAAGTGTGGCAACATTATTTATCAAGATTTGTTGTAACATTGTTTCACAGGCCACAGATGAGCTGATGCAACAACTCTTTAAAAATAGCCATTTTTCTTTGAACTTGTTTGTTCTTACTATGTTTTTTCTTCTTTCTACCTACATGGTGGGTATTTTGTGTTCAAAATATTTTGTGTTCATTTATCGGTAACAAATGATCTTTATTATAAGAAATCCATGATTTTTATAATGTAAAGTAGCATAGTTTCTGATAAATCATCCATCTCTTTGGATCTGTCCTGGTGGATCGTTTTATAAGCCTTCAGTTTACAAAAGGTAGTCAATATAGGCAAGGAGGTTTGTTGTTTTCCAAGAAAACTTGTCTGAAGAACCAAAAGATCTGCATTTGCCACCCTGAATGGAGCCAGGAACTGTCTGTCTGTCCTGGACTAATGCCTTGACCACAAGGTTCAGGGCAGAAGGAGCCAGGGCCCTAAAGGAGTAGAAAAGAAATAGAAGGGACTGTTTAGGAGACACAGGGAAAGAAAAGCAAAGTTTTGTATATTTTTTTGGATTTTGTGTATATTCAAAAGAGGCTCAGAAAGAGGTCAATTTTTTTATTTATTTTTTCTGTCAATGGGCTCTGTCTGCAGCCGTGATGGAAGGATTGCCCATTTTTTTTACCGGGCTGATGCCATGCACTTCCTTGTTCACAGTGAGGACTCTGGGAAAGCCTTGCTGTAGCTCCTTAGATTGTTTGTTTCAGCACAAAAGATAAGGCTCAAATTTTATGAAATTAGATACACTGTAATATAAAGGACCTTGAAAAGCATGAATCTTAGAAAACCTTTAATATGAATATGTTGTGTAAGTCCATTGTGTGAAATATATTGTCGTTCTATCATCAAAAACATTTGAGTTTATTTGAAAGTTATACACATACATAAATACACATTTTGTAACACTGAATACTTAATGAAATAAATACAAGACATTTTCACCTATCCATTCTGCACTCGAAAACATTTGTACTGCATAGTTTTAAAAAATTCATGTCATGCAGAATATTTTTAAAATCTAATTTGTGTTTATTGGAAAATTATTATTGACCTTTTGATGAAGTGTGGCAACATTATTTATCAAGATTTGTTGTAACATTGTTTCACAGGCCACAGATGAGCTGATGCAACAACTCTTTAAAAATAGCCATTTTTCTTTGAACTTGTTTGTTCTTACTATGTTTTTTCTTCTTTCTACCTACATGGTGGGTATTTTGTGTTCAAAATATTTTGTGTTCATTTATCGGTAACAAATGATCTTTATTATAAGAAATCCATGATTTTTATAATGTAAAGTAGCATAGTTTCTGATAAATCATCCATCTCTTTGGATCTGTCCTGGTGGATCGTTTTATAAGCCTTCAGTTTACAAAAGGTAGTCAATATAGGCAAGGAGGTTTGTTGTTTTCCAAGAAAACTTGTCTGAAGAACCAAAAGATCTGCATTTGCCACCCTGAATGGAGCCAGGAACTGTCTGTCTGTCCTGGACTAATGCCTTGACCACAAGGTTCAGGGCAGAAGGGAGCCAGGGCCCTAAAGGAGTAGAAAAAGAAATAGAAGGGACTGTTTAGGAGACACAGGGAAAGAAAAGCAAAGTTTTGTATATTTTTTTGGATTTTGTGTATATTCAAAAGAGGCTCAGAAAGAGGTCAATTTTTTTATTTTTATTTTTTCTGTCAATGGGCTCTGTCTGCAGCCGTGATGGAAGGATTGCCCATTTTTTCTTACCCCAGGGCTGATGCCATGCACTTCCTTGTTCACAGTGAGGACTCTGGGAAAGCCTTGCTGTAGCTCCTTAGATTGTTCTGATTGGCAACCACCTGTGGGTGAGCCAGGCCCAGCCCCCCACACTATGTTCTTGGCTGTGACACCTGGAGGCAATTGAGGTGTAGAACAGCCTGGAAGGAAGATACTCCAGTCTTAGTGAGGCTGCGCAGCTGCAATTTAGGGAGAATGCGACTTCTCTGTCCAGGAAAGGCCACGGTTATCTGGCCAGGACTTCGCCAGTGGACTCCAGTCTCCAAAGCAAGGCTTTCGGAGGTAAGAACAAACCAGGAGCATTAAAATAACATGAAACAATTGCTTTTTAATTTTTTTTCCTCCAACAGCAGTCTGTAGTGGAAAGGAGAATGACTGGTGTGCATGACATTTGGGCGGAGGCATCGTGGGGAATTATACTACAAAAACCATTGTATTATAACCCATTTTTATTGCTTAGAAAGAGAGTTTTAATGGCAAGAAGATCTCTCCGAGTCATGGTGTATAAAATAATTTTATTCCCGCTTAAAATAATGACCCCATTTAAATTCAGTGGAGCATGAGAAAAAGAAACAGATCATGAGAGAAGACTGGTTGTCTATCCCCTCTGTGAATGAGTTTGCCAGGAAGAAGCTGTGAAAAGCAGAAAGAGCTCTAAGATTATGAGCCATCTCTCCAGAGTCAGGAAATATATTTTTTAAAAGAGGAAATTAAAAATAGTCTTATTGGAGCCCATATGTCTAGTTATTCTCAGTTGATGAAGATAAAAACTTCTCAGTAAAGATTTTTTAATAGGGAAAATCTTACTGAAATGTGATGTTTTTCATGAAGATGAAAGGATAAAAAAACCCCCGAAAAACCAGAAGCAACTCAGAACAAACTTAATTCCCTGTAATGAGCAGGCACTGTGTGTATATGTGGTGTCCACCGATGTGAGCTAACACTGCAGAAGATTCAAGAGTTTAAGGCAGCATCCTGCCTCCAAAGGACTTTTGAGCTGGTTGTGCAAATGTGTCAGAAACCAGCCATATCTGTAGGCTTGAACAGGAAAATGCAGGTCCCCAGTGCAGCTGTCCAGGGACCACCTGGGAGACTTAGACCCAGGTTCTTGAATCCTGCTCCCAGAGGTTTCAACTTAGTGGGGTGAGAGTTGGGGTTCATGGTTTTACAAAGCTGCTGGGAGGACTCTGGTTTGGTTAAGTGGCTGGACAGATGATGGATTCAGTATAGACTTGTATTTGGATTCTGGTCTGTTCATGAGTTACAATGAGGCCTTCACATCTCTTGACTGTCCCTTCTCTGACTTTTGGGATTTTTGCCTGTAAAGTGGGAGTGTTTTGCTGCTGCTGAGAACTGGAACTGATAGAAAGTCTTTCAGACTCGGTGTTGCTTATAAGTCACAAATAAATTGTATATAAATAGGGGGACCATCTGATGATTTGTGGATATTATTTTCAACCCCCAGGGAATACTATTAATCTCTTGTCAGAGGACCCATGAAAGTCTTCAGAAGAATCCTCCATTTCCTCCCTCACCTATATTTTCTCTTTCCCTTCCTCTCCCCTTTCTCCATGTGCTTGGCTGAGGCTACACTTGAAGGGGATGTTCACTTGTCTGAAGGGTTGGTAGAGGGCTACTCTGACAGCAGAAGGTGTGAGTGATAACCTGGGAATGCCGAAGGGTGAGGAATCTGGGGGGAACCCAGAGAAGGGGTCTGTTCCATTTCCTGTGTCAGGAGAGCAGAGAATTATTCTTGCAGTAGAAGCTTTGTGGTACAACCTGGGGGCTTTCTTGAGTGCTTCCTGAAAACATGAGACATGCAGGCCTGGCTCGACTGATAGGCTGTCCAGTAGTTTGTCTTTTACAGGATGGGAAAAGAGTGATCAAACTTGGTATCAAGACATAGATTTCAGTTTTGCTTTTAAGAAAGGGCCATTAGAGTCCCCGTGCCCTGGCCTCAGTTACATAAAAATCTGCCTCTTAGTGGGACCCTTCTGACCTCGTATTTTCATCTAAACATGTTTTACAGGTTTTGGGCAGAATATTGACATTCGATGTGAGCCACTGCAGAAGATTCAAGAGTTTAAGGCAGCATCCTGCCTCCAAAGGACTTTTGAGCTGGTTGTGCAAATGTGTCAGAAACCAGCCATATCTGTAGGCTTGAACAGGAAAATGCAGGTCCCCAGTGCAGCTGTCCAGGGACCACCTGGGAGACTTAGACCCAGGTTCTTGAATCCTGCTCCCAGAGGTTTCAACTTAGTGGGGTGAGAGTTGGGGTTCATGGTTTTACAAAGCTGCTGGGAGGACTCTGGTTTGGTTAAGTGGCTGGACAGATGATGGATTCAGTATAGACTTGTATTTGGATTCTGGTCTGTTCATGAGTTACAATGAGGCCTT
This sequence comes from Tragulus kanchil, assembly GCA_022376925.1. NCBI lineage: Eukaryota > Metazoa > Chordata > Mammalia > Artiodactyla > Tragulidae > Tragulus > Tragulus kanchil. The sequence goes on from JAIOJX010000030.1 coordinate 73,662,215, forward strand.
CACATCTCTTGACTGTCCCTTCTCTGACTTTTGGGATTTTTGCCTGTAAAGTGGGAGTGTTTTGCTGCTGCTGAGAACTGGAACTGATAGAAAGTCTTTCAGACTCGGTGTTGCTTATAAGTCACAAATAAATTGTATATAAATAGGGGGACCATCTGATGATTTGTGGATATTATTTTCAACCCCCAGGGAATACTATTAATCTCTTGTCAGAGGACCCATGAAAGTCTTCAGAAGAATCCTCCATTTCCTCCCTCACCTATATTTTCTCTTTCCCTTCCTCTCCCCTTTCTCCATGTGCTTGGCTGAGGCTACACTTGAAGGGGATGTTCACTTGTCTGAAGGGTTGGTAGAGGGCTACTCTGACAGCAGAAGGTGTGAGTGATAACCTGGGAATGCCGAAGGGTGAGGAATCTGGGGGGAACCCAGAGAAGGGGTCTGTTCCATTTCCTGTGTCAGGAGAGCAGAGAATTATTCTTGCAGTAGAAGCTTTGTGGTACAACCTGGGGGCTTTCTTGAGTGCTTCCTGAAAACATGAGACATGCAGGCCTGGCTCGACTGATAGGCTGTCCAGTAGTTTGTCTTTTTACAGGATGGGAAAAGAGTGATCAAACTTGGTATCAAGACATAGATTTCAGTTTTGCTTTTAAGAAAGGGCCATTAGAGTCCCCGTGCCCTGGCCTCAGTTACATAAAAATCTGCCTCTTAGTGGGACCCTTCTGACCTGCGTATTTTCATCTAAACATGTTTTACAGGTTTTTGGGCAGAATATTGACATTTCCTGGGTAGTGAGTATCACTTCTAGGAATGGTCGACCTCCTCTTTGATAGAACAGTTATAAGTGACTCAGAGTTAGTGGGATTAAAAAAGAAAAAATCTCATTGCAATGGGAGGCCCACACAAGTCAAGGAAAAAGGATGGGTGAAAATAAATAAATGAAAGACTAATTAAAAAAAAAAGAGGCCAAGAAAAAATTAAAAACAATCAACACCAAAAATAGCAATCACCTGGAACCAATGACAATGATGGGCCATGAAGTGAGCCGAATAATTAGCTCAATCCTCAGCACCTGAGGACCAAAATAGATTGTTGAGACAGGCAGGCAGGGACTTGATGGGCTATTATGTGTGGAGGTGCTTTAAACTGCTAAGAATAAAAACCTATCTTCAATTTAGTTGCATTTTCTATTTTTGTAAGAGTTCATTTGGACACAACTTGTGTTACCTATGAATTTCTCACCACCCAAGAGAAATTAAACAGCACCAAGAGGAAGGCACTTTATTGGTCAAAAAGAAATCAGAAAACTTTTTAATTTTGTTTCATCTCTTCTTTCTCTTTTTTACTTCAAGTTTGGTCTTGCCAATAAAATACACAGGGATTTTTCTGTAGACAATTGCTTTCAGTCTAGGAATGTGAGACTTCTCAGGTGGTGCAGTGGTTAAGAATCTGCCTGTTAATGCAGTAATGCAGACAACACAGAGATGTGAATGCAATCCCTGGGTCAAGAAGATCTGGAGTAAGAAATGGTTACCTACTCTAGTATTTTTGCTTGGAGAATTCCATGGGGGGCTTTAGTCCATGGGGTCACAAAGAGTTGGACACAACTGAGTGTGCCCTTGCCTCATGGGGAGTAGGATGTAAAGGTTAATAAGTGCAGAGAAGGCCCCTTTGGAGTGATAGACAGATCCCACCTGTCAGGCATCTTAAGGCTTCCCAGATGGAGGCTGGCAAAAGCTGCCTGTATTTTCTGCATATAAAGAATAAATGGGCTGTGGAAAAGGAAGTCATGATCCTAATTTCTCTTTGTTTCTTGGCCTCCTCTGACTCTCACATCCTCTCAAATTGTGAAACGTGATTCATTCTTCATGCATGAATCCTCAAAGAAATGGATTGTAAGAAGCTTTTTCCATGAGGAATATCCTTCCTGAATGTAGAATACTGCTGCCACAGAGCATTTATTGTCTGATGAACAAATGAGGCAGGTCAAAACTATCACAAAAAAAAACCAGTTAATAATTTGATTACAGCCTCTCAAATGCTAAAAATGTCTAATGTTCCGTGTCCCCAAATGGCTTTAAATATTGCCACAAAAAGATTAAATTAGAATTCTATTCCACATCCACCTCCCTCAACCAGCCCCACTCAACTTAGCAAATTTAGTCAATATTGATGACTTAGGGTAAACTTCTGAATTACTGAAAATCCATTTAGGGGCTCAAAAACAGTTTCTTAGAGACTCAGAAAAAATAATGATGGAAAAGACACTGGGCAGTCTTTGAGGTACATTCCAGGACCTATTTTTAAGCTTCATTTAATACAGATGATAGAAAACCCAGGTTCTTTCCAGATTACTTGTAGCAGTCACAAAGGAATCATTCATAATTGTTTCCCCCATGGCCTTGGAGCAATCTGTTCCTCCTCTGAGCCTAGAACTTCATGTGAACCTCTCAGATTTTGCCTTGTCATTGTGTGCTACCCTTTGCATGATGTTCTCCTCTGAGTACCCTGGGGCTATATGCACTGATGGCTCAATAATGGGGATTTGTGTAATTGAATTAAACCAGGATGGGTTTCTAGGCTGCCTGCATTTCCTCTGACTTGGAACAGAGCCAAGTGGTGCTCACTAATAGGAAAGGGGGGACACCTGGTGGCAGTTGGTTATTTCAGAGGAATGGGAACAAGGAAGAAAGAAGGCAAGAGTTAAAATATAGCGTGGAGCGAGAGTGAATTATTGCATCAGACATACGATTGCTGGGGCTACCCCTGGGAGAAATGGACACCAGACTAGGAGGCCACCTTGATGATGATAGAGGCTGTAGGCTTTGTAACTGAAGGGCTTGCCTTAGGATCTGGCTCTGTTGCTCCTAAGCTGTGTGACTCTGGCTGAGATACTTACCTTTTCTGAACCTTGGTCACATCATCTGTAAAATGAGAATGATACTTGCCTGACAGTGTTGCTGTGAAGATTGGACAGAGTGACACCTTGCTCTTGGTAAGAACTTGATTAATCAGAGTGGCCATTACTTATTCACATAGAGAAGGAGATAGCAGGGTTTGAGGTGAGGAGATACTTTCTGCTGGCTCAGAAGAGGAAGGCATCCTCCTGAGCAGAAAATAGGGTAACTTCCCTCTGCTGGCTCAGAAGAGGAAGGCATCCTCCTGAGTAAATGTTTTGCCACAAAAGATTAAATTAGAATTCTATTCCACATCCACCTCCCTCAACCAGCCCCACTCAACTTAGCAAATTTAGTCAATATTGATGACTTAGGGTAAACTTCTGAATTACTGAAAATCCATTTAGGGGCTCAAAAACAGTTTCTTAGAGACTCAGAAAAAATAATGATGGAAAAGACACTGGGCAGTCTTTGAGGTACATTCCAGGACCTATTTTTAAGCTTCATTTAATACAGATGATAGAAAACCCAGGTTCTTTCCAGATTACTTGTAGCAGTCACAAAGGAATCATTCATAATTGTTTCCCCCATGGCCTTGGAGCAATCTGTTCCTCCTCTGAGCCTAGAACTTCATGTGAACCTCTCAGATTTTGCCTTGTCATTGTGTGCTACCCTTTGCATGATGTTCTCCTCTGAGTACCCTGGGGCTATATGCACTGATGGCTCAATAATGGGGATTTGTGTAATTGAATTAAACCAGGATGGGTTTCTAGGCTGCCTGCATTTCCTCTGACTTGGAACAGAGCCAAGTGGTGCTCACTAATAGGAAAGGGGGGACACCTGGTGGCAGTTGGTTATTTCAGAGGAATGGGAACAAGGAAGAAAGAAGGCAAGAGTTAAAATATAGCGTGGAGCGAGAGTGAATTATTGCATCAGACATACGATTGCTGGGGCTACCCCTGGGAGAAATGGACACCAGACTAGGAGGCCACCTTGATGATGATAGAGGCTGTAGGCTTTGTAACTGAAGGGCTTGCCTTAGGATCTGGCTCTGTTGCTCCTAAGCTGTGTGACTCTGGCTGAGATACTTACCTTTTCTGAACCTTGGTCACATCATCTGTAAAATGAGAATGATACTTGCCTGACAGTGTTGCTGTGAAGATTGGACAGAGTGACACCTTGCTCTTGGTAAGAACTTGATTAATCAGAGTGGCCATTACTTATTCACATAGAGAAGGAGATAGCAGGGTTTGAGGTGAGGGAGATACTTTCTGCTGGCTCAGAAGAGGGAAGGCATCCTCCTGAGCAGAAAATAGTCTGGCCGTCTCTCCTGGGAAAGTCTTCATTCCCTGGAAGGCTGGGATGGTGAGTCATTCTATCTATCTTCAGAAAGAATGTTGATGCCATCAGGAAGATTGCTCCAGATGATCACCTTGTCTTTCTAAAGACCTACTACAACCTCACCCCAGCCATAGCTTCGCCTCAAGACTCAGATCCAGGTGAACTGCATTTTATCCTTGATCTTAATCTCTTTTCCTAACTTGAGACGATGCTCTGTTTGGTCAATCTGTCCCTTTCTACTAGCTTATTTTATCCTGTGGATACTCATTTAAGTCTCTCTCATCCTTAGAGAGCCTTTTCCCTTGATCCCCACTAGCAGTTATCTTTTTATTCTTACTCTCCTTTCTAGACTTCTCAAAATGACAGCCTACACTCTTATTGTTTAACCTCCCATCCATTCCTCAAAGCATGCTGCAGTCTGACATTTGCCTCCATCTGTCTATTGACACTGTCCTTGCTAAGGTTTTTAGCATCCTTTTTCTCTTTTCCCCATTATGCCTCTTTTTATTCATATTTATTTTCATCCATCTTTTTATTCTTTGGCACACGTGGGCCTCCCATTGCAGTGGCCTCTCTCACTGCAGAGCACCAGCTCTCGGCACATGCACTCTAGAGCACTGGCTCATAATTGGACACACTTATCTGGCTGGACCACAGCATGTGAGATCTTTCTGGGCCAGGGATTGAACTGGTGCCCCTTGCACTGCAAGGTGGACTCTTTACCCACTGGAACACCAGGGAAGTCCCTTGCTAAGGTTTTTAACTGATGACCTCATTGCTAGATCCAGTGACCAGTTCTCAAACTTGCTCTTTTTCCCCCAATAAATTTATTTAGCCATTTATTTATGGCTACACTTGAGTTTTGTTTCTATGTGTTGACTTTATCTAGTAATGGCAAGCAGCACCTACTCTCCAGTTGTGGTTCATGGGCTTCTCATTGCAGTGGCTTCTCTTGTCATGGAGCACGGGCTCTAGGGTGCACAGGCTTCAGTAGTTGCAGCTTGCAGGCTCAGTAGTTGTGGCACACAGGTTTAGTTGCCCCGCAGCATGTGGAATATTCCCAGACCAGGGATGGAACCTGTGTCCTCTGCATTAGCGGGAGATTCTTAACCACTGGACCACCAGGGAAGTCCTCAAACTTCTTAATGCATCTTTTTGTTGCAACTGACATTGCTGATCATTCCCTTTGCAAAGCTCCTCTCTCCCTTGACCTCTGGGTCAGCACTCTCCTGGGTTCCTTCTGTACTTCTAAGGTTTCTCTTTTATTTCTTCCTAGCACCCCTCTTGCTCTGACTCATCATTGTTGCTGTTCCTGCTCTTCTGTGGCTACCCACTACTTCTGGGTTACTTTGTCTCATGGTTTTGAATGCCATTTTTTATTTATAGATGACTTCTACATCTTTTTCTTCAATTCATATCTTTACTGTGCTTCAGATATAGAGATAATTGACTGTTCAGTATCCAGCTTAGATAAACTCAACATGTCCAATACGAAAGAAACGACCTTTCCCCATGAAACTGACTCCTCTTCTTATATCCCCTGGCTTATCTGGGAGCATCACCATCTACTCTCAGAAAGCTGAGGGTCACCTCTGACTGCTCCCTTTTCCTTACTTACCATATACAGTTTAGTCATCAAGGATTTTTTATTTTACCTTCTATTAATAAATCATTTCTCAGATCTGTCCTTTCCTCCCTATCTCCCAACCCGTGTCCTACTTAGAGTTGTCATTGTCCTTCATCTACAGCATGTGAGATCTTTCTGGGCCAGGGATTGAACTGGTGCCCCTTGCACTGCAAGGTGGACTCTTTACCCACTGGAACACCAGGGAAGTCCCTTGCTAAGGTTTTTAACTGATGACCTCATTGCTAGATCCAGTGACCAGTTCTCAAACTTGCTCTTTTTCCCCCAATAAATTTATTTAGCCATTTATTTATGGCTACACTTGAGTTTTGTTTCTATGTGTTGACTTTATCTAGTAATGGCAAGCAGCACCTACTCTCCAGTTGTGGTTCATGGGCTTCTCATTGCAGTGGCTTCTCTTGTCATGGAGCACGGGCTCTAGGGTGCACAGGCTTCAGTAGTTGCAGCTTGCAGGCTCAGTAGTTGTGGCACACAGGTTTAGTTGCCCCGCAGCATGTGGAATATTCCCAGACCAGGGATGGAACCTGTGTCCTCTGCATTAGCGGGAGATTCTTAACCACTGGACCACCAGGGAAGTCCTCAAACTTCTTAATGCATCTTTTTGTTGCAACTGACATTGCTGATCATTCCCTTTGCAAAGCTCCTCTCTCCCTTGACCTCTGGGTCAGCACTCTCCTGGGTTCCTTCTGTACTTCTAAGGTTTCTCTTTTATTTCTTCCTAGCACCCCTCTTGCTCTGACTCATCATTGTTGCTGTTCCTGCTCTTCTGTGGCTACCCACTACTTCTGGGTTACTTTGTCTCATGGTTTTGAATGCCATTTTTTATTTATAGATGACTTCTACATCTTTTTCTTCAATTCATATCTTTACTGTGCTTCAGATATAGAGATAATTGACTGTTCAGTATCCAGCTTAGATAAACTCAACATGTCCAATACGAAAGAAACGACCTTTCCCCATGAAACTGACTCCTCTTCTTATATCCCCTGGCTTATCTGGGAGCATCACCATCTACTCTCAGAAAGCTGAGGGTCACCTCTGACTGCTCCCTTTTCCTTACTTACCATATACAGTTTAGTCATCAAGGATTTTTTATTTTACCTTCTATTAATAAATCATTTCTCAGATCTGTCCTTTCCTCCCTATCTCCCAACCCGTGTCCTACTTAGAGTTGTCATTGTCCTTCATCTGAGTAATAACAACATCCTCCTAACCGGTATCTCAGACTCAAGGTGTGTTTGTTTCAAATCCTCATTCTGCTAAGTCATTAGAAGAATCTTTCTAAGAATATAAATCCATTTCTCCCTGGTGAAAAATCTATGATACTTCCCCAGTCCTGCTGGGTCCTTACTCACAGGATGCAGTGCACCATACCACTGCAGTGTCTTCATTCATAGTGTCTTTTCTGTTTCAGGGGACCTTTCCTAACTTCTCCATCTCAGCAACTCCTCTTCAGATATCCTGGCTCCTCAGAGTCTCTAAAACATTTTTGGATTTATCCTCTCAAGGGGACTTACCCTAATATTTTTAGGCACCAGAAAGACTGGGGTCGGGCACACTAGATTATTATCTTAGGTTTACTTCCTGATAGCTGTGTGACCTTGAGAAAGAACCTTAACTTCTCTCCGCTTTAGTTCTCTCTATGAGAATGATCATCAATATCATGGTGTCTCAGGAACAATTGCAACTAGGAACACACAAGTCATCTGGACCATCACGCTCCTTTCTTTATCCTCTTTCTCCTGTGTGTTAGCTTCATTTTTTTTTTTAATTTTTAAAAAAGTTCTCCTGTAGATTGATCCTTCCAGATACTGGAATCATGGCATCAACAACTCCTGCTTTAATGTGAAACCATATCTTTCTAATTCATCCTTGAAACTTCAGTGCCTGACAGTGTCTGGCAACAGAAAGAGACGTTTTGAATAAATGAATAAAAACACTTTATTGCTTTATTTTTCTTCAATTCATATCTTTACTGTGCTTCAGATATAGAGATAATTGACTGTTCAGTATCCAGCTTAGATAAACTCAACATGTCCAATACGAAAGAAACGACCTTTCCCCATGAAACTGACTCCTCTTCTTATATCCCCTGGCTTATCTGGGAGCATCACCATCTACTCTCAGAAAGCTGAGGGTCACCTCTGACTGCTCCCTTTTCCTTACTTACCATATACAGTTTAGTCATCAAGGATTTTTTATTTTACCTTCTATTAATAAATCATTTCTCAGATCTGTCCTTTCCTCCCTATCTCCCAACCCGTGTCCTACTTAGAGTTGTCATTGTCCTTCATCTGAGTAATAACAACATCCTCCTAACCGGTATCTCAGACTCAAGGTGTGTTTGTTTCAAATCCTCATTCTGCTAAGTCATTAGAAGAATCTTTCTAAGAATATAAATCCATTTCTCCCTGGTGAAAAATCTATGATACTTCCCCAGTCCTGCTGGGTCCTTACTCACAGGATGCAGTGCACCATACCACTGCAGTGTCTTCATTCATAGTGTCTTTTCTGTTTCAGGGGACCTTTCCTAACTTCTCCATCTCAGCAACTCCTCTTCAGATATCCTGGCTCCTCAGAGTCTCTAAAACATTTTTGGATTTATCCTCTCAAGGGGACTTACCCTAATATTTTTAGGCACCAGAAAGACTGGGGTCGGGCACACTAGATTATTATCTTAGGTTTACTTCCTGATAGCTGTGTGACCTTGAGAAAGAACCTTAACTTCTCTCCGCTTTAGTTCTCTCTATGAGAATGATCATCAATATCATGGTGTCTCAGGAACAATTGCAACTAGGAACACACAAGTCATCTGGACCATCACGCTCCTTTCTTTATCCTCTTTCTCCTGTGTGTTAGCTTCATTTTTTTTTTTAATTTTTAAAAAAGTTCTCCTGTAGATTGATCCTTCCAGATACTGGAATCATGGCATCAACAACTCCTGCTTTAATGTGAAACCATATCTTTCTAATTCATCCTTGAAACTTCAGTGCCTGACAGTGTCTGGCAACAGAAAGAGACGTTTTGAATAAATGAATAAAAAACACTTTAGCTATTAGGGTTGCATTTACATGCATGTGTCTTTCCTACCATTTTCTGCTTATTCATAATGTTTTGGGATAAGAAATCTATCATTCTCTTAGGCCTTGAAGGCCCACTCTCCTATTTGATAGTATCGTTTTTCACTCATCAAAAGATTGTGGGTTCTGTAAGAAGAAAAGTAGTTTCATACAGAAATATTTGAGATGTCAGTTGACTGAAGAAAGACTTTCTTAACATGAGGTGTTAATATCCGCCTCTGTGGAGGAATCCATTGCTTAGTGGCCTCTGAGCTGGAGGTCAGATCAGACCCTGTCTGGAAGCGTGTGCCTGCTCTCCTGTGGCAGGGTGACTAGGGGAAGTCAGTTGCCAGGCAAGACAGGAGGGGGATCTTGCAGAGAAAGGAGGTGAGTGGATTGCCTTTGTTCTTGCTTTAGTCTCTCTCCAGATTGGTCTGTTACTTCAGAGGTGAGGGGGAAAAAGACACTTTGCCAATAGTGGTGAAGTTCTTTTTTTTTTTTTTAGGTAAGAAATGGATTTATTCAGATTCAGAGAAAGCACACTCCACAGAGTGTGGGCCATGGCAGAGCAAATCCAGTGGCAGGTCAAGTTCCTTATAGTCTGAATTTATTGCAGGATCGACGACTTTGTGATGAAATTCTTTACAATTTGAATTTTTGCAGGATCAACAAATTTGCACCACTGGTGTAAAATGGAAAGATAGGCTCCTTGTTTGTAAATTATTAAGAATTTCAGGATGGCAACAGTAGAGCTTTAAACCAATGCCAAGTTCTGTGCAAATGCTTAGGGTGACCGCCTGAGGAACTGCTCGAGTTTAGAGATTGTACCAATGTTGGCAGTCAAGAAAGTTGGTGTGTTCCTGGCATTTTCGGTTGTATTCTGACTCGTGACGTTTAGGAAAAGAAATACCCAGCCAGCAGTATCCTCTCTCCTTCATAAAGTTGGGCTGTGTTCCCTCTAATTCACACTCTTTGTTTTCTTGTCCCAAACCCTGAAAGTCCTTGCATTATGGGTTTGCCTGACAGTGTCTGGCAACAGAAAGAGACGTTTTGAATAAATGAATAAAAAGCACTTTAGCTATTAGGGTTGCATTTACATGCATGTGTCTTTCCTACCATTTTCTGCTTATTCATAATGTTTTGGGATAAGAAATCTATCATTCTCTTAGGCCTTGAAGGCCCACTCTCCTATTTGATAGTATCGTTTTTCACTCATCAAAAGATTGTGGGTTCTGTAAGAAGAAAAGTAGTTTCATACAGAAATATTTGAGATGTCAGTTGACTGAAGAAAGACTTTCTTAACATGAGGTGTTAATATCCGCCTCTGTGGAGGAATCCATTGCTTAGTGGCCTCTGAGCTGGAGGTCAGATCAGACCCTGTCTGGAAGCGTGTGCCTGCTCTCCTGTGGCAGGGTGACTAGGGGAAGTCAGTTGCCAGGCAAGACAGGAGGGGGATCTTGCAGAGAAAGGAGGTGAGTGGATTGCCTTTGTTCTTGCTTTAGTCTCTCTCCAGATTGGTCTGTTACTTCAGAGGTGAGGGGGAAAAAGACACTTTGCCAATAGTGGTGAAGTTCTTTTTTTTTTTTTTAGGTAAGAAATGGATTTATTCAGATTCAGAGAAAGCACACTCCACAGAGTGTGGGCCATGGCAGAGCAAATCCAGTGGCAGGTCAAGTTCCTTATAGTCTGAATTTATTGCAGGATCGACGACTTTGTGATGAAATTCTTTACAATTTGAATTTTTGCAGGATCAACAAATTTGCACCACTGGTGTAAAATGGAAAGATAGGCTCCTTGTTTGTAAATTATTAAGAATTTCAGGATGGCAACAGTAGAGCTTTAAACCAATGCCAAGTTCTGTGCAAATGCTTAGGGTGACCGCCTGAGGAACTGCTCGAGTTTAGAGATTGTACCAATGTTGGCAGTCAAGAAAGTTGGTGTGTTCCTGGCATTTTCGGTTGTATTCTGACTCGTGACGTTTAGGAAAAGAAATACCCAGCCAGCAGTATCCTCTCTCCTTCATAAAGTTGGGCTGTGTTCCCTCTAATTCACACTCTTTGTTTTCTTGTCCCAAACCCTGAAAGTCCTTGCATTATGGGTTTGCAGGTTTCACTCTTTTGACCTCCTGCCCTTGTTTTGCTCTTATCCTTGCTATTAAGAATTTGTGTACTGTTTTCATTATTAGATTTCACTCATGTATCCTTCCTTCTTTGCTTTTGCTGTCTTTAAACTGGATGTTTCCATCTGTAATTCATTCAGAGTGTCCTAAAATATCTGCTCTTCTGCTGTTACTTTCAGCTTTCTTTGGATTCCTTCCAATTTTCACTTAGTCCTCAGCAACTAAAGTGTTGAAAATAGAGTGTGGTGTCATCAGGGCCATGGATGTGTAGGCAGTGCTCGGCTGCCTTATCTCAGGTGACCCAGCTCACCAACCCCTGACCATTGTTATGACTCAAATTATGTATCTGCACTCTTTTCTCATAATTGGTTCCTGTCACATGATAGATTTGAAATTTCCTCTCTTTAAGCTTTCCCTCTATTTAATATCAGTTGCCTAGACAGTTTCCACTTCCAATTGTTTTATAAACGTTAGCACTCACTTTTGGTTGAATTTTGATTGATCATTGTGGCTATGGTCTTTGGCTCCAAACCAACTATTCTTCAGCCTTTATTGTTTTAATTTAAGAAAAGGCTGGATCAGAGATTTATTTAGCTTAGAATTCTGCCTCTGACACTCAAGTACACCTGATGAGTAAATAGGGTGGTTATCCATAGCTCATCTGAGTGATTAGAAATTAAAAACATTATGGATTTGTAGTCTGTGATATTATATTCTTCTCTGTACTTACTTGTTTGCATACTCTTTTATTTTTTGCTGCTTGACATTCACTGCCAAACTATGGCCTATATCAGAGATACATTATGTCCCCTGCAATCAGCTCTTTTGCCCTGTTTTTACAAAGTTAGGTATACATGAAAAGATGATAAAGTTGAGTATTCCTATCAGACTTTCTGCCCTGCATTTTTACCCTCAAGATCAGGAGAAGAATGTTTACATTTCCATGAGGAGATCTAAAGTTACAGGAGACAAAAAGACAGTTTTTTATTTAAAAAATCCACTATTTTAATTAAAAATTCATTTAAAAAGTACATGAATTCTACTTGTTCAATGTATCAGATAGTTTGCAGGTTTCACTCTTTTGACCTCCTGCCCTTGTTTTGCTCTTATCCTTGCTATTAAGAATTTGTGTACTGTTTTCATTATTAGATTTCACTCATGTATCCTTCCTTCTTTGCTTTTGCTGTCTTTAAACTGGATGTTTCCATCTGTAATTCATTCAGAGTGTCCTAAAATATCTGCTCTTCTGCTGTTACTTTCAGCTTTCTTTGGATTCCTTCCAATTTTCACTTAGTCCTCAGCAACTAAAGTGTTGAAAATAGAGTGTGGTGTCATCAGGGCCATGGATGTGTAGGCAGTGCTCGGCTGCCTTATCTCAGGTGACCCAGCTCACCAACCCCTGACCATTGTTATGACTCAAATTATGTATCTGCACTCTTTTCTCATAATTGGTTCCTGTCACATGATAGATTTGAAATTTCCTCTCTTTAAGCTTTCCCTCTATTTAATATCAGTTGCCTAGACAGTTTCCACTTCCAATTGTTTTATAAACGTTAGCACTCACTTTTGGTTGAATTTTGATTGATCATTGTGGCTATGGTCTTTGGCTCCAAACCAACTATTCTTCAGCCTTTATTGTTTTAATTTAAGAAAAGGCTGGATCAGAGATTTATTTAGCTTAGAATTCTGCCTCTGACACTCAAGTACACCTGATGAGTAAATAGGGTGGTTATCCATAGCTCATCTGAGTGATTAGAAATTAAAAACATTATGGATTTGTAGTCTGTGATATTATATTCTTCTCTGTACTTACTTGTTTGCATACTCTTTTATTTTTTGCTGCTTGACATTCACTGCCAAACTATGGCCTATATCAGAGATACATTATGTCCCCTGCAATCAGCTCTTTTGCCCTGTTTTTACAAAGTTAGGTATACATGAAAAGATGATAAAGTTGAGTATTCCTATCAGACTTTCTGCCCTGCATTTTTACCCTCAAGATCAGGAGAAGAATGTTTACATTTCCATGAGGAGATCTAAAGTTACAGGAGACAAAAAGACAGTTTTTTATTTAAAAAATCCACTATTTTAATTAAAAATTCATTTAAAAAGTACATGAATTCTACTTGTTCAATGTATCAGATAGTTTTGCTTAGGCCCCAAAGGGAATTTATTTGAAGGGACATTGGTTAATTTGAAGAAATCCAAGAAAAACTTGGCAACAAGCCTTAGGAAATGGGAGACGGGACTTCTGCCTCTGATCAATACTGAGTAACTGGGAATAGATTCTCCTCTTGCCTGCCATCTGAAAACATATGCAGCTATGGTTTCAAGACAATTGGTATCAGGCCTCGAGCAATTTGGGGCTCAGATTTGCCAGAAGTAAGGCCATAAACTCTCAATGTGGGTAGGTAGACATTGGTGCTGGAGGTTTTGAGTGTGGTGTGACATGGACTGCAGAAGAGGAGAATTGAAGAGACTTGTGATCTCATGTCCTCCTTAAGACAAGATAATCCAGAAGAGATTTAGGTGTCACTTGAAAAGGCAGGGATGGAATCTGCAGGAGGAGCAGGCAGCATATTCCTACAGAGGAGGTAGGAAGAAAAGGAAGATATGCGATACAAGGAATTCATACACAGAGTAGGGAATGGAAATAAATGAGCTCTGGAGTGTGTAATGTGAAAGTGCAGGATGAGTGTGGAAACAGGACACTCTATTTCATGGTGTAGGAATCCCAAGGTAAATGAGTCAAATGCCAGGTGATGTGCAAGCAGGGGATATTCAAGCAGATAAGAAGACGAAACATAACATATACCAGGCAGGATGTTGGAATACCAGAAGTAGTCTTCCTGTGTCCCCACTGACAGATTTTTCTTTCACCGTTAGTTCTCATTATGGATTTGTAGTCTGTGATATTATATTCTTCTCTGTACTTACTTGTTTGCATACTCTTTTATTTTTTGCTGCTTGACATTCACTGCCAAACTATGGCCTATATCAGAGATACATTATGTCCCCTGCAATCAGCTCTTTTGCCCTGTTTTTACAAAGTTAGGTATACATGAAAAGATGATAAAGTTGAGTATTCCTATCAGACTTTCTGCCCTGCATTTTTACCCTCAAGATCAGGAGAAGAATGTTTACATTTCCATGAGGAGATCTAAAGTTACAGGAGACAAAAAGACAGTTTTTTATTTAAAAAATCCACTATTTTAATTAAAAATTCATTTAAAAAGTACATGAATTCTACTTGTTCAATGTATCAGATAGTTTTGCTTAGGCCCCAAAGGGAATTTATTTGAAGGGACATTGGTTAATTTGAAGAAATCCAAGAAAAACTTGGCAACAAGCCTTAGGAAATGGGAGACGGGACTTCTGCCTCTGATCAATACTGAGTAACTGGGAATAGATTCTCCTCTTGCCTGCCATCTGAAAACATATGCAGCTATGGTTTCAAGACAATTGGTATCAGGCCTCGAGCAATTTGGGGCTCAGATTTGCCAGAAGTAAGGCCATAAACTCTCAATGTGGGTAGGTAGACATTGGTGCTGGAGGTTTTGAGTGTGGTGTGACATGGACTGCAGAAGAGGAGAATTGAAGAGACTTGTGATCTCATGTCCTCCTTAAGACAAGATAATCCAGAAGAGATTTAGGTGTCACTTGAAAAGGCAGGGATGGAATCTGCAGGAGGAGCAGGCAGCATATTCCTACAGAGGAGGTAGGAAGAAAAGGAAGATATGCGATACAAGGAATTCATACACAGAGTAGGGAATGGAAATAAATGAGCTCTGGAGTGTGTAATGTGAAAGTGCAGGATGAGTGTGGAAACAGGACACTCTATTTCATGGTGTAGGAATCCCAAGGTAAATGAGTCAAATGCCAGGTGATGTGCAAGCAGGGGATATTCAAGCAGATAAGAAGACGAAACATAACATATACCAGGCAGGATGTTGGAATACCAGAAGTAGTCTTCCTGTGTCCCCACTGACAGATTTTTTTTTTCTTTCACCTTGTCTGTAGTTCTCTTGGGCTGGGGCCAGTGATGGCATGAACTAAAACTAAGATTCCATCTGGAAGACGAAAGGAAATGTGGAGAAGGGCAGAGACCTTGTTTTTCTTACCATGTCAATTCATGTTGCCTTGGTGTTGGAATAAACTGAAGTCTCCCAGGAAAATTAATATTAGTTTTTTTCTTCCTTTTTTCTCTTCCTCTGCTCTGTTGCCTTAGTGAGGTCTTCAGTCTATAATTTTTGTGGCAAGTTTTGTGCCTTCACCAGGTTTTCCTGTGATGGAGTAGTCAAGTTAGATAAAGCATCAGAAAATTCATATCTACAAATAAATAGAATTGTTGCGTATTCATTGTAAATATGCGACTTCAAAATATATTGAAAGAACAGGACGCTGCTTCACAGACTTCAAGGTAAAGGTCATGTTTTTTCTCTTAGTTTGATTAACTCCCAGAGACAGATGTGGATGTGAATTGTTCATGCTTAACATGAGCAAGAGATGAAAACTGTGCCTCCTCTCACTCATTTGTGCCCATATCTTGATGTTGTCAACACTAAACACAAAAGTGGAAAAAGTCTTCACAGTGGATATAGATCTCTGCATTTGCCAATGACTACTTCCCACTTAAGAGGTGGTAACATTGCTGAAGTTTCTGAGGCCAAAATTTATATAATCTTGCATGGCTTAAACTTAGCAGATCATTCCCTTAAATCCTACCTATGTAGTCAATGGCAAACAGCTGTTAAACATTCTAGATTCTAAAAAGGATTTAAAGTGAAGAATGGAGAATATTCCTACAGAGGAGGTAGGAAGAAAAGGAAGATATCGATACAAGGAATTCATACACAGAGTAGGGAATGGAAATAAATGAGCTCTGGAGTGTGTAATGTGAAAGTGCAGGATGAGTGTGGAAACAGGACACTCTATTTCATGGTGTAGGAATCCCAAGGTAAATGAGTCAAATGCCAGGTGATGTGCAAGCAGGGGATATTCAAGCAGATAAGAAGACGAAACATAACATATACCAGGCAGGATGTTGGAATACCAGAAGTAGTCTTCCTGTGTCCCCACTGACAGATTTTTTTCTTTCACCTTGTCTGTAGTTCTCTTGGGCTGGGGCCAGTGATGGCATGAACTAAAACTAAGATTCCATCTGGAAGACGAAAGGAAATGTGGAGAAGGGCAGAGACCTTGTTTTTCTTACCATGTCAATTCATGTTGCCTTGGTGTTGGAATAAACTGAAGTCTCCCAGGAAAATTAATATTAGTTTTTTTCTTCCTTTTTTCTCTTCCTCTGCTCTGTTGCCTTAGTGAGGTCTTCAGTCTATAATTTTTGTGGCAAGTTTTGTGCCTTCACCAGGTTTTCCTGTGATGGAGTAGTCAAGTTAGATAAAGCATCAGAAAATTCATATCTACAAATAAATAGAATTGTTGCGTATTCATTGTAAATATGCGACTTCAAAATATATTGAAAGAACAGGACGCTGCTTCACAGACTTCAAGGTAAAGGTCATGTTTTTTCTCTTAGTTTGATTAACTCCCAGAGACAGATGTGGATGTGAATTGTTCATGCTTAACATGAGCAAGAGATGAAAACTGTGCCTCCTCTCACTCATTTGTGCCCATATCTTGATGTTGTCAACACTAAACACAAAAGTGGAAAAAAGTCTTCACAGTGGATATAGATCTCTGCATTTGCCAATGACTACTTCCCACTTAAGAGGTGGTAACATTGCTGAAGTTTCTGAGGCCAAAATTTATATAATCTTGCATGGCTTAAACTTAGCAGATCATTCCCTTAAATCCTACCTATGTAGTCAATGGCAAACAGCTGTTAAACATTCTAGATTCTAAAAAGGATTTAAAGTGAAGAATGGAGAATATTTCCACTAGGTGGTAGGATTTTGCCATGGTCCTAAGTCTCAAAATGTAGGGAGGAAGGAAAGCAACTTAAAATTAAGAAGAGTTGAATCAAGATAGAAAGAGACAGTAATAATGACACTACACATAGATTGAATAGATTTTTTTTCTTGGCACAAACATAGAAAATTACTCCTAATGCCATTCTTGAAGTAAGCCCCAAATAGCACAATTCTAAAATTTCAGAATAAAACTGGGACTTTAAAAGGACACTCTTAGGGAGTCGTAGTTTGTAGTTTATACTCTTTAATATCAATTGAATTTTTTTCCTTTTTAAAATTGAATTATAGTTGATTTACAATGTTCTGTTGGTTTCTGGTGTACACAAAGCGATTTCAGTTATGTATATAAGATTATGTATATATTTATATACACATATAAATACACTGGACTTCCCCTGTGGCTCAGTGGGTAAAGAATATGCCTTCAGTGCATTAAATGTGGGAGATGTGGGTTGGATTCTGGATCAGGAAGATAGCCTGGAGCAGGGCAAGGTAACTCACTCTAGGAGTCTTGCCTAGAAAATTCCACGGACAGAGAATCTTCTAGGTTACAGTCCATGACATCGTGAAGAGCTGGATCTGACTGAAGTGACTGAGCACGTATACATATATATATAATCTTTTTCATATTCTTTTCCATTATGGCTTATTATACTTGTTTTTTTTTTTTCTTTTTAAAGATTTATTCATTTATTTACTTTGGGCGGGGGTCGGGTTGGGGAGGGAGGGGAGTGGGCGGGTCACTTCTATTGGTCTTTCATTTCTCTATTTTCATTCGTCTTTGTTCTTTGGCTCCTGTGGGCCTCCCATCACGGTGGCCTCTGTCGTTGCAGAGCGCCGGCTCTGGGTGCATGCGCGCCAGAACTCCGGCTTGGTGATTGGACTCATCAGTCCAGCCGCTCCTCGGCACGTGGGATCTTCCCAGGCCAGGGCTCGAACCGGCGCCCCTTGCACTTCAAGGCGGTGTCCTTACCCACTGGACCACCAGGGGAAGCTCTTATTATACTTGTTGAATTTAATATCATGTGTGTTTTTCACGTATTCAAAAGACCAGCAAAAATTAATTAAATTTAAATTTAATTTAATTTAACTTAATTTTTCAAAGAACCATCTTGAATGTTCCCAAGACTTCAGTCCTCTCTGGTTCTTGGGTTCCTTTTAGCAAGTATGTCATTCCAGCATTTGCCAGAATCCGTTGTTTTATTAACAATGTCTATTTTATATTCATGCTTCTGAGAATGAAAATTCAGAGGACTGGAGAGAGACAAAAAGTCTCAAAAGATAAAATTATTTACTATCGGTCGGCTCTCCCTTGAACCGACCCACTGTGAGGCCCGCTGTTCTCCCACTTCCTTCCTTAAGCCGACTCACTGTACTGGCAGCAACTGTCCCTTTCCCCACTCTAATAAACTTTACTTTCCTCTCAAAAAAAAAAAGTACTATCAAAACAAATTTTATTGATCTAGTTTCTAAGGAAATTTTCCAAGGAATTCTTGATCAACCTCCTTTCTCTCGTTATTTAAATATTACTGTGTTGATGATGATAATTATTAGGCATCCCACAAAATATGCTTCTAACCCATCACTCCTAGTTTTAACTAAGAAATGACATTAGATAATAGTCCATGTTTTTAAAGTTTTTACTTGGCCAAGGAGTTAAAGTATTTATACTTCCATAGTGTCTCTGAATAAAATCTTGTGTTAAACTTCCTTAATTTTCCATATCCAGTAAATGAATCTTTCTAATCCTGACCTTGTTGCCCTGTGTGACACCCTGGCCCTTCTCCTTGGATCTTTTTGGGCAACATAGAAGCCTCTGTTGAAAACAGGATTCAGCTCTCACCTCAGTAGATGTGGGTCAGGCTCTATGATTAATAATTAATTTCAGGCCTTAGATAAAGGTGGCCTGGACATTGTTTCTTTGAATCCTTTGTGGTCTCAACTCACAGTGTAATTTGCCATCCAGAGCCATACCAGGTGCTTTGGCCTCTGTCGTTGCAGAGCGCCGGCTCTGGGTGCATGCGCGCCAGAACTCCGGCTTGGTGATTGGACTCATCAGTCCAGCCGCTCCTCGGCACGTGGGATCTTCCCAGGCCAGGGCTCGAACCGGCGCCCCTTGCACTTCAAGGCGGTGTCCTTACCCACTGGACCACCAGGGGAAGCTCTTATTATACTTGTTGAATTTAATATCATGTGTGTTTTTCACGTATTCAAAAGACCAGCAAAAATTAATTAAATTTAAATTTAATTTAATTTAACTTAATTTTTCAAAGAACCATCTTGAATGTTCCCAAGACTTCAGTCCTCTCTGGTTCTTGGGTTCCTTTTAGCAAGTATGTCATTCCAGCATTTGCCAGAATCCGTTGTTTTATTAACAATGTCTATTTTATATTCATGCTTCTGAGAATGAAAATTCAGAGGACTGGAGAGAGACAAAAAGTCTCAAAAGATAAAATTATTTACTATCGGTCGGCTCTCCCTTGAACCGACCCACTGTGAGGCCCGCTGTTCTCCCACTTCCTTCCTTAAGCCGACTCACTGTACTGGCAGCAACTGTCCCTTTCCCCACTCTAATAAACTTTACTTTCCTCTCAAAAAAAAAAAGTACTATCAAAACAAATTTTATTGATCTAGTTTCTAAGGAAATTTTCCAAGGAATTCTTGATCAACCTCCTTTCTCTCGTTATTTAAATATTACTGTGTTGATGATGATAATTATTAGGCATCCCACAAAATATGCTTCTAACCCATCACTCCTAGTTTTAACTAAGAAATGACATTAGATAATAGTCCATGTTTTTAAAGTTTTTACTTGGCCAAGGAGTTAAAGTATTTATACTTCCATAGTGTCTCTGAATAAAATCTTGTGTTAAACTTCCTTAATTTTCCATATCCAGTAAATGAATCTTTCTAATCCTGACCTTGTTGCCCTGTGTGACACCCTGGCCCTTCTCCTTGGATCTTTTTGGGCAACATAGAAGCCTCTGTTGAAAACAGGATTCAGCTCTCACCTCAGTAGATGTGGGTCAGGCTCTATGATTAATAATTAATTTCAGGCCTTAGATAAAGGTGGCCTGGACATTGTTTCTTTGAATCCTTTTGTGGTCTCAACTCACAGTGTAATTTGCCATCCAGAGCCATACTCCTGACCTTTTGGCCTTTCTGCTATCTGGGTCTTTCTTCCAGGGCACAGCTTGCTTTCCTTTCATGAAAAATTCACAAAATGAAAGCTATTTTTGTACTGGAATTGGGCCTGGGCTCTTGTTAACCCTCTCGCTGACTTGAGGTGCTTTACTTCATACAGCAAAATGATCATCGGACTCACTGGGTGCAGGTGCTGGATTCTTTTTTTCCTGTCATATGTTGTTTTTCACAGGTTTTCTGGTACTTTTGTGGCACTCTCTTATGGGTTACTTGTTGAAAAATTATGGATTGCCTTTTTTTTTGCCAGCCCCTGCAAATAGTGCTGAGGAGATATGGATACCTACTGTAGTCTCAGACTTCACAGATAATGTCTAGCATTGGGTAGAGATGAGTGAGTTGACAATGATAATAGAGTATGAAAAGTCAGAATGGGAGAGGGGCAAGATGTCATAGGAGTCCAGAGAATGGAAGTTTAATCCATGCTTGGATGACCAGGAAAGTCTTACCAGCTACTAGTGCTGGATGAAAACTTAGTGGCACAATACTGCCATTTTATTGGACTCACAGAATACTATCTGGGACACCAGCCAAGAAGATGCAAATGACTGGGAGTAACTCAGTGGCTGAGGGCTGGAATCACTGGTGTTTTCATTCACATGTTGGCCCCCGGGCAGTGGGTATTAACTGGAACACCAGTGTATATGCTTCTTTACAACATGAAAGCCTCAGAATAGTAGGATCCTTACATGGTCAAACCTCCAAAGAGCACATGGAATGAAAGCTATACTTGTGGCCATCTGGAAAGTCCTAACCCACTTCCTACTCAGAGCCCATAAATCACACATTGTATTTCTGAGGCTCCCAGCTCAGACTTCTACGTTTGTTTTTACACCCTGGCCCTTCTCCTTGGATCTTTTTGGGCAACATAGAAGCCTCTGTTGAAAACAGGATTCAGCTCTCACCTCAGTAGATGTGGGTCAGGCTCTATGATTAATAATTAATTTCAGGCCTTAGATAAAGGTGGCCTGGACATTGTTTCTTTGAATCCTTTTGTGGTCTCAACTCACAGTGTAATTTGCCATCCAGAGCCATACTCCTGACCTTTTGGCCTTTCTGCTATCTGGGTCTTTCTTCCAGGGCACAGCTTGCTTTCCTTTCATGAAAAATTCACAAAATGAAAGCTATTTTTGTACTGGAATTGGGCCTGGGCTCTTGTTAACCCTCTCGCTGACTTGAGGTGCTTTACTTCATACAGCAAAATGATCATCGGACTCACTGGGTGCAGGTGCTGGATTCTTTTTTTCCTGTCATATGTTGTTTTTCACAGGTTTTCTGGTACTTTTGTGGCACTCTCTTATGGGTTACTTGTTGAAAAATTATGGATTGCCTTTTTTTTTGCCAGCCCCTGCAAATAGTGCTGAGGAGATATGGATACCTACTGTAGTCTCAGACTTCACAGATAATGTCTAGCATTGGGTAGAGATGAGTGAGTTGACAATGATAATAGAGTATGAAAAGTCAGAATGGGAGAGGGGCAAGATGTCATAGGAGTCCAGAGAATGGAAGTTTAATCCATGCTTGGATGACCAGGAAAGTCTTACCAGCTACTAGTGCTGGATGAAAACTTAGTGGCACAATACTGCCATTTTATTGGACTCACAGAATACTATCTGGGACACCAGCCAAGAAGATGCAAATGACTGGGAGTAACTCAGTGGCTGAGGGCTGGAATCACTGGTGTTTTCATTCACATGTTGGCCCCCGGGCAGTGGGTATTAACTGGAACACCAGTGTATATGCTTCTTTACAACATGAAAGCCTCAGAATAGTAGGATCCTTACATGGTCAAACCTCCAAAGAGCACATGGAATGAAAGCTATACTTGTGGCCATCTGGAAAGTCCTAACCCACTTCCTACTCAGAGCCCATAAATCACACATTGTATTTCTGAGGCTCCCAGCTCAACAAATCTGGAAGAACATTTCAGGGGCCTAGAGATCACCTCCCAGGAGCCAAAGGCAAAGGCCAGATCTCTATTTTGCTTGAGGTAATTCTTTATTATGCAGTGACTTTATGGGTAGGGTTAGTGAAGGGAAAGGAAAAAGTATCTTGAAGGTTTGTCTTGTGATTGAGAAAACAGAGGTGCTGCTCTTGGGAGAAACAGAGCTCGGAAGTGGATCTGGTTGGAAGGTGAGAACAGGAAGAAAGAAGCATGTTCCTGAATTCAGATTTTGTGTCAGACACAGTCCAACATCCAAGAATGTTATCTGACTTCAGCATGGCCATGGTGATGGTGGTGGAGACTCTGTCCCAGAAGCCTGGGAGGTGAGGTCAGTGGCCCAGTTGGGAAGGGCAGCTGCTGTCAAGGCCCCAAAGTGATGGAATTTCTGGGGCATCTGAACCTACACTTACCCTGCCAGTAAGTCCCAGATTAGGAAAATAACCTCTGAATACTCCTCCTACCAGGTATTCTGTGGGCAACTGTCCTTTATAAGTGCCTCCGATAACAAACGTGTCACTTTATTTGGACCCTTCCACTGTGCTCTAAGGAAGTTTTTATTTTTAGTTTTTCCTGTGTGGCTCCTAGGAAGTTTTATCTACCATGTTGATGGGAATGATTTTCTAGTCAACAACATCGGTCACAGCTTTAAGGTTTATTTCTCTTTAGGTATATTTGCCCCCATTTCAATTTATAATTTCTTTAATATCAGTGGTATCTGCCAGATAATTAAGTGTTTATTCAGAGCAAAGTGTATACAGATCTCCGACTGGTTTTTCTCAGTAACTTTCAAATAGATGTTCATTTTCCTAGCAGAACCATAATACTTTGTGTTTGCAATATCCCTTATTTATTCGAGTCTAAATTTGCCTTTGATTTTTCTCTGTAAAGATGCTTTGGGGATGAACAGAGCTCAAAAGGCTTCTCTGGGTATGCTTCTGTTTCAACCAAGCAAAAATTCCCAAGACCCCTGGACCCTCTTGACTAGAGTCATTGAATTGCCACTGCTTTTGCCTGGAGCCTTCCTGATGGTGGCAGCAAAGCCGTAAATTAAGAACCAAACTCAGGGATTTCAGTGGAGCTCTGCAAAACCCCACACAGATGGTTCTGGAGCTTGGGAAACAAACTCACAGAAGTTCTCAAGGAGGTAACAGGCTGGGCTGCACAGGAGCCTGGGGACTTCTCTCCTCTCCTTTCTTGGGATGGGGTTGGGGGGTAGAGGAAAGAACACATCAAGTTTTCCTCCTGAAAGATTGCAAAGCTCCCTGCTGTTGAGTGTCTTCCATCCTTGCAGTGCTGGTTGGCCTATATGCCTCTCCTCTTGGAAAGGAGTTAACTATTTACCCCTGCCCCCCCACACCCATGAGCTATTTCTCAGAATTTCTCACACTTTTTGCAGTCTTAAGTTGGGAAAAGGGGACCTATTGGGGTCCCTTGCAAAAGCCAGTCTCTCTCTCACACTCTTCAGGTGACCAGCCACTGTTAACATTCACTGCCAAATATTACCACCTCCCCCACGTCCCTTCAACTCTTATCCCAGAATTACCTGTGTATAAATTTAATTAATAGGTCTCAATGAGGCGGAAACAAGATTGGTTAACTATGCATTGATATCATAAGGCCTAGAAAAGAGATGCAGCCTTATCCGGGATAAGGGGTGACAACCTTTCTCCTCATGCATTTTTTTGCCTCCCCGTGTATAGCGCAGGGCCCCCATAGTCTGCTGTCCTTGAGCCTTGTTTATCTGAGAGAAACTGACAGCTGTATTCTTAGTGAGTGGTATTGCATGGGCCTAGATCTTTCTCTAAAGAGTCAATGGAGTGACTTCACCTCCCTGATTATCATGAGATTCATACAGAACAGAGAAGGAATGATTTCCCCAAAGAAACAGGACTTGCTGGCAGGCAAAAGTGGGAATGATTTACTGCTGTTGATTGAGAGCAAGCTGTTGGGTAAAGATTGGAAAAGCGTCTCTCACCACAGACCCGTGTGCTGTGGCACTTGATCCAACCCATATCTTGGATGCTGCTTCTGTTGTAGGTAGGGCGAGATCCCCAAAGGCTGAACTCCTGATAATGAGAATGGTGAAGAGAGGGGCTGCCTGTGTGACGTGGCTTCCTTCAGTAGGTTTGCAGATAAATTGCTGGGTGCTCTGTCCTATCTTTCCCTGAGAATGTCTAGAGACCCTGGCTCAGGGTCGGGGAGAGGGGTAAGGAGTCTGGCCACCTCCCAGCAGCTTTCTCTTGTGAATTGTCACCACACAGACCTGCCTCGTCTTGCACACAGTGTCTATGAAAAGCCTGGAGATAGAGCTCCATGCCCTGATTCCATAGCCCTTCCTGGTGCAATGAGGAGACACTGGATTAATCTGACTCATTCTCTTTTTTAAAGGTTGATTTTTATCAGTTGTGGGTGAGTTGGAGTCAGAAGGTCATTGATGTGGTTTAAGTTTGAGTGGTAACCTTTCTCCTATTTCCATTCATGACAGTTGGACGTGGATGGGTTTTGGAGGAGAGGGGACTTACAAAAAGGAAGGGAGGACCTGCAATGGGAGATGTCTCCAGGCAGAACAGCGAGAGCTGAGGGAAGATTTATAGCTGGAGGTGGGCAAAGTCACAGAAAGGGCGAGGAGGAAGAGGCATCTTCCCAGGAGGGGAGGCTGTGGGTGGAGGTGAATGGAGACGCATAGAGAAAAGAAGCTTTGATGGAGGATTTGCAAGCCAGGAGTGATTTAGTGAGGCAGCCATATGGAAAAAAGGATTTGAGGAGAATTGTGATGTTTGTGAATCAGCCATTCATATAAATAATTTTAGCTATCATGGTAGAAAATGTTGCTACAGTTTAAAGGGTGTATAAAGTAAAATCTGGATCAAAAGGATTATAGATGGATGTTTACTGTCACCCTGTACTTTGATAATCTGATTCCATAACCACTTAACAGAAGATAACATATTTATTCAGTGTTTACTATGGGCCAGGCACAGGGCTAACCATGTAACCAGAATTATCTCATTTAGCCCTCATAACAACACTATGGACAGGCACTATGTAAGCTTTTTTTTTTTTTAATTGATGAATTAATTTTTATTTTTGGCTGCGCTAGATCTTCATTGCTGCATATGGACTTTCTCTAGTCATGGCAAGCAGGGGGCTTCTCTCTAGTTGCAGTGTGCAGGTTTTTCTTGCTGGAGTGGCTTCTCGTTGCAGAGCATGGGCTTTAGGCATGGGGGCTTCAGTATTGTGGTGCATGGGCTTCACTGTCCCAGAGCATGTGGAATCTTCCTGGACCAGGGATCAAACCTGTGTCCCCTGCGTTGGCAGGAGGATTCTTTACCACTGAACCACCAGGGAAGTCCTATCTAAGCAATTAAGAAAAAAACAGTTTTATTTAGTTAGTTTTGTCTGTGCTGCGTGTTCATTGCTGCTCTGGCTTTTTTCTAATTGCGGCAAGTGGGGGCTACTCTAATTGCTTGCCTAGGTTTCTCACTATGGTGGCTTCTCTTGTTACAAAGCATGGGCTCTAGGCAGGCAGTCTTCAGTAGTTGCAGCATGTGGGTTTTAGAGCATGGGCTCAGTAGTTGTGGCGCATGGGCTTAGTTGCTCCACAGCATGTGGGATGGTCCTGGACGAAGAATCAAACCTGTGTCTCCTACATTGGCAGACAAATTCTTTAACCACGGAGGGAAATGCTAAGTAATTATAGTTGAAGGAAGAGGCTTAAAGAGCTAGCCAGTTGTGTAAGATCAAAAGACTGGGTTTCGGAGCACGGTGGCTGGATTCCAGTGCTGTGCGGTGGAGCCCTCTCAGCTCAAACATTTCTCCGGAATAGATGGAAGCATTTGAGGAGACAAGCCAGGAGTGATTTAGTGAGGCAGCCATATGGAAAAGGATTTGAGGAGAATTGTGATGTTTGTGAATCAGCCATTCATATAAATAATTTTAGCTATCATGGTAGAAAATGTTGCTACAGTTTAAAGGGTGTATAAAGTAAAATCTGGATCAAAAGGATTATAGATGGATGTTTACTGTCACCCTGTACTTTGATAATCTGATTCCATAACCACTTAACAGAAGATAACATATTTATTCAGTGTTTACTATGGGCCAGGCACAGGGCTAACCATGTAACCAGAATTATCTCATTTAGCCCTCATAACAACACTATGGACAGGCACTATGTAAGCTTTTTTTTTTTTTAATTGATGAATTAATTTTTATTTTTGGCTGCGCTAGATCTTCATTGCTGCATATGGACTTTCTCTAGTCATGGCAAGCAGGGGGCTTCTCTCTAGTTGCAGTGTGCAGGTTTTTCTTGCTGGAGTGGCTTCTCGTTGCAGAGCATGGGCTTTAGGCATGGGGGCTTCAGTATTGTGGTGCATGGGCTTCACTGTCCCAGAGCATGTGGAATCTTCCTGGACCAGGGATCAAACCTGTGTCCCCTGCGTTGGCAGGAGGATTCTTTACCACTGAACCACCAGGGAAGTCCTATCTAAGCAATTAAGAAAAAAACAGTTTTATTTAGTTAGTTTTGTCTGTGCTGCGTGTTCATTGCTGCTCTGGCTTTTTTCTAATTGCGGCAAGTGGGGGCTACTCTAATTGCTTGCCTAGGTTTCTCACTATGGTGGCTTCTCTTGTTACAAAGCATGGGCTCTAGGCAGGCAGTCTTCAGTAGTTGCAGCATGTGGGTTTTAGAGCATGGGCTCAGTAGTTGTGGCGCATGGGCTTAGTTGCTCCACAGCATGTGGGATGGTCCTGGACGAGGAATCAAACCTGTGTCTCCTACATTGGCAGACAAATTCTTTAACCACGGAGGGAAATGCTAAGTAATTATAGTTGAAGGAAGAGGCTTAAAGAGCTAGCCAGTTGTGTAAGATCAAAAGACTGGGTTTCGGAGCACGGTGGCTGGATTCCAGTGCTGTGCGGTGGAGCCCTCTCACATGCTCAAACATTTCTCCTGGGCTCAAACCCCCAGCTTATGTTTCCCAGGGCTGCTATCACAAAGGACCACACACTGGGTGGCATAGGACAATGGAAGCCTAGTGTTTCGCAGTTTTAGAAACCAGCATGACAGGGTTAAGATATGAGCAGGCCTACATTCCCACTGACGGATCTGCTGCGGCCTCTCTCTTTGCTGGTAGTTCCCTGGCTTGAGCAGTGTGACTCACATCTTTACAAGGCAGCCTTCCAATGCACATATCTGTCTCTACATGCTGTTCTTCTATGAAGACATCAGTTAGATGGGATCCCCTCATCCAGGATCTGGACTAATTACACCTGCAACAATCTTGTTCCCCCATCAGGTCACATCCTGAGGCACTGGGGATAAGGACTTCAGTGTCAGATTTGTGGAGGCAGTGGGCACAATTCAGCTCTTAGTAACACCCAGGGACTCGTGAACAGGAGTCCTGCTTCGAAGCCATCCTCTCAGCCTAGTCCCACCTCTGACTCTGGCAAGGTCCCCTTGACTGAAGAGCTGCTGCTGGCTCTGGGGCTCAGCTGTGGCATGTATGCTGCAGCCGTGGCCTTGGCAGGATGAGCTGGAGTTGCTGCCAGGGGCACATTTGTTCTCCCTGCCAGCTGCGTCTTGGTCATCACCCCATGTCTTGCCGGCCTGCTGGCGAAATTTTTTTTCCTCCCTGCCAGCTGTTCATGTCTTGGCTTTTTTCTAATTGCGGCAAGTGGGGGCTACTCTAATTGCTTGCCTAGGTTTCTCACTATGGTGGCTTCTCTTGTTACAAAGCATGGGCTCTAGGCAGGCAGTCTTCAGTAGTTGCAGCATGTGGGTTTTAGAGCATGGGCTCAGTAGTTGTGGCGCATGGGCTTAGTTGCTCCACAGCATGTGGGATGGTCCTGGACGAAGAATCAAACCTGTGTCTCCTACATTGGCAGACAAATTCTTTAACCACGGAGGGAAATGCTAAGTAATTATAGTTGAAGGAAGAGGCTTAAAGAGCTAGCCAGTTGTGTAAGATCAAAAGACTGGGTTTCGGAGCACGGTGGCTGGATTCCAGTGCTGTGCGGTGGAGCCCTCTCACACGCTCAAACATTTCTCCTGGGCTCAAACCCCCAGCTTATGTTTCCCAGGGCTGCTATCACAAAGGACCACACACTGGGTGGCATAGGACAATGGAAGCCTAGTGTTTCGCAGTTTTAGAAACCAGCATGACAGGGTTAAGATATGAGCAGGCCTACATTCCCACTGACGGATCTGCTGCGGCCTCTCTCTTTGCTGGTAGTTCCCTGGCTTGAGCAGTGTGACTCACATCTTTACAAGGCAGCCTTCCAATGCACATATCTGTCTCTACATGCTGTTCTTCTATGAAGACATCAGTTAGATGGGATCCCCTCATCCAGGATCTGGACTAATTACACCTGCAACAATCTTGTTCCCCCATCAGGTCACATCCTGAGGCACTGGGGATAAGGACTTCAGTGTCAGATTTGTGGAGGCAGTGGGCACAATTCAGCTCTTAGTAACACCCAGGGACTCGTGAACAGGAGTCCTGCTTCGAAGCCATCCTCTCAGCCTAGTCCCACCTCTGACTCTGGCAAGGTCCCCTTGACTGAAGAGCTGCTGCTGGCTCTGGGGCTCAGCTGTGGCATGTATGCTGCAGCCGTGGCCTTGGCAGGATGAGCTGGAGTTGCTGCCAGGGGCACATTTGTTCTCTCCCTGCCAGCTGCGTCTTGGTCATCACCCCCATGTCTTGCCGGCCTGCTGGCGAAACTCCTGCCCTTCTTTGGTCACCGCTCCTGTCCATTGTCTGCAAAGCAGACTCTCAGTTGCCGACTGTGTGCTTGTGTGTTGCCCGTGTAATTGTTTAACAAGTACTTTTGGAAAATGACTTCGTCTCAATTGCAAATGCCCCGTGATCCGTTCTCCCCTTTCCTCTCTATACCTTAAGATAGGTCTGCTCTGCCTCCTACAACCCCAGGAAGGCACATGTGAACAGTATACCTGCTTGGAGGTCCCATCATATTTGACCGGGAGATTATCAACATCCTTTCTCTGTCTTTGACTGACTATAAGAACAGAGGCCTGTTGATCTAATTTCCTGGCTGGTTTCTATACAGCAGCATATTTGATAGAAAACTGTGATTTGAATGATTCTATTAACTCCCCAGAAAAGCCATCCTGGTTGTTGTCCCTTGTCTTTCTGATCTGGAAGTCTACAGAGGACACACGCACAGTCCCAGTCCTCTTTTCTGTAGAGTGTTCCAATCAGCAGCCAGCATAATGAAATCCAATTAATGTGTTAGGCTGTTGTGATTCTAAAAATATTCCCCATCCCCCGGAGGGGCTGCGGAAATTGGAGGAATCAAGGTATTAGAGCAAACCCATAATTTGCAGAGAGGTTCTTCAATCATCCTGAAGGTGGTAAATTTGTTCTTGAGAAAACAAAAATAGATCACCTCTCCAAAATGAGGCTGTCCCTGAGATGGTGTCGACGGCCCGTTCTTCTGACGCCGGCCCCTGCGCGCTATGTAATGATCCCTCGGTGTGGATATGTATGAATTATTAAGGTCAGTTAATTAACACATTTTTCTTCTGCTGAAGTAATTAGATGAATAGAGCGCTTGCCCTCTTTTTGGCTTCACTGGCAATTGCTCAGGGCCGAACAGAGGCAGTAAACATATTGCCACACAGATGCTAACCAGAGAGGTAATTTTTCGGTTTCCTTGTGATTTCTGAAACGCCATCCTGCAACCCAAGGCCACTTCTACCTGGGGAGTGAAGCGGGAGGAGAGAGGGGGGCCGGAGGGGAGAGAGGGGGTGAGGAACAGGCGGCAAGTCATCACACAAAGCTGCCAGAGCGCCTCTTCCAGATGCCCAACATTGATTTGTTACTCTGCCCAATTTTAGACTTTGGATTTTATAATTTTGTGCTTCCCTCACGAAGGCTCTGTCATTTCTCCAAAGGTTATTCTCCAGTGTGAAGAGCTATTACAGCTGCATGTATTAATATTCCAAGGTCATTTTCTTTCTGTCCCCAGGATGGCCACAGAGTTCATAGTTGCCAGACATTAGAAATTGGTATGTTCAATGATTTCTTTCTGTCCATTGTGCTTCCTGGTTTTCTAATTTCTTGGTTCCCAAGACTGCTTATGCATGAGAATCAACTGGGGAGCATACTAAGAGGTGGGTTCCTGGCCTTTGATTCATGGTCTCACAGTCTCTAAGGGCTGGGCCTAGAAATCTGGGTTTAATATATTTCCCAGGATGGGACTTCCCTGGCAGTCCAATGGTTACGGGTCTGCACTTCCACTGCAGCAGGAACAAGTTCAGTACCTAGTTGGGGAGCTAAGATGTTGTGTGTGGCCTGGTATGGCCACAGAATAAATAAACAAATTGCAATCAACTCAGGGTCTTAAAAAATGTCTCTCAGGGTGAGGCCGATGCTCAGTCAAAGTCTGGGAACCACAGTTCTTTGTAATAATCATGGAAATAGCAATACTCCTGTTTTTTGCTGACATTCTTCAGGTCAGGGCTGATCTCCAGTATGGGGATCGGGGAGGCCCCCTGATCCCCAGGTAAACAGGCAAAGTGGCTTGATTTGTAAATGTGATAGGTCTTTGTCTGAATTGCTTGACCTTTTTATCTTCTATGGCCTCTGCCTACCGGAATAATCAGCATTTTATGGAAATTACCTGCTGTGAGAAGGCTGGCTGACAGAGGAGATCATGACCATACAGAAGAAGGATAAGACATAGGTACCCACTACCAGTGTCCCACAGCATCAGTTTCCTCGCCTGTGGAACAACTCCATGTGGCTGTGAGGCAGAAATTAGGGTCCTAAGTAGATTTTAAAGCACAGCATCATAGAAGCTGGTAATGATCATTTCGCTGAACTCTGAAGTGAGGGAGCAGAATGGAGGCTAGAAAAGAGAGCAAGCAGACACTGTGCTGTCTTAGGGTACAGCAGGTAGACCAGCGGCGTCATGCCTGGTCGGTGATGTATAGGCAGTAAGTGTTTCCTCGCTGGTCTTTGTCTTGCTGAGGTTTGATGTAGTTTTCTGATATTTTCCCCTGTCTTTTATACTCCATGATCATTTTTTTGCTGATTTTAACAATATTTAGCTTTCAAAAATATTGTGGATGCAGGGGAAGGTCCCCCATGGTGTGACTCACCCCAGCTTCCCACAATGATTTCTTTCTGTCCATTGTGCTTCCTGGTTTTCTAATTTCTTGGTTCCCAAGACTGCTTATGCATGAGAATCAACTGGGGAGCATACTAAGAGGTGGGTTCCTGGCCTTTGATTCATGGTCTCACAGTCTCTAAGGGCTGGGCCTAGAAATCTGGGTTTAATATATTTCCCAGGATGGGACTTCCCTGGCAGTCCAATGGTTACGGGTCTGCACTTCCACTGCAGCAGGAACAAGTTCAGTACCTAGTTGGGGAGCTAAGATGTTGTGTGTGGCCTGGTATGGCCACAGAATAAATAAACAAATTGCAATCAACTCAGGGTCTTAAAAAATGTCTCTCAGGGTGAGGCCGATGCTCAGTCAAAGTCTGGGAACCACAGTTCTTTGTAATAATCATGGAAATAGCAATACTCCTGTTTTTTGCTGACATTCTTCAGGTCAGGGCTGATCTCCAGTATGGGGATCGGGGAGGCCCCCTGATCCCCAGGTAAACAGGCAAAGTGGCTTGATTTGTAAATGTGATAGGTCTTTGTCTGAATTGCTTGCCCTTTTTTATCTTCTATGGCCTCTGCCTACCGGAATAATCAGCATTTTATGGAAATTACCTGCTGTGAGAAGGCTGGCTGACAGAGGAGATCATGACCATACAGAAGAAGGATAAGACATAGGTACCCACTACCAGTGTCCCACAGCATCAGTTTCCTCGCCTGTGGAACAACTCCATGTGGCTGTGAGGCAGAAATTAGGGTCCTAAGTAGATTTTAAAGCACAGCATCATAGAAGCTGGTAATGATCATTTCGCTGAACTCTGAAGTGAGGGAGCAGAATGGAGGCTAGAAAAGAGAGCAAGCAGACACTGTGCTGTCTTAGGGTACAGCAGGTAGACCAGCGGCGTCATGCCTGGTCGGTGATGTATAGGCAGTAAGTGTTTCCTCGCTGGTCTTTGTCTTGCTGAGGTTTGATGTAGTTTTCTGATATTTTCCCCTGTCTTTTATACTCCATGATCATTTTTTTGCTGATTTTAACAATATTTAGCTTTCAAAAATATTGTGGATGCAGGGGAAGGTCCCCCATGGTGTGACTCACCCCAGCTTCCCACCTCCCAGGACGGCCCTGCAGACACATCTGTGTGGGGGATGAGGAGAGCAAGGCTGGTCACTGAGACCCCGATCAGGAACTTGGAGCCTGTTTGCACAGATGTGCTAGGGTTCCCAAGAGCCTGGTGAAGTGGGAATTGTGACTGGTGGTAGGGCTCAGAGACTCTAAAGATTAGAATTCATGATTAAAGGGGTGATTGAAGATGTTCCCAGGTTTGGAAGGTCCTAGAGACAGCAGAATTCAAGCTTGGGCTCTATAAGTGGGATGCTGAGTCAGGTAGGAGAGTTTCAGGTTCTAAGTGCTTTGTATGCCTTACCCTACTTAAGCCTTAGCTCTGAAGCAAATATAATTGTTATAAGAGGAGCATAATCCTTTATTAGTAATTCTGAAACCACAAAAGCTTTGAAAGCTTTTTTAAGTAACTCATTTGAATGTAAAACTGACCTGAAATCTCTTGACGGGAAAACCTGACTTGAACTTATGTGAGGCTATTTACAGTTTTGACTTATCCCACTCAGTGTGAATATTCATATGTTTTGCTGCAGAAATATTAACAGATTTGATTATAGGGGCCTGCGTCAGGACTTACTGTTTGTGTTAGATAACGCATGATAAGGGCAATGTGTTATTGTCCTATAATCCAGAAAAATCTAAATTCTGGAAACGTATCTGACTCTATTCTGATTTCAGGAGGTGGGATTTTCATTCTGTTCTCTGCTTCTATGGAAAACCTGAAGCTCAGAGAGGTTAAGCAATTTGTTTGTGGTCACGGAGATGCTACATTGAGAACTATCGTTCTAGCGTAGCTCTGTTTTAAGCTGTTGTGTTCATAGGTCTGTTTCGAGCTGGTCTGCTAAAAACTGGCGTTTCTGCCTTGGTTTTGAATTATTTCCCCTGAATTTCTTCTTTTTGTTACCCTGGATTTGTGAGCAGGCCCCGGGAGTAAGGGTGTGTGTGTGTGTATGGATTGGAGTTAAGTCTTCTTGTTCATTATCCACATTGGTTATATTCACCATGCTGGAAACACTTCGGTGTAAAACATAAGTCCAATGATGTGACTCTTCTGCCTGAAATCTTCCAGTGCTGCTGGAGAGCCCAGTTCAAACACCTTAGGATTGGATATTAAGTCCTTTCTGAACTAGCGCCTGCCTGATGGGAGCAGGCAGAT
This sequence comes from Tragulus kanchil, assembly GCA_022376925.1. Lineage (NCBI taxonomy): Eukaryota > Metazoa > Chordata > Mammalia > Artiodactyla > Tragulidae > Tragulus > Tragulus kanchil. The sequence goes on from JAIOJX010000030.1 coordinate 73,695,754, forward strand.
TTTCGTTAAAATCTAAACTCACTGAAGAAAATCGCCTGAATTGCAATGAGTTCCTGGGAAACCATCAACGAAAGGAGGTTGGATCTGATCACAGAGAGGATACCCCGCACCGAAGAACAAAGGAGAAGCCGCATCAAGACGGTAGGAGGGGCGCAATCACACTTTTAAAAGTCAAACCTCACACCCGCCAGAGAGGCTGGGTGGGCCAAAGGCGCAAAGCCTGTTGCAGATCAAAACCCGGGAAAGGAGCAGTGACACCCACAAGGGACTGAGCCAGACCTGCTTTGGAGGGTCCAGGTGCCCCCTTGAGCTAGAAGTGCCCTTGAGCAGGCCTCGGAAGGACGGCACTCAGTTTCCTTTGGAGGAGGTTACCATTAACCCAATCACAGAGTCGCTGAGGAGGACTGGAAAGTCTGTGCGCACTGTGATCCGGGAGAGGGGAATAGCGATCCTGCATGAGACTGAGCCAGACTCGCCTCTGAGTAACCTGACGTCTCCCGCGGTGGCGGGGGTCGACGGTGGCCTGCAGCAGGGTCGGGGTCACTGCGGAAGTGCTTTCCATAGAGCGTGTGGGAATAAATCCTTTGTGAGACAGACGCCATTTTTCCTACTGTAGTTTGGCTGCTGGTCAAACTGCAGGGCTGCTGGTCAAGATACAGGGAGGGAATTTAGCTCCACCCAGCAAGAAAAGGGATTTGGATTAAGAAACTCCCAGGGTCAGCCTGGGTGGGCCTTTTAGTTCTGGAATAGGCCTAAATAAACAAGCAGTCAAAGAGGTCTTCAGATCCAACCACTGCCAGAGGCAAGAAAAAGACTGATAATTCCTGAATAGTCAGCAAGAGACAGAAGAACATAAACAATATTTTCACGTTTTGTCTGAAGCTGAAGTTACTGCTGGACTTTAAAATTTCATTTTTTGTATTATATTACTTTGTTTCAATTGTTTTTTCTCTTTTTTCCAAACCCACTCAGTGCACCCCCCGCTTTTTTTGTTGTTGTTGTTTTTTTTGGGGTGTGTGTGTGTGTGAGAGTGGGTGTGTTCATTTCCTTCACTGAATTCTATTGAAGCTACTAATCTTATCAGTAAGACAGAATATATTCAAGTTTACATAATTTTTTTTTTCTTTTTCCTTTTAAACCACACATTTTATTTTGGTATAAACTTCTGGTTCCCCATTGGCCTTTTAAGGTTCTGTGGGGGTTTTGTTTGTTTTTATGGTTTTTGCTTTGTTTTTCTATATGTTTCTATATACTTAGCTTTTTTAATTTAAAAAAATTTTTCATTTGTACTGCTACTTCCTCTATAATTCTTTGCTTTCTCTGAAGCTCCTTTCCTATAGCACTAAACTCTAATACATACAAATCTTTATCTCCCTATATTTAACTTTGCAATATTATTCTATATTTCTCTTCTATCCTCCCTTTCTCTTTTTCCCTTTCCCCACCATATTTCTTAGTCTGTTCTTCCTCATTGCCGTATCCCCAATGGGGACCCTGCTCTAGCATTATTCTCCAATTGGTGCTCTACTTAGTTTGGTTATTAACTGGTGAATATCATTCTTGGTTTTCTCTATTCGCCGTGCTAACATATTGTACTGTATTTTTGGTTGGAATGCTTGGGTTATGTTACAGCTGTATATGTTTATGTGTATAATTCAATATGCTAGATAGTACTTGCATAATTTTTAAATTGCCATTTGTCAAAGGTATACCTTCTGTTTCTCATTTGCATATATATGTTTTAATATCATTTAATGCCATAACAAACCAGCTGTCAAATCTTCATTCCCTGGTCAGGCAACAAGCCCCGGGGCTTTAGGGAGGGAGCACTGACTCCAAAACTCTACAATACTAGAGAACGCCTAACACTAAAGAGCAGTATACAAGTGAGAACGCCAACAAAGGTAATCACTTGTATGCAAGTCCTGACATCACCCAACCACCAGCATCACCCAGAATAAGAAGCCCCGTACAAAGAACAAACACCAACAGACGTAACTCAAAGTCTGGGAAAAGGAAATCCTAAACAGAGTCAGTTAAAAAATTAATAATAACAATGAAATGGCAGAGAAATACCACACAAGCGAAGGAACAATCCACAAACACACAAGATCAAATCAATGAAGAGAATCTGGACAAACTTTCTGAAAGTAATTTCAGAAGAATGATAGTAAAGATGATCAAAGACACTGAAAACAGAATTTCAGAGAAATTGCAAGACACAACTAACACACTGAATAAAGAAATACAAGAACTTACCAAAAAAGTAACAGAGACAAACAACTTAATTGCTGAACTGAAAAACACTGTAGAAGGAATCAAGAGCAGAGTATCTGAGACAGAAGACCAGATAAGTGAGCTGGAAGATAAAATGGTGGAAGTAACTGCTGAAAAACAGACTCTAGCTCAAAGAATGAAAAGAGCAGAGGATAGCCTCAGAGACCTCTGGAATAATATCAAACGCACCAATATTCGAATTATAGGGGTTCCAGAAGAAGAAGAAAAAAAGAAAGGCTATGAGAAAATTTTTGAAGAGATTCTAGTTGAAAATTTCCCCAACATGGGAAAAGAAATAGTTAATCAAGTCCAAGAAGCACAAAGAGTACCATACAGAATCAATCCGAGAAGAAACACACTAAGACACATATTAATGAAGCTAACACAAATTAAACACAAGGACAGAATTCTCAAAGCAGCAAGGGAAAAGCAACTAGTGACATACAAGGAAAGCCCATACGTTTAACAGCTGATCTTTCAACAGAAACTCTGCAGGCCAGAGGGGAAGGGCAGGACACATTTAAACGGCTGAAAGAGAATAATCTGAAACCAAGAATCCTCTACCCTGCAAGGATCTCATTCAAAATTTGATGAAGAAATCAAAAACTTCACAGACAAGCAAAAATTAAAAGAATTTAGTCTCACCAAACCAGCCTTACAACAAGTGTTAAAGGGACTTATATAGACAACAAGTATAAAAGGAGAAGATCCACGAAACAAACCCATCATAACATCTAAGAAGATGACAATAGGATCATATGTATCAATAATTACTTTGAATGTCAATGGACTAAATGCCCCAACCAAAAGACACAGAGTGGCTGAATGGATCCAAAAACACGACCCATACATATGCTGCCTCCAGGAAACTCATTTCAGACCTAGAGACACTCAATAAAAAGGCTGGAAAAGAATCTGGACAAACTTTCTGAAAGTAATTTCAGAAGAATGATAGTAAAGATGATCAAAGACACTGAAAACAGAATTTCAGAGAAATTGCAAGACACAACTAACACACTGAATAAAGAAATACAAGAACTTACCAAAAAAGTAACAGAGACAAACAACTTAATTGCTGAACTGAAAAACACTGTAGAAGGAATCAAGAGCAGAGTATCTGAGACAGAAGACCAGATAAGTGAGCTGGAAGATAAAATGGTGGAAGTAACTGCTGAAAAACAGACTCTAGCTCAAAGAATGAAAAGAGCAGAGGATAGCCTCAGAGACCTCTGGAATAATATCAAACGCACCAATATTCGAATTATAGGGGTTCCAGAAGAAGAAGAAAAAAAGAAAGGCTATGAGAAAATTTTTGAAGAGATTCTAGTTGAAAATTTCCCCAACATGGGAAAAGAAATAGTTAATCAAGTCCAAGAAGCACAAAGAGTACCATACAGAATCAATCCGAGAAGAAACACACTAAGACACATATTAATGAAGCTAACACAAATTAAACACAAGGACAGAATTCTCAAAGCAGCAAGGGAAAAGCAACTAGTGACATACAAGGGAAAGCCCATACGTTTAACAGCTGATCTTTCAACAGAAACTCTGCAGGCCAGAGGGGAAGGGCAGGACACATTTAAACGGCTGAAAGAGAATAATCTGAAACCAAGAATCCTCTACCCTGCAAGGATCTCATTCAAAATTTGATGAAGAAATCAAAAACTTCACAGACAAGCAAAAATTAAAAGAATTTAGTCTCACCAAACCAGCCTTACAACAAGTGTTAAAGGGACTTATATAGACAACAAGTATAAAAGGAGAAGATCCACGAAACAAACCCATCATAACATCTAAGAAGATGACAATAGGATCATATGTATCAATAATTACTTTGAATGTCAATGGACTAAATGCCCCAACCAAAAGACACAGAGTGGCTGAATGGATCCAAAAACACGACCCATACATATGCTGCCTCCAGGAAACTCATTTCAGACCTAGAGACACTCATAGACTGAAAGTGAGAGGCTGGAAAAAGATATTCCATGCAAATGGAAATCAAAAGAAAGCTGGAGTAGCAATCCTCATATCAGACAAAATAGATTTTAAAGTAAAGAAGATTCTAAGAGACAAGGCAGGTCACCACATCATGATTAAGGGATCGATCCAAGAAGAAGACATAACAATCATAAATATCTATGCTCCCAACACAGGAGCACCCCAATACATAAGACAAACACTTTCAGACATAAAAGAAGACATCGACAGCAATACAATCATAGTAGGAGACTTTAACACTCCTCTCACACCAATGGACAGATCATCCAAACAGAAAATTAATAAAGAAACACAAGCCTTAAATGCCACACTGGAAGAAATGGACCTCATTGGTATCTTTAGGATGTTCCATCCAAAAGCAGAAGAATACACTTTTTTCTCAAGTGCTCACGGAACATTCTCCAGGATAGACCACATCTTGGGCCACAAATCAAACCTCAGTCAATTCAAGAAAACTGAAATTCTATCTACCATCTTCTCGGACCACAATGCAGTGAGACTAGAGATCAACTACAGGAAAAAAAACCACTAAAAACATAAACACATGGAGATTAAACAACACATACCTAAAAAACCAACTGATCATTGAGGAAATCAAAGGAGAAATTAAAAAATTCCTAGAAGAAAATGACAATGAACACACGACAGTGCAAAACCTATGGGATACTGCAAAAGCAGTCCTAAGAGGGAAGTTTATAGCAATTCAATCCCATCTCAAGAAACTAGGAAAATCTCAAACAGACAACCTTACCTTATGCTTACCACAAAAATTAAAAGAATTTAGTCTCACCAAACCAGCCTTACAACAAGTGTTAAAGGGACTTATATAGACAACAAGTATAAAAGGAGAAGATCCACGAAACAAACCCATCATAACATCTAAGAAGATGACAATAGGATCATATGTATCAATAATTACTTTGAATGTCAATGGACTAAATGCCCCAACCAAAAGACACAGAGTGGCTGAATGGATCCAAAAACACGACCCATACATATGCTGCCTCCAGGAAACTCATTTCAGACCTAGAGACACTCATAGACTGAAAGTGAGAGGCTGGAAAAAGATATTCCATGCAAATGGAAATCAAAAGAAAGCTGGAGTAGCAATCCTCATATCAGACAAAATAGATTTTAAAGTAAAGAAGATTCTAAGAGACAAGGCAGGTCACCACATCATGATTAAGGGATCGATCCAAGAAGAAGACATAACAATCATAAATATCTATGCTCCCAACACAGGAGCACCCCAATACATAAGACAAACACTTTCAGACATAAAAGAAGACATCGACAGCAATACAATCATAGTAGGAGACTTTAACACTCCTCTCACACCAATGGACAGATCATCCAAACAGAAAATTAATAAAGAAACACAAGCCTTAAATGCCACACTGGAAGAAATGGACCTCATTGGTATCTTTAGGATGTTCCATCCAAAAGCAGAAGAATACACTTTTTTCTCAAGTGCTCACGGAACATTCTCCAGGATAGACCACATCTTGGGCCACAAATCAAACCTCAGTCAATTCAAGAAAACTGAAATTCTATCTACCATCTTCTCGGACCACAATGCAGTGAGACTAGAGATCAACTACAGGAAAAAAAACCACTAAAAACATAAACACATGGAGATTAAACAACACATACCTAAAAAACCAACTGATCATTGAGGAAATCAAAGGAGAAATTAAAAAATTCCTAGAAGAAAATGACAATGAACACACGACAGTGCAAAACCTATGGGATACTGCAAAAGCAGTCCTAAGAGGGAAGTTTATAGCAATTCAATCCCATCTCAAGAAACTAGGAAAATCTCAAACAGACAACCTTACCTTATGCTTAAAAACAACTGGAGAAAGAAGAACAAAAACACCCCAAAGCCAGCAGAAGAAGGGAAATCATAAAGATCAGAGCAGAAATAAATGAAAAAGAAATGAAAGAAACAATAGTAAAGATAAATAAAACAAAAAGCTGGTTCTTCAAAAAGGTCAATAAAATCGACACACCACTGGCCAGCCTCATCAAGAAAAAGAGAGAGAAGAACCAGATCACCAAAATAAAAAATGAAAAAGGAGCGATTCCAACAGATAATGCAGAAATCCAAAGGATTCTAAGAGACTATTATGAACAGCTCTATGGCAACAAACTGAGCGACCTGAAAGAAATGGACAGTTTCTTGGAGAAGATTAATCTCCCAAGACTCAACCAGGAAGAAAAAGAAACTATGAACAAGCCAATCACAAGCTCAGAAATTGACCTTGTGATCAAAAATCTACCCCAGTATAAAAGCCCAGGGCCAGATGGTTTCACAAGTGAATTCTACCAAACATTTAAAGAAGAGCCAATGCCTGTCCTTCTAAAACTCTTCCAAACAATTGCACAGGAAGGAACACTTCCAAACACATTCTACGAGGCCGCCATCACCCTTATACCAAAGCCAGGCAAAGACAACACAAAAAAAGAAAATTATAGGCCAATTTCACTGATGAATCTAGACGCCAAAATCCTCCACAAAATCCTAGCAAACAGAAAAAAAAGCCCCCAATTTTTCTCAAGTGCTCACGGAACATTCTCCAGGATAGACCACATCTTGGGCCACAAATCAAACCTCAGTCAATTCAAGAAAACTGAAATTCTATCTACCATCTTCTCGGACCACAATGCAGTGAGACTAGAGATCAACTACAGGAAAAAAAACCACTAAAAACATAAACACATGGAGATTAAACAACACATACCTAAAAAACCAACTGATCATTGAGGAAATCAAAGGAGAAATTAAAAAATTCCTAGAAGAAAATGACAATGAACACACGACAGTGCAAAACCTATGGGATACTGCAAAAGCAGTCCTAAGAGGGAAGTTTATAGCAATTCAATCCCATCTCAAGAAACTAGGAAAATCTCAAACAGACAACCTTACCTTATGCTTAAAAACAACTGGAGAAAGAAGAACAAAAACACCCCAAAGCCAGCAGAAGAAGGGAAATCATAAAGATCAGAGCAGAAATAAATGAAAAAGAAATGAAAGAAACAATAGTAAAGATAAATAAAACAAAAAGCTGGTTCTTCAAAAAGGTCAATAAAATCGACACACCACTGGCCAGCCTCATCAAGAAAAAGAGAGAGAAGAACCAGATCACCAAAATAAAAAATGAAAAAGGAGCGATTCCAACAGATAATGCAGAAATCCAAAGGATTCTAAGAGACTATTATGAACAGCTCTATGGCAACAAACTGAGCGACCTGAAAGAAATGGACAGTTTCTTGGAGAAGATTAATCTCCCAAGACTCAACCAGGAAGAAAAAGAAACTATGAACAAGCCAATCACAAGCTCAGAAATTGACTTTGTGATCAAAAATCTACCCAAAAATAAAAGCCCAGGGCCAGAGGGTTTCACAAGTGAATTCTACCAAACATTTAAAGAAGAGCTAATGCCTGTCTTTCTAAAACTCTTCCAAACAATTGCACAGGAAGGAACACTTCCAAACACATTCTACGAGGCCGCCATCACCCTTATACCAAAGCCAGGCAAAGACAACACAAAAAAAGAAAATTATAGGCCAATTTCACTGATGAATCTAGACGCCAAAATCCTCCACAAAATCCTAGCAAACAGAATTCAACAACACATCAAAAAGCTCATTCATCACGATCAAGTTGGGTTCATCCCAGGCATGCAAGGATTCTTCAATATCCACAATCAATCAATGTGATACACCATATCAACAAATTGAGAGACAAAAATCACATGATCATCTCAATAGATGCAGAAAAAGCCTTTGACAAAGTACAGCATCCATTTATGATAAAAACTCTTCAGAAAATGGGCATAGAAGGAACTTATCTTAACATAGTGAAAGCCATCTATGAGAAGCCCACAGCGAACATTATCCTCAATGGTGAAAAACTCAAAGCATTTCCTCTAAGATCAGGAACAAGACAAGTGTGTCCACTTTCACCATGCTTATTCAACATAGTCCTGGAAGTTCTAGCAACAGCAATAAGAGAAGAGAAAGAAATCAAAGGCATCCAGATTGGAAAGGAAGAAGTCAAACTCTCTCTATTTGCAGATGACATGATATTATACATAGAAAATCCCAAAGACACTATTACAAAACTCCTAGAGTTAATCAGCGAATTCAGCAAAGTCACAGGATACAAAATCAATATACAGAAATCACTGGCATTCCTATCCACAAACAATGAAAAATCAGACAACGAAATCAAAGAGGCAATCCCCTTCACCATCACAACTAAAAGAATAAAATACCTAGGAATAAACCTACCCAAAGAAACAAAAGAACTGTACACAGAAAATTACAAGACACTCATGAGAGACATTAAAGAAGACTTAAACAGATGGAGAAATATTCCATGTTTCTGGGTCGGAAGAATCAATATTGTGAAAATGACCATACTACCAAATGTCATCTATAGATTCAGTGTGATCCCTATCAAACTTCCAATAACATTCTTCACAGAACTAGACCAAAGAATCACACAGTTCATATGGAAACACAAAAGACCTCGAATAGCCAAAGCAATCCTGAGGAAGAAGAATGGAGCTGGAGGGATCAGCCACCCTAACTTCAGACTCTACTACAAAGCAACAGTCCTCAAGACAGTATGGTACTGGCACAAAAACAGAAATATAGACCAATGGAACAAGATCGAGAACCCAGAGATAAAGCCATGCACCTATGGGTACCTTATTTTTGACAAAGGAGGCGAACATATAAAATGGGACAAAAACAGCCTCTTCAACAAATGGTGCTGGGAAAATTGGACAGCTACATGCAAAAAAAAATGAAGTTGGAACATACCCTGACACCATGCACAAAGATCAACTCAAAATGGATTCAAGACCTAAATGTAAGGCCAGAAACCATCAAACTCTTGGAGGAGAATATAGGCAAAACCCTCAAGGACATCAATCAAAGCAAGATCTTCTCTGACCCACCTACTAGAATAGCGGAACTCAAAAGACAAATGAACATGTGGGACCTAATGAAACTTAAAAGCTTTTGTACAGCAAAAGAAATCACAAAAAAGCTGAACAGACAGCCCACAGAATGGGAGAAAATCATAGCAAATGAAACAACAGACAAAGAATTCATCTCCAAAATCTACAAGCAACTCAGACAACTCAGCACTGGAAAAACGAACAACCCAATCAAAAAATGGGAAAAAGACCTAAGCAGACACCTCTCCAACGATGACATTCAGATGGCCCAAAAGCACATGAAATGATGCTCACCTTCACTAGTAATTAGAGAAATGCAGATCAAAATTACAATGAGATATCACTTCACACCCGTCAGAATGGCCATCATCCACAAATCAACCGACAATAAATGCTGGAGAGGCTGCGGAGAAGAGGGAACACTCCTGCATTGCTGGTGGGAGTGTAAATTGATACAGCCTCTATGGAAGACAGTCTGGAGATTTCTTAAAAAACTAAAAATAGAAGCACCATATGACCCAGCAATCCCACTCTTAGGCTTATACCCTGATGACATCAAATCTGAAAGAAGCACCTGTACCCCAATGTTCATTGCAGCTCTCTATACAATAGCTAGAACATGGAAGGAACCTAGATGCCCATCGACGAACGAATGGATCCAAAAGCTCAGGTACATATATACAATGGAATACTACACAGCTGTAAAGAGAAATGCAGAAGAATCAGCCCTAATGAGGTGGCTGGATCTAGAACGTATCATCAAAAGTGAAGTCAGTCAGAAAGAGAAGGACAAATACAGTATATTAGCGATCAGGATGGTGATGGCACACGCAGTGGGGATGGACATGCACCTATGGGTATTTTTTGACAAGGGGTTGGCCCTCTTCAACAAATGGTGCTGGGAAAATTGGACAGCTACATGCAAAAAAATGAAGTTGGAACATACCCTGACACCATGCACAAAGATCAACTCAAAATGGATTCAAGACCTAAATGTAAGGCCAGAAACCATCAAACTCTTGGAGGAGAATATAGGCAAAACCCTCAAGGACATCAATCAAAGCAAGATCTTCTCTGACCCACCTACTAGAATAGCGGAACTCAAAAGACAAATGAACATGTGGGACCTAATGAAACTTAAAAGCTTTTGTACAGCAAAAGAAATCACAAAAAAGCTGAACAGACAGCCCACAGAATGGGAGAAAATCATAGCAAATGAAACAACAGACAAAGAATTCATCTCCAAAATCTACAAGCAACTCAGACAACTCAGCACTGGAAAAACGAACAACCCAATCAAAAAATGGGAAAAAGACCTAAGCAGACACCTCTCCAACGATGACATTCAGATGGCCCAAAAGCACATGAAATGATGCTCACCTTCACTAGTAATTAGAGAAATGCAGATCAAAATTACAATGAGATATCACTTCACACCCGTCAGAATGGCCATCATCCACAAATCAACCGACAATAAATGCTGGAGAGGCTGCGGAGAAGAGGGAACACTCCTGCATTGCTGGTGGGAGTGTAAATTGATACAGCCTCTATGGAAGACAGTCTGGAGATTTCTTAAAAAACTAAAAATAGAAGCACCATATGACCCAGCAATCCCACTCTTAGGCTTATACCCTGATGACATCAAATCTGAAAGAAGCACCTGTACCCCAATGTTCATTGCAGCTCTCTATACAATAGCTAGAACATGGAAGGAACCTAGATGCCCATCGACGAACGAATGGATCCAAAAGCTCAGGTACATATATACAATGGAATACTACACAGCTGTAAAGAGAAATGCAGAAGAATCAGCCCTAATGAGGTGGCTGGATCTAGAACGTATCATCAAAAGTGAAGTCAGTCAGAAAGAGAAGGACAAATACAGTATATTAGCACATATATATGGAATCTAGTAGGATGGTGATGATGGCACACGCAGTGAAGCGACGGAAAGACAGACATGGACAGTGGACATATGGACATTGTGGGGAAGGAACAGAAGGTGGGAGGCGTAAAGGAAGTAGCATGAAGGCCTGTACTATCATAAGTGGAGAAAATAGCTCTAGTCATTGCTCTGTGAGAAAAGGGGATTCTTCAGGGGTGCTGTGTGATGGTTGGGAGGGGTGGAAAGGGGGAGATAAACATATGACTAACCTGGGAACATACATATCTGTAAACAACAAAACTCTGTAAATGTTAAAAGCAAAATAAAGGTTTAAAAAAAAAAAAAAACCTCACTGAAGAGCTGATCTGGTAGCTGATTCTGGTCCCAGTATGACTTCTTCTACAATATTTCGAATGGCTTTTTATTTCTTCTTAATTTTCTTGCAACTCTCTCCTAGATTCTTTGTTCAAACATTTCTTGCTTGCCTGGCAAATAATTGGTGGGATACCATGTACCTCCCAAATACCCTCATTATCATTAGCCACTCTTATTAATTGATTGTCTCTAAAAACAGTTCTTTAGAAAGCATTGTTTCTTGGCAAGTACTGTGTGTTGCTTTCATAATTAAATCAGTTATTTTAAGAACCATGTATAGTCCATGGCTATGATTTATTATATAATGTCATTTATTCAATTTAAATTGTAGCACAGAATATAACAATCATGGAATTTCAAAAAGATGGATATATGGATAGTTGTTTCTCTTTACACAAGTAGGTAAAAGCATAATCAGTCTTCTCTAGAAGGGACATGAAGGAGAAGTGTAATCTCTATCCTTATGTTAGTATTTTGGGAATTGGTTTGGAAATCAGAGTTATTTAAACATTAGATGCAAATGTGCATTTTTATGAACACTTCTCTTTTTTTAACCGTTGAAAAATCTAGAATTTTTCATCATATCTCTTCAAAATATGATTAGAGGAAATAGAATCCTCTGTTTAAGACAAAAATAACTTAAAACCTTATCAATTTTTCCTGCTACCATGAAACAAATTTGAATACATTTTTTTTGCAGTGTAATAACCCTGATCTAAAACTCACCATTCAACTGAAGGACTGACATCACCTGTGTACTCATTAAAGCTGAAATGGTTGTGATTATGGCAGCTTTTTTTTCCTACCCTGGACTATTTTTTTCCTTAGCAGACTGCTCTTCCTCCCCTGTGGGGCATAGATCTGTGCCTGATAGCCAATTGCATGAGTGGCTAGGAGCAGCAACGCTCCTGAATTCACAGAAGACTGAGTGCTGAAATTGCCTGTTCTACCTTCCCTTGCACACTTGATTTCCTTCCAAACTGTGATCCCATTCTACCTAAATCCTATGATTCATAGCCTTTCAACATCTCTTCTTGGATCTCTAGTTTCCCTTTTTAAAGAATGTGACTGTTTTCCCTCTTGTCTTTCTTCCAAGTTATCTCTGAAATTCAGAGCTTTCTTGCAGGAGACAGTTTTTCTCACAGGAAACAGTTTTTACCTGCTGACAGTTTTCTCTGCCGGGAGTACTTTGTACATCAAGTAGAAGTAGACTCCTTTGGGCATTTGCTCACGATAACCACCCAACCCCACCTTTGTGTGGGAACCGTCTCCTAATCTGTGGGGGTGGCCTCTAGAAGCCAGGTTGATACTAAGAGTCTTGACGACCTCCTCTAGCCACAGGGGTTGACATGTGGCGAAAATGGAATCTACTGTAGTCTCTCTCCTCAGAAAGCAAGGCTGGGATTCAGACACAGATACTTCGTCTCTGTGAGTGACTTCCCAGCCTTCAAAACTGTGAGAAATTCATCCGTGACGACCTAGTGTATGGTGTGCCTTGTTAGAGCAGCCTGAGTGGACCAGGACACAGGGCCACAGGAGAGCACAGTGGTACCTGTGGAAACGAGGCAGGTCTTTAGAGCCTGGGTTTGGAACTGGCATTCTTTCACACTTGCTTCAGTTTGTTGGCCTAGTAAGTCCAGGGTTGAAGACAACATTAAGATATAGACAAATATACTCTGTCCCTTGGTAGAACTATAGTCATAAAGCACACGGCATGGGTATGAGGCCTGAGGGGTGAATGGTAGGTGATGAGAAGAATCAAAGTCATTCAGGTAATTTGGGATTATCTGTGGGGTGATCCATGTACACCTGCATGAGGGCTAGAAAACTGCATTTGCCCTGAGAGGAAAAACAAAGCAGACACACAGAAACAGAAAGGAGAGACAGAGAGTTCTGATGATTTCCCTGTTCACTATTTCAGACCTTTTTTTTGTAAAACTGAAGGACAGTTGCTGTACAATATTGCTATGTGCTACAAGTGTGCAATATAGTGATTTGCAATTTTGAAGGTTATACTCATTTATAGTTATAAAATATTTGCTATCTTGCCCATGTTATATAGTATTTATATCCTTGTAGTTTATTTTATGCATAATCGTTTGTACCTCTTGGTCCCCCAGTCCTATATCACCCCTCCCACTTCTTCCCACAGGCAATTGCAAATGTATTCTCCATATCTATGAATCTGTTTTTTTGTTTTATTCACTACTTTGTTGTATTTTTAGATTCAAGTGATCTATAATCTAAGTTATATCATACAGTACTTGTCTAAAGACCATAAACTCGGATAAATCTAAGTTATTTCACTTAATATAATGCCATCCAAGTCCATTAATGTTGCTGCATATAGCAAAATTTTGTTCATTTTTATGGTTGGGCAGTATTCGATTATAAATCTGTATTATACATTATATATAATGTATATTACATATACATTATATATATATGCCACATATGTGTATCTATATGCATTACATCTTTTAAATCTGTAATCTGTCAGTGGACACTTAGGTTGCTTTTCTTTACCATCTGAGCCACTAGGGAAGCCCTGGGTTGCTTTTCTAACTCAGTAATTGTGCATAGTGCAGCAAGGAACATATGGGTGCATGTACCTTATTGAATTAGTGCTTTTGTGTTGTTTGAATAAATACTAAGAACAGGAATGGCTGCATTATGTGCAGTTCTAGTCTTAATTTTTTGAGGAATCTCTGTACTGTTTTCCATAGTGATTGTACCCAGTCCTAATCAACAGTGTATGGTGGCATTAACCACAGCCTCTTCAACATTTGTTATTTCTTGTCTTTTTGATGATAGTCATTCTAACAGATGTGAGGTGATACCTTATTGCGGTTTTTATTTGCATTTCCCTAATAACAGTGATGCTAAGCATCTTTCATGTGTCTGTTAGTCATCTGTATGAGTTTTTAAAAAATGTCTATTTAGATCCTCTATTTATTTGAAAATCAGGTTGATTGGGTTTCTTTTGTTGTTGTTTGAAGAAACTTTTGTTTTGAGATTAAGTAGAAGTAGCAACAAGCTCTGTTAAAGAGGTGTTGAGCAAAATTTTAGCCTCAAATGTTTACCTAGGATCAATCCTAATTGAAACCAAAAAATTTCTTTTTTCTTTCTTTCTTCTTTTAATAATTACTGCACGTTTTTTAAAAATCTTTTTTCTATTCTGTTCTCTTTTGAAAAAGACCCTGGCAACTCATATGTGGATGGATGCCTTCACAAGGGAGTGTTCACTCTTTCATGTCTGAGAGAAACTGAATTTTTATTTAATAAACTAAGCATTATAGAATTAATGAATTGTCTACTACTCTGAAGTTTTACCATAAAACATACTTGGGTAAGTGTGTCAAAGAACTATGGAGTCATTAAAATATAGTATAGTGACTTTGTTTTTTGAGAATTAAAAGCTACGGTACCAGACCCAAGATGGAATTTTGTCTTATACCAATTTTCAAGCTCAATGGGACTGGATTATAGTAGTAACCCTCTAGCACCCTCACTGTGATTTTAGGGAAGTTACTTAAATTGATGGTGGGCTGTATGTGTAAAGAGAGAAAAATGACTCTTTTACAGTCTTCTTGAAAGACCAGAGATGAACTAGTGATTATCGTATTTTATTTTAGTAGTTTGTATTTCAATGAAGACATATATCACTGGTTTTTTCAGACAAGAAGCCCTTTTTAGAAGCATTTTGCTATGTACTTTGACTACATTTCCCCATAGGACTATTTGCATAGCTAGATGTATCCCCTGTGACGTTTTGCTATTATTCTTCTCTAGATGGTCTGCCTGGCCTGTCCCAAATTCAGGAAGTACTTGAGTTTTCCAATATTTTCCTCTAGATATAGGCCTTGATAAAATGAGTACAGGGAGGACAGAAGGTAGATAGCATTTTGAGATGACTTTGTGAATTTGTCTTAAAATCAAGCAATGCATGTCAGGAACAACTTCACTCCATCCTGCCCTTTTAGGTCCATGGGTAGAGTGAGGCTTAGAGAAGTCTATTGCATGCGTTTCTAATTTTTGTTTTTTTAAAAAAGAGATTTGTACATTTTGGTGAAGCTCCAATCAAATGACTACATCAGAATGTCCCTCTGAACCAAAACAACAGTTGCAAATTGGCTCTGCCCTAACATCTCACTTTTGAAGCCAATTCAGTTGAGAAATGTACATTTAAAAGGTGTGGCACATGCAATTGTGAATGCAGGACAACAGGGTATCAGTTTTGAAAATGGAAAAGCAAAGAGGGAACTGTCCATAGATGGGAGGGGGAGGGAAAGGGCAAAGGAGTAAGGGCAGAGGCGGTGATAGGCTCCTTCTGTCTAGACATTGAGTTGCAAATTGAGCGTAGTTTGATAAATTACAAAGAGACGCAAAGGATGAATTAAAGATAGTTATCTAAATACCAAAAGTGTGGGAGACAGGGCAGGGAGAAGGTGAGTGATGTTATGAGTTGAATCCTTACCAAAAGTCGCAGAAAAGTCAATATATATACGTGGGTTCCAGTTGATAAATCAAGAAATTGAGGTATGGACACATTCTTTTTTTATTTCTTTGGCCACTTCTATTGGTGTTTCATTTATTTCCATCTGTGTTCTCTGGTCTGTGAGGGCCTCCCATCACAGTGGCCTCTCTCACGGCAGAGCACTGGCTCTGGGTGCATGTGCTCCAGAGCGCTGGCTCAGTAGTTGGACACATCAGTCCAGCTGCTCCGTGGCACTTGGGATCTTCCCAGGCCAGGGATTGAACCAGTGCCCCTTGCACTGCAAGGCGGTGTGCTTACCTGCTGGACCACTAGGGAAGCCCAGTACATTCTTTTTTTGTGTTGTTGTTAAATTTTTATTTTACTTTTAACTTTTACAGTGTTTTGTTGTTTACAGATATGTATGTTCCCAGATTAGTCATATGTATATTCCCCCCATCCCACCCCTCCAGACCATTGCACAGCACCCCTGCAGGATCCCCTTTTCTCACAGAGAAATGACTATAGCTATTTTCTTCACATACAATAATACAGGTTTTCATGCTACTTCCTTTACACCTCCTACCCACTGTTCATTCCCCACAATGTCCATATGTCTATTGTCCATGTCTGTTTTTCCATGACTTCACTGCATGTGTCATCATTGCCATCCTACTAGATTCCACACACATGTGTTAGTATGTTGTACTTGTCCTTCTCTTTTTGACCGACTTCACTTTTTTTTCCCCCAATCCCATCTTTTATTTTTCTTTGCCATTTTAAAAAATTTTGCTTTTACAGAGTTTTTTTTTTTTTAACTTTTACAGAATTTTGTTGTGTACAGATATGTAAGTTCTCAGATTAGCTGACTTCACTTTTTATGATAGGTTCTAGATTCAGCAACCTCATTAGGGCTGATTGTTCTGCATTTCTTTTTACAGCTGTGTAGTATTCCACTGTATATATGTATCAGAGTTTTTGTATCCATTCATTCGTTGATGGGCGTCTAGGTTGCTTCCATGTTCTAGCTATTGTATAGAGAGCTGCAACGAACACTGGGGTACAGGTGCTTCTTTCAGTTTTGATTTCATCAGGGTATAAGTCTAAGAGTGGGATTGCTGGACATCCTATTTTTAAAAAAATTTTTCATGAAAAGCTTTATTAGTGCTATTTAGCTTTGAAAACTATAAATATACATTAAATGGATAAATTTATTTATTTAAAAAATATATTTCTATTTGTTTAGTATTTTGGGGCTGTGCTGGGTCTTCATGGCTGCTCATGGGCTTTCTTTGGTTGCAGCGAGCAGGGCTCCTCTCTAGAAGTTCTCTGTCTGTTTGTTGCAGGGAGTAAGCCAATTCTAGCCCCATGATGAAACCATTCCTTTGACTTGCTCTTTGTTACTTTTGTTATTATAATCATACAGAACAGTTTGCCTCAGAAAATCCTGCCCCTTGCATGACTGTTAAACTAAAGCGCCTTCAGAGTTCAGAAGGCAAGTGTTCAGAACCCTGTCCACCTGTGGATGTCAGGAAGGGAGAAATCAACACATACTTTGCCTGAGGAGTTGCCTGAGGCTTGCCATTCTAGGAGATATTTGCAAGATTATTGGCTTTTTGACTTTGCTTCCTCACCTCCCCCATCTCTGATCTATAAAAGAACCTGGTATCCAGACCCCAATATGATGGTTATTTTTGAGGCACTGACCTACCTTCTTCTCCATGAGCTGCTTTTGGGATAAGGCCGTTTTCCTTGCCTCAACACCTCGTATCTAGGATTCTCTGGCCTGTTGTGTGGCAAACAGAGCGAATTTGGACTCAGTAATATATTTGCCTATTCATATGATGTGTATAAATTTTAATTTTTAAATCAAGAGATATTTCTGTAGTGGTCTTAAGATCTGAAAATTACTTCTGGGAGGGAGAAGAGCCAGAGTTCCCTGTAGCCTAAGGTTTTGCTTGGTACCTATAATGGGAACTTCTAGGTACTACTGGGAGAAATTGTAAGAGTGTGGCAGATAATCAGGGAGTGGGGAAAGGCCTGGCAGCTGGACAGCATTTTGGCAGGTAGGGAGATAGAAGATGGTGTTGTGTCGAGAAGAAACAGAAACCACTCTTAGCAGGAAAAAGCCAAATTAGTAGTCTTTATTGCCAGCCTGAGTCTGCACATAGCCTAAAAGCAGCTTAAATATGCGACCCCGACTGATAATGGGTACATGATTTTATAGGCAATCATCACATTTTTCACACAATCTTGAATTTTCTTACTTCCTGTTTTCCCACCACATAAATTGTTTACAGAGATTAAGAAGGGGGTGACACAGGTATGCTTATCTACAGTCACATCGAAGCTTAACAGATCTATAGGTATTTTGAGAACAAAGGTCCTGATTTCTCACCGCATGAGATTAAGAAGGGGTTGACACAGGTGGGATCTATAGTTAGATCAGTGCCAGAGGTTATAGCTTAGCAAAGGTTGTTGATTCTATGACTGAGCGACTAGGTCTGGGGTCTGTCACATTGCCTCTGAATCACCAGCCACTGTGGTCAATGAGACTAGGTCTTCTATTATCTAGCCTTACAATGGGTGTAGGGTGGAAGAGAATTACCCTCAAGTCTGCCAAGAACTGACTATCTGCACTCGGGCTTGGTACAGAGTGTTTTTTTTTTTTTTATTAAAGAAATCTTTTTTTAACTTGACTTCACTGTGCAGTATGTAGAACTTTAGTTCCCATACCAGAGACTGAACCCATACCCCCTGCACTGGAAGAGTGGACTGTTAACCTCTGGACCCCAGGAATGTCTCCCCAAATATCCTTAGACCCATCTCACCCAGTTCCCTCAGGGCCCATTTGCACTCTAAAGTTTTAGCTCTAAGCCTCCTTGCAAGATGGTGGAGGCTAAATTCTTAATGGGAAAGAATTAGCTCACATGGCCTCCCTTCAGTCCTGGCGGGAGTGTTTGGCTAGCCTGCATTTCAAAGTGCTGTCCTTACTTTGATTCTTGAAACTCTCTCTTTCTGGCCCTCTGTGGCCTCGCAGCTACTTTCCCTTAAGCCTCTGAGTCTTTTCCTCCTCAGCCTCCTTTGCTAGCGGGTGTCTCAGGCCTTGTCTGAGTCCATCTTCTCTTTTAAATCAGAAAAAAACTCTGGTTTTAGGAGATAGAAGATGGTGTTGTGTCGAGAAGAAACAGAAACCACTCTTAGCAGGAAAAAGCCAAATTAGTAGTCTTTATTGCCAGCCTGAGTCTGCACATAGCCTAAAAGCAGCTTAAATATGCGACCCCGACTGATAATGGGTACATGATTTTATAGGCAATCATCACATTTTTCACACAATCTTGAATTTTCTTACTTCCTGTTTTCCCACCACATAAATTGTTTACAGAGATTAAGAAGGGGGTGACACAGGTATGCTTATCTACAGTCACATCGAAGCTTAACAGATCTATAGGTATTTTGAGAACAAAGGTCCTGATTTCTCACCGCATGAGATTAAGAAGGGGTTGACACAGGTGGGATCTATAGTTAGATCAGTGCCAGAGGTTATAGCTTAGCAAAGGTTGTTGATTCTATGACTGAGCGACTAGGTCTGGGGTCTGTCACATTGCCTCTGAATCACCAGCCACTGTGGTCAATGAGACTAGGTCTTCTATTATCTAGCCTTACAATGGGTGTAGGGTGGAAGAGAATTACCCTCAAGTCTGCCAAGAACTGACTATCTGCACTCGGGCTTGGTACAGAGTGTTTTTTTTTTTTTATTAAAGAAATCTTTTTTTAACTTGACTTCACTGTGCAGTATGTAGAACTTTAGTTCCCATACCAGAGACTGAACCCATACCCCCTGCACTGGAAGAGTGGACTGTTAACCTCTGGACCCCAGGAATGTCTCCCCAAATATCCTTAGACCCATCTCACCCAGTTCCCTCAGGGCCCATTTGCACTCTAAAGTTTTAGCTCTAAGCCTCCTTGCAAGATGGTGGAGGCTAAATTCTTAATGGGAAAGAATTAGCTCACATGGCCTCCCTTCAGTCCTGGCGGGAGTGTTTGGCTAGCCTGCATTTCAAAGTGCTGTCCTTACTTTGATTCTTGAAACTCTCTCTTTCTGGCCCTCTGTGGCCTCGCAGCTACTTTCCCTTAAGCCTCTGAGTCTTTTCCTCCTCAGCCTCCTTTGCTAGCGGGTGTCTCAGGCCTTGTCTGAGTCCATCTTCTCTTTTAATCTGTAGCTGTCACTCACACCTGTAGTTCTTAACACTAGAACAAGATGCCCAAACTTATATCTATCCCCAGGCTTTGTATGTAATGTTGTGCTTTCAGATCACTGTTCAGTGCCTCAAATTTAACTTATCCCCAACTGGACTCTTCATTTTTACCCTTAAACCTGCTCCTTTGAGTAAATGAATGAATTTTGCCCTTCTGCAGACAGTGCTGTAATCAGAAGAACTGGATCTTTGGTGAAAGTTTTAGGTAAAATTCAGACTGTTGGGTCAAGTAGGGTAGACTGTATCTTATAAACAAAAATGTGATTTATTTAAAAACCTGTCTCATATTGTAGATTCAGCAGAGAGAAATAATTCCCCTGTTGCTCCCTTTTCTAATTACCCAAGAAGGAGAGCCCCTTGGAGAATGAGGTGGTGATAGAGAGGGCGAGTGAATTGTCTGTGTGTGTGTGTGTCTGTGTGTGTGTGCGTCTGTCTGTCTGTCTTAGAAGGGGCTTCCCTGGTGGCTCACATGGTGAAGAACCGGCTTGCCAATGCAGGAGACTCAGGTTTGATCCCTGGATTGGGAAGACCCCCTGGAGATGGGAATGGCTACCCATGCCAGTATTCTTGCCTAGAGAATTCCATGGACAGCAAGTCTTGGAGAGTGGAGACTTTTCAAAGGCCGGTGAAGTGGGAGAACCTCGCTGGAGACAAATAAAGACAGGCTTTAGTGTGGGAAGGTCAAGACCCTGGAGGCTGAAGAGTTGAAGTGGGCATTAGCCTACTCAGAGTGAGGCTAAATTCTTAATGGGAATTTGCACTCTAAAGTTTTAGCTCTAAGCCTCCTTGCAAGATGGTGGAGGCTAAATTCTTAATGGGAAAGAATTAGCTCACATGGCCTCCCTTCAGTCCTGGCGGAGTGTTTGGCTAGCCTGCATTTCAAAGTGCTGTCCTTACTTTGATTCTTGAAACTCTCTCTTTCTGGCCCTCTGTGGCCTCGCAGCTACTTTCCCTTAAGCCTCTGAGTCTTTTCCTCCTCAGCCTCCTTTGCTAGCGGGTGTCTCAGGCCTTGTCTGAGTCCATCTTCTCTTTTAATCTGTAGCTGTCACTCACACCTGTAGTTCTTAACACTAGAACAAGATGCCCAAACTTATATCTATCCCCAGGCTTTGTATGTAATGTTGTGCTTTCAGATCACTGTTCAGTGCCTCAAATTTAACTTATCCCCAACTGGACTCTTCATTTTTACCCTTAAACCTGCTCCTTTGAGTAAATGAATGAATTTTGCCCTTCTGCAGACAGTGCTGTAATCAGAAGAACTGGATCTTTGGTGAAAGTTTTAGGTAAAATTCAGACTGTTGGGTCAAGTAGGGTAGACTGTATCTTATAAACAAAAATGTGATTTATTTAAAAACCTGTCTCATATTGTAGATTCAGCAGAGAGAAATAATTCCCCTGTTGCTCCCTTTTCTAATTACCCAAGAAGGAGAGCCCCTTGGAGAATGAGGTGGTGATAGAGAGGGCGAGTGAATTGTCTGTGTGTGTGTGTGTCTGTGTGTGTGTGCGTCTGTCTGTCTGTCTTAGAAGGGGCTTCCCTGGTGGCTCACATGGTGAAGAACCGGCTTGCCAATGCAGGAGACTCAGGTTTGATCCCTGGATTGGGAAGACCCCCTGGAGATGGGAATGGCTACCCATGCCAGTATTCTTGCCTAGAGAATTCCATGGACAGCAAGTCTTGGAGAGTGGAGACTTTTCAAAGGCCGGTGAAGTGGGAGAACCTCGCTGGAGACAAATAAAGACAGGCTTTAGTGTGGGAAGGTCAAGACCCTGGAGGCTGAAGAGTTGAAGTGGGCATTAGCCTACCATCCACTTGCCTTCCAGGTGGAGAAGGGAAATGGAGGTGTTTGTAGTTCTGTCGGAGGAAAGCATCTGGGCCCGGGGGCCGGCTACTGTCAGCTGGTGAGGCTGCGAGGCCTTAGAAAGATCCTGGAGAGGGCTGACCAGGAACTACTTGGCTTTGTGGACTGTGGAGAAGGTTTCCTTGGCTGTGCTTGGGAGGGTGGGAGTGGAGTTGCCATGGAAACCAGTGGCTGGGGGCACTGCCCACAGGGACTGAGAATCAAACCTCCCTCCTCATCTTTCTAGATCTTGAAACATAGCGGGAAGCTGCACACACAGTCAGGACACTGAGGGTTTTTCTTTTTTTCCCCAGGAAGCAGTTTTATTTGTGCCAGCACAGGCTCAGTGGACTAATAACCCAAAAGGCTGAGCTCTGAGTGCAGTGGGGTGTTGCCTTTTACATAATTTTTGCTTCTTTTTCCCCCATATATGGCAACATATAGTCTGACATACAGTCTGATTGGGCACAGTTCAAATTACAGAGCGGTGTCAGAGTTACACATCCGTGTATAGAAGTTAACTGGGCTAACAGTTGCCTGCTTTGTTTTGAGGTCTTCACCACATTCCCTTAGGGAGGGGCTTTGCCATAGTAAGGCCTGGGATTCCTGTATGAGCCTAGGAGAAGGTATCCTTCAAAATCAGTGAATACCTACTTTCTTTTCCATCTTGTTAAGTGTGGAGGAGGAGTGGACTCATATCAGATCTCTTCTGAAATACTGCTTTTGGAGGGCTAGGAGGCATTTCATTTGTTTGCATTTGTGATGACATGAAATCATTCCACATGGTTGTCTTCTGTGTTTCCAGATAGAGCCAGGCAACACATCCATAATCACTGAAAGAACCAAGGACTCAATCATACAGAATGCAAACTGGCCATTAAAAAAAAAGAAAAGAAAAAAAAAGCACTTAAAAATATTTTAGTGTCATTTTAAAGGAGAGTTTTAGGTCCTGTTCGTTAAGTGCAAATATTATCGTCTAAATATTGTGGTTTCTGTCTAGGAAGCCAGAACAGTTTGAAAAAAAAAAAAAAGAAAATTGTTCTTTTGTTCCTTTTTTTTTGGCCTGAAATGAGGAATATTTATTGGGAACACATTTGAGGCATTATCTGTAGTGTATAGAGAGAGACTGTTCTGCCAAGGCACAGTGCCTGGCGTCCGCCTGAAAATGACAGTAAACTGTGGGATGGGGGTTGGTAAAGAGGGAGAGACAGAGACGGAGAAAGAGAAAAAGAAATCTTGAAGACTCCCACACTGAAATTACTGAACTAAAATAACAGGAGAACTGTTCACAAGAGGCATTTCAAATACTCTGGAAGGCTTGTCATTCCTGTATAGTGGCAACAAGGAATTGAGCAAAGCACAGTCTCCCTGTTAGAGCTGCCAGGCCAGGCTTTTGCCTGCTGGTACCCATGGTGGTTTCTGTGAGTCAACATCATCCCGGGGGTTGGCCTGCAGACTGAGACGGAGCCTCTAGCCCAGGTCATGTGTGCCAGAAAAGTGTCAGATACTAGACTGAGTGAAAAAGAGATTAAATGCAAAACCCCTCCATTAGTCAGATACTTGTTAGATTATACTTCATCTATTGTTGGTCAAAGCACTTTAGTAAAAGCGAGTAGAAAGTGAAAAGAGATTTGAAGAGACTAAGATGATCCAGGGATATAAAGTACCCTAGTCCTCCTTAACCATACACCGTGATCCTTATTTCTGCTGAAAATATACCAAGTCAAGGGGCTTCCCAAGTGGTGCTTGTGCTAAAGAACCCTCCTGCCGGGCTTCCCTGGTGGTCCAGTGGGTAAGGACATTGCCTTGCAGTGCAAGGAGCACCTGTTTGATCCCTGGCCTGGGGAGACCCCACCACGTGCCATGGAACGGCTGGACTGATGTATCCAACTATCGAGCCAGAGCTCTGGAGCATGTGCACCCAGAGCCGGTGCTCTGCGACGAGGGAGGCCGCTGCTTTGGGAGGCCCACACAGGCCAAAGAACAAAGAAAAATAAACGGAAGACCAATAGAAGCAGCCAAGAACAGAGAGAAAACAAGAACCCTCCTGCCAATGCAGAAGACATAAGAGATGTGGGTTCAATCCCTGAGTCAGGAAGATCCTTTGGAAGAGGGCATGGCAACCCACCCTAGTATTCTTGCCTGGAGAATCCCATGAACAGAGGAGCTTGGCAGGCTACAGTCCATAGGGTTACAGAGAGTTGGACATGACTAAAGCTACCGAAGCAACTTTGCACACATGCATACAGAGGTGTCTTATAGACTTTATAATTCTCTTGAGATAGATTTTGGCAATATCAACTTAACAATTAGGGTGATTGCTCCTTCTGTCAATGTGGCCGTTACTAAAGGCAGCAAAGAGATTTATTAAAAATTTCTAAAGAAAACACCATGATTTTACATAATTATTCTGCTTTTGGCTTAATATAATATTACAGATGTGATTGAAGCCTTCTTTGCACCCTCTGGAGTTTTCCTCTTTTTTTTCCTTTCCCCAAGCTAACCCATTACCTTGACATGTGTGTGTTTTCCTGCCTAGATTACTCTTTAGACATATGCTGTATTTGTATCTATAAATGTTAAAATTTTTTGTTTGTAAACTTTAAATAGATGATATTATAGTATAAGCATCATGTCCTATATATTTCTTAAAACTAAAGCAACTTTTTATTAGCAGCTTTATTGGGATATAATTCAAATATCATGTCACCCAGTTGCAGGATACAATTTAATGGTTTCTAGTATATTCAAAGATATATGGTGCCATCACTATGATTTTTAGGGTGTGAACATTTTTATCATCTGAAAAAAGAAAACCTGTGCCCATTAGCTATTGCACCCTGTCTCCCTTCTTCCGTCTTGCCTGAATCCTAACCACTCATATATTATGTCCCTTAGACTTCCTTATTACAGTCTTTTTATGGGAATGAAGCCATATAATATGTGGTCTTTTGTGACTGATTTCTTTCCCTTAGCATAATATTTTCAAGATACATCAGTATTATGGCAAATATTAGTACTTAGTTCCTTTTGATAGATACATAATATTATTTTGTGTGGATAAATCACATTTTTTTATCCCTTCATCCTTGATATATGCTTGAGTTGTTTCCACCTTTGAGCTGTTATAAATAATGCTGCTATAAACATTTATGAACAAGCTTTGGTACATATATTTCCATTTCTTTTTTTGTTGTTGTTTTTTTTTTTTTTATTTTTTTTATTTTTTATTCATTTATTTATTTATTTATTTATTTATTTATTTATTTTTGTACATGTATGTTCCCAGATCAATCAGATGCATATCCCTTGGCCCTCCCCCCACCCAGGTTCCCCCCCCCATCCCTCCAGACCATTGCTCCAAGTGGTTGTAGGTACTCCTATTCCCCTAGCACAATGACAATAGCTATCTTTTCTACACATGACAGTATAGGTTCCCATGTTACTCCCTCCCATTGTTCGGTCTCCACAATGTCTTTATGTCTATTCTGTTTTTTCATGAGTTCACTGTGTGTGTTATCATGACCATCTTACTAGATCCCATATATATGAGTTAGTATACTATACTTGTCTTTCTCTTTTTGACTTACTTCACTTTTTATGATAGGTTCTAAAGCCAGCCACCTCATTAGGACTGAGTCTTCTGCATTTCTTTTAACAGCTGAGTAGTATTCCATTGTATATATGTACCAGAGCTTCTGGATCCATTCATTTGTCGATGGACATCTAGGTTGCTTCCATGTTCTGGCTATTGTATAGAGAGCTGCAATGAACATTGGGGTACAGGTGCCTCTTTCAGTTTTGATTTCATCAGGATATAGGCCTAATAGTGGGAATATTTCCATTTCTTTTGGGCATATAACTAGGAATAAAATTGATGGGTCATATGGTAACTTCATGTTTAATCCTTTGAGGAACTGCCAGACTATTTTCCAGAGTGTATGTGCCATTTTACATTCCCATCAACAGTATATGAGAGTTCTTACTTTTCCAGAGCCTTGTTGACCCTTGTCTTGATCTGACCTTTTAAAGGCCAGAAGTTCTAGCGGATAGTCTTTATATATTTCAGATACAAGTACTTATAAAATTTATAACTTGCAAATATTTTCTCCTGTGAATGGCATGGTATCCTTTGAAGCACATTTTCCATAAGTTATAAGCTCAATTTATTTCTTTTTTCTTTTTTACTCATGTTTTTGGTGTCATATCTAGGAGTCTATTGCATAATTCAAAGTTATGAAGATTTACCTCTGTATGTTCTTCTAAGAATTTATGGTCTCATATTTATGTTTTTGATTCATTTTGAATTAATTTTTCTATTTGATGTGAAGCAAGGGTCCAACTTCATTCTTGTGTATATAGCCATCCAATTGTCTCAGCATCCTTTGTTGAAAAGATCATTCTTTTCCTATTGAATGATCTTGTCACTCTTGTCAAAAATCAGTTGGCTATATATATGTATGTATATTTGGATTTACTTCTCGAATATATATATGTATATAGTTGGATATATATATATATATATATATATATATATATATATATATATATACACACACACACATACATATGGATTTATTTCTGAACTCTGAATTCTATTCCATTGGTCTATAAATATATCCTTGTACTTGGACCACACAAAAATTCATCCTTTGCTGTTGGTTTTTTGATAGCTGGCTTTGAGTTAAAGTTGTTATAGAGCAGTGATTCTTATCCTGGAGGCACATTGGAGACTCCAGGGATCTTTATAAAAATACTGATGTCTGGTTCCAGTCCCAAGAAGTTCTGGTCTGATTGGTTTGGGATGCAGCCCAGGCACAGGGACTCCTCACAACTCTCTGGTTGCTTCTCATGTGCAGTCAAAACTGAGAATTACTTTTGGTGATTAATGCCTATATTTATTGGCCAAAGGTCTATTAATGATGGATGACAGAAATACAAGTATACCTAGCTTAAGAAAAATAAAGAAGCAGACCTTCCTGGTAGTCTGGTGGTTAAGACTCTGCGGTTCTACTGCAGGGGATACAAGTTTGATCCTCATCTATGGAACTAAGATTCGTGCATGACACATCCCCTTCCCCCAGAAAAAAGAAGAGGGAGATTTACAGGTTTATAAGATCATGGCAGTTGTGGAGCTAGAAATAGTTACAGTCATTCTCTACCACAGCAGTGGGCTGTCTCCAAAGACTTGTGGAAAGCTCTGAACTCCTCTTGTGATAGCTTCCAGTGATGACAGCTTCTTTTTCCTGTTAGCTCCAGCAGCGGAAATCCCCATGAGAGGCTCTGATTGCTTGACTTGGGTACCTGCCCTCTTCTGGACCACTCACTATGGCCCATGTATGGGCAGGTGATTGTGGGGGAAGCCTTGTTGGCCAAACAGAGTTAGAATTTATGGTCTCATATTTATGTTTTTGATTCATTTTGAATTAATTTTTCTATTTGATGTGAAGCAAGGGTCCAACTTCATTCTTGTGTATATAGCCATCCAATTGTCTCAGCATCCTTTGTTGAAAAGATCATTCTTTTCCTATTGAATGATCTTGTCACTCTTGTCAAAAATCAGTTGGCTATATATATGTATGTATATTTGGATTTACTTCTCGAATATATATATGTATATAGTTGGATATATATATATATATATATATATATATATATACACACACACACATACATATGGATTTATTTCTGAACTCTGAATTCTATTCCATTGGTCTATAAATATATCCTTGTACTTGGACCACACAAAAATTCATCCTTTGCTGTTGGTTTTTTGATAGCTGGCTTTGAGTTAAAGTTGTTATAGAGCAGTGATTCTTATCCTGGAGGCACATTGGAGACTCCAGGGATCTTTATAAAAATACTGATGTCTGGTTCCAGTCCCAAGAAGTTCTGGTCTGATTGGTTTGGGATGCAGCCCAGGCACAGGGACTCCTCACAACTCTCTGGTTGCTTCTCATGTGCAGTCAAAACTGAGAATTACTTTTGGTGATTAATGCCTATATTTATTGGCCAAAGGTCTATTAATGATGGATGACAGAAATACAAGTATACCTAGCTTAAGAAAAATAAAGAAGCAGACCTTCCTGGTAGTCTGGTGGTTAAGACTCTGCGGTTCTACTGCAGGGGATACAAGTTTGATCCTCATCTATGGAACTAAGATTCGTGCATGACACATCCCCTTCCCCCAGAAAAAAGAAGAGGGAGATTTACAGGTTTATAAGATCATGGCAGTTGTGGAGCTAGAAATAGTTACAGTCATTCTCTACCACAGCAGTGGGCTGTCTCCAAAGACTTGTGGAAAGCTCTGAACTCCTCTTGTGATAGCTTCCAGTGATGACAGCTTCTTTTTCCTGTTAGCTCCAGCAGCGGAAATCCCCATGAGAGGCTCTGATTGCTTGACTTGGGTACCTGCCCTCTTCTGGACCACTCACTATGGCCCATGTATGGGCAGGTGATTGTGGGGGAAGCCTTGTTGGCCAAACAGAGTAATTTAGACTTTGGCTAACTTTAACTTTCTTGAATATATTCATACATGATAGTCAGGACAAGTCTGTAAAAGTCACAAGAGAGATGTGAAGATATTCTTAACTATTGTGTTAAATTTTGTCACTCATTTAATAACAGTGGTAATTTTGTTTTCCCAGACATGTTGCCTAAGCTTCAGAAAAAGGTATTAGAAGGAGGACAGGATTACTGTTGAAGCTAATATATTGAAAGTGATCATTGATATCAAGGGAGGAGAGAGATAAGTCATCTTGTAAAAGTTCAGCAACCTGACCTGTTTAGTTAAAGGGTACACAGTTGTGAGGAAACCCCCAGAAAGAAATAGCTATTAAAAAAAACCTTTCAAAACTTAGAGAGGGAGTATCTTCTCCCTCCCAGATGGTCAGGAGTCTACCTGCAATGTGGGAGACCTGGGCTTGATCTCTGGGCTGAGAAGATCCACTGGAGAAGGGAATGGCAGCCCACTCCAGTATTTTTGCATGGAGAATCCCATGGACAGACGAGTCTGTCAGGCTACAGTCTAAGGGGTCACAAAGAGTCAGACACGACTGAGCTACTAAAACTTGGAGGGGAAAACATGGGAAGGGGACTAGGAAGACCAAGAAACCAGACACTAGATATAAATTCTAACTAAAGATGTTTTTGATTTTAAGCCAAAGCCTCAGTGTCTCTATCTGGAGAATGGAGATACTGCCTAGCGTATAGGATCACTGAGGAAGTGTTACTCATCAGGCACATAATAGGTGCACAAGAAACATTACCATCCCCCTTTCCAGCTTTTACTGTAATAAATAATGATCATAACAATGACTTGAGCTTGCAAACAAGGTAATATTATGTTAATGTACTGTGTAATGAGAAGGATGGGAAGTTTCAGTGAGACTGATTAAAAAACAGATGGCTGAAATTTAAGGTTTAGTTTCTAAAGTAGTGAACTTGATCTAGAAATTTCCCTTATACAAACAGCGCATCACTCTACTACTATAACAGAAGAATTTGAGAGTGTCAAATTTATACTTTCAGCAAAATGTAACGTCTGACTTGCTTGTTAATAGGCAGATTTTTTGTCAATCTTCTGTGCTTTCTAAAAGTTTCCCATTGACCTGAAGCCACCGTGGGCCAGCTGTTGGACAGTGGGATCAATGCTTCTCTGCTTCAGGGTGTCTATGGCCTTCTTGGTATTTGGGAGGGCCATATCATACATGATAGTCAGGACAAGTCTGTAAAAGTCACAAGAGAGATGTGAAGATATTCTTAACTATTGTGTTAAATTTTGTCACTCATTTAATAACAGTGGTAATTTTGTTTTCCCAGACATGTTGCCTAAGCTTCAGAAAAAGGTATTAGAAGGAGGACAGGATTACTGTTGAAGCTAATATATTGAAAGTGATCATTGATATCAAGGGAGGAGAGAGATAAGTCATCTTGTAAAAGTTCAGCAACCTGACCTGTTTAGTTAAAGGGTACACAGTTGTGAGGAAACCCCCAGAAAGAAATAGCTATTAAAAAAAACCTTTCAAAACTTAGAGAGGGAGTATCTTCTCCCTCCCAGATGGTCAGGAGTCTACCTGCAATGTGGGAGACCTGGGCTTGATCTCTGGGCTGAGAAGATCCACTGGAGAAGGGAATGGCAGCCCACTCCAGTATTTTTGCATGGAGAATCCCATGGACAGACGAGTCTGTCAGGCTACAGTCTAAGGGGTCACAAAGAGTCAGACACGACTGAGCTACTAAAACTTGGAGGGGAAAACATGGGAAGGGGACTAGGAAGACCAAGAAACCAGACACTAGATATAAATTCTAACTAAAGATGTTTTTGATTTTAAGCCAAAGCCTCAGTGTCTCTATCTGGAGAATGGAGATACTGCCTAGCGTATAGGATCACTGAGGAAGTGTTACTCATCAGGCACATAATAGGTGCACAAGAAACATTACCATCCCCCTTTCCAGCTTTTACTGTAATAAATAATGATCATAACAATGACTTGAGCTTGCAAACAAGGTAATATTATGTTAATGTACTGTGTAATGAGAAGGATGGGAAGTTTCAGTGAGACTGATTAAAAAACAGATGGCTGAAATTTAAGGTTTAGTTTCTAAAGTAGTGAACTTGATCTAGAAATTTCCCTTATACAAACAGCGCATCACTCTACTACTATAACAGAAGAATTTGAGAGTGTCAAATTTATACTTTCAGCAAAATGTAACGTCTGACTTGCTTGTTAATAGGCAGATTTTTTGTCAATCTTCTGTGCTTTCTAAAAGTTTCCCATTGACCTGAAGCCACCGTGGGCCAGCTGTTGAACAGTGGGATCAATGCTTCTCTGCTTCAGGGTGTCTATGGCCTTCTGGCTAACCTGAGGTATGAGGGCAGGGAACGACTTTTCTGTCCTGAGCCATTGCTATGACGGAGGCTTTTAGGAAGCCACGCTCCAGGGTTTGCTCATGTATACTTGGGCCTGAGGTCCTGGCGAAGACCTCAAACCTGTTCATTTCTAGACAAAACCTTGGTAGGGTTGATCTGATGATGAAGAAACACCTGATCAAGTCTTTCTCAAACTTACCCTTTTCTCCTGTGCCACGTCTCCTCCTGGTTTCCCTGTAAGCTCTCTGGTCTTAGGTCTCACTACCCCACCCCCCTTTCTGCGTGCTGCATGTTTCTTTTGTTTTCTCCTTCTGCTTTACACTGATGGCGTCAGCTATTATGTGTGACCACTTGAAAATCTATGCTTCTAGACCTCAACCCCTCTCCAGACTAGTTTTCATGTATGCAACATTTATACGCTTTCCCTCAGCTGTTTCCCAAGAACCTCTAACTCAGCATCATTTTCATCTTGCCTTCCTCTCTCCCAAACCTTCTGTATTTCCAGTCCAGTGAAAGGCATGTCTATTTGCTGGTCATGTAACCTGGGAACCTGGAAATCATCCCTCTCTCTGTTTCCATCCAACATAATGAATAATAACAGCTGCTATTTCTGTTAGTCTTACTAAGCCAGAATTATAAATAATATAGAGTCATAATTCCCTGGATTCAGAGCTCTCCATTTAATCTCTTTTAACTGCCAATCAGTTCTCAGGTCTTACTGACTCTACCTTTTTTGATATTTCTTTTATAGTTTTTTTTACCCAAGCCTAGAGCTGGGAAGTTTCATGGAGACTGATTAAAAAACAGATGGCTGAAATTTAAGGTTTAGTTTCTAAAGTAGTGAACTTGATCTAGAAATTTCCCTTATACAAACAGCGCATCACTCTACTACTATAACAGAAGAATTTGAGAGTGTCAAATTTATACTTTCAGCAAAATGTAACGTCTGACTTGCTTGTTAATAGGCAGATTTTTTGTCAATCTTCTGTGCTTTCTAAAAGTTTCCCATTGACCTGAAGCCACCGTGGGCCAGCTGTTGAACAGTGGGATCAATGCTTCTCTGCTTCAGGGTGTCTATGGCCTTCTGGCTAACCTGAGGTATGAGGGCAGGGAACGACTTTTCTGTCCTGAGCCATTGCTATGACGGAGGCTTTTAGGAAGCCACGCTCCAGGGTTTGCTCATGAATACTTGGGCCTGAGGTCCTGGCGAAGACCTCAAACCTGTTCATTTCTAGACAAAACCTTGGTAGGGTTGATCTGATGATGAAGAAACACCTGATCAAGTCTTTCTCAAACTTACCCTTTTCTCCTGTGCCACGTCTCCTCCTGGTTTCCCTGTAAGCTCTCTGGTCTTAGGTCTCACTACCCCACCCCCCTTTCTGCGTGCTGCATGTTTCTTTTGTTTTCTCCTTCTGCTTTACACTGATGGCGTCAGCTATTATGTGTGACCACTTGAAAATCTATGCTTCTAGACCTCAACCCCTCTCCAGACTAGTTTTCATGTATGCAACATTTATACGCTTTCCCTCAGCTGTTTCCCAAGAACCTCTAACTCAGCATCATTTTCATCTTGCCTTCCTCTCTCCCAAACCTTCTGTATTTCCAGTCCAGTGAAAGGCATGTCTATTTGCTGGTCATGTAACCTGGGAACCTGGAAATCATCCCTCTCTCTGTTTCCATCCAACATAATGAATAATAACAGCTGCTATTTCTGTTAGTCTTACTAAGCCAGAATTATAAATAATATAGAGTCATAATTCCCTGGATTCAGAGCTCTCCATTTAATCTCTTTTAACTGCCAATCAGTTCTCAGGTCTTACTGACTCTACCTGGATATTATATTTTAGATCATTCTTCTTAATGTCTGACATATTTGGCCTGTCCTTCCTATTCCACTCTTACTTTGTTAATCCAGTCCTCTAAATGCTCTCTCAGCTCCATCTTCTTTCAAGCCTCTCCACACTGTAGCAAGTCTGAACCCCTTCCTGAGGCTGACCACAAACCAAGTAAGCCTTTGTCATATACCCCTTTGTGTTAGACTGCTCCTTTATACATTCTCAAAGCAGTGTCTCATGTAATACTTGACCTGCCTTATCTCTCCTTCTACAACCCCAGTGTGGTGAACATTTGAATTCATTTGAAGCAACCAAAACAGGAGCTTATCAGCTGTTCTTTCAGAGATTATTTAGTATTCATGAAGGGCTCATTTCAGCTCTCCTCAGCACCTTGCTGAGTTTCTTCCCACCACTGATAGAGATGAGTGTTGTGGGGCCAGGGAAAACATGAAAAATGGTCTTATAATCTCTACTGATACAAGGATTGAGATGCTACATCCCCATGGGAAGGAGGACTTGGTGGAGAGCCATGGGAGAGTTTTGGAAGAGCTGGTGCTAAGCTCAGATAGGCCAGTTTTCAAGTAGAGATGAATGCCACATACTCCTGTCTTCCCCCAAGAAGCTATCATGCTTAATTAAGAATGTTAAGGGTCATAAGATCCTCAGTAACCAATAATAAGCTTTGCTGGTTGGCAAACTGAGGTAAACAACAGACTCCTTTCTTTAGAAAAAGAATTCAGATGAACAAATAGAAAAGTTTGCCAGAATTTATTAACGTGCTATAATGTAGAGTAACTTTTAATGAGATACAGCAGCCATTACATGTAACCAGTTATTTTCTAGAGGATTTATGGAATGCATATGATCGTAGAAACCAAACTTTCTGAGTAACAGACATAGACTGTAACATTCAAAAAGTTAAAAAACGTATATCATAAAAATTTTCTCCTCCCCAGAGGTAAAGCTGTAAACAGTTTCTTGTATTTTCAGAGAATCTATCCTAGAATAAATTTTGAAAGATTTTAATGAAAATAAGCATTGCTATTTCTCAGATACCTAGTGGGTTGCCTCCTTTTTAGGAGGTAGTCTGTAAATGTGGATTAAAGGAAACTGTTTCTGAGCAATGTCTTAGTCAATTTCAGGACTTTTTTTTCAAGTTAAACTTTCCTTTTGGCCATCACATAAAAATAAAAACAACACAAAATTAAGCAATGAGATGATAAAGTAAAAAATGGGTGTGCATATTTGCTTTACTGAAAGCCAAAGGCTAACACCATACTCAACAATGAAGGTTTGACGATTTCTTGCTAATATCAGGAACAAGACAAGAAGGCCCCCTCTCACCACTATAATTCAGCATCATACTGGAATTCCTAGCTGCAGAGCAATGAGGTTAAAAAAGAAAAAAGTATTAAAAAGCATCCACATCAAAAAGGAAAAAATAAAATTATCTCTGTAGATGATATAATCTTTTATTATTTTTGATTACACTGGTCTTGTTGCATGTGAGCTTTCTCTAGCTGTGGTGAGCAGGGGCTACTCTTGCTTGTGGTACATAGGCTTCTTACTGTGGTGGCTTGTCTTGTTGTGGAGCACAGGCTCTAGGCACACAGCCTTCAGTGGTTGCAGGACACATTTTTCCAGAGAATACATGAAAATGGCCAGCGGCACACCAAAGCTCAGCATCACTAATTATCAGTGAGATGCAAATCAAAACTACCATGAGATATCATCTCACACCTTTAGAATGGCTATCATAAAAAAGCAAGGACATGGAAGCAACCTAGCTATCCATTGACAGATACATGGTTAAGGAAGCTATGGTACATACACACAATGCACTATTACTCAGCTATAAAAAGGAATGAATTTGAGTCAGTTCTATTGAGGTGGATAAGCCTTGAGCCTATCATGCAAAGTGAAGTAAGTTAGAAAAAAATGAATATTGAGTATCTAGGTTGCTTCCATGTTCTAGCTATTGTAAACAGTGCTGCAATGAACACTAGGGTACATGTGTCTTTTTCAATTGTGTTTTTCTCAGGGTATATACCCAGTAATGAGATTTCTGGGTCATATGGTAATTTTGCTCCTAAATTTTAAAAGAAATCTGTACATAATTCTCATAGTGGATGTACTAATTTACATTCCCACCAACTGTATAAGAGGGTTCCCTTTTCTCCTCATCCTCTCCAGCATTTATTGTCTGTGGATTTTTTGATGATGGCCATTCTGACCAGTGTGAGGTGAAATCTCATTGTAGTTTTGATTTGCATTTCTCTAATAATGAGCGATGTTGAATGTTTTTTCATATTTGTTGGCCACCTGTATGTTTTCTTTGAAGAAAAGTCTATTTAGGTCTTCTGCCCATTAAAAATGACTATTTATTTGGTTGTGCCAGGTCTTAGTTGTGGCATGAGGGATCTAATTTCCTGACCAGGGATTGAACCTGGGCCCCCTGCATTAGCAGTGTAGAGTCTTAGCCATTGGACAATCAGGGAAGTCCCCTTCTGCCTATTTTTTTGATTGGGTTGTTTGTTTTTCTGATATTGAACTGCATGAGCTGCTTGCATACATATAAAATTTCTGACACAAGTTAGATAATAGTCCTAAATATAAGAGCTAAAACTATCAACTTCCACAAGAAAACACAGAAGGAAATACTTATAGCCATCCATTAGTCAAAGATTCCTAAGGCAGGACACAAAAAAGTCATAAAAAAATCGATAAATTGAAATCCGTCACATTTATACATGCATGTATTGAACAAGTCATGTCTTTTCTCTCAGCTCCCAACCCACTCTGGTTTTATAATTGTGAAGCTACAACCTGTAAACATTTCTTTGCGGGTTAGTGTAATGTCAGGATTTGTCGGTAGAGGGCATTGAAGTAACATTGCAAGATGATAGCAACAAGAACTTTTTGGGCTGATGGAAATGCTGGGCACTAATACGGTTGTCCTGCACCCCATAAAAAATGCAAAGTGAGTTTGAGTCAGTTCTATTGAGGTGGATAAGCCTTGAGCCTATCATGCAAAGTGAAGTAAGTTAGAAAATGAATATTGAGTATCTAGGTTGCTTCCATGTTCTAGCTATTGTAAACAGTGCTGCAATGAACACTAGGGTACATGTGTCTTTTTCAATTGTGTTTTTCTCAGGGTATATACCCAGTAATGAGATTTCTGGGTCATATGGTAATTTTGCTCCTAAATTTTAAAAGAAATCTGTACATAATTCTCATAGTGGATGTACTAATTTACATTCCCACCAACTGTATAAGAGGGTTCCCTTTTCTCCTCATCCTCTCCAGCATTTATTGTCTGTGGATTTTTTGATGATGGCCATTCTGACCAGTGTGAGGTGAAATCTCATTGTAGTTTTGATTTGCATTTCTCTAATAATGAGCGATGTTGAATGTTTTTTCATATTTGTTGGCCACCTGTATGTTTTCTTTGAAGAAAAGTCTATTTAGGTCTTCTGCCCATTAAAAATGACTATTTATTTGGTTGTGCCAGGTCTTAGTTGTGGCATGAGGGATCTAATTTCCTGACCAGGGATTGAACCTGGGCCCCCTGCATTAGCAGTGTAGAGTCTTAGCCATTGGACAATCAGGGAAGTCCCCTTCTGCCTATTTTTTTGATTGGGTTGTTTGTTTTTCTGATATTGAACTGCATGAGCTGCTTGCATACATATAAAATTTCTGACACAAGTTAGATAATAGTCCTAAATATAAGAGCTAAAACTATCAACTTCCACAAGAAAACACAGAAGGAAATACTTATAGCCATCCATTAGTCAAAGATTCCTAAGGCAGGACACAAAAAAGTCATAAAAAAATCGATAAATTGAAATCCGTCACATTTATACATGCATGTATTGAACAAGTCATGTCTTTTCTCTCAGCTCCCAACCCACTCTGGTTTTATAATTGTGAAGCTACAACCTGTAAACATTTCTTTGCGGGTTAGTGTAATGTCAGGATTTGTCGGTAGAGGGCATTGAAGTAACATTGCAAGATGATAGCAACAAGAACTTTTTGGGCTGATGGAAATGCTGGGCACTAATACGGTTGTCCTGCACCCCATGTAGCTGTTTAAATTAAGATTTAAAGTAATTAAAATTAAAGTTAGCCCAAGCCCTATTTCAAGTACCCAGTAGCTAGTATGGTCAATGGCTACCATATTGTACAGGTACAGAACATTTTCACCATCACCAAAAGTTCTATTGGATAGTGCTAGTCAATATCTTTGTTGTGTTTAATGGTACACCACTGTATACATTTATCAAAACGCATCAGATTGTACACACAGAATTAGTGAGTTTTGTTTTATGTAAATGACACTTCAATAAAAATTACTGTTTGATTAATATGGTGTTAATAGGTTTGTCTAGGGTTTTAGTCTTTTTTTTTATAGTGGTGAGAAGTAGCTTTTTAAAAATTTTTTATATTTATTTATGTATTTTTATTTATTTATTTATTGGCAGGGGACGGTGGGGTGGGGAGGGAGGGGGGCAGGCAGGCCACTGCTATTGATCTTTCATTTGTCTATTTTCATCCATCTTTGTTCTTCGGCCTGTGTGGGCCTCCCATCGCGGTGGCCTCTGTTGTTGCAGAGCACCGGCTCAGGAGGCATGCGCTCCAGAGCTCCGGCTCGGTAATTGGACACATCGGTCCAGCCGCTCTGTGGCACGCAGGATCTTCCCAGGCCAGGGATCAAACCGGCGCCCCTTGCACTGCAAGGCGGTGTCCTTACCCACTGAACAACCAGGGAAGCCCGGTTTTAGTCATTTTTGTCACTGAAGTTGCACCATGAAACAAAAGTCTTGTAAACATAGATGTTACCATATACCACCCCCTGCCCTTGCTTTTGTTTCTGTTGTGAACCAGGACAAGCAGAGCTCGTGCTACAGTCTTCTGTTAACATTTATTTGGAATTTCCATTTTTAAACCAGATTTTCAATTCTTATCTTCCTTTAGAAAATTAAAAACATATCCTTTGGAGAGTCAAATAATTTTATAACCGTTTTTTCAATGGTATTCGTAAAGGTTCATACCCTAAGAGAACTGCCAACAATTTACATGTTTTTCTAAGATGATTTAAGCAATTACTAAAAAATTATTTGATGCATAAGTAATATATTCCTATCTAGCTCAATTCCCAGAGGCTAGATGATTGCCTTTTGCAGAAAAACGAAGAGCTTTTGCATGAGTAAAACCATGGAAATGACTCCATGGAGGGGCAGGAATATGTTTTGTTCAACAAATTCCATCTTGAGCATCTGAAGAGAACCTGGAACTCAGTAAATTTCTGGTGAATGACTGATTTCGGCAAATGAATGAATTGAGATATTGGAGGAAGTCTTGATTAGTTAGGGACTTTGAAACATGGTATATATCGCAAGCAAAGAACAGAAGAGAACTGGGATTTCGGAAATGCAAAGCTATTCTTTTTAACTAAGCACCTCCCCCTGGCTTCTTTTGACTACCTGGGCAAATTTCCTAATTTTAACTCCATTTTATATAGAAAAGGGCAAGCTGGATGGCACATTAAAACAGCAAACACTGAGCGTCTGTGTGTCTATATACTTTAAACCTTTAAAACAGGCACTTGAACAACTACCTCAGGGACTTCTATCCAGCTACCCACCAAACCCCTCTTTTTGCCATCCCCCAGAGACCTCTGTGTCAGTATTCTTCAATCCAGATGCTTCCTCTTCCCCCATCTCCCTCTCTCCTGGTCTGATTTTTGCATCTTAGTGATAAGAATCGCTGCTTTCCCAGACACAACTGCTAGAAACCAGTGGGTTAGTGGAGGGAGAGTCTTCTCACTTTCCCACCTTCTAGAGCCAAGCAGTTGCCAACTCTTGCTAATATATTTTAAATTGGAGTGTCTCTAGTTGTGTCCAGAAGCATCCTTGGGGGTGGATAAAGATGGGAAGAACAGACTGGAAAGTTGGCATTGATAGTAACTGGGAAGTAGAGGCTCCCTTAGGGTGCATTCTCAGGCAGTGGTCCCCTATTTTCCTGCAATAGTTGATAAAATTATGATGAAAAATCCATAGAAGAAACAATGGTATGATTATAAAATGGTGCATCTATTTTGGGAACGAGTCTGGCTTCCTTGAATCATTAAATGTGAATTATTATGTAACCCAGCACTCCTACTCTAGGGTGTATACTCAAAGGAAATGAAAACTTTTGTCCACAAAGAAACTTGTACACAAATGCCTATAGCAGAATTATGTGTAATAACCCAAAGGTAGGAACAACCCAAATATCCATCAAAGGATGACTGGATCAACAAAATACAGTATATCCATACATTATTTAAGCATAAAGGCATATGAAATACATGATACAGGCTACCACAAGGATGAACCTGAAAATATGACAAGTGAAGAAAGTATTACAAAAGACCACATATTACTTGACTCCGTTCCAATGAAATGTCCAGAATAGGCAAATCTATAGAGACAAAAAGTAGATTATTGACTAGTTAAGACTTGTGGAAGGCATAGGATGTGACGATTGATAGTCAAAAGTTGTAGGTTTTTTTTTTTAAGCTGATGAAAATATTCTAAAATTGTGATAGTGGCACCAATTTGTGAGTATACTAAAAATCAGTAAGTTGTACATTTTAAATGGGCTAATCATATGGTATATGACTTACCTGGATAAAGCTACTGGAATAAACAGAAATTTAAAAATCTTTTGTGATCTACATAGTAAAGCACAAACATTTCTGCATTCTGTGCAGGGCTGGCTTCATGGCCTCATGCTCAGCAATAGGCCATCATGGGCCTTCACCATCATGTAATCGGTCCTGACACTGTTTCATCCAGACACTGTCCCTGGGTATCCTGCCCCGTTTGCATCTTAGTGATTAGTGTAAAAGGGTTAGTGGAGGGAGAGTCTTCTCACTTTCCCACCTTCTAGAGCCAAGCAGTTGCCAACTCTTGCTAATATATTTTAAATTGGAGTGTCTCTAGTTGTGTCCAGAAGCATCCTTGGGGGTGGATAAAGATGGGAAGAACAGACTGGAAAGTTGGCATTGATAGTAACTGGGAAGTAGAGGCTCCCTTAGGGTGCATTCTCAGGCAGTGGTCCCCTATTTTCCTGCAATAGTTGATAAAATTATGATGAAAAATCCATAGAAGAAACAATGGTATGATTATAAAATGGTGCATCTATTTTGGGAACGAGTCTGGCTTCCTTGAATCATTAAATGTGAATTATTATGTAACCCAGCACTCCTACTCTAGGGTGTATACTCAAAGGAAATGAAAACTTTTGTCCACAAAGAAACTTGTACACAAATGCCTATAGCAGAATTATGTGTAATAACCCAAAGGTAGGAACAACCCAAATATCCATCAAAGGATGACTGGATCAACAAAATACAGTATATCCATACATTATTTAAGCATAAAGGCATATGAAATACATGATACAGGCTACCACAAGGATGAACCTGAAAATATGACAAGTGAAGAAAGTATTACAAAAGACCACATATTACTTGACTCCGTTCCAATGAAATGTCCAGAATAGGCAAATCTATAGAGACAAAAAGTAGATTATTGACTAGTTAAGACTTGTGGAAGGCATAGGATGTGACGATTGATAGTCAAAAGTTGTAGGTTTTTTTTTTTTTAAGCTGATGAAAATATTCTAAAATTGTGATAGTGGCACCAATTTGTGAGTATACTAAAAATCAGTAAGTTGTACATTTTAAATGGGCTAATCATATGGTATATGACTTACCTGGATAAAGCTACTGGAATAAACAGAAATTTAAAAATCTTTTGTGATCTACATAGTAAAGCACAAACATTTCTGCATTCTGTGCAGGGCTGGCTTCATGGCCTCATGCTCAGCAATAGGCCATCATGGGCCTTCACCATCATGTAATCGGTCCTGACACTGTTTCATCCAGACACTGTCCCTGGGTATCCCAGATTGCTCCCAGTGTCCAATTAGCTCTTGCTTATGCTGCTTCCTTTGCTCAGAATGCCTTTCCCAATTGCCCCTTCTTTCTGAGTCCTTCCAAACACCTATTTATCTTCCAAGTCTATTCATTGGTTGCCTCCATTTGAACACATTTACACAAACTTCCCAGGCTGCATTGACCTCTCTGGCTTTACTATGCACTTTATACAAACATCTTTGACAGCATCTCTAGAACTTATTTGTGCATGTGCTTCTTTCTCCCTCTTTAAACTGTAAGCTTTCCGTTGGCAAAGATACTGAGATTTGTTTTCCCTCTGCATATTCTTGCTGCTTGACATCTGCTGGCTCATTCCTGCCACATACAAAAACTGAAGCTTAAGAGGAAAGATCAGACAGTTCTGTCTCGGTTTACCTCATTCCCTGCCCCTGCTGCTCTGTGGTCCTGTGCCTTCTGATGACTGCAGAGGGCCTCCTTCTAGGCTGTCTGTCTCAGTGATGAATCTGAATCTGAGCTCTGACTCATGCACCCAGCCTGGCCCTTGTTGGACTTGTACATCTGGAAGTTGACTGCAGAACTGTGTACTGGACTGGGAACTTTGCCAGGCCTCTCCAATTCAACTAGGTAGCCCACACTATAAACTGTGTTGATCTGAAACCAATGGGACCAAGACCTGTAATCTGGACACTGCCCAAACTCTCTCAACCCAGCTCCTGGTTCTGTGTTCCTGATCAGCCTTATCCTATGTTAGCTAACTTTTGCCACATTTTCCTTAATCCTAAACCCAATCTCTCCTACTTGCACAGTTTTCTCTGACCCTTTCTCTTTCTTTTTTAAAAATAATGTTCTTCTGACTATCTTTTTAAAAATTGAGGTGTAGTTGATTTACAAGATTATGTACATACAAACATGTGTATGTTGTTTATGTTCTTTTCCATTGTGGTGTATTGTAGGATGGTGAATATCATTCCCTGTGCTATACAGTAGGACCTTGTTGTTTCTCCATTCTGTATGTAATAGTGTGCATCTGCTGACCCAAAATTTCCACTCCATCCTCCCGCAACCTTCTTCCCCTTGGCAACCACAGTTGATTTTCTATGTCTGAGTCAGTTTTTGTTTCATAGATAAGTTCATTTGTGTCCTATTTTAGATTCCATATTAAAGTGATATCATATAGTGTTTGTTTCTTTCTGACTTCACTTAGTATAATAATCTCAGTTGCATCCATGTTGCTGTAAATGGCACTATTTTTTGTGACTAAGTAGTATTCCACTCTGTATGTGTATTTCATCTTTATTCATTCATCTGTCAGTGGATGGTTAGGTTGTTTTCATGTCTCAGCTATTGTGAATAGTGCTGCTGTGAACGTAGGGGTGTATGCATCCTTTTGAATTAGTTTCGTCCATATATATGCCCAGGAGTGGGAGTTCTGGATCATATGGCAACTCTATTTTTAGTTTCTTGGGGAACCTTCATACTGTTTTCCATACCGGCTGTACCAACTTACATTCCTACTAACAGTGTAGGAGGATTCCTATTTATCCACACATTCTCTAGCATTTGCTAGTTGCAGACTTTTAAATGATGGCCATTCTTGCCTGTATGAGGTGATACCTCATTGTAGTTTTGATTTGCACTTGCATTTAATTTGCATTTGCATTTCTTAATTGTTAAATTAGTAATATTGATCCATCTTTTCATGTGCCTGTTGGCCATCTATATGTCTTTGGAGAAATTTTTGTTCTATTCTGTTCCATTGATTTTCATATGTCTGTTTTTGTGTCAATACTATGTTATTTTGATAACTGTAGTTCTGTGGTGTTATCTGAATTATGGGGGCATTGTGCCTCCTGCTTTGTTGTTTTCTTCAGGATTGCTGTGACAATTCTGTAACCCTTTCTTTTTCTCTGCCTTCGGAAATTGTCCTGTATTTACACCAGATGATCCATATGATCACACCAAATGAACTATTCTGTAATCATTGTCTGTCTGCTGGTCTCCTTCTCCCACTAAATTTAGCCTAGAGCTTGTTAATAATTTTTATCTACTTTGACACATGATAGTATATCAAAGTTTTCATTTGCTGGCCCACCCCCAATGGATTTATCCAGATGAATTGTAGTTCCACTCCTTATATTCCTACTTAAGAATGTATATCATGTTGCCATTAAATGAATACAAAGTTATATAGGGATAACTGAATCCATTCTAATCTTTTAAAATATCACTTGTGGGGATTCCCTGGTGGTCCAGTGGGTAAGGACACCGCCTTGCAGTGCAAGGGGTGCCAGTTCGATCCCTGGCCTGGGAAAATCCCACGTGCCCTGGAGCGGCTGGACAGATGTGTCCAATTACCGAGCTGGAGCTCTAGGAGCGCATGCGCCCAGAACCGGTGCTCTGCGACGAGAGGCCACTGCAATGGGAGGCCCATGCGGGCCAAGGAACAAAGATGAAAAATAGATAAATGAACAAAAAGATCAATAGAAGTGGCCCGACCGCCCTACTTCCTCCCCAACACCCGCCCCCGCCCCCAAAATATCACTTGTGCTAGCCCTCTGAGGTTGCCGCACTATTCCAGTGTGTTATGGGTACCTCTACATAGGATCGTGGGTTCCCAAGAGCTGGAGCTACATCACAGGTGTTTCCGATATTTGCATTTCTTAATTTTTTGTGTAAGGATTAAAAGTTTAATTTAATTGGCCATTCTTGCCTGTATGAGGTGATACCTCATTGTAGTTTTGATTTGCACTTGCATTTAATTTGCATTTGCATTTCTTAATTGTTAAATTAGTAATATTGATCCATCTTTTCATGTGCCTGTTGGCCATCTATATGTCTTTGGAGAAATTTTTGTTCTATTCTGTTCCATTGATTTTCATATGTCTGTTTTTGTGTCAATACTATGTTATTTTGATAACTGTAGTTCTGTGGTGTTATCTGAATTATGGGGGCATTGTGCCTCCTGCTTTGTTGTTTTCTTCAGGATTGCTGTGACAATTCTGTAACCCTTTCTTTTTCTCTGCCTTCGGAAATTGTCCTGTATTTACACCAGATGATCCATATGATCACACCAAACGAACTATTCTGTAATCATTGTCTGTCTGCTGGTCTCCTTCTCCCACTAAATTTAGCCTAGAGCTTGTTAATAATTTTTATCTACTTTGACACATGATAGTATATCAAAGTTTTCATTTGCTGGCCCACCCCCAATGGATTTATCCAGATGAATTGTAGTTCCACTCCTTATATTCCTACTTAAGAATGTATATCATGTTGCCATTAAATGAATACAAAGTTATATAGGGATA
The DNA here is from genome assembly GCA_022376925.1 of Tragulus kanchil. NCBI lineage: Eukaryota > Metazoa > Chordata > Mammalia > Artiodactyla > Tragulidae > Tragulus > Tragulus kanchil. The sequence continues at coordinate 73,739,799 of JAIOJX010000030.1, forward strand.
ACTGAATCCATTCTAATCTTTTAAAATATCACTTGTGGGGATTCCCTGGTGGTCCAGTGGGTAAGGACACCGCCTTGCAGTGCAAGGGGTGCCAGTTCGATCCCTGGCCTGGGAAAATCCCACGTGCCCTGGAGCGGCTGGACAGATGTGTCCAATTACCGAGCTGGAGCTCTAGGAGCGCATGCGCCCAGAACCGGTGCTCTGCGACGAGAGGCCACTGCAATGGGAGGCCCATGCGGGCCAAGGAACAAAGATGAAAAATAGATAAATGAACAAAAAGATCAATAGAAGTGGCCCGACCGCCCTACTTCCTCCCCAACACCCGCCCCCGCCCCCAAAATATCACTTGTGCTAGCCCTCTGAGGTTGCCGCACTATTCCAGTGTGTTATGGGTACCTCTACATAGGATCGTGGGTTCCCAAGAGCTGGAGCTACATCACAGGTGTTTCCGTAAACCCAGCATCTAGCATGTTTTCTGACAATAGCAGATTCTCAGTGTGTTTGTGTAATTTGTCACGGTTGATGAATAATGAAATAAAATTAATTTTTAAACAATTTCCTGGGTTTTCATAAAAACAAAAAGAAGACTGAGGGTAATTGTCTTCAGGTATGTTCAGCTGTCTAATGGCAGTTTCTAAGGCCAAAGTCCTTTAACATTGGGTTTTCTTTGACAGTAAGTCCATAAAGGAGGTTACTGCTCAGAAGTAAAATGCAGCATGATAATGAGCTGGTCCACTCCTGACATGTTACTTTTACACGCTGGTGAGTGTTTTCCAGCCTGTGATCATGGGTATCTTTCAGGTATCCATATAGAATCTATTACATAAATTTATAAATCTGCTTTATATTCTTTAAAAAAGGAATATAAAGATGCTCATGTAATAATACTTCTAGGGTATTATTACTTCAAGGAGCTCACAATTACAAATAGCACAGTAGAAATAGTTTCTGTCTTAGAGAACATGACCCTAATACTGTGTTCTCTACCATTGATTGTGTGATTTTAGCCGAGTCACTTTGCTTTGCTGAGGCTTTAAAACGGGAATTAAAAGAGTCATCTCTAATCTTTTCACTCATTCTGAGTTCTCAATTGTTGAAAAGACTTCAGAAAGTACATGGATAGGACTTCTATGGTGGTCCAGTGGGTAAGGACACTGCCTTGCAGTGCAAGGGGCGCCGGTTCGATCACTGGCCTGGGAAGATCCCACGTGCCGCGGAGCGGCTGGACCGATGTGTCCAATTACTGAGCCGGAGCCCTGGGGCGCATGCGCCGAGAGCCAGTGCTCTGCGACAACAGAGGCCACCACGATGGAAGGCCCACACAGGCCAAAGAACAAAGATGGATGAAAATAGACAAATGAAAGATCAATAGAAGTGGTCTGCCCGCCCCTCTCCCTCTCCCCCCATTGCCCCCCACAAAAGAAAGTACATGGATAGATTGCTTCCCTATAAAATGAGAGTAAAAAATTGTAAAGTTTAGTCAAAATCTTTATGTACCCTTCCAAGGAAGAAAGATGGGTCCTTTAGCCTATGAGTCATAAGAGACACTGAACTGCCATGGATACCTAGCCTGGGGCTGGGAAAACAAGGTAATCTCTGCAAGGATTCTGCATTTGCCATATGGCTGGTCCACATAAATTGTGTATTGGGGTGGCTCCATAATCAAAGTCAGACAAACTGCTTCAGGGAGAGTAGTAGCGTTTGAATTGGAGGTTAGGGAGAGCAGGACTTCTTCTGGCACTTAGGATTCATGAGTCTGTAGGCATCTTCACTAGGCTGTGAGGTGTGTGAGAGGGCAGCATGATAATGAGCTGGTCCACTCCTGACATGTTACTTTTACACGCTGGTGAGTGTTTTCCAGCCTGTGATCATGGGTATCTTTCAGGTATCCATATAGAATCTATTACATAAATTTATAAATCTGCTTTATATTCTTTAAAAAAGGAATATAAAGATGCTCATGTAATAATACTTCTAGGGTATTATTACTTCAAGGAGCTCACAATTACAAATAGCACAGTAGAAATAGTTTCTGTCTTAGAGAACATGACCCTAATACTGTGTTCTCTACCATTGATTGTGTGATTTTAGCCGAGTCACTTTGCTTTGCTGAGGCTTTAAACGGGAATTAAAAGAGTCATCTCTAATCTTTTCACTCATTCTGAGTTCTCAATTGTTGAAAAGACTTCAGAAAGTACATGGATAGGACTTCTATGGTGGTCCAGTGGGTAAGGACACTGCCTTGCAGTGCAAGGGGCGCCGGTTCGATCACTGGCCTGGGAAGATCCCACGTGCTGCGGAGCGGCTGGACCGATGTGTCCAATTACTGAGCCGGAGCCCTGGGGCGCATGCGCCGAGAGCCAGTGCTCTGCGACAACAGAGGCCACCACGATGGGAGGCCCACACAGGCCAAAGAACAAAGATGAATGAAAATAGACAAATGAAAGATCAATAGAAGTGGTCTGCCCGCCCCTCTCCCTCTCCCCCCATTGCCCCCCACAAAAGAAAGTACATGGATAGATTGCTTCCCTATAAAATGAGAGTAAAAAATTGTAAAGTTTAGTCAAAATCTTTATGTACCCTTCCAAGGAAGAAAGATGGGTCCTTTAGCCTATGAGTCATAAGAGACACTGAACTGCCATGGATACCTAGCCTGGGGCTGGGAAAACAAGGTAATCTCTGCAAGGATTCTGCATTTGCCATATGGCTGGTCCACATAAATTGTGTATTGGGGTGGCTCCATAATCAAAGTCAGACAAGCTGCTTCAGGGAGAGTAGTAGCGTTTGAATTGGAGGTTAGGGAGAGCAGGACTTCTTCTGGCACTTAGGATTCATGAGTCTGTAGGCATCTTCACTAGGCTGTGAGGTGTGTGAGAGGGCAGCCTGTCTAACTTGTAAGATTGATGTGATGGGAACTGGAATCCAAGCGGAAGATGAGCCTCTGAGAGCAGAGAGACACACCTTCCACTGCAGTAGGAAGAAGGATGGAGAAACCAGTATTGAAGCAGGCAGGTTTGACATACGGAAGTGAGAACATGAGGGTGTTCCCATCTAACAATGTCTGTTTTCTCATGAAGTATGAGTTGAGGTCATCAAGTGAGAATGGAAAGGGAAGGGGTTATAGGAAATATTTTGAGAATGGGAAAGTGAGATTACCAGGGAAACACTGTAGACATACCAGGATGGGTTGCATGCCAATTTGAGGAATGTGTTCATTAATATAAATGATGTGCTTTAGCATCATCAAGACAGAGGAAAAGTGGCCATTCAGGTTCAACCAGGGTTTGTTAGAGTAGTACACCCATAGTCATGAATGTAAAGGGACTGATAGTCTTGAAGAGTATCACGAGAGATAGTTGAAGATAGAAGATGGGTGTGTTAGCAATAGACAGAAAGCCGAGATGGAAGCTTGTAGCCATGGAGGAGATTGATAATAGAATAAATGAGCTCCAAGAAATAGAAGGTGGGAGCTAGAACTGGGATATTTCAAACAGATTATAGAAAGACTCAAAGATATGGTTGTAGGGCTGCCTGACTGAGAAAAATAATGCTGGAATTGAAATGGTTGGGAAACTGAGACTGAGGTGTGTGGTGGGTCATCCATAAAATGAGAGTAAAAATTGTAAAGTTTAGTCAAAATCTTTATGTACCCTTCCAAGGAAGAAAGATGGGTCCTTTAGCCTATGAGTCATAAGAGACACTGAACTGCCATGGATACCTAGCCTGGGGCTGGGAAAACAAGGTAATCTCTGCAAGGATTCTGCATTTGCCATATGGCTGGTCCACATAAATTGTGTATTGGGGTGGCTCCATAATCAAAGTCAGACAAGCTGCTTCAGGGAGAGTAGTAGCGTTTGAATTGGAGGTTAGGGAGAGCAGGACTTCTTCTGGCACTTAGGATTCATGAGTCTGTAGGCATCTTCACTAGGCTGTGAGGTGTGTGAGAGGGCAGCCTGTCTAACTTGTAAGATTGATGTGATGGGAACTGGAATCCAAGCGGAAGATGAGCCTCTGAGAGCAGAGAGACACACCTTCCACTGCAGTAGGAAGAAGGATGGAGAAACCAGTATTGAAGCAGGCAGGTTTGACATACGGAAGTGAGAACATGAGGGTGTTCCCATCTAACAATGTCTGTTTTCTCATGAAGTATGAGTTGAGGTCATCAAGTGAGAATGGAAAGGGAAGGGGTTATAGGAAATATTTTGAGAATGGGAAAGTGAGATTACCAGGGAAACACTGTAGACATACCAGGATGGGTTGCATGCCAATTTGAGGAATGTGTTCATTAATATAAATGATGTGCTTTAGCATCATCAAGACAGAGGAAAAGTGGCCATTCAGGTTCAACCAGGGTTTGTTAGAGTAGTACACCCATAGTCATGAATGTAAAGGGACTGATAGTCTTGAAGAGTATCACGAGAGATAGTTGAAGATAGAAGATGGGTGTGTTAGCAATAGACAGAAAGCCGAGATGGAAGCTTGTAGCCATGGAGGAGATTGATAATAGAATAAATGAGCTCCAAGAAATAGAAGGTGGGAGCTAGAACTGGGATATTTCAAACAGATTATAGAAAGACTCAAAGATATGGTTGTAGGGCTGCCTGACTGAGAAAAATAATGCTGGAATTGAAATGGTTGGGAAACTGAGACTGAGGTGTGTGGTGGGTCATCCATGTGAATGATGTCATCACTAAGAATGATGACAGAAATTGGGGTGATAAGAAAGACTCCTGTCTGGGATCTCAGATGTAATCCTGACAAAGAAGGAGAGAAGTGACTGGAGATAACATGGTAGCACTGAGGAGGTAGAACAGATAGTATTGCTGGCTGGCATGAGGTTCAGAGTCACAGAATGAAGGATGAGATGATTTGAGGTTGCAGTGGGAAGCATGGAGGGTAATCTACTGTCTAACCTTTATGTTTTAATATGTGTGACGTGAGAGGGAGAAAAATAGCCTCTACTTTTGAAGACAAAGCAATGCTTTTAGAAGGTAATCTGGTTTCATTTAAGGCAAAGAGAAGAAACAATGAGAGAAGACATTGAAGATACAGTGTTTACTGATGAGGAATTTTGGAGAATTCAAGAGCAACATTTGGAAGGGAAGATGGAGTGGCATCTGAGGTGCTGAGGAGATGAGGTGCTGAGTGGAGGAGGGAAAGCTGGTGACGGTGGATAAGTGTTGAACTTCTAAAATGACAGGGATAGAATTGTGGATGTGAAGTCTCTACCCTGAGAGGGCTGAAGGATCTCAATACTTACCTCAGTAATAAGACATTTTAGGAACCTTACCTTTATGTTCTTTCTATGCTGAATTGTGGGGGCTTTTAGGTAAAAGTAGGAGTAAAGCAAGCCCCTGGGGCATGAACTTATTTTCAAGTTATAATTATGAGTTTGTGGTTCAGATGGAAGTCATTTAATAAATGTACTGGTAGAAACCCTTAGAGCTCAGAAAATGATAAGGAGCTCTTATCATATCCAGCTGTCTCTAGTAGGGTTATCTGTACTCAATCACTTAGTTGTGTCCATTTCTATGCAACTGTCTGGACTGTAACCTGACAGACTCTTCTGTGAGTGGGATTATCGTGGCAACAATGGAGTGGGTTGCCATTTCCTTCTTCAATAATTCCTTGTGTGAGACTATCTAATAGCATACGACAGGAGTAGGAGACTATCTAATGACATATGATAAGTGAAAAATCACTGTTTCTTTTTCCTCCACCATGGTCCTTCATCTGGTCTAGATTTTTGAGAGGGAGAATCTATAACTATCACTAAATTCTCAAGTGATCGTTGAACCTCCAAAGAATTACAAACCACTGATCTACATGATCAAACATGGGGTGAGTTTCTTTTTTCTTGAATTAATTGAAATCAGACTGGATTTACCATGTTTTGTTATCATTTGGACACAAATGTTAATCTTCAGTTTACATAAATGAGTTCTCTCCATGAACTGTTGTTATGGTATAATGAAAAACCTGGTGGCTCAGATGGTAAAGAATCTGCCTGCAATGCAGGAGACCTGGGTTAAGTCCCTGAGTCAGGAAGATCCCCTAGAGAAAGGAATGGCTACCCACTCCAGTATTCTTGCCTGGAGAGCTCCATGGACAGAGGAGCCTGGTAGGCTACAGCCCTTGGGAGTTGCAGAGAGTTGGACATGACTGAGAGACTAATACTGTGGACACAATGTTAATACTTACTTTACATAATTGAGTTCTCTTTGTGAACTCTAGTTAAAGTATAATGAAAAATACTATACAGGGGGACCTCAGTAATTTCCTGTAATTACTAAGAGAGCCTTTTCAACATACTGCACTTCATAAATCAATGAGTAAATAAGCAAAGGGACAAGGTAAACAGACAAGGGCATGTTGTCCCTGTAAATATGCTTGATTGCATAATAAAAAAAAGTTACCATGAACTTCTTGGGAGGTACATTAATGGCTTGAATAGTACTCTGCACAAAAACAAATACCTCATTAACAGGCTTCGATGGAAGTCGTTTAATAAATGTACTGGTAGAAACCCTTAGAGCTCAGAAAATGATAAGGAGCTCTTATCATATCCAGCTGTCTCTAGTAGGGTTATCTGTACTCAATCACTTAGTTGTGTCCATTTCTATGCAACTGTCTGGACTGTAACCTGACAGACTCTTCTGTGAGTGGGATTATCGTGGCAACAATGGAGTGGGTTGCCATTTCCTTCTTCAATAATTCCTTGTGTGAGACTATCTAATAGCATACGACAGGAGTAGGAGACTATCTAATGACATATGATAAGTGAAAAATCACTGTTTCTTTTTCCTCCACCATGGTCCTTCATCTGGTCTAGATTTTTGAGAGGGAGAATCTATAACTATCACTAAATTCTCAAGTGATCGTTGAACCTCCAAAGAATTACAAACCACTGATCTACATGATCAAACATGGGGTGAGTTTCTTTTTTCTTGAATTAATTGAAATCAGACTGGATTTACCATGTTTTGTTATCATTTGGACACAAATGTTAATCTTCAGTTTACATAAATGAGTTCTCTCCATGAACTGTTGTTATGGTATAATGAAAAACCTGGTGGCTCAGATGGTAAAGAATCTGCCTGCAATGCAGGAGACCTGGGTTAAGTCCCTGAGTCAGGAAGATCCCCTAGAGAAAGGAATGGCTACCCACTCCAGTATTCTTGCCTGGAGAGCTCCATGGACAGAGGAGCCTGGTAGGCTACAGCCCTTGGGAGTTGCAGAGAGTTGGACATGACTGAGAGACTAATACTGTGGACACAATGTTAATACTTACTTTACATAATTGAGTTCTCTTTGTGAACTCTAGTTAAAGTATAATGAAAAATACTATACAGGGGGACCTCAGTAATTTCCTGTAATTACTAAGAGAGCCTTTTCAACATACTGCACTTCATAAATCAATGAGTAAATAAGCAAAGGGACAAGGTAAACAGACAAGGGCATGTTGTCCCTGTAAATATGCTTGATTGCATAATAAAAAAAAGTTACCATGAACTTCTTGGGAGGTACATTAATGGCTTGAATAGTACTCTGCACAAAAACAAATACCTCATTAACAGGCTTCGTTGGAACTGATGATAATTCTGACCTGTAGTCTGAATTTTTGAATCTTTGCATTAAGAAAAATGTGTTGGATATGAATATTAATCATGTAAGCAGAGGAAATGAGCAGCTTACTTGAATGCAGTCCCTTAGTCGAATGAGCTATTTTCAAAAGCTTTTGGGGACTTCCCTGGTGGTCCAGTGGGTAAAGAGTCTGCCTTGTGGTGCAAGGGGCACCGGTCTTATCCCTGGCCCTGGGAAGATGCCATGTGTCACTGAGCGCCTGGACCAGTGTGCCCTTACAAGCCATGAGCCCAGAGCTGGTGCTCTGCAGTGAGAGAGGCCACAGCAATGGGAGGCCCACACAGGTCAAAGAATAAGATGGATGAAAATAAATAATAATAATAATAACAAAAAACAATAAGAGAGGCCAAAATTAAAAGCATTTGGAAAAGCATATTTATGGTAACTGAATAGTACCAATGAATATGTTTATGACAAATGATTATTTATTTGCTAAAGAGCTCATAAACATTTTCTAAGACTCACAGCCCCGCTTTTCTCCCCCACCAATCCTCAGGGTGACTATAGGTCCTCCTGCTGTTAAGTCCAGTGTGCCCTCAAGTTGGAATAAAGTTTTTAGCTGGTCAATTCTAAGTTTCTTTTCTCCATAATCAAATAATGTAAAAGTAGGTGGTAATTCTATTGTAAGAGACTAATTTGACTAGTGAATTATTGAAACTAAGTTTCCTTTGGCTTGTGACAATTTCAAATGACTTGAAATGATTCAAAGAAGATTGGATAATTCTTAGGACAATAGAAGGTAAATCAGATTATACAATATTATAAACTAAATTAATAAAATTTATAATACTGACATTTTGGAGAGACATTGTATTATAAGTCTTTTTTGTGACTCAAACTATATATAATTAAAAATGAATATTTAAATTAGCTTAGTATATGGAATTAAAGGCTTTCTGAATAGTGTATATTTTCCAGACCAACTGCACATGATCAGTAAATGCCATAACAGTGATTTACTTAATTACTATGGGTGCAGAAATACCTAATAGTCAAGTAAGTCATGGTTCTCCGATCAAAAATTTTTTTTTTAATTTTGGCCTCTTTTATTGTTATTTATTTATTTGTTTTCATGCATCTTTATTCTTTGGCCTGTGTGGGCCTCCCATTGCAGTGGCCTCTCTCACAGCAGAGCACCGGGCTCTGGGCACATGTGCTCCAGAGCACTGGTTCACAATTGGACACACCAGTCCAGCTGCTCCCTGGCACGTGGGATTTTCCTAGGCTAGGGATTGAATCGGCGCCCCTTGCACTGCCAGGTGGACTCCTTACCCACTGGACCACCATGGAAGCCCCACCAACCAGAATTTGAAAAAAAATAATTTATTTTCATCTGTGCTGGGTCTTTGTTTTTGACTGAGTGGGCTTTTCTTTAGTTGTGGCCAGCAGGGGCCACTCTCTAGTTGTGGTGTGTGTCTTCTCATTGCGGTGGCTTCTTTAGTTGTGGAGCACAGGCTCCACCTGTGGGCTTCAGTAGATGTGGCACGTGGGCTCAGTAGTTGTGGCTCTGGAGCTCTAAAGCACAGATTCAATAGTTGTGGTACATGGGCTTAGTTGCTCTGTGGTATATGGGATCTTCAAAGATCAGGGATTGAACCTGTGTCTCCTGCATTGGCAGGCAGATTCCTTGTCACTAAGTCATCAGGGAAGCCCCCAGCCAGCTTTTATATCTAAAAAAATCTTATGATGTAATTCAGTAGCAAAAATACAAATAAACAGATTTAAAAACGAACAAAGGACATTAGTAAACATTTCTTCAAATAAGATATACAAAAAGATCATGAAAAGACGCACAATGTCGCCAGTCATTAGGGAAATGCAACTGAAAACCACAATAAAATACTACCTTATAGTTGTTAGAATGTTCATTACCAAAAAGATTGTTGTTGTTGTTCAGTTGCTCAGTTGTATCTGACTCTTTGTGAACCCATGGACAGCAGCATGCCAGGATTCCCTGTCCACCATCATCTCTCAGAGTTTGCTCAGAATAATGTTCATTGAGTTGGTGATGCCATCCAGCCAACTCATCCTCTGTCATCCCCTTCTCCTCCTGCCTTCAATCTTTCCCAGCATCAGGGTCCTTTCCAATGAGTCAGCTCTTCACAGCAGGTGGTCAAAGTATTGGAGCTTCAGCTTCTGCATAAGTCCTTCCAATGAATATTCAGGGTTGATTTCCTTTAGGACTGACTGGTTTGATTTCCTTGAAGTCCAAGGGACTCTCAAAAGTCTTCAGCACGACAGTTCAAAGGCATTGATTCTTCAGCATTCACTCTTCATTGTGGTTCAACTTGCACAATCATACATGACTACTGGAAAAGCCATAGCTTTGATTACACAGACCTTTGTCAGCAGAGTAATGTCTCTACTTTTTAATATGCTATCTAGGTTTGTCATAGATTTTCTTCCAAGGAGCAAGCGTCTTTTTTTTTTTTAAAAGATTTATTTATTTATTTTGTTTTTTGGGTGGGAGTCGGGTTGGGGAGGGAGGGGAGCAGGTGGGCCACTTCTATTGGTCTTTCATTTCTCTATTTCCATCCGTCTTTGTTCTTTGGCTCCTGTGGGCCTCCCATCACGGTGGCGTTTGTCATTGCAGAGCGCCGGCTCTGGGCGCATGCACCCCAGAGCTCCGGCTCGGTAATTGGACACATCAGTCCAGCCGCTCCGCGGCACGTGGGATCTTCCCAGGTCAGGGATGGAACTGGCGCCCCTTGCACTGCAAGGCGGTGTCCTTACCCACTGGACCACCAGGGGAAGCCCCGTCTTTTAATTTCATGGCCACAGTCACAATCCACAGTCATTTTGGAGTCCAAGAAAATAAAGTCTGTTACTATTTCCATTGTTTGCCCATCTATTTGGCATGAAGTGATGGGACTGGATGCCATGATCTTCGTTTTTTGAATGCTGAGTTTTAAGCCAGCCAGCTTCTTCACTCTTCTCTTTCACCTTCATCAAAAGGCTCTTCAGTTCCTCTTTGCTTTCTGCCATTAGGGTGGTATTATGTGGATATTTGGGGTTATGATATTTCTCCTGGCAATCTTAATTCCAGCTTGCTGACTCCTCCAGTCTGGCATTTTGCATAATGTACTCTGCATAGAAGTTAAATAAGCAGGGTGACAATATACAGCCTTGTCATATTCCTTTCCCAATTTGGAGCCATTTTATGGTTCCATTTCCAAAACATTGACATGGAACTAACTGGTCTAACTGTTGCTTCTTGACCTGCATACAGGTTTCTCAGGAGGCTGGTAAGGTGGTCAGGTATTCCCATCTCTTGAAGAATTTTCCAGTTTGTTGTGATTCACATGGTCAAAGGCTTTAGTGTAGCCAATGAAGCAGAAGTAGATATTTTTCTGAAATTCTCTTACTTTCTCTATGATCCGATGAATGTTGGCAGTTTTATCTCTGGTTTCTCTGCCCTTTTCAAATCCAGCTTGTACATCTGGACATTCTCGATCCATTTGAAGTTAAAGCCTAGCTTGAAGGATTTTCAGTATTACCAGCATGTGAAATGAGTGCAATTGTGCAGTAGTTTGAATATTTTTTGGCATTGTCCTTCTTTGGGATTGGAATGAAAATTAATCTTCTCCAGTCCTGTGGCCACTGCTCTGTCTTCCAAAGTTGCTGGTATATTGAGGGCAGCACTTTAACAGCACCATCGTTTAGGATTTGAAATAGACCAGCTGGAATTCTGTCACCTCCACTAGCCTTATTCTATAGTGATGCTTTCTAAGGCCCACTTGACTTTGCACTCTAGGATATCTGGCTCTAGGTCAATGATCACACGGTCATGGCTGTTTGGGTCATTAAGATCTTTTTTGTATGGTTCTTCTGTGTATCCTTGCCTCTTCTTCTTAATATCTTCTGCTTCTGTTAGATTCATACAGATTCTCTCCTTTATTGTACCCATCTTTGCATGAAGTATTCCCTTGATATCTCTAATTTTCTTGAAGATAACTCTAGTCTTTCACACTCTATGTTTTTTCTCTATTTCTTTGCATTGTTTGCTTAAGGTTTTTTGTTATCACTCCTTGCTATTCTCTGAAACTCTGCATTCAGATGGGTATATCTTTTTTCTTTGTCTTTCACTTTTCTTGTTTTCTCAGGTATTTTCAAGGCCTACTTAGACAATCATTTTGCCTTTTTGCATTTCTTTTTCTTGGGGATTTTTTTTTTGGAAGGGAAAGTAAAGTTTATTAGAGTGGGGGAAGGGAGAGTCACTGCCAGTACAGCGGGCCGGTTTAAGGGAGAATCAGAATGGAAGACACTGCTAGAACAGCGGGTCGGCTCAAAGGATAATCGATGCTATCAGAACAGTGAGTCGGCTCAAAGAGAACCGACTTGGGGATGGTTTTGATCACTGCCTCCTGTACCGTATTGTGAACCTGTCCATAGTTGTTCAGGCACTCTGTCTATCAGATCTAATCCCTTGAATCTTTGTCACTTCCACTGTATAATAGTAAAGGATCTGATTTAGATCATACTGGAATGGCCTAGTGGTTTTCCCTGCTTCAATTTAAGTAAGAGATAACAAATGCTAGCATATTTGTGGAGAAAAGGAACACTTGTGCACTGTTGGTGGGACTGTAAATTGGTACAGCCACTAGGGAAAACAATATGAAGTTTCTTCAAAAAATTAAAAACAAAATTATTGTGTGATCCAGAAATTTCACTTCTGCGAGTGTATACAAAGGAAAGAAAAACACTACCTCAAAAGGACATGTGCAGCTCTGTTCATAGCAGCATTATTTACAGTAGCCAAGACATGCAAACAACTTCAACATCCATGAACAGATGAATGTGTAAAGAAATGACAGTGTGTGAGTGTATATGTGTGTACATTAATACATATACATAGAATATACACAATGGAATTTTACTTAACTATGAAGAATGAGAATCCTCAAGCCTTGGACAGGCTTCTCTGGCTGTAAAGTTTCAGAGTGCTCACAGGAGAACAAGCTGTTGCTGAAGCAAGAAGCTTCTTGCTATATTTGCGTCTTCACTCAACAGGCCTAAAGTATTGGTTGGCCTCTTCCTCCATTCATGGCCCTGGAGAGTAAGCTGCAGAGGCAACAGGGGCAATAGGGTTTAGTGATGACTTGCCTGAATCCAGGCTAAACTGTATTTTTCTGTCAGTGTTTGGATTAGAATTTGAAGTCTTTAAGATTTTACATGATTTACCCTTTAGTAGATTTTAGCATACCTGACTTTTACAGTCGCAGTCCTCCCATTTGCTTTTCTATGACTGGACATATTTATGAGAACAACTGAAACTTTAAATTTCTGACTTTCCTTGTCAGTAAATGTAGCAAAAATGAGAGCAATAAAAAGTCTTGGCTTCTATGAGTGAGTTGATGTCCAATCCTTTCCTATCTAAGCAAGCCCATGTGACAGTCAACAGCAGCCTATAGCACCAGTATCACTAAAGGCCAGTCAGCAATTTTGTACAAAATCTTCTGAGGCAGCTTGTCATTTGGTTGTTTTAATTAAACCTTACCTGCTCAGACTGCAGAGGGAAAGTACTGGGAATTCTCCACTGAACTGTCACTCCAAGACCGTATTTTACTATGGATTTGATACCTGAAATCATAACAGTCTTCAATGCCAGAGAATCAGCCTAACAATGATATTGACTGGCAGCTTGTGAGCCTGGGAAGTTAAATTAAAACTGATAGGATTATTTGTCTCCTGAACTGTCAACACATGCACCTTTTGCTATTTCTAGATTGCTTCATCTTGGGGCAACTGGCTGCAATCAGTAGTTAATTCTGTGCATTTTAGAAAGAGACTAGATTTGATTTTGTATTCCTTTTCTTGGTTTTTTTTTTTTTTTGACCTTAGAGAAGGATAAGGAGAATGATGGTACTGGTAAATTTATCAGTACAAACTGGGGCCATATAAAGATAAAGGTCTAGAAGGATATTTTCTTGGCTTAGTTCATCCGCTCAGAGAGTTGGGGATATGTAAAGCAGCTAATAATGGCAATGGATACCATTACTGAGTGTTTACTCTGTGCTGGGTCTAGGCTAAAACCCTTCGTGCATTTACGACTTAGAACCACTTTTACAAAGGAAAATAATACCACCACTTTATAGGTGAGGAAATTTGCCCGAGTCCTACAGCCTGCAAGTGGTAGATATATGATTTCAACTCTGATCTGCTTAACCCTGAAAATCATGCTTTAGACTATACCATAATACTTCCTGTCACAAACCATCCACTGTCTACCAAAAATCGAATTTTTTTCCCAAGAGTCCAGGTTTGGGTGAGTTTTCTTATTTCATCTTTTATATAAAGGAAAACTATTTGTTTTAGAGGTACATACATAAAAGATAAGCATAAAACATTCAATTCACCTACTATTAGCTTAGGAATGATTATAAAACAGTATGATTTTATAAGACTGAACATTATTTTTATTTTACTTCTGTATCACAGCTGTATGGGAGAGAGAGAAATGAGATAAGGCAAAGAGAAAGTGACAAGGAGAAATGAACAGGAAGGACTAGGAAGCTGAGGTGAAAGAAAGACTGGTGGGCATAAGGAGGGGAGGCATGGAAACACTTCCTGGAAGCAGAGGGGAAGGCTCTTGTACCATCTTGACCATCACTACTGAGAACTTCTTTCCATGTCTGTCTTTAATCAAGGCCCTTCATTGGCTGATACCTGAAATCATAACAGTCTTCAATGCCAGAGAATCAGCCTAACAATGATATTGACTGGCAGCTTGTGAGCCTGGGAAGTTAAATTAAAACTGATAGGATTATTTGTCTCCTGAACTGTCAACACATGCACCTTTTGCTATTTCTAGATTGCTTCATCTTGGGGCAATTGGCTGCAATCAGTAGTTAATTCTGTGCATTTTAGAAAGAGACTAGATTTGATTTTGTATTCCTTTTCTTGTTTTTTTTTTTTTTTGACCTTAGAGAAGGATAAGGAGAATGATGGTACTGGTAAATTTATCAGTACAAACTGGGGCCATATAAAGATAAAGGTCTAGAAGGATATTTTCTTGGCTTAGTTCATCCGCTCAGAGAGTTGGGGATATGTAAAGCAGCTAATAATGGCAATGGATACCATTACTGAGTGTTTACTCTGTGCTGGGTCTAGGCTAAAACCCTTCGTGCATTTACGACTTAGAACCACTTTTACAAAGGAAAATAATAGCACCACTTTATAGGTGAGGAAATTTGCCCGAGTCCTACAGCCTGCAAGTGGTAGATGTATGATTTCAACTCTGACCTGCTTAACCCTGAAAATCACGCTTTAGACTATACCATAATACTTCCTGTCACAAACCATCCACTGTCTACCAAAAATCGAATTTTTTTCCCAAGAGTCCAGGTTTGGGTGAGTTTTCTTATTTCATCTTTTATATAAAGGAAAACTATTTGTTTTAGAGGTACATACATAAAAGATAAGCATAAAACATTCAATTCACCTACTATTAGCTTAGGAATGATTATAAAACAGTATGATTTTATAAGACTGAACATTATTTTTATTTTACTTCTGTATCACAGCTGTATGGGAGAGAGAGAAATGAGATAAGGCAAAGAGAAAGTGACAAGGAGAAATGAACAGGAAGGACTAGGAAGCTGAGGTGAAAGAAAGACTGGTGGGCATAAGGAGGGGAGGCATGGAAACACTTCCTGGAAGCAGAGGGGAAGGCTCTTGTACCATCTTGACCATCACTACTGAGAACTTCTTTCCATGTCTGTCTTTAATCAAGGCCCTTCATTGGCTTCATCTTTTTTTGCCTTTAAAAATATATAGCTCCCTTCTAACATGAAGAGACCTTCCCTTGGTCTAGAGCCCTCTCTATTACTGGTTGAATTAGTGCTTGACTTGTGATCCAAAGCCTGGGTATCTATATACCAGCCATGAGCTGCTAGGTCCTAGGAGTACAAAGCAGTACAAGAATAGGTTCTTGCCTTTTCATAAGCAATATTTCTGAGTCATTGGAATTTAATTGTGAGATGGTAGGTGAATGCTAAATCAGTTATGAACAAAGTTCTGCCAAACCAACTTATAGCCTTATATAGGCAGATCAACCACCATAGGTTGTTTTCCCTTTTTTCAACCTCTTATTTCTTCTTTTTTTGTGGACTGTACTTATTATCTTCATTTCCTTTCTGTCTGCTCATTGTGACAGTTTGATACATAACCCCCTACTAAGCTGTGCCTTTGAATGTCACCAATTATTTCCTTATTGAAAAATCAAATAGTTGTTTTACTCTCATACTTTATCTTCTTTCTGTTGTACATATTGTGTATACTTATTGTGTGATTTTCTCCTCCTCTTCTCCATAGCCTCATATTATTTCTTCCTAGAACTATTAGCTCAAATCATCCTTATTTAGGAAAGCTTTCTCTCAAACTGGAGGAGCTTGGTTAGGAAAGCTTTGTCTTGAACACTCTGTTAAGAAATGTGGCTTGCTAAATTTGAGACAAGCCACTCAGGTTGAAGTTCTGAATATTCTAATATATTCCAGTCACAGATTTCATTCTGTTAAATCTGGAATATATCTTCCAATGATGATAGTTTCTCTCCTGAAAGGAGATAGGTCTTGTGTGCAATTTGGATGGGTACTTCATATTTGATAGATACATATTCATTTATTTTACTTCTGTATCACAGCTGTATGGGAGAGAGAAATGAGATAAGGCAAAGAGAAAGTGACAAGGAGAAATGAACAGGAAGGACTAGGAAGCTGAGGTGAAAGAAAGACTGGTGGGCATAAGGAGGGGAGGCATGGAAACACTTCCTGGAAGCAGAGGGGAAGGCTCTTGTACCATCTTGACCATCACTACTGAGAACTTCTTTCCATGTCTGTCTTTAATCAAGGCCCTTCATTGGCTTCATCTTTTTTTGCCTTTAAAAATATATAGCTCCCTTCTAACATGAAGAGACCTTCCCTTGGTCTAGAGCCCTCTCTATTACTGGTTGAATTAGTGCTTGACTTGTGATCCAAAGCCTGGGTATCTATATACCAGCCATGAGCTGCTAGGTCCTAGGAGTACAAAGCAGTACAAGAATAGGTTCTTGCCTTTTCATAAGCAATATTTCTGAGTCATTGGAATTTAATTGTGAGATGGTAGGTGAATGCTAAATCAATTATGAACAAAGTTCTGCCAAACCAACTTATAGCCTTATATAGGCAGATCAACCACCATAGGTTGTTTTCCCTTTTTTCAACCTCTTATTTCTTCTTTTTTTGTGGACTGTACTTATTATCTTCATTTCCTTTCTGTCTGCTCATTGTGACAGTTTGATACATAACCCCCTACTAAGCTGTGCCTTTGAATGTCACCAATTATTTCCTTATTGAAAAATCAAATAGTTGTTTTACTCTCATACTTTATCTTCTTTCTGTTGTACATATTGTGTATACTTATTGTGTGATTTTCTCCTCCTCTTCTCCATAGCCTCATATTATTTCTTCCTAGAACTATTAGCTCAAATCATCCTTATTTAGGAAAGCTTTCTCTCAAACTGGAGGAGCTTGGTTAGGAAAGCTTTGTCTTGAACACTCTGTTAAGAAATGTGGCTTGCTAAATTTGAGACAAGCCACTCAGGTTGAAGTTCTGAATATTCTAATATATTCCAGTCACAGATTTCATTCTGTTAAATCTGGAATATATCTTCCAATGATGATAGTTTCTCTCCGGAAAGGAGATAGGTCTTGTGTGCAATTTGGAGGGTGGGGACTTACTTCATATTTGATAGATACATATCAGATGTAAGCATGGGGGCTTCTTTGATGGTCCAGTGGGTAAAGAGTCCACCTAGCAGTCCAAGGGGTGCCGGCTGGATCCTTGGCCTGGGAAGATCCCACATGCCACAGAGCAGCTGGACTGGTGTGTCCAATTGTGAGCCAGTGCTCTGGAGCACATGTGCCCACAGCTGATGCTTTGCGATGAGAGGCCACTGCAATGGGAGGCCCACACAGGCCAAAGAATAAAGATGGATGAAAGTGAATAAATGAAAAGTCAATAAAAGAGGTCAAAATTTAAAAAAAAAGCAAGTAAGCACGGATTTTAGAAATTTCATTTAAAAAGTTATTGAAGTGCAGTCGATTCGCAGTATTCACTTCTAGTGTACAGCAAAGTGGTTCAGTCATACATATGCCAGCATTCTTCTTCATATTCTTTTCCATTATGGTTTGTCATAGGATATTGAATATAGCTCCTTGTGCTATATAGTAGGACCTTGTTGTTTATCCATTCTCTATATAATAATTTGCACCTACTAATCCCAAACTTCACTCCATCCTTCCTCTACCCCTTCCTCCCCATTGGAAACACAAGTCTATTCCCTACATCTGTGAATCTGTTTCTGTTTTATTGATAAATTCATTTATGTCATATTTTAGATTCTACATATAAACAATATCATATGGTATTTCTTTTATTTATTTATTTATTTATTTTTTAGCTTTTTGGGGGATAGGGTGGGGAGGGAGGGGGATGGGTGGGCCACTTCTACTGGTCTTTCATTTCTCTATTTTTCATCCGTCTTTGTTCTTTGGCCCATATGGGCCTCCCATCACAGTGGCCTCTGTCGCCGCAGAACACTGGCTCTGGGCGCATGCGCTGCAGAGCTCTGGCTCGGTAATTGGACACATTGGTCCAGCCACTCCGTGGCACGTGGGCTCTTCCCAGGCCAGGGATTGAACCGGCAGCCCTTGCACTGCAAGGCGGTGTCCTTACCCACTGGACCACCAGGGGAAGCCCTATTTCATTCTTTTTAATGGCTGAGTATTGTGTGTGTGTGATTTGTTGTGATTATAGTACATCGATTATTGTAAATTAGAAATATATATATACCACATATTTTTTATCTATGAATCTGTCAATGGACATTTAGATTGTTGTGATTATGGTACATTCATTATTATAAACTAGAAATCTCATTTTTTGACATCTAATGATTCAGGCTTTTTGTCTTTCTATGTATAACAGTTGGGGACTGGGGGAGGGAGTCCAACTTTGCTAAAAGTAGCCTAAGTTGAGTTCTAACTTTCTTATATACCTTTTCTTATCTTAGAGGGAAGATTACCAAACACCCTGGATTTTACCATAAGACTTTCAACAACAATAGCTTTACTATGAAGGCACAGACTATATGTTCAAATATTAGGCTACATTTTGCATATTTCTTAACTCCACTTTGTGTACATTCATTGTGGAGTTATTGTGAGAACTGAGTATCCCATGAAGTTGGCTATCAAATTTATCATATCAGTAGATATAGTTCCTCTTTTGTACTTCTCTCTTTAGAATTAAAAGCTTGCATTTTTAAATGATTCTGTGGATTCTGCTATTGACATAGTAAAGAGATTTGGTTTGTGTCCATATACAGAAGAAATAAGTAGTTGAAAAGCGGGAAAACAGTTCATACGGTCATTAATCTCTCTATATGGCACCAGACAACTGGTTTGTCAGACTTCTGTTCTTAATTGATTCAATTATCATTATAAAATATGGTCTTAGATATCCACGAGCTCATGATTAATTTCTGATTCACAATGTTGCTTCTTCTGCCAATTTGCCCTTAGAAATTTTCCAGTAGAAATGAAATCTTGAATAATGAGTATTAGCTAATCTGAGAAACTTGGAACTGAGATGAGGGATAGAGAGCCAAGTTATATAATGAGGCTCCAATTTATTCAGCTTCAAAAGACGGGGTTCTGAAATTCCAAGAATATGGTTTAGACTCAGACTCAGTAGTAAATATCCACATTTACATTGATTATATGTAATTACTACTCTAGTGGAGCAGGTGAAGTCTGAGTTTCATTAGTCATGAATAAAGAGTGCAAAAAGAAATAATACATGTAAACAAACTTGGTGAACTGTATTTTCTATGTAAATGTTAACTTTACAGTTATTGTTTTAGCAGTCAGGCTAACCTTGCATTGTTAGTGTAAGAAGCATGTAGGCCATGGCAGCTTCTGATAGTCAGGATGTAGACAAAAAATAAATGGCTCACTTAAACCAAGTAATGGAGGATAGCTTACTGAAAGGACTGCTTACAAAGATGTATGGAAAGAGAGCAAGGTCAAACTGAACTATCAGGAAATGGTGAAGCATAACAGAACTAACAATAGTAGGGAAATGTCACCTCCATAGGCCTGCAGCAGTAAGAAAAAGAGAAGTTATTGGAACCCAGGGAGAGAAAGCAGCTGCAGGAGTCTGTCTCACAGATGTTGTGGTCTTTGGTGGAGGGAAAAAGCCTAACCATGGTCAAGGGAACAGATAGCCAATCTCACTCTTCTCTCACTTTGGTCTACTGGTGTAGCTCATTGGGGTACTCATTCAGCTACTACTGTAGCCAGTTGGAGGCCAGAAAACAGCACAGCTCATTGATACACTTCATACACATCAGCCTCTGGAACACAGCGTAAGGAAGAGAAGCATCAAGAGTGAATTTGCTCTGGAATAGCAAGAGAAACACATCCAGCTCACAGGCTAGGGTGATAGCTATGGCCTACCTTAATTTATTTGGAGTCAATGAACTTTTATTGATCCGGAAAGCATCATTCCTTCCTTTGGATTCCACCAATTACTTCCTTCTTGACAAATGCTTCTTTTAATCTCATGCTTTCTTTTCTTTCTAGTGTACATAACTGGATGATCTCCCCTCCTTTTTTCCCACTCCGAGTCATTTGTTTCCAGAACTACAGATCAAATCCCCATTCCAATTTAGAAAAACCATATTTTGAACTGTTTCAGTTTGGTTTCCTGAATTTGGGACAAGCCACTCAAAGGCAATTGAGGTTTTATCTGATGCTTCCTTCCCAAAAGAATGTGTAAAACTTGGAAGAAATTTTTACCTTAGGTGGACAGTTGAACCGTGACCTCCAAAGTCTATGCATATTGTGAGTTAGAAGTATGACAATATTGGTAGCAGGCCAAAGTATACAGTATTTGTCTTTCTAGACCCCTATCTGCTGTACCTATCTTTCTTGCAAACCATCAGGCAAATGGGAAATACAGCCACATCTTCCTGAATTTATACATGAACTGCTGAATCAGTAAATGCTACACTGAAAGAAGAATTTAAATCTTAAAAACACATCTTATAACAGTTTCTAGCCTTATTAGCTTTGTCTTCATGTGAATAGAGTCCATGGATAGTGACTCTTGTGAGTTGATCAGTGTACTTTGCCAAGATGAGATTACCTTTATGGTGGAGTACCTTGGCCCCCACTGTCTTTTTGATCTAATTCTTTCATTATTCCTTTTAACACCCACAGTGCACATGCACACACCGGACATAGTTCTTCAAACAGACACACTCTAACCCACCATATTAAGCCTCCTTCTTAGCTCTTAAGTTTTGCATATGCTGTTCCTACTGCCCGAAATACTCTTTCTTCTCCTTGTGTTTTTCTTCTCCTGCCATTCATCATACTTTCTTTGCTTACTAATGACATTATGCTGGAACACTCTGAGAGCAGGGGCTATTTCTCACTTGAAAATGAAAGTGTAAGTTGCTCATTAACTATGTGTCAGTGTGCCTGACTCTTTATGACCCCATGAACTATAGCCCATCAGGCTTCTCTGTCCATGGAATCATCCAGGCAAGAATATTGGAGTGGTAGCCATTCCCTTTGGGAACTTTTATTGATCGGTTCCTTTGGATTCCACCAATTACTTCCTTCTTGACAAATGCTTCTTTTAATCTCATGCTTTCTTTTCTTTCTAGTGTACATAACTGGATGATCTCCTCCTTTTTCCCACTCCGAGTCATTTGTTTCCAGAACTACAGATCAAATCCCATTCCAATTTAGAAAACCATATTTTGAACTGTTTCAGTTTGGTTTCCTGAATTTGGGACAAGCCACTCAAAGGCAATTGAGGTTTTATCTGATGCTTCCTTCCCAAAAGAATGTGTAAAACTTGGAAGAAATTTTTACCTTAGGTGGACAGTTGAACCGTGACCTCCAAAGTCTATGCATATTGTGAGTTAGAAGTATGACAATATTGGTAGCAGGCCAAAGTATACAGTATTTGTCTTTCTAGACCCCTATCTGCTGTACCTATCTTTCTTGCAAACCATCAGGCAAATGGGAAATACAGCCACATCTTCCTGAATTTATACATGAACTGCTGAATCAGTAAATGCTACACTGAAAGAAGAATTTAAATCTTAAAAACACATCTTATAACAGTTTCTAGCCTTATTAGCTTTGTCTTCATGTGAATAGAGTCCATGGATAGTGACTCTTGTGAGTTGATCAGTGTACTTTGCCAAGATGAGATTACCTTTATGGTGGAGTACCTTGGCCCCCACTGTCTTTTTGATCTAATTCTTTCATTATTCCTTTTAACACCCACAGTGCACATGCACACACCGGACATAGTTCTTCAAACAGACACACTCTAACCCACCATATTAAGCCTCCTTCTTAGCTCTTAAGTTTTGCATATGCTGTTCCTACTGCCCGAAATACTCTTTCTTCTCCTTGTGTTTTTCTTCTCCTGCCATTCATCATACTTTCTTTGCTTACTAATGACATTATGCTGGAACACTCTGAGAGCAGGGGCTATTTCTCACTTGAAAATGAAAGTGTAAGTTGCTCATTAACTATGTGTCAGTGTGCCTGACTCTTTATGACCCCATGAACTATAGCCCATCAGGCTTCTCTGTCCATGGAATCATCCAGGCAAGAATATTGGAGTGGGTAGCCATTCCCTTCTCCAGGGGATCTTCCTGACCCAGTGTTGCCTGCATTGCAGGCAGATTCTTTACCAACTGAGCCACCAATTTCTTACTTATTCATCATTAAATATCCAGGACCTTTTCCAGTGCTTGGCATATGATACTTAATTCAATAAATGTTGAATTAATAAATGAATGAAGGAAATAGTAATAGAAAAAGTTTTATTCACTGATGTTTATTCTCAAGTTAGTTCTGCTTAGGATGAGCTCATTTGTAACTGTAAAGGAAAATTGCCAAGTGCCTGAATAATTCACAGATACAGTGTAGGTCCTGCATACATAGCAGAACAACGGCTAGTGTGTTGTACTGTGAGGGCTCCAGACCTGGGAGACAATTGTGAAGAAACTGGCTCTACCATTGTTGTCCAGATTAGACACCTACCACAATCCCTTCAGGTTATTTATGGCAATTACCAAAGCTAGGTCTTCTAGCTCTCAGGCCTTCTGAGTCAGCACCTCTGGGTGTAGATTCTGAGAGTCTGTGTTTTATAGTCTGCACCTTCCAACCCCCAGGTGGTGGTTCCGGTGCACACGCAAGCAGGACAAGCTTTGCTTGATCCCTGGAAGGTTTTAAAGCTCACCAAAGACTTGTGATCTTGCCATGGGAATGAGTCAGCAACAACCCTAAGGGTGTAAATAATATTTGTAAATATTTAGTTTTGCATTTTAATTTTTTATGAATTGGCAGCCTTTTCCTTGGGGAGACATTTAATTTTCTTTTGCTTTTTTTTGTATTGCAGGGTCTTATTCACTTGATTAATTTTTAATCAAAGAATCATGCTGAGCTATTTCCAGACTCTGAGTGGAGGCAGCATGGTAGTGTTTTCCCAGTGGAATTCTGATGAATGCACCATCTCTGTAGTCCTTGTGGACCACCAATGTCTTCCAATTCCATATACATATTCTGCAGAGAAGGAGGCAGAAAGTTAGAGAAAGGTAAGCACAGCTGAACAAGGTTGAAATATGCTAGGTAGCAGAATGTTAACATCTACTTATGCATGTCTGTAGCTATGAGCCTACTAGTGTGTTTCCGTGGAATTATCCAACACAGTTCTACCTCTTTGTTTTCCCAATCACTTACTTGTATTGGAAAAATAGTTTTAAATTTTAAATTAAGCATTTACTTCAGCAGATACCTCTGCTAAAACTTCCTAATATGTAACTGAGTCTTGAAAATGAATGTTGGAAACATTTGGGTTAGTTGGTTCTGGTGATTTTTCTATTTAGGCTTGTTACTGAAGTCAAGTGAGTCAGTTTCTTTTTAGAACTCATTGTAACTCACTCAATACATGATCTTCAGAATAGCCAACAGACCCTCCGTGATGGTCACCCAGTGGTCTTGCTGTTTGTCTATGTGAATCAGATTTAGAATGTTCTACAAAGCTGCATGAAAATGTTAGATACAAAACAAGCCTGACATGTAAGATTACAGAAGAACAGTGGCTTATTATCTGTTTCTGTCTAACAAATTACCATGAAGTGAGTGGCCTACCACTCATTTATTAGATAGGTCAAAAGTCTGGCAGGAGATCAGCTGAGTTCTCTGTTTGGGATCTCACAAGGTGGAAACCAAGGTGCTTTGGGGTTTGGTGGGAAAGTGCACACAAGCAGGACAAGCTTTGCTTGATCCCTGGAAGGTTTTAAAGCTCACCAAAGACTTGTGATCTTGCCATGGGAATGAGTCAGCAACAACCCTAAGGGTGTAAATAATATTTGTAAATATTTAGTTTTGCATTTTAATTTTTTATGAATTGGCAGCCTTTTCCTTGGGGAGACATTTAATTTTCTTTTGCTTTTTTTTGTATTGCAGGGTCTTATTCACTTGATTAATTTTTAATCAAAGAATCATGCTGAGCTATTTCCAGACTCTGAGTGGAGGCAGCATGGTAGTGTTTTCCCAGTGGAATTCTGATGAATGCACCATCTCTGTAGTCCTTGTGGACCACCAATGTCTTCCAATTCCATATACATATTCTGCAGAGAAGGAGGCAGAAAGTTAGAGAAAGGTAAGCACAGCTGAACAAGGTTGAAATATGCTAGGTAGCAGAATGTTAACATCTACTTATGCATGTCTGTAGCTATGAGCCTACTAGTGTGTTTCCGTGGAATTATCCAACACAGTTCTACCTCTTTGTTTTCCCAATCACTTACTTGTATTGGAAAAATAGTTTTAAATTTTAAATTAAGCATTTACTTCAGCAGATACCTCTGCTAAAACTTCCTAATATGTAACTGAGTCTTGAAAATGAATGTTGGAAACATTTGGGTTAGTTGGTTCTGGTGATTTTTCTATTTAGGCTTGTTACTGAAGTCAAGTGAGTCAGTTTCTTTTTAGAACTCATTGTAACTCACTCAATACATGATCTTCAGAATAGCCAACAGACCCTCCGTGATGGTCACCCAGTGGTCTTGCTGTTTGTCTATGTGAATCAGATTTAGAATGTTCTACAAAGCTGCATGAAAATGTTAGATACAAAACAAGCCTGACATGTAAGATTACAGAAGAACAGTGGCTTATTATCTGTTTCTGTCTAACAAATTACCATGAAGTGAGTGGCCTACCACTCATTTATTAGATAGGTCAAAAGTCTGGCAGGAGATCAGCTGAGTTCTCTGTTTGGGATCTCACAAGGTGGAAACCAAGGTGCTGGTTTGTGGGAAAGGAACAGTTGTTATCCAGAGGCTCTGGAGAGGAATAAGCTGCCTCACTCATCAGGTTGTTGGCAGAATTCAATTCCTCCCAGCTGTGGGACTGAGGTTGCCATTACCCTGCTTGCTGTTGACTGGGGCTCTTCTTAACACTTATAGGTGATCTCTGGTCCTTGCCCAGTGCCCTCTCCATTTTTAAGGCCAGTAATTGTACATCAGAAATTTTCTTCATGCATCAAATCTCTCTGCCTTCACCCTCTGCTGCTAACCAGAAGAAACTCTGCTTACAAAAGAGCTGATATAATTAGGTCAGGTCTACTCATATACCCTCTGTATGTTAAGGTCAATTGATTTGAGACTTTACAACTTAAAAATTCCATTATAGCAGTACCTAGATTAGTGCTGATTTGAATAATGGGAGGACAGGAATTTGGGCAATCCATTTCAGAATTCTGGCTAAAACAGAAACAGTACTTAAATGATAAGATAATCATAATTTATAAATATATATAATCTATATTATACATTCAGTCTATATGATAATATAGCTGCTACCCTGCGCTTGAGTTTATAGCAAGGCAATGAGTCAAATTAGAAGGAATGCAGAAACCAGGAGAACACAGATAATGGAGGTCAGTGGTTCTTCAGTTTTAATTAAACTTGTTCTTCTTCTTCCTACTAAACCCAGCACATACAAAACTATACATACAGTTTTGTAGCTAATTCTGAACCTCATAGGAATTGGGAGTCTGTACACATGTTTAGATCAACAGCACCCAACACAGGCTCTGGATTGGATGCAGACCCAGAATTCAGGGACAAACCTTGAGAATCACCTATAGAGTTATAATCCGGTAACAATCAGCAGCAGGTACCAAGATCTTTGGTTCTGAAGACCCTACCCTCTTCTTTCACCAAGAATCTCCTTATACACTCTGGTTACTTACAGATCAGTCTTATAGCCTGACCCTGCAAGGTTTAGAAGGATTGAGCCATAAAATTAACATGTAAGATTACAGAAGAACAGTGGCTTATTATCTGTTTCTGTCTAACAAATTACCATGAAGTGAGTGGCCTACCACTCATTTATTAGATAGGTCAAAAGTCTGGCAGGAGATCAGCTGAGTTCTCTGTTTGGGATCTCACAAGGTGGAAACCAAGGTGCTGGTTTGTGGGAAAGGAACAGTTGTTATCCAGAGGCTCTGGAGAGGAATAAGCTGCCTCACTCATCAGGTTGTTGGCAGAATTCAATTCCTCCCAGCTGTGGGACTGAGGTTGCCATTACCCTGCTTGCTGTTGACTGGGGCTCTTCTTAACACTTATAGGTGATCTCTGGTCCTTGCCCAGTGCCCTCTCCATTTTTAAGGCCAGTAATTGTACATCAGAAATTTTCTTCATGCATCAAATCTCTCTGCCTTCACCCTCTGCTGCTAACCAGAAGAAACTCTGCTTACAAAAGAGCTGATATAATTAGGTCAGGTCTACTCATATACCCTCTGTATGTTAAGGTCAATTGATTTGAGACTTTACAACTTAAAAATTCCATTATAGCAGTACCTAGATTAGTGCTGATTTGAATAATGGGAGGACAGGAATTTGGGCAATCCATTTCAGAATTCTGGCTAAAACAGAAACAGTACTTAAATGATAAGATAATCATAATTTATAAATATATATAATCTATATTATACATTCAGTCTATATGATAATATAGCTGCTACCCTGCGCTTGAGTTTATAGCAAGGCAATGAGTCAAATTAGAAGGAATGCAGAAACCAGGAGAACACAGATAATGGAGGTCAGTGGTTCTTCAGTTTTAATTAAACTTGTTCTTCTTCTTCCTACTAAACCCAGCACATACAAAACTATACATACAGTTTTGTAGCTAATTCTGAACCTCATAGGAATTGGGAGTCTGTACACATGTTTAGATCAACAGCACCCAACACAGGCTCTGGATTGGATGCAGACCCAGAATTCAGGGACAAACCTTGAGAATCACCTATAGAGTTATAATCCGGTAACAATCAGCAGCAGGTACCAAGATCTTTGGTTCTGAAGACCCTACCCTCTTCTTTCACCAAGAATCTCCTTATACACTCTGGTTACTTACAGATCAGTCTTATAGCCTGACCCCTGCAAGGTTTAGAAGGATTGAGGTTACAGAGGGTGGACTTGGGCATATAAGATAGAAAAAAGGATGAGTCCTAGCATCTAGACTATATTCTCGAATGAATGTGATGGTATCTCAGCTGGAACCATCTCTCATTTTCTTTCCTTTACAGAGTTTTATCCTCCTTAAATATTTCTGGCTCTTTTATGATCTAATTCTAATTCTAAACCTGCCCGTCTGATGAAATTGTTAAAAGTCTTTTTTAAGATGGATGTTCACGCAGGCTTGTTTAGTTTATATTCTTGAGTACTTAAATAATTAAGAAGGAGCCTCAAGAAATTGTCAAATGAAATAGGTCCCTAATAATTGATGAAATACAAATGAATTTGAACTAGAGAGACAGAGCAACAACAAACTCAGCCTCCAAGGCAAGATATTCAAGAGAAAGCATTAAGAAATATCATTTGGGATTGTCTGTGGACATTTATCAAGAAATTACTCAAGTCAGAGTTTTAAGATGGCACTTTCTCCTCTCCACTTGATGAAATCTGTAGCTGGAAAAACCACACCAGTTGAGAAAGTCATGGGTTATGACTACACTTTGTCCAGAGGGGCCTAAAAATTATCCATATAGACCCTTCCATTAGAGTGGACTATCCTGGCCCATCTGCATGCTTACTTATACTTGAGATTCAGTATGTCATTTATTCTGCTTGACTGATATCACCACTGGTGGCTAAAATTTAGTTTTAGGAAGACATTATTTGCAGAATTTTAGTTCACTAAGCATGTTGTTGCCATCAGTATAGGTTAGTCTGTGTTCTGAGCTTAATTTCTTTTTAGGAAGGAAACATTGCTACTGATGATGAACACCCTGAATGCTTGGGACCCCCTTCTTAGATAGTGGACTCATGTACAAGGATGAATCAAGGAAGAGACTCCAGAAGCGAGGTTGGGTTGGGGAAACCTATTATAAACAAATGTGTTTGGAAAGATTCACCTAGGGTTTCCCTGGTGGTCCAGCGGGTAAGGACACCACCTTGCAGTGCAAGGGGTGCCATTTTGATCCCTGGCCTGGGAAGATCCCACGCCTCACAGAGAGGCTGGACAGATATGTCCAACTACTGAGCCGAAGCTCTGGAGCACGTGTGCCCAGAGCCAGTGCTCTGCAGCGACAGAGGCCAATGTGATGGGAGGCCCACAGGCCAAAGAACAAAAATGGATGAAAATAAATGAATGAAAGACCAGTAGAAGTGGCAAAGAAACAAAACCCCAAAAAACAGCAAATGTGTTTATAAAAATGAAAAAAACTTCATTTTAAAAGAAAAGATTCACCTACTCTTCTAGTGCCAAATCATTTGCATTGAACATGAGCTAATTGATAAGTGGCAACTCTAATTCCTAAATCATTTAATATTTGGTTGCAATGCTTTTTGTGTAGGTGAACAAGTGCATGTGTGTAATCCTAAGCCACAGATGTATTCAGGTTACAGAGTATTCTTAGCTGTAATATTTCATTGATGGTTACAACTCTCTGAGGAAGGTAGGAAAGTTATTAAGGTTATCATCTTTTTAAAACATATAGTCGGGGTACAGAGAGATAAAGTAACTTGTCCAAAGTTGCATATGTTGCGAATAGCAGACCTAGGACTTGTGTCCTCTGTCCTCACTCTTGCATACTTGTAGAGGCACTTTAACTCCATCCTTCTCAGGGGAGGTGTTCTATGATTTGTTTTTCCAGTAGTCATGGTAAGATTGTGCTTTTTAGTAAAGCCCTTGAAAGCTTTAGTAGCAATGCTCATGTCACAAGTGAGGAGTATAGCTTGTGCACCTCAAGTGGGGCTTTTCTTTTTTCTTTAAAATTTTTTTAAAAAATTGTAGTATAGTTGATTTACAATGCTGTGTTAGTTTCAAGTATACAGCAAAGTGAATCATACAAATCAAAGTGTATATACATACATCCACTCTTTTTTTTTTTTAATTTTAGGCTGCTTTTATCATCTATTTATTTATTTATTTTCATCCATCTTTATTCTTTGGCCTGTGTGGGCCTCCTACTGCAGTGACCTCTCTGGTTGCAGAGCACTGGCTCTGGGCACATGCACTCAAGAACACTGGCTCGTAGTTGGACACACCGGTCCAGCCACTCCATGGCGTGTGGGATCTTCTACCCACTGGACCACCAGGGGAAGTCCGTATCCACTCCTTTTTTTAAAGATTCTTTTCCCATATAGTCCATTACAGAGTACTGAGTAGAGTTTCCTGTGCTAAACAAGAGGTCCTTATTAGTTACCTTTTTTTTTTTTAAATTTTTAGGTAGTATTGTCCACAGGCCAAAGAACAAAAATGGATGAAAATAAATGAATGAAAGACCAGTAGAAGTGGCAAAGAAACAAAACCCCAAAAAACAGCAAATGTGTTTATAAAAATGAAAAAAACTTCATTTTAAAAGAAAAGATTCACCTACTCTTCTAGTGCCAAATCATTTGCATTGAACATGAGCTAATTGATAAGTGGCAACTCTAATTCCTAAATCATTTAATATTTGGTTGCAATGCTTTTTGTGTAGGTGAACAAGTGCATGTGTGTAATCCTAAGCCACAGATGTATTCAGGTTACAGAGTATTCTTAGCTGTAATATTTCATTGATGGTTACAACTCTCTGAGGAAGGTAGGAAAGTTATTAAGGTTATCATCTTTTTAAAACATATAGTCGGGGTACAGAGAGATAAAGTAACTTGTCCAAAGTTGCATATGTTGCGAATAGCAGACCTAGGACTTGTGTCCTCTGTCCTCACTCTTGCATACTTGTAGAGGCACTTTAACTCCATCCTTCTCAGGGGAGGTGTTCTATGATTTGTTTTTCCAGTAGTCATGGTAAGATTGTGCTTTTTAGTAAAGCCCTTGAAAGCTTTAGTAGCAATGCTCATGTCACAAGTGAGGAGTATAGCTTGTGCACCTCAAGTGGGGCTTTTCTTTTTTCTTTAAAATTTTTTTAAAAAATTGTAGTATAGTTGATTTACAATGCTGTGTTAGTTTCAAGTATACAGCAAAGTGAATCATACAAATCAAAGTGTATATACATACATCCACTCTTTTTTTTTTTTAATTTTAGGCTGCTTTTATCATCTATTTATTTATTTATTTTCATCCATCTTTATTCTTTGGCCTGTGTGGGCCTCCTACTGCAGTGACCTCTCTGGTTGCAGAGCACTGGCTCTGGGCACATGCACTCAAGAACACTGGCTCGTAGTTGGACACACCGGTCCAGCCACTCCATGGCGTGTGGGATCTTCTACCCACTGGACCACCAGGGGAAGTCCGTATCCACTCCTTTTTTTAAAGATTCTTTTCCCATATAGTCCATTACAGAGTACTGAGTAGAGTTTCCTGTGCTAAACAAGAGG
Organism: Tragulus kanchil; assembly: GCA_022376925.1. Lineage (NCBI taxonomy): Eukaryota > Metazoa > Chordata > Mammalia > Artiodactyla > Tragulidae > Tragulus > Tragulus kanchil. Next base: position 73,770,343 of record JAIOJX010000030.1, read on the forward strand.
TCCTTATTAGTTACCTATTTTAAATATAGTATTGTATATATGTCAATTGTAATCTCCCAATTGGTGTTTTTTCTCAAGTGGCTGTTAACTGCCATATCATTATGGTCAAAATACATTCTATTCAATTTTATTAGATGAATGCAAGTCATCCCCAATGAGATGCCTAGAACAGTTCCTGGCACTTGATAGACACATAAAAATATTTATTGAATTTATTGTTCTTAGTGTTACATATATAACCAAAACTTTTATAGAATGGATTTAATCAAAAGAGTCTGTTCATTAATTCAACAATTATCAAGCATTGTTCTGTGCTTGGCTCTGCTCTGGCCTCTAAGAATTCAATGGTGAGACAAAGGTTCCTATTTTCATGGAGTTTATGGTCTAGTACTGAGGCATAGATATTTAACAAATAAGAAAATTTCATGTATGGTGATCTAAGAAAAATATAAATGAGTCAGGTGATAAGATGACTGGACTAGAGGGTAAGTGAGCATTTCAGAAAAATTCCTTCTGAGGTAGTAACATAAGTGCTGAGGCCAGAATGGTACGATGGTGCCTGTTGTGCAAAGATCTGGGCGATGAGCTTTCCAGGAAGGACTCTTAGAAGTTAAGAAGCTGAGTGTGTTTTAGGGATCAAAAGACCGAGAGGACCTGTGAAGTTGAAGTGTCCTAACTGAGCAGACGAGAAGAACACAGGGAGGATGAGGAGCCAGTAAGGGCTTTATGGATCATGATAGAATTTGAATTCCAATTATACTCAGAAGTTACAGGGGGTTTTGAAGTAAGGTAGTCATAAATCTGAGTTGTGTTTTAGATGATTTAGAGTCTTGTGTGTAATGAGTGGACTCGGGTGGGGCAAAGGAGGTGAGAGATGCAGGTGGGGGGCAGTGAGAGTATCAGTGGAGGTCGTAAGAAGTAGTTGGATTTGATGTGTGTAAATTGGAGGCAGGACTTGGTTAATCTGCTTGATGGGGAGTGGAGCACAGAGAAAGAAGTAAATCCAGAATGTTTACTAGAGTTTAATCTTGAGTAATAGGTGGATGCTAGTGTCTTCTTTTGAGAAATAGAATTCTTGGGTGTGGGTGTGGTATGGAGAATCAAGGATTATTGCCCAAGAGTATCTTTGCCACCAAGAAAACTCTGCTTGTAAAGGGAAAAGCTAAAGAATAGACAGAACTAGGATATCAGAGTGAAAACGTGAAAGCACTAGCCACTCAGTTTTGTCTCACTCTTTCCAACCCCATAGACTGTAGCCCACTAGGCAAGAATCCTGGAGTGAGTTGACATTCCCTTCTCCAGGGGATCTTCCCGATCCAGGGATAGAACTTGGGTCTCTGGCATTGTGGGCAGATTCTTTACCATTAATATTAAGACTTTTTTTGATCTTTTCTTGCAGGAGAATGTAGATTCAGGAAAATGTATTTCTCTTTTTGTCTGTTTACTTTTTTAAGGAGTAGCAAGATTAAGTACATAAAAATGCACATGCAGAATAACTTTCCCCAAGAGTTCTGAGCTCTTTGGGTTTCAGTGTTACACAAGTGTAAATGGTTCCCCCAAAGGACACATAGTGTGTCTCCTTGAGAATGATTTATGTTAGTGGCTCTGATTGTTTATCTCTTCAGCAAGTCTGCTGCCAGGAATAGAAAGAAAATCCTGAGACATCTTATTCTTCATTAGGCGTCAGAGAAGTGGTTTATAGCCCCTGTCTAAGTTATTAATTAACCACTTAGCTTGGCTCTATACTAAAATATAAGGAATCCTTTCTCCTCATCTGGTTGGAATATTGAAGAAAGCAAAATATGCAAAATACGAAATATGAGTGTGTAGCTTAATGAAAAATAGTTTTATGGATCATGATAGAATTTGAATTCCAATTATACTCAGAAGTTACAGGGGGTTTTGAAGTAAGGTAGTCATAAATCTGAGTTGTGTTTTAGATGATTTAGAGTCTTGTGTGTAATGAGTGGACTCGGGTGGGGCAAAGGAGGTGAGAGATGCAGGTGGGGGGCAGTGAGAGTATCAGTGGAGGTCGTAAGAAGTAGTTGGATTTGATGTGTGTAAATTGGAGGCAGGACTTGGTTAATCTGCTTGATGGGGAGTGGAGCACAGAGAAAGAAGTAAATCCAGAATGTTTACTAGAGTTTAATCTTGAGTAATAGGTGGATGCTAGTGTCTTCTTTTGAGAAATAGAATTCTTGGGTGTGGGTGTGGTATGGAGAATCAAGGATTATTGCCCAAGAGTATCTTTGCCACCAAGAAAGCGCTGCTTGAAAAGGGGAAAAGCTAAAGAATAGACAGAACTAGGATATCAGAGTGAAAACGTGAAAGCACTAGCCACTCAGTTTTGTCTCACTCTTTCCAACCCCATAGACTGTAGCCCACTAGGCAAGAATCCTGGAGTGAGTTGACATTCCCTTCTCCAGGGGATCTTCCCGATCCAGGGATAGAACTTGGGTCTCTGGCATTGTGGGCAGATTCTTTACCATCAATATTAAGACTTTTTTTGATCTTTTCTTGCAGGAGAATGTAGATTCAGGAAAATGTATTTCTCTTTTTGTCTGTTTACTTTTTTAAGGAGTAGCAAGATTAAGTACATAAAAATGCACATGCAGAATAACTTTCCCCAAGAGTTCTGAGCTCTTTGGGTTTCAGTGTTACACAAGTGTAAATGGTTCCCCCAAAGGACACATAGTGTGTCTCCTTGAGAATGATTTATGTTAGTGGCTCTGATTGTTTATCTCTTCAGCAAGTCTGCTGCCAGGAATAGAAAGAAAATCCTGAGACATCTTATTCTTCATTAGGCGTCAGAGAAGTGGTTTATAGCCCCTGTCTAAGTTATTAATTAACCACTTAGCTTGGCTCTATACTAAAATATAAGGAATCCTTTCTCCTCATCTGGTTGGAATATTGAAGAAAGCAAAATATGTAAAATACGAAATATGAGTGTGTAGCTTAATGAAAAATAGTACTTGTCTTCTCACTGCAGTTCAGTCTCCATAAAAGTAAGCCAAGACTTTGAGCATTCGTTAACATATAGTTATAATTTAACTCTTCTTTCATTCACTGGGGTAAAACAAGCTGTTACCAGGACATAATATTTGGGCACCAGATAAATATCTTCCCTGGTTTTGTCAAGGACTCTAGATGGTCTTAGATTGGCACTAATAAGAGGAGTGTAATGAGTGAAGTTAGCCAGAATGATATCTTTCATACACTGATGTGAGTTTTTTTTCCCTCTTCACATATTTAACACTCAAAGACTATTAGGCATTTTTAAAATGCCAAGCCTGTGAGACATTTGACAGCTGAGAATTTGAGGCACTGAAGGGGTGGAGGACTTATGTAAAGTTAGGCTGGAATTAGACTGAAGAATCTATGTCTATTGTGGGTAAAAAAGTAGAAATATATTTCCAGGGATGATGCCCCTCTTCCCTTATGGGGATCATTCCCCTCCCTAGTGGACCCAGGCTTTACTGTGTACACTTCCTGTACCTCTCATTTCAAAAGAAAAAGTTATCATTAATGAATTCCCAATGGAATCAGAATTCACAATGGTTTAAAATGTTATTCCTCCAGATGAGATTTGAATTTTTGAGTGGATGTTCGTGGAAATGCTTAGCTTAATTAAGGGAAAAAAGATGAGTCTTTGACAGTAGACTTTTAGTCATGTGGCCTCTCCTTGGACGTGTATTTGGGACAAAGAGCATCTTCCTGGCTTACCCAAGTGTTAACAAATCAAAGATCACCTGCTTAGTCATTGAAAATATCCAACCTGGAAGCTTCAACCTCCATGTATTCTCTGAAGTCCAAGAATAATAGAGATGGAAAGATTCATCCCATCACTTGTAGGACTTGCTGTAAAACAAAAATAGTATTTTTATTCAAACACTCTGTTAAATATTATTTACGTACATGTGTTTGAGAAAAATTGCAAAATGTTTCTTCTTAAAATCTCCTTTGTGCCATGGTCCAGAAAATCTCCTTACCAGTGATCCATAAACGAAAGATAGCTGGTTAGATTAAAGCTGAAACCCAGTTGCGCATTAATGACTGAGAGCTTACCTTAGCATGGTGGGTCTCAAACTTGAGTGTGTAATGTACATCGGTACCACCCACAGAGTTTGTTAAAACAAGGTTGCTGAACTCTGGAGTTTCTGACTCAGTAGGTCTGAAGTGGGCATTGAGAATTTCCATATCTTACTAATTCTCAGGTAGTGCCAATGCTTCTCATCTGAGGACCATATTGTTAGATCTACTGACTTAACCTCCATGCTCAAGGACTCTAGATGGTCTTAGATTGGCACTAATAAGAGGAGTGTAATGAGTGAAGTTAGCCAGAATGATATCTTTCATACACTGATGTGAGTTTTTTTTCCCTCTTCACATATTTAACACTCAAAGACTATTAGGCATTTTTAAAATGCCAAGCCTGTGAGACATTTGACAGCTGAGAATTTGAGGCACTGAAGGGGTGGAGGACTTATGTAAAGTTAGGCTGGAATTAGACTGAAGAATCTATGTCTATTGTGGGTAAAAAAGTAGAAATATATTTCCAGGGATGATGCCCCTCTTCCCTTATGGGGATCATTCCCCTCCCTAGTGGACCCAGGCTTTACTGTGTACACTTCCTGTACCTCTCATTTCAAAAGAAAAAGTTATCATTAATGAATTCCCAATGGAATCAGAATTCACAATGGTTTAAAATGTTATTCCTCCAGATGAGATTTGAATTTTTGAGTGGATGTTCGTGGAAATGCTTAGCTTAATTAAGGGAAAAAAGATGAGTCTTTGACAGTAGACTTTTAGTCATGTGGCCTCTCCTTGGACGTGTATTTGGGACAAAGAGCATCTTCCTGGCTTACCCAAGTGTTAACAAATCAAAGATCACCTGCTTAGTCATTGAAAATATCCAACCTGGAAGCTTCAACCTCCATGTATTCTCTGAAGTCCAAGAATAATAGAGATGGAAAGATTCATCCCATCACTTGTAGGACTTGCTGTAAAACAAAAATAGTATTTTTATTCAAACACTCTGTTAAATATTATTTACGTACATGTGTTTGAGAAAAATTGCAAAATGTTTCTTCTTAAAATCTCCTTTGTGCCATGGTCCAGAAAATCTCCTTACCAGTGATCCATAAACGAAAGATAGCTGGTTAGATTAAAGCTGAAACCCAGTTGCGCATTAATGACTGAGAGCTTACCTTAGCATGGTGGGTCTCAAACTTGAGTGTGTAATGTACATCGGTACCACCCACAGAGTTTGTTAAAACAAGGTTGCTGAACTCTGGAGTTTCTGACTCAGTAGGTCTGAAGTGGGCATTGAGAATTTCCATATCTTACTAATTCTGAGGTAGTGCCAATGCTTCTCATCTGAGGACCATATTGTTAGATCTACTGACTTAACCTCCATGCTCAACTGACTCCCCCTCACTTGAGTCTCTGTTGGGATAATGAAGAGTGGGTGAAGCAGCAACCAGAACTTTTCGCCTTGACCAAAGGACCTTAAGTCTCAAACCTTAAATCCCTAAATTATTCTCTACTATATCTAGAATATTTGTATAACATGACTTAGTTTTTAAGAGTTAAGAATTGTATCCACCTAGACAACTCCCCCACTTATAATAATACCAGTTCTAGAGACCCCACTCAGCTCATTCAAGTGTACCCTGTCTTGTTGTTCAGTCCCTAAGTCGTGTCCGACTCTTTGAGACCCCGTGGATTGAAGCACTCAGGCTTCCCTGTCTTTCACTCTCTCCTGGAGTTTGCTCAAATTCATGTCGATTGAGTGGATGATGCCATCCAACCATCTCATCCTCTATTGTCGCCTTCTCCTCTTACTCTCAATCTTTCCCAGAATCAAGGTCCTTTCCAGTGAGTTGGCACTTTGCATCAGGTGGCCAAAGGATTGTCACTTCAGCATCAGTCCTTCCAAAGAATATTCTGGATTGATTTCCTTTAGGATTGACAGGTTTGATGTCCTTTCAGCTCAAGGGACTCTCAAGAGTACCTCTGTCATGGACTAAGTTTCTCTAATATGTTGGAAACTTGCGGTTTCATTTGCTTCAAAAATAAAATTGCAAGTTGGGCTCATGCTCCCATCCAAAGTGTAATAAACTTATCTCTTCCAAATTGTGGCAACATTTATAAGACTGTAAACTTAGAGATATTTGCCTATCTTTCCCTGGAGACATTTTATTATATTTATATTCCAAAGGGAAAGAGTCCAGCATCCCTTCCTTTTTGTTCTGAAGGAGAGTTTGCTTATTTTAGGGAACAAAAGTTCTTTCCTTCTCAGGAGAGAAACAGGAGAAGCAGCTGTCACCATATTTATGGGACTTCTCACCTACAGTACAGTCCCCTGTGTTTGTGGGGTGGCGTCTGTCAGGCTCCCATTCTATCATTCCAAGAATGAGAGGAATTGGGACAAAGAGGAAACACTGTGGTTACTGTAAGTAGTAATCAGCCCCTGCCCCCAGAAATTCTGTGCCTATTTTCAGGATGCCATGAATAAATACAGATACTAAAAACTGATCACTTGTTATTTCATATAATAGCCATATTTAAGTTATTTAACACAAGTTTTTCTTGAAAGCATTTAGGTTGTCGACATTTTCACAATCACAAATGATGCTGCATTAAGCAGATTTCTGTGATTCTTAGAAGTAAAAATGTTCAGTTAAATGGCATATGCATTTTAATTTTTGTTAGATATTGTCAAATGGCCTTCTAAAAGGCCAACACTAATTTATACTTCTATCAATTTTGTATATTACCAGTTAAATTTTTTTTGCTAATCTGATTGATAAAAATTACATTACCTTGTTCTAATATGCATTCTGCTCTTTATTAGTTAGCTTAAGAATATTTTTTTTATTTTTCACATATATTTCTTTCTCTGTTCATTGCCTGTTCTGATGCTTTGTTCATTTTCTACTATATTGTTTTTCTTAGTGATGCAGAGATCATTATATATTATGAGCACTGATATTCATCTCTTCTCTCTATTGCAAATATTCTCCCCCTGTATTTTGCTTGTTTTGTTTATTGTACTTTGTTTATGGCTTCTATTCTATATAAAAATATAAAATTTTATGTAGTTCATCTGTCAATCTTTTCCTTTATGGTTTCTTACTTTTCTATCTATCTTATTGTGAAATGAATTATAAATAAACCCCCTCAGTTTCATTTGCTTCAAAAATAAAATTGCAAGTTGGGCTCATGCTCCCATCCAAAGTGTAATAAACTTATCTCTTCCAAATTGTGGCAACATTTATAAGACTGTAAACTTAGAGATATTTGCCTATCTTTCCCTGGAGACATTTTATTATATTTATATTCCAAAGGGAAAGAGTCCAGCATCCCTTCCTTTTTGTTCTGAAGGAGAGTTTGCTTATTTTAGGGAACAAAAGTTCTTTCCTTCTCAGGAGAGAAACAGGAGAAGCAGCTGTCACCATATTTATGGGACTTCTCACCTACAGTACAGTCCCCTGTGTTTGTGGGGTGGCGTCTGTCAGGCTCCCATTCTATCATTCCAAGAATGAGAGGAATTGGGACAAAGAGGAAACACTGTGGTTACTGTAAGTAGTAATCAGCCCCTGCCCCCAGAAATTCTGTGCCTATTTTCAGGATGCCATGAATAAATACAGATACTAAAAACTGATCACTTGTTATTTCATATAATAGCCATATTTAAGTTATTTAACACAAGTTTTTCTTGAAAGCATTTAGGTTGTCGACATTTTCACAATCACAAATGATGCTGCATTAAGCAGATTTCTGTGATTCTTAGAAGTAAAAATGTTCAGTTAAATGGCATATGCATTTTAATTTTTGTTAGATATTGTCAAATGTCCTTCTAAAAGGCCAACACTAATTATACTTCTATCAATTTTGTATATTACCAGTTAAATTTTTTTTGCTAATCTGATTGATAAAAATTACATTACCTTGTTCTAATATGCATTCTGCTCTTTATTAGTTAGCTTAAGAATATTTTTTTTATTTTTCACATATATTTCTTTCTCTGTTCATTGCCTGTTCTGATGCTTTGTTCATTTTCTACTATATTGTTTTTCTTAGTGATGCAGAGATCATTATATATTATGAGCACTGATATTCATCTCTTCTCTCTATTGCAAATATTCTCCCCCTGTATTTTGCTTGTTTTGTTTATTGTACTTTGTTTATGGCTTCTATTCTATATAAAAATATAAAATTTTATGTAGTTCATCTGTCAATCTTTTCCTTTATGGTTTCTTACTTTTCTATCTATCTTATTGTGAAATGAATTATAAATAAACCCCCTCAGTGAAATTCCAGCCCTGTTGTAGCATGCCTTTCATGCTGAAGGTTATGAAGTGGAAGGGGTAGAATATGAAAAACTCGATTATGAAATCCATCAAAGCCTGGGTTCTACATGTGAACTAGTAGTTCCTAGCATACAAGCACCTTTTCCCCAAGATTTAGAAGATGGAAGCATGGTACATCCATGCCTGTGCTATTCTAGATGTCTCCATGGGTGGACATGGTGCAAGGAACACTTGGTTTCGAGAAACAACAGTAGTAGAAGCCCCAGTTCCTGGTAAATACTTTCATGAATATCAAGGAACAAGGTGGGTGGGAGTGCAGGGGTTCAGTTAGCTTGTATGGAAAAGGATGAAGTGTTTTTTTTTTTAACTTTTTATTTTATACTGGAGTATAGCTGATTAACAGTGTTGTGTTAATTTTAGGCATATAGCAAGGTGATTCAGTTATACATACACATGTATCTATTTTTTCAAATTCTTTCCTACAAAGGTTGTTGCATAATATTGAACCAAGTTCCCTGTGCTATGTAGTAGGCCCTTGTTGGTTATCCATTTAGAATATAGCAGCATGTACATATCAATCCCAAGCTCCTTTTTCCCTGGTAGAAGGGTAACATTCTACCAGGTAACCATTAGTTTGTTCTCTAAGTTTGAATCTGTTTCTCTTGTGTAAATAAGATCATTTGTATCATTTCAAAATTCTGCATATAAGCAGTATGATTATTTCACTTTCTCAGTCTGACTTCCTTCACTCAGTATGACAATTTTTAACTCCATCTGTGTTGCTGCAAATGGCATCATCTCATTCTTTTTAATTGCTGAGTACTATTCCATAATATATATGTACCACATTTTCTTTACCCATGGAATGATCTTAAAGTTAAATGATTCCTCCTCTTTCTGGTCATGGAGTTTTTGACTAGAGTTTGTCATTGTTTTGGTAGGCCAAATCTGCAGTGATATTCTGGAAATCTTTTTCAAAATTCTACTTAGATCTTATTCCATAAATCCCTTCTGATAATTTTTAAAGCTTTGTGTGTACCTGGTTGTTCAATCGTGTCTGACTCTTTGCAATCCCATGGACTGTAGTCCACCAGGTTTCTCTGTCCATGGGATTCTCAAGGCAAGAATGCTGGAGTGGGTAGCTATTCCATTCTCCAGGATATCTTCTTGACCCATGGATTAAACCATCTTAACCCATGGATTAAATCTCCTGCATTGCAGGTGTATTCTTTACCATCTGAGCCACAAGGGAAGCCCATTTCCAAGTTTTAGTTTCTGTATACTTATTTCTGCTTAAGCCAGATAAAATAGTTTCTGTTATGTTCAACTGAACCATGATTAACATACTTGGCTATGTTTCCTTAAATTTGGACACTAATTCTCTTATATTTTCTTTGAATATTTTTGTAGTTGTGGCTTTTCATTTAAATTGGCACTACATCTGGAGTTATTTTTGTGTTTGATGTTGGGTAAAAATAAAATGGATAGTGACTATTTCCAACAAAATTCTTTGAATAGTCAGTTATTTCCCATAGATTTCATATGTTACATTTATCTTATATCATATCCCACATGCACAGATATAGGAATTCATTTAGATTCTTTATTTTATTCTATTTATTCCTTGAAAGAGTTCTCTACTATTTTAAGAAATACTACAGTGTTTTATTATCAAAGTTCTTCAAAGTGTGTTTTGACAAGGCAAGTTACCTATCATAATCAAAGGTTTTCATAATGTCCATAGATAATTTTAACATTTATATATATGTAGAGGAATAAGAGTTATCTCTTTCATGCTTCATAAAAGTCTGTTTGGGATTTTAGAAATATATTGAACTTATAGATAAATTTGAGAATGAACATATTTATATTAAAAATGATTATATTATACTTGACATAAATTAATTCACTTAATTCTCATAACAACTCAGTGAAGTATATACTATTTTCATTTCCATCTTACCAACAGCACAGAAAGATTAGATAATTTTTCCTTATACAACTATAGAAATAGTATATCCAGAAACATAGTATGCCATTTCCCTTAATCAAGCATTTAAATATTTCCTTCAATAAAGTTTTATGACTTTTTTCTCATAGCGTTGACAGACATCTTGTGATGGTTTTTCCCAGGTGTTTTTTTATAAAGGCTTTGTCATCAGTGTGAGTGAATATTTTCACAATTACTCTGCAGATTTGTTAATGCTGGCATGCAGAAAAACAAGTCACATTCCCATGTTGATGTTATATTTGGCCATCTGACAAAATTCTTAAGTTTGTTTTCATAGTTTTAAAATGTTTTACAGGCAGTATATATTCACTGTGATAACTGAAAAGTCAAATTAAGAGCATCATACATGGGTGTGCTGTTCAGTCTCTAAGTCATGTGTGACTCTGTGACCCCATGGTCTGTAGCACGCCAGCCTCCCGTGAGAATAATTATGTTCCCCTCTGATGAAAGGGCTTCCAGAGCCTTCTGAAGTTAACAGAGCTTATGCTTTGAGAGGACTAATTTGACTGGAACTCACTGAATCAGAAATTTCAGATGACCACATTTTCTTCAACTGCTAATAAACTAGAGAAATGGAAAGTATGGAATTTCCCATTTCAGGACTTGGTTTACATATTATATTAATTTAATATCTGGGCTGAATCTAAAAGTCCACTGGTACTGAGGGATGATGAAGCTGCAAACATCAGAGGCCAAAGGTTTTCCTGTTTTAAAAATGACAATTACTATGTTATCAGGTCACCAGTCTATTGTTCAGTTGCTAAGTCATGTCTGACTGTTTGCAACCCCATGGACTATAACACCCCAGGCTTCTCTTTCTCTTGTTATCTCCCAGAGTTTGCTGAAATGCATGTCTGTTGAGTCAGTGATGCCATCCAACCATCTCATCCCTGTCGCCCCCTTTTCCTCTTGCCCTTCATATTTCCGCATTTTAGAAATATATTGAACTTATAGATAAATTTGAGAATGAACATATTTATATTAAAAATGATTATATTATACTTGACATAAATTAATTCACTTAATTCTCATAACAACTCAGTGAAGTATATACTATTTTCATTTCCATCTTACCAACAGCACAGAAAGATTAGATAATTTTTCCTTATACAACTATAGAAATAGTATATCCAGAAACATAGTATGCCATTTCCCTTAATCAAGCATTTAAATATTTCCTTCAATAAAGTTTTATGACTTTTTTCTCATAGCGTTGACAGACATCTTGTGATGGTTTTTCCCAGGTGTTTTTTTATAAAGGCTTTGTCATCAGTGTGAGTGAATATTTTCACAATTACTCTGCAGATTTGTTAATGCTGGCATGCAGAAAAACAAGTCACATTCCCATGTTGATGTTATATTTGGCCATCTGACAAAATTCTTAAGTTTGTTTTCATAGTTTTAAAATGTTTTACAGGCAGTATATATTCACTGTGATAACTGAAAAGTCAAATTAAGAGCATCATACATGGGTGTGCTGTTCAGTCTCTAAGTCATGTGTGACTCTGTGACCCCATGGTCTGTAGCACGCCAGCCTCCCGTGAGAATAATTATGTTCCCCTCTGATGAAAGGGCTTCCAGAGCCTTCTGAAGTTAACAGAGCTTATGCTTTGAGAGGACTAATTTGACTGGAACTCACTGAATCAGAAATTTCAGATGACCACATTTTCTTCAACTGCTAATAAACTAGAGAAATGGAAAGTATGGAATTTCCCATTTCAGGACTTGGTTTACATATTATATTAATTTAATATCTGGGCTGAATCTAAAAGTCCACTGGTACTGAGGGATGATGAAGCTGCAAACATCAGAGGCCAAAGGTTTTCCTGTTTTAAAAATGACAATTACTATGTTATCAGGTCACCAGTCTATTGTTCAGTTGCTAAGTCATGTCTGACTGTTTGCAACCCCATGGACTATAACACCCCAGGCTTCTCTTTCTCTTGTTATCTCCCAGAGTTTGCTGAAATGCATGTCTGTTGAGTCAGTGATGCCATCCAACCATCTCATCCCTGTCGCCCCCTTTTCCTCTTGCCCTTAATATTTCCCAGCATCAGGTTTTTTTCCAGTGAGTCAGCTCTTTGCATTAGGTGGCCAAAATGTTGGAACTTCAGCTTCAGCATCAGTCCTTCCAATGACTATTAAGGTTCCTATTAGGAACCTATTCCTTTAGGGTTGACTGATTTGATCTCCTTGCAGTCCAAGGGACTCTCAAGAGTCTTGTCCAGCACCACAGTTTGAAAGCATCAGTTCTTCTGCGCTCAGCCTTCTTTATGGTCCAGCTCTCCAATTCATACATGACTACTGGAAAAACTATGGCTTTGACTATACAGACCTTTGTCAGCAAAGTGATATCTCTGCTTTTTAGCGCACTGTCTAGATTTGTCATAGCTTTTCTTCCAGTGAGCAAGCATCTTTTAATTTTATGACTCTGCAGTAACTTTGGAACCCAAGAAAATAAAATCTGTCACTGTTGTGTACATATACACAAACATATGTGTAAACACATGCAAATACAAGCACACGTGAGTATGCATGGTGTGCTGAAGAGAGCACAAGACTTCAACAGGCAGCCAGAGTCTCAGCCCTGCAGGCTCAGTGTTTCCAAGGCCTTCACATTTGTCCCTATAGCATAGAATCTCTGCCAACTCGGAGTCAAAGACAGAGAAATAAACAGTTGGCTCAGGTCTTTCCACATCCCATACGTCACCACCTGTATAAAAACTATGGTGTTGGGAATTCCCTGGTGGTCCAGTGTGTAAGGACACCGCCTTGCAGTGCAAGAGGTGCTGGCTTGATCCCTGGCCTGGGAAGATCCCACGTGCTGTGGAGCAGCTGGACCTATGTGTCCAATTACCAAGCCGGGGCTCTGGAGTGCATGCGCCCAGAGCCAGTGCTCTGTAGTGAGAGAGGCCACTGCAGTGGAAGGCCCACACAGACCAAAGAACAAAGATGGATGAAAACAAATAAATGAAAGACCAATAGAAGTGGCCAAAAAAAAAAAACTACAGTTTTTTCCTTCCTTGAGTTCTCAGTCAAGCTGTTTTTTCTTACACATTTCTCCAGGTCAAAGCTCTTTTCTCTCTGCCTTTTCTTGGTTAGGCTAGTTTAAATGCCTCATGGAGTGAGGGGACCAGAACATCTAATCACAAGCCTGATTATCTCCAGGGCATCCAGTACTTGGGTTTACCTCACTTCTCCTTTACTAGCCGCCTGGAAACACAAAAGCTCCATCCCTGCTACGGGTAGGGAGAACCCAGACCATAGCTTGATTGACTTCTTGGAAAAGGGTAATGCTTTCTTTTGTTCCTTTTCCCTGGTGCCTCAGATGGTAAAGAATCTGCCTGCAATGCAGTAGACCTGGTTTCAATCCCTGGGCTGGGAAAATCCCCTGGAGAAGGGGAATGCAACCCACTCCAGTATTCTTGACTGGAGGACTTCATGACTTGTCCATGGAGTTGCAAAGAGGTGGACATGACTCGGTGACTTTCACTTTCTTTTCAACCAGTGGAAAGAAATGGCAACAAAACTCATAGTCTTACAGAGCATCCTATTCTCATAATAGTCCTAAATTACTAAATTTGTTTCAGGAGTAGGTTTGGAATTTTTTTTTTTAAAGCTCCTTTGTCAGCAGTTATTGCAAGATCATATAAAATTTCTCTGTATTTCTATTAATAATCATGCAAGGATTTGACACATATACCATTGTTTACCAGTTTAACCACACTTTTATTCTTATAAAATATCCTACTTGGTCATGACATTTTTTTTTTTTTTTTGCCATATGCTGCTAGTTTTGCTCTGTAGTTTAACAATTTTTTTTTTTTTTACTTTCATACTTTTGTATAAGATTTAGCAAAGGCTACTTTCAGCATTTTTTGCTTCATTTGGTGTTTCGCTAAACTTGTATAACAAGGAAGGGAGTTTTGCATTTTTTCTATGCTTTGAAACACTTTAAGTAAAACATGAAAAAACAAGTTGTTTTTTCAAGGTTTTGTTGAAGTCACCCATAAAACCATTTGGGATTGATGCCTTTTTTAAATGGTAGACTTCTTAAAATGATGTTTTCAATTTTTTTCTAGGGCTTTTTATTCAGTGTTTCATCTTGGCTGATATTATTTTATAATCTTTATGTGCCGCCTGATTTTTCCTCTTAATTTTAAAATTTATTGATCTTGCAAGTATTATTTTATCTTTGGCTATGTTTTAATTCTTATTTCTGGTCTTATTTCTCTGTCTCACTCTCTGTCTTCAGAATTACCAGAGGCTTATGAATTTTATTGGGCTTTTCATGTAACTAACTGTAATTAATCTAAGCCTGCCTTTGGGGGTTCTTTTCTATTTACTTCTGTTTATATCTTTTTAAATTCCATTACAAATTTTTTGTTTTGATTATCTATGATCAAAAATTGAAGTGTTAATGCATTTATTTTCTGTCTTTTTTTCTAATAACTGTACTTCAGGATATTCATTTCTGATGATTATTGCTTTGGCTGCATGCTGTATAGGAAACATGCCATACTCTTATTGATGTTGATTTTATCAGTAATTTTAGTGATTTCTCCTTAAATGATTTTAAATATCTTAAAAGGCCTTTATTTTACCCTCACACCTTTTTTTCAACAGATGATTTCAATCATGCTCTTTAAATATCACAGACAGATAGTGAGTGTCATTTTGTCATTTCACTTTTCTGAAGAATGATCTTGAGGAGAAAGTAAGCCGTACAGGATAATGAAATGAAATATTACTCACTTGTAATATGACTGACGTTACTCACCTTGTAATGAAACACCATTGTGACAGCATTGATGATGTTTTGTACATGACAACAGAGAGTCGTGAGTTCCTTTCTACCTCCTCACCCTTTCAACCAGACCTTTCCCTTTTCTTCTCAAGGAACTTGATTTCTCTGCCACTGTGACTGAAGTCCTTCTGTGGTGCTCCTGTGTGACCTTTTGGAGTAAATGTGCATCCTTCAAAAACTAAACTGTGTTTCTGAAGCTTAAAATAGAATACAATCTTCCTAAAAGAAGCAAATTCTAAAACATTTCTTCATTTGGTGTTTCGCTAAACTTGTATAACAAGGAAGGGAGTTTTGCATTTTTTCTATGCTTTGAAACACTTTAAGTAAAACATGAAAAAACAAGTTGTTTTTTCAAGGTTTTGTTGAAGTCACCCATAAAACCATTTGGGATTGATGCCTTTTTTAAATGGTAGACTTCTTAAAATGATGTTTTCAATTTTTTTCTAGGGCTTTTTATTCAGTGTTTCATCTTGGCTGATATTATTTTATAATCTTTATGTGCCGCCTGATTTTTCCTCTTAATTTTAAAATTTATTGATCTTGCAAGTATTATTTTATCTTTGGCTATGTTTTAATTCTTATTTCTGGTCTTATTTCTCTGTCTCACTCTCTGTCTTCAGAATTACCAGAGGCTTATGAATTTTATTGGGCTTTTCATGTAACTAACTGTAATTAATCTAAGCCTGCCTTTGGGGGTTCTTTTCTATTTACTTCTGTTTATATCTTTTTAAATTCCATTACAAATTTTTTGTTTTGATTATCTATGATCAAAAATTGAAGTGTTAATGCATTTATTTTCTGTCTTTTTTTCTAATAACTGTACTTCAGGATATTCATTTCTGATGATTATTGCTTTGGCTGCATGCTGTATAGGAAACATGCCATACTCTTATTGATGTTGATTTTATCAGTAATTTTAGTGATTTCTCCTTAAATGATTTTAAATATCTTAAAAGGCCTTTATTTTACCCTCACACCTTTTTTTCAACAGATGATTTCAATCATGCTCTTTAAATATCACAGACAGATAGTGAGTGTCATTTTGTCATTTCACTTTTCTGAAGAATGATCTTGAGGAGAAAGTAAGCCGTACAGGATAATGAAATGAAATATTACTCACTTGTAATATGACTGACGTTACTCACCTTGTAATGAAACACCATTGTGACAGCATTGATGATGTTTTGTACATGACAACAGAGAGTCGTGAGTTCCTTTCTACCTCCTCACCCTTCGTCAACCAGACCTTTCCCTTTTCTTCTCAAGGAACTTGATTTCTCTGCCACTGTGACTGAAGTCCTTCTGTGGTGCTCCTGTGTGACCTTTTGGAGTAAATGTGCATCCCTTCAAAAACTAAACTGTGTTTCTGAAGCTTAAAAAAATAGAATACAATCTTCCTAAAAGAAGCAAATTCTAGCAAAGGGAGCATTTCTTCCATCTTTGAGGACGGAGAGGATTGGTTCACCTGCCTGGCTCCTCTGTAGTTCCTTGGGGCACAGAAAGAACAGCAGCCTTCCAAGGATCTCTACAGGCCACGTGTTCTCTAGAACCCTCAGCCTGGTCACCCCTTCCTCCTAAGCCTTTTTGTTGTTGGTCCCCAGCTGTCCCTTGGGTTCATCTCTCTCCTTCAGAACTGTCCAGATGGAGCCCCAGCCTGTCACACCCTCTAAGCCCAGGAGCCATTTGACTGGAACGTGGTATGAGAGACTAGAACACAGAGAGCAGTTCACCTTTCCCTCTCAGACTGTTAAGATTTTGCTAGTCTTCATGAGTGTAAAATGGCATTTTATTGTGTTAATTTGACTTTCTTTAATGACTGGTAGCATTGAGTATCTTTTATATAGCCTTTCTCTTCCTCTGTTTAAATTGATACTTTCTATTCCCATTTTCCTGTTGGGTTATTGATTTATTTAACATCCATCACATCATAAAGACACAAAAAAGAAAGGAAAAATATTTTTTTCCTTGTGTTGAGAGCTTTTGAATTTATTCTCTTAGTAACTTTCAAATATACCATACAGTAGTGTCAACTACAGTCGTGATGTTGTACATTACATTTAGTACTTAATTATTTCATAACTGGAAGTTTCTGTCTTAACCACCTTTCATCTGATTCCCTCATCCCCTCTCCCTGCCTCTGGTAACCACAAATCTGATTTTTTTTTAATATAAATTGCATATTTATAGGTTATAAATATACACATGTGTACACTTCCAACCAGGACATTTTTATTGTTATTGTTTATTTTTTTTAAGCATTTTATTTTGTATTGGGGTATAGCTGATTAGCAATGTTGTGATAATTTCAGGTGAAAAGGGAGGGGTCTGAGCCAGATAGATACACGTATCCATTCTCCCTCAAACTTCTCTCCCATCTAGGCTGCCATGTAACATTGAGCACAGTTTCATGTGCTGTACAGTAGGACCTTTTAGGCTATCCATTTTAAATACAGCAGAGTGATTTTTTTTTATTTAGAATTTTTTCTTCATTTTTGAGATTCCACATTTAAGTGTGATCACCCAATATTTGTCTTTCTTTCTTTGACTTATCTCATTTACCTTCATGGTCTCAAGGTCCATTCATGTTGTCAGGAGTGATAGGAGTTCCTTCTTATTTATGGCTAAATAGTTTCTATTGTGTATATGTGTGTATATATCACATATGTATCATATTTTCTTTATCCATTCATCCATCAATGGACAGTTAGGCTGTTGCTGTGTTTTGGCTATTGTAAACAATGCTGTTATGAATGTGGGGGGTACAAATATCTTTTTGAATTAATGTTTTGATTCCTTCAGGAGTGGAATTGGTAGAACATAGAATAGTTAATTTAAGCAACTTCCATACTGTTTTCCACAGTCACTGCTCCGATTTACATTGCCACCAACAATGCGTAAAAATTCATTTTTCTCCACATACTTGCTGACACTTATTATCTCTTGTCTTTTTGATGGTAACCAACCCTTTTAGGTTAACGCATTGTAACTCTCAGTTGGTGGTTTGTCTTCATTTTGTAGTGTCTGTTGTTGTACACAGTTTTTAATGTTAATCCAAGTAGCTTATTTTTGTTTTTTGAAGAAGGAAATAAAACTGATTGAGGATATTCTATCTTCTCTACTGCCTCCAAGTCCTAGGAAAATGTTGAAAGGGGGAAAATTGATGATCCACTTCTCCGAGTACAATAATAAATAATAGGTGATGCTAATAGGAAAAAAATCTGGGCTGTTTTTAACATTTTGATACTAGAGCTTTAAAAAGCTGCTTAAATGTCAATTTGTGCTAAATGACAGGCTCTAAAAGAGGCCTGTAAAATTAACTGTCAAGGTTATAAATCCCAAGAAAAAACCTAAACCTTAGGTCACATGAATGTCTGCCAGGACTGGGTAATTTTCACTTTAACCACTTTTTAGTTGACAGGAGTAATCTGTAAATGTCGGCACCTTGTAATTTACAAGACAGGGTGGCTGAGTCATCTTGATAGACTGAAGAGTTTAAGTGCGTTGTGGATCTTAATGCTATAGTATTAATGGGTAAGACACAGAAAGAACAGAGTTGAAAACAATGGGTCTAAAACCTTCATACTCATGTTTCATGTACAGAGAAAGAGGGTTCTGGCCACCATGGTAACTGTTTTTACATGAAAACTCATTATCACATAAGAATGCAGACTAGACTAGAAATAATAAAGATGCCTGCTTTTACATTTCAAAAACAAAAATGAATCCTTTCATATAAATATGTTCTTGTGTTTATGTGTCTTATGGCCCCACATCCTCATCTCAAACTGGCTGTGTTTCTAGTTCACTTATTAATTTTGAGAACTTGTGACATGTTTTTTTTTTTTTTTTTTTACCAATTTGAAGTAGTGACTTTGGCTATAATTAACATTATTTTTTATATCAGTGCATAACATTTGAAAAAAATCTAAAGATTAACCTCTGAACTAATAATTTAAGCAATTTATTTCTCTAGTCTTTTAAAAAAGTGACCTTCTGCCAGCTCTGATCCTCTTCTGAACTTTTTGGGGTAAGCTAAGCCCTGTGTTATGAGATGGACCCTTCACATAGCACTGGTCCTTTCTTGGCTCCACTGTTGTGGGAGCCAGCAGGCCAAGTGCACTTAGCATTGATCAACTGCCTCCTATTTTCAGATGATGATCTGGCACCCAATTCTACATGACCCTGACCCTAGGTCCGTAT
This sequence comes from Tragulus kanchil, assembly GCA_022376925.1. NCBI lineage: Eukaryota > Metazoa > Chordata > Mammalia > Artiodactyla > Tragulidae > Tragulus > Tragulus kanchil. Next base: position 73,789,676 of record JAIOJX010000030.1, read on the forward strand.
TCTGACTTCTAGACTTAATCCTCCTGTACTTGAACTTGGACTCTGGGTAGTGCCAGGCAGCCTCAGTTGTTCTGCAGGTGGTTCTTGTTTCTTCATCTTTGGCATCAGCCCCAAGTTAGTTTTTCAACCTGTTCTCGATGGTGGTAGGTAGCAGTGTTCAGTCATTATAAAGATGTTCTCTGCTGTTTGTTCTTTTTAATTGTAAGCACTGACATATTGATGAGAATTCGGAGCAAGTGTCCTTTTGCCCCGTCTTGTCTCCTGGGGTAGGTTATTTGCACCTGCTTCAATGCTAGGAGCCCTTTTTAAACATCTGTGTTATAAATCCCAAGAAAACCTAAACCTTAGGTCACATGAATGTCTGCCAGGACTGGGTAATTTTCACTTTAACCACTTTTTAGTTGACAGGAGTAATCTGTAAATGTCGGCACCTTGTAATTTACAAGACAGGGTGGCTGAGTCATCTTGATAGACTGAAGAGTTTAAGTGCGTTGTGGATCTTAATGCTATAGTATTAATGGGTAAGACACAGAAAGAACAGAGTTGAAAACAATGGGTCTAAAACCTTCATACTCATGTTTCATGTACAGAGAAAGAGGGTTCTGGCCACCATGGTAACTGTTTTTACATGAAAACTCATTATCACATAAGAATGCAGACTAGACTAGAAATAATAAAGATGCCTGCTTTTACATTTCAAAAACAAAAATGAATCCTTTCATATAAATATGTTCTTGTGTTTATGTGTCTTATGGCCCCACATCCTCATCTCAAACTGGCTGTGTTTCTAGTTCACTTATTAATTTTGAGAACTTGTGACATGTTTTTTTTTTTTTTTTTTTACCAATTTGAAGTAGTGACTTTGGCTATAATTAACATTATTTTTTATATCAGTGCATAACATTTGAAAAAACTCTAAAGATTAACCTCTGAACTAATAATTTAAGCAATTTATTTCTCTAGTCTTTTAAAAAAGTGACCTTCTGCCAGCTCTGATCCTCTTCTGAACTTTTTGGGGTAAGCTAAGCCCTGTGTTATGAGATGGACCCTTCACATAGCACTGGTCCTTTCTTGGCTCCACTGTTGTGGGAGCCAGCAGGCCAAGTGCACTTAGCATTGATCAACTGCCTCCTATTTTCAGATGATGATCTGGCACCCAATTCTACATGACCCTGACCCTAGGTCCGTATTCTGACTTCTAGACTTAATCCTCCTGTACTTGAACTTGGACTCTGGGTAGTGCCAGGCAGCCTCAGTTGTTCTGCAGGTGGTTCTTGTTTCTTCATCTTTGGCATCAGCCCCAAGTTAGTTTTTCAACCTGTTCTCGATGGTGGTAGGTAGCAGTGTTCAGTCATTATAAAGATGTTCTCTGCTGTTTGTTCTTTTTAATTGTAAGCACTGACATATTGATGAGAATTCGGAGCAAGTGTCCCTTTCTGCTCCCTCACTGCTCTTGTCTCCCTGGGGTAGGTTATTTGCACCTGCTTCAATGCTAGGAGCTCTTCTTCCTCAGGTAGTCCAGCTCTGACAGTCTCAGCTTTCAAGTCAATGGCGTCACATTCTCCCCCACACTGAGGGAAGCTCCAAATTCTCCAACCCAAAACCCAAGCGACTCTCTTGGAAGGAAAAAGAAAAATGCAGGAGTGGATGGAGTAGAGGTTGGTCCCCCCGAGCAGGTTTCCTACATGGTACAGAATCTTGGGAGGCTGTGGTTTTAGTTATTGCTGTTATTTTTGTTAGATTTTTTTCAGGTCTCACTCATGTCTTCTCTTCCAAACATACCTGAGCTTCCAGGGTAACAACAGTTAACATGTTAAGTTCTCCCTAAGGGCTTTATGTGCAATGCCTCTATCCATCCTCACAGCCACCCTATGATACAGGGCCTGTTACCATCCTCCTCCCCATTTCACAGATAAAGGCATGGCAGTCTTGAGATACTGAGGAGTTGCCAATGTCACACAGAAGGCGATGTCTGAGGCAGTTCAGAAGCGGCCATTAAGAGGGTCCAGTGGCCATATTCTTACTTCACGATAAAGCCTCGCACCTGCAGCTGCACCTGGTTTCTGACTGCATCAGAACCTCTCCTTTTTTCCATGTAAATCTGATCCCATACCACACCCTTCCTTCTCAAAGGGGACAGTCTCTCTCAGGGACTCACCTGGATCTCTCAACTCCCCTGCTTCTGGCCTTGGTTTCTCCAATGAATGAGTTGACAATGATTACAACTGAATATGACTTGTGGTTTGAGATTTTTTCCCCCAAGAAGCTCCATAAATCCTCTGTAAATCAAAGGATGAAAACGTATTACTTGCCAAGCCATTGCAAACTCTGGCTGCACTCTAACCAGAACCTCTGCTGCATGTAGGGACCACAATCCCAGGTGGTTCTTTTGTTTCTTCTTACCCCTTTGGCATTCCAGCCCCAAGTTAGTTTTTCAACCTGTTCTCGATGGTGGTAGGTAGCAGTGTTCAGTCATTATAAAGATGTTCTCTGCTGTTTGTTCTTTTTAATTGTAAGCACTGACATATTGATGAGAATTCGGAGCAAGTGTCCCTTTCTGCTCCCTCACTGCTCTTGTCTCCCTGGGGTAGGTTATTTGCACCTGCTTCAATGCTAGGAGCTCTTCTTCCTCAGGTAGTCCAGCTCTGACAGTCTCAGCTTTCAAGTCAATGGCGTCACATTCTCCCCCACACTGAGGGAAGCTCCAAATTCTCCAACCCAAAACCCAAGCGACTCTCTTGGAAGGAAAAAAGAAAAATGCAGGAGTGGATGGAGTAGAGGTTGGTCCCCCCGAGCAGGTTTCCTACATGGTACAGAATCTTGGGAGGCTGTGGTTTTAGTTATTGCTGTTATTTTTGTTAGATTTTTTTCAGGTCTCACTCATGTCTTCTCTTCCAAACATACCTGAGCTTCCAGGGTAACAACAGTTAACATGTTAAGTTCTCCCTAAGGGCTTTATGTGCAATGCCTCTATCCATCCTCACAGCCACCCTATGATACAGGGCCTGTTACCATCCTCCTCCCCATTTCACAGATAAAGGCATGGCAGTCTTGAGATACTGAGGAGTTGCCAATGTCACACAGAAGGCGATGTCTGAGGCAGTTCAGAAGCGGCCATTAAGAGGGTCCAGTGGCCATATTCTTACTTCACGATAAAGCCTCGCACCTGCAGCTGCACCTGGTTTCTGACTGCATCAGAACCTCTCCTTTTTTCCATGTAAATCTGATCCCATACCACACCCTTCCTTCTCAAAGGGGACAGTCTCTCTCAGGGACTCACCTGGATCTCTCAACTCCCCTGCTTCTGGCCTTGGTTTCTCCAATGAATGAGTTGACAATGATTACAACTGAATATGACTTGTGGTTTGAGATTTTTTCCCCCAAGAAGCTCCTTAGCTCCTCTGTAAATCAAAGGATGAAAATACGTATTTACTTGCCAAGCCATTGCAAACTCTGGCTGCACTCTAACCAGAACCTCTGCTGCATGTAGGGACCACAATCCCAAAATGCAATAGCTTCTGCCTCCCTTCCATTTGAATAACAAATCCATAAACTTGGAATCATATAATTTTAGATTTGTCTACCCTGAACCATACAACGAGAAATGAATGATTAGTGGCAGCATTTGGCATCTAGAGAGCTTTCATGACTTCCCAAGGAGACAGAACTAATAGGGGACAGAATCAAGCCAATAATCCATATCTGCCACATCCCTAGGTTAAGGGTACTCTCTACTTTCTCTTGACAACTTCCATCAAAGACTTAGTTCTAAAGAAAGATGAACATCTGCGTATATTTAGGTAAGTTACCCTCTACTTTTTAGTTGACAGTAATGAATACAAGCACTCTATTGTAAGATGTTCCCCTCTCAGTGACAATTTTCCACTTCCTTCCCTCAAGCTTCTTATAATTCCAATTCTGTCAAATGTGTCTTGCAGCCAAAATTTCTCCCAGACCTGCCTGGGTCATCTTTCTCTGCTTGAATTCCTATGCCTAATTTTTTCCTAATTCCTATGCCTAATTTTTCAGAAACAGTAATACTTTCTTCTTTCCTGTATTCCCTTCCATTCAAGTTCTCTTCCTTTCCATTATATATTTACTTTAAAATAGCCTATAATGGTTAACTTGTATTATTTAACATTTTCTTTATCAATGTACCTTTCTTGAGTTTCTGCAATCTGTCTTTTGCCATATATTGATTTTGAAAGATATTTGAGATACAAAATTTCAGTTAGCTCTAGGCATAACTTTAAAAAATACATTTAAGAAAATATAATAAGATTTCGATAAGAAGAGTGTTTCACATATATTTCCTGGTCTGATACTTGAACCGATTTTCTATTTACAACAAACTCCATAACCCCTAAAATCATTTAATTCTGAATGGAAGATTTTCGTCTTGATAAATCTTATGATTTAATTCAATTTTGGCACTCTTCCAGCAGGTACTGTTTCTAGTTTGGCAGACAGCTACACTGAGCTTATTTAAACTCGTAACAGGAAAATACAAATACCCACAAAATCGTCATCACATCAACAGACTTTTTACTAAGTGCAAGGTAATACAGTGTCAATCTGGATCATAATTGTTACCTTCTGCCTTTGTGATGGTATTGAATGCTTGTTGTTGGTTGTTGCTTAGATACTAAATCATGTCTGACTCTTCTGCAACCTCATGGACTGTATACGAGAATGAATACAAGGTGGGGCAGCATTTGGCATCTAGAGAGCTTTCATGACTTCCCAAGGAGACAGAACTAATAGGGGACAGAATCAAGCCAATAATCCATATCTGCCACATCCCTAGGTTAAGGGTACTCTCTACTTTCTCTTGACAACTTCCATCAAAGACTTAGTTCTAAAGAAAGATGAACATCTGCGTATATTTAGGTAAGTTACCCTCTACTTTTTAGTTGACAGTAATGAATACAAGCACTCTATTGTAAGATGTTCCCCTCTCAGTGACAATTTTCCACTTCCTTCCCTCAAGCTTCTTATAATTCCAATTCTGTCAAATGTGTCTTGCAGCCAAAATTTCTCCCAGACCTGCCTGGGTCATCTTTCTCTGCTTGAATTCCTATGCCTAATTTTTTCCTAATTCCTATGCCTAATTTTTCAGAAACAGTAATACTTTCTTCTTTCCTGTATTCCCTTCCATTCAAGTTCTCTTCCTTTCCATTATATATTTACTTTAAAATAGCCTATAATGGTTAACTTGTATTATTTAACATTTTCTTTATCAATGTACCTTTCTTGAGTTTCTGCAATCTGTCTTTTGCCATATATTGATTTTGAAAGATATTTGAGATACAAAATTTCAGTTAGCTCTAGGCATAACTTTAAAAAATACATTTAAGAAAATATAATAAGATTTCGATAAGAAGAGTGTTTCACATATATTTCCTGGTCTGATACTTGAACCGATTTTCTATTTACAACAAACTCCATAACCCCTAAAATCATTTAATTCTGAATGGAAGATTTTCGTCTTGATAAATCTTATGATTTAATTCAATTTTGGCACTCTTCCAGCAGGTACTGTTTCTAGTTTGGCAGACAGCTACACTGAGCTTATTTAAACTCGTAACAGGAAAATACAAATACCCACAAAATCGTCATCACATCAACAGACTTTTTACTAAGTGCAAGGTAATACAGTGTCAATCTGGATCATAATTGTTACCTTCTGCCTTTGTGATGGTATTGAATGCTTGTTGTTGGTTGTTGCTTAGATACTAAATCATGTCTGACTCTTCTGCAACCTCATGGACTGTATATGGCCTGCCAGGCTCCTCTGTCCATGGGATTTGCCAGGCAAGAACACTGGAATGGATTGCCATTTTCTTCTCCAGGGAATCTTTCTGACTCAGGGACTGACCCTGCATTTCCTGTACTGAAAGGCAGATTCTTAACCACTGAGCCACAAGGAAGCCCACAAGGGAGTAAGGTTGGCCCTTAATCCAGTATGACTGGTGTCTTTTATAAAAAGAGGAGAGAAAGACCCAGGGAGAAGATGGCCATATAATGACAGAGACAAAGATTGGAGTGATGTATCTACAAGCCAAAGAACACTGAAGGCTGCCTGCCACTGCCAAAAGCTACAAGAGGTGAGGAAGGATTCTGCCATATAGGTTTCAGAGGGAGCATGATCATACGGAAACCTTAATTTTGGACTTCTAGCCTCAAGAACTGCGAGACAGTATATTTCTGTTATTTTAAGCAAACCAGTTCTGTTATATTAAACCACCTTTTGTTATGGCAGCCCTTACCATCTCATTTAATCCTCTCAATAAGTACAAGTTAGATAATATTATTACCCTAGTATTAGAGACCAGGATATGGCGTAACTTGCTTAAAATTAACTAGCTAGTAAAAAAGACAAGAGTAGAGTCTGGATTTGAAGCAAGACTGTTTAATCACTGTTGTCCTTAACTACCACCCTCAGACAATCTCAGAGTTGACCTTCTTTCTCAAGGCTTACCAAAGGTCCTCAACTATCCTGATACTTGAACCGATTTTCTATTTACAACAAACTCCATAACCCCTAAAATCATTTAATTCTGAATGGAAGATTTTCGTCTTGATAAATCTTATGATTTAATTCAATTTTGGCACTCTTCCAGCAGGTACTGTTTCTAGTTTGGCAGACAGCTACACTGAGCTTATTTAAACTCGTAACAGGAAAATACAAATACCCACAAAATCGTCATCACATCAACAGACTTTTTACTAAGTGCAAGGTAATACAGTGTCAATCTGGATCATAATTGTTACCTTCTGCCTTTGTGATGGTATTGAATGCTTGTTGTTGGTTGTTGCTTAGATACTAAATCATGTCTGACTCTTCTGCAACCTCATGGACTGTATATGGCCTGCCAGGCTCCTCTGTCCATGGGATTTGCCAGGCAAGAACACTGGAATGGATTGCCATTTTCTTCTCCAGGGAATCTTTCTGACTCAGGGACTGACCCTGCATTTCCTGTACTGAAAGGCAGATTCTTAACCACTGAGCCACAAGGAAGCCCACAAGGGAGTAAGGTTGGCCCTTAATCCAGTATGACTGGTGTCTTTTATAAAAAGAGGAGAGAAAGACCCAGGGAGAAGATGGCCATATAATGACAGAGACAAAGATTGGAGTGATGTATCTACAAGCCAAAGAACACTGAAGGCTGCCTGCCACTGCCAAAAGCTACAAGAGGTGAGGAAGGATTCTGCCATATAGGTTTCAGAGGGAGCATGATCATACGGAAACCTTAATTTTGGACTTCTAGCCTCAAGAACTGCGAGACAGTATATTTCTGTTATTTTAAGCAAACCAGTTCTGTTATATTAAACCACCTTTTGTTATGGCAGCCCTTACCATCTCATTTAATCCTCTCAATAAGTACAAGTTAGATAATATTATTACCCTAGTATTAGAGACCAGGATATGGCGTAACTTGCTTAAAATTAACTAGCTAGTAAAAAAGACAAGAGTAGAGTCTGGATTTGAAGCAAGACTGTTTAATCACTGTTGTCCTTAACTACCACCCTCAGACAATCTCAGAGTTGACCTTCTTTCTCAAGGCTGGTTACCAAAAGGTCCTCAACTATCCTGCACCTGCTAATGAGATGGAGTGATTTTTTGGTGTCATCTTGTACATAGAAGCCTAACCTTCCTACTCAAGCAATAGACTTTCAGGGCAACCAGTTTTTGTTTTTGTTTTGTTTTGTTTTTTTTTGGTCCACTTTTATTGGTCTTTCATTTTATCTATTTTCATCCGTATTTGTTCTTTGGCCTGTGTGGACCTCCCATGGCAGTGGCCTCCCTCGTTGCAGAGCACCAGCTCTGGGTGCGTGTGCTCCAGAGCACTAACTCATAATTGGACACACCAGTCCAGCTGCTCTGCTGCATGCGGAGTCTTCCCAGGCCTGGGATCGAACCTGCACCCCTTTCACTGCAAGGTGGACTCTACCCACTGGACCACCAGGGAAGCCCCAGTTTTTCTCTAGTATTCCACGAAGATTGATTTTGTTCCTACTTGCAACTATCTAAATAGTTTTAAATACTTTATAGAAGTAAAATTTTCAGGGAAAAAGCCTGTCTTGTCTGGAGATTTTTTCCTTCCCTTTCCCCAGAAACAAATAACTTTCATTCATTATAAAGCATATGTTTGGTCAACTATGGTTTTTTTTTTTTTTAATCTTTCTGACTTCGTAATAAATATCCAAAAATGATTTGGCACATTCTTCATAAGCTAATGGACCCTCCAACCTTCCCCCTGAGGTATACTACATCCTGACTCTGTTCTTTACTACACCTGCCATTTCTAACATTTCCTTTTCTCTGAAGAGTCCTGTGTTCTTCTCTTGATTTTTCAAAAAATTCTTAAGACATACTTCAGGAACCAGGTGAGGTACCTATTCAGCCTTTTTCAGTTTTTTCTGCCTGAGGCCTCTCCTGCCTTGATGTCTGTAGTGGGTTAAATTGTGTTTCCTTAGTATACATGTAGAAGTCCTAAACGTGTTACCTGTGAATGTGACCTTGTTTGGAAATACTAGGGTCTCATTTAATAAGTACAAGTTAGATAATATTATTACCCTAGTATTAGAGACCAGGATATGGCGTAACTTGCTTAAAATTAACTAGCTAGTAAAAAAGACAAGAGTAGAGTCTGGATTTGAAGCAAGACTGTTTAATCACTGTTGTCCTTAACTACCACCCTCAGACAATCTCAGAGTTGACCTTCTTTCTCAAGGCTGGTTACCAAAAGGTCCTCAACTATCCTGCACCTGCTAATGAGATGGAGTGATTTTTTGGTGTCATCTTGTACATAGAAGCCTAACCTTCCTACTCAAGCAATAGACTTTCAGGGCAACCAGTTTTTGTTTTTGTTTTGTTTTGTTTTTTTTTGGTCCACTTTTATTGGTCTTTCATTTTATCTATTTTCATCCGTATTTGTTCTTTGGCCTGTGTGGACCTCCCATGGCAGTGGCCTCCCTCGTTGCAGAGCACCAGCTCTGGGTGCGTGTGCTCCAGAGCACTAACTCATAATTGGACACACCAGTCCAGCTGCTCTGCTGCATGCGGAGTCTTCCCAGGCCTGGGATCGAACCTGCACCCCTTTCACTGCAAGGTGGACTCTACCCACTGGACCACCAGGGAAGCCCCAGTTTTTCTCTAGTATTCCACGAAGATTGATTTTGTTCCTACTTGCAACTATCTAAATAGTTTTAAATACTTTATAGAAGTAAAATTTTCAGGGAAAAAGCCTGTCTTGTCTGGAGATTTTTTCCTTCCCTAGAAACAAATAACTTTCATTCATTATAAAGCATATGTTTGGTCAACTATGTTTTTTTTTTTTTTTAATCTTTCTGACTTCGTAATAAATATCCAAAAATGATTTGGCACATTCTTCATAAGCTAATGGACCCTCCAACCTTCCCCCTGAGGTATACTACATCCTGACTCTGTTCTTTACTACACCTGCCATTTCTAACATTTCCTTTTCTCTGAAGAGTCCTGTGTTCTTCTCTTGATTTTTCAAAAAATTCTTAAGACATACTTCAGGAACCAGGTGAGGTACCTATTCAGCCTTTTTCAGTTTTTTCTGCCTGAGGCCTCTCCTGCCTTGATGTCTGTAGTGGGTTAAATTGTGTTTCCTTAGTATACATGTAGAAGTCCTAAACGTGTTACCTGTGAATGTGACCTTGTTTGGAAATACTAGGGTCTTAGAGATTTAATTAAGGGTGTTGAGATGAAATCATTGTAGATTTAGGGTGGACCATAAATCCAATGACAAGTGTTCCTCTAAGTGACAGAAAAGAAGTTGACCCAGAGACACACAAACAGAGAGGAAAGACAGAGGAAAAGGCCCTGTGAAGAAGAAGGCAGAGGCTGAAGGGTAACCATGAGTCACGTCAAGGAATACAGAGAATTGCCAACAGTCACCAGAGCTAAGAGAGTCCAGAACCAGATTCTGTCTTGGAACCTCCAGAATAAATCCACTCTGCCATCTCCTTGATTTCAGACTCTGGCCTCCAGAACTGTAAGAGAGTAAATTTCTGTCATTTTGAGTCACCGAGCTTTGGAACTTTGTTATCAAGATTGTCACTGTGGTAGTTAAACAGTCATATTAACAAGAAACAAGGCCACTAATTTATTTCTGGTATCCTTAATTATTTTGATGATATAGCACCACTGTTTGCAAACCATTTATCAAACATTTTTTAATTCTAGTTTAAGAGTATTAAAGCAGCCCAAGCTGCAAATTCGTCTTGACTGAAAGTTAATGGCAACGTCATTTGTCTTTGTTAATGATGCAGCAGGGAGCAGATATATAATGCTTGATTTCCTCCTTTTAAGTAAGATTATTTTAAACTTAAACAATAGAACAGACGGAGCAATATTTTTCATAAACTTTAAGTCTTGAACCCAGAACATTTTTAGATAAAAAACCTGAGATAGACCATCTTGAAGAGTCTATGAAGAGTGAACAGTGATGTTATTTCTTACATTAAAATTTTTTCTTAGCCTTTAAATCTTAAACATGTATGAGAAAATTCTTGTTAAAAATTAAAAGTTCTTCATAAGCAAACCCACCTGGCCATTTTTTTAACATTTCCTTTTCTCTGAAGAGTCCTGTGTTCTTCTCTTGATTTTTCAAAAAATTCTTAAGACATACTTCAGGAACCAGGTGAGGTACCTATTCAGCCTTTTTCAGTTTTTTCTGCCTGAGGCCTCTCCTGCCTTGATGTCTGTAGTGGGTTAAATTGTGTTTCCTTAGTATACATGTAGAAGTCCTAAACGTGTTACCTGTGAATGTGACCTTGTTTGGAAATACTAGGGTCTTAGAGATTTAATTAAGGGTGTTGAGATGAAATCATTGTAGATTTAGGGTGGACCATAAATCCAATGACAAGTGTTCCTCTAAGTGACAGAAAAGAAGTTGACCCAGAGACACACAAACAGAGAGGAAAGACAGAGGAAAAGGCCCTGTGAAGAAGAAGGCAGAGGCTGAAGGGTAACCATGAGTCACGTCAAGGAATACAGAGAATTGCCAACAGTCACCAGAGCTAAGAGAGTCCAGAACCAGATTCTGTCTTGGAACCTCCAGAATAAATCCACTCTGCCATCTCCTTGATTTCAGACTCTGGCCTCCAGAACTGTAAGAGAGTAAATTTCTGTCATTTTGAGTCACCGAGCTTTGGAACTTTGTTATCAAGATTGTCACTGTGGTAGTTAAACAGTCATATTAACAAGAAACAAGGCCACTAATTTATTTCTGGTATCCTTAATTATTTTGATGATATAGCACCACTGTTTGCAAACCATTTATCAAACATTTTTTAATTCTAGTTTAAGAGTATTAAAGCAACCCAAGCTGCAAATTCGTCTTGACTGAAAGTTAATGGCAACGTCATTTGTCTTTGTTAATGATGCAGCAGGGAGCAGATATATAATGCTTGATTTCCTCCTTTTAAGTAAGATTATTTTAAACTTAAACAATAGAACAGACGGAGCAATATTTTTCATAAACTTTAAGTCTTGAACCCAGAACATTTTTAGATAAAAAACCTGAGATAGACCATCTTGAAGAGTCTATGAAGAGTGAACAGTGATGTTATTTCTTACATTAAAATTTTTTCTTAGCCTTTAAATCTTAAACATGTATGAGAAAATTCTTGTTAAATAGTGAAACAATTCAAAAGTATAAGGAGGAACAAGCAAAGAAGTGGAAGTTCCTTTTTATGAATATGTTTTATTTATATATTATGAACACAAACCCTTGTTTGTTACTGAATATTTTCAGTACTCTATCTTCACTCTTCTCTTTGAAAAACTTTGTACCTTATACTGTAAAGAAGTTTGTTTTGTTGTTGTCCAATTTATTAGACTTTTTCTTGACAGTTTCTGAATTTTGTGTGTTGCTTAGCAATACTTTTCCCTTACCAACGTTTTGAAACTTTTCTCATTTTTCTTTCAGATTCCTTTGTGGTTAGATATTTAATTTTATGTTTGATGGGGAGAAGAGATTGAATCCCACCCCCCACTCTATGGTATAGCCAATTGTCATACTATGTTTAGAATAGTTCATCCTTTCCACACAGATATTAAACATCAGCTTCATATAGTATTCCATTATGGAAATAGAATACCATGCAGCATCTGAAGAATAATTTCTGGGCTCAGGTTTATTTCGCTGATGTGTGTTTGTACATCTCAGTGCCAGTTCATTGCTCTTTATTATTGGGATTTGATCATATGTTTAAATAAATATTAGGGCAGTTCCTCTCTTATTCTTTTACTTTCAAATATTTCTGGATAAAATTATTTATTTTTTCCAAGTGAACTTTAGAATCAGTTTGTTGTTACATACACAGCAAAAACTTGGGATTTTGAATAAAATTATATTAATTAAATTGATAATAACTTCCTTGGAAAAAAGCCATTCAAGAACAAGGTGGGCTTCCGTATTTATTCAAATATAATGTTATGTCCTTCAGTTGAGTTTGTATACTTCATGTACTTTTTAGACATTTTTGATAGGTGTCTTCCCCTATATTTTATAACTCTTTGTTAATGATGCAGCAGGAGCAGATATATAATGCTTGATTTCCTCCTTTTAAGTAAGATTATTTTAAACTTAAACAATAGAACAGACGGAGCAATATTTTTCATAAACTTTAAGTCTTGAACCCAGAACATTTTTAGATAAAAAACCTGAGATAGACCATCTTGAAGAGTCTATGAAGAGTGAACAGTGATGTTATTTCTTACATTAAAATTTTTTCTTAGCCTTTAAATCTTAAACATGTATGAGAAAATTCTTGTTAAATAGTGAAACAATTCAAAAGTATAAGGAGGAACAAGCAAAGAAGTGGAAGTTCCTTTTTATGAATATGTTTTATTTATATATTATGAACACAAACCCTTGTTTGTTACTGAATATTTTCAGTACTCTATCTTCACTCTTCTCTTTGAAAAACTTTGTACCTTATACTGTAAAGAAGTTTGTTTTGTTGTTGTCCAATTTATTAGACTTTTTCTTGACAGTTTCTGAATTTTGTGTGTTGCTTAGCAATACTTTTCCCTTACCAACGTTTTGAAACTTTTCTCATTTTTCTTTCAGATTCCTTTGTGGTTAGATATTTAATTTTATGTTTGATGGGGAGAAGAGATTGAATCCCACCCCCCACTCTATGGTATAGCCAATTGTCATACTATGTTTAGAATAGTTCATCCTTTCCACACAGATATTAAACATCAGCTTCATATAGTATTCCATTATGGAAATAGAATACCATGCAGCATCTGAAGAATAATTTCTGGGCTCAGGTTTATTTCGCTGATGTGTGTTTGTACATCTCAGTGCCAGTTCATTGCTCTTTATTATTGGGATTTGATCATATGTTTAAATAAATATTAGGGCAGTTCCTCTCTTATTCTTTTACTTTCAAATATTTCTGGATAAAATTATTTATTTTTTCCAAGTGAACTTTAGAATCAGTTTGTTGTTACATACACAGCAAAAACTTGGGATTTTGAATAAAATTATATTAATTAAATTGATAATAACTTCCTTGGAAAAAAGCCATTCAAGAACAAGGTGGGCTTCCGTATTTATTCAAATATAATGTTATGTCCTTCAGTTGAGTTTGTATACTTCATGTACTTTTTAGACATTTTTGATAGGTGTCTTCCCCTATATTTTATAACTCTTTTGCTACTATAAATAAATGGTACTTTTTCTACTATATTCAAATAATTGATTATTACTAGTATATCACAAATTTATAGATGTTTCTACATGTTTACTACAAGTTACTAACCCCTCTAAAAAACTAACAGATTTTCAGTTGGTCTACTTAAGCAACCATATTTCCTTGTAAATAATGACAGTTTGATCACTTTTCTATTATTCATCTCATTTATTTAATTGTCTAATTGCATTGGACAGGATCTCAGGTACATGGCTGAATAATCCTAATAAGAGCAGACATCTTTGTCCTGTTCATGACATCAAGTGGAATTACTTTGCATGTGTTCACATAGAGCATGATATTTGTTCTTTGTTTCTAGTAGATATCTTTTATGAGTTAGTAAAATTTCCTACTATTTCTAGATTGATAAGATTTTAGTTTGTATTATTTTTAGTCAGTAAGAAATGTTGAATGTCATCAAAAAGTCTTGGGCTGTAAAATTGATAACTCTTTTTAAGAGCTGTTTGTGTTTGAATCACATAGATTTTGTAGTGTTAATTTACCCTTGCATTACTGATATGAACTCTACTTTGTCAGTACATTAGTCCATGTTTTTACTTGCAAGCAACAAAACCAACTCATGCTAAGTTAAGCAGGAGAGCAGTTTGTAGAAAGCAATCAGAGAACTCCTGGAATATCGGTAAAAATGGGGCTCAGGTTTATTTCGCTGATGTGTGTTTGTACATCTCAGTGCCAGTTCATTGCTCTTTATTATTGGGATTTGATCATATGTTTAAATAAATATTAGGGCAGTTCCTCTCTTATTCTTTTACTTTCAAATATTTCTGGATAAAATTATTTATTTTTTCCAAGTGAACTTTAGAATCAGTTTGTTGTTACATACACAGCAAAAACTTGGGATTTTGAATAAAATTATATTAATTAAATTGATAATAACTTCCTTGGAAAAAAGCCATTCAAGAACAAGGTGGGCTTCCGTATTTATTCAAATATAATGTTATGTCCTTCAGTTGAGTTTGTATACTTCATGTACTTTTTAGACATTTTTGATAGGTGTCTTCCCCTATATTTTATAACTCTTTTGCTACTATAAATAAATGGTACTTTTTCTACTATATTCAAATAATTGATTATTACTAGTATATCACAAATTTATAGATGTTTCTACATGTTTACTACAAGTTACTAACCCCTCTAAAAAACTAACAGATTTTCAGTTGGTCTACTTAAGCAACCATATTTCCTTGTAAATAATGACAGTTTGATCACTTTTCTATTATTCATCTCATTTATTTAATTGTCTAATTGCATTGGACAGGATCTCAGGTACATGGCTGAATAATCCTAATAAGAGCAGACATCTTTGTCCTGTTCATGACATCAAGTGGAATTACTTTGCATGTGTTCACATAGAGCATGATATTTGTTCTTTGTTTCTAGTAGATATCTTTTATGAGTTAGTAAAATTTCCTACTATTTCTAGATTGATAAGATTTTAGTTTGTATTATTTTTAGTCAGTAAGAAATGTTGAATGTCATCAAAAAGTCTTGGGCTGTAAAATTGATAACTCTTTTTAAGAGCTGTTTGTGTTTGAATCACATAGATTTTGTAGTGTTAATTTACCCTTGCATTACTGATATGAACTCTACTTTGTCAGTACATTAGTCCATGTTTTTACTTGCAAGCAACAAAACCAACTCATGCTAAGTTAAGCAGGAGAGCAGTTTGTAGAAAGCAATCAGAGAACTCCTGGAATATCAGGAAAGTCAGAAGAATGGGGCCGCAGGATCCAAAACAAAGCCTCATGGTTTTTCATAGAACTGGTCCAGTGAAGATACACGGTAGAAACTGCAGAGTACAAATGCCACAGTTTTTATCAGTTAAGCTGCTCAGCTGATACTTCCTTTGGCTCCACCATCTTTGTGCTTGGATGTCCTCTACTGACCAACAAATGGATTCTGAACCGTCCCTGGCTTCTTCATGCCCATTGCTTCCAACTCAAAGTCAGGAAGGTGGTATCTCATGAGAAAAACCTGGGTCATGTACCTGTTGCTTTAGCTTTGGGGGAAGTTGGGAAAGACCGTATGTGGCATGGGGAGCCTCTTTGATAGCTGATTGGGGATTCCTAAGCAAAGGACAGGTTGTCAGACACCAAGCAGCCCAGAAAAATGACTCGTGTGTCTGATAGTTCTAATGTGTTACTTTAAAAACAAACTGTTGGATTCTGTTAGATAACATTTTCTTTAGGATTGTTACATCACTGTTTTAAAATGAGATAATTTATAGCATTCTATTTTTGAGCCATCCTTATTTATTTTTGATAGAAAATTAGGCTGTTCTTATAGAATGATATGAGAAGATTTTCATGCTTGCTATGCTCTGAAAGAGTTTATATAACATACTAATTACCTGCCTTTTATAGGTTTAGTAAAACTTATAAAACCATCTGGGACTGGAGCCTATTTTTAGGACAGAGCTTTGACAATTCTTGCAATTATTTTTTACAGTTATTGCTATAGTCACACTTTTTTATTCTCTCTCTGGTTCAGTTTGATAATCTATATTTTTAGGAGAAAACAATGTCATCTATATTCAAATTAGTTAATATTAGAAAGTCTAGTATTCTTTTATAGTATAGACAGTCTCCTCTGTATTTGTCTTAGGTTGGTACAGCCAACCTTTAGGGCGAAAGTGGTATGGGGTGTTTGTGTTTGAATCACATAGATTTTGTAGTGTTAATTTACCCTTGCATTACTGATATGAACTCTACTTTGTCAGTACATTAGTCCATGTTTTTACTTGCAAGCAACAAAACCAACTCATGCTAAGTTAAGCAGGAGAGCAGTTTGTAGAAAGCAATCAGAGAACTCCTGGAATATCAGGAAAGTCAGAAGAATGGGGCCGCAGGATCCAAAACAAAGCCTCATGGTTTTTCATAGAACTGGTCCAGTGAAGATACACGGTAGAAACTGCAGAGTACAAATGCCACAGTTTTTATCAGTTAAGCTGCTCAGCTGATACTTCCTTTGGCTCCACCATCTTTGTGCTTGGATGTCCTCTACTGACCAACAAATGGATTCTGAACCGTCCCTGGCTTCTTCATGCCCATTGCTTCCAACTCAAAGTCAGGAAGGTGGTATCTCATGAGAAAAACCTGGGTCATGTACCTGTTGCTTTAGCTTTGGGGGAAGTTGGGAAAGACCGTATGTGGCATGGGGAGCCTCTTTGATAGCTGATTGGGGATTCCTAAGCAAAGGACAGGTTGTCAGACACCAAGCAGCCCAGAAAAATGACTCGTGTGTCTGATAGTTCTAATGTGTTACTTTAAAAACAAACTGTTGGATTCTGTTAGATAACATTTTCTTTAGGATTGTTACATCACTGTTTTAAAATGAGATAATTTATAGCATTCTATTTTTGAGCCATCCTTATTTATTTTTGATAGAAAATTAGGCTGTTCTTATAGAATGATATGAGAAGATTTTCATGCTTGCTATGCTCTGAAAGAGTTTATATAACATACTAATTACCTGCCTTTTATAGGTTTAGTAAAACTTATAAAACCATCTGGGACTGGAGCCTATTTTTAGGACAGAGCTTTGACAATTCTTGCAATTATTTTTTACAGTTATTGCTATAGTCACACTTTTTTATTCTCTCTCTGGTTCAGTTTGATAATCTATATTTTTAGGAGAAAACAATGTCATCTATATTCAAATTAGTTAATATTAGAAAGTCTAGTATTCTTTTATAGTATAGACAGTCTCCTCTGTATTTGTCTTAGGTTGGTACAGCCAACCTAGTCGAGTGGTATGGGGAGGGAGGTGGGAGGGGTCATATGAACACCTATGGCTGATTCATGTTGATGTTTGGCAGAAATCAGCAAAATTCTGTAAAGCAATTATCCTTCTATTAAAAAATTAATCAAATGCCACATACACACAGAGTAATTGCAGTTTTGGACTGTGAATGTTAAATCATTATAACTAGGCTCAAACACATCTTTATTAATCAAAATAGAAACCATTACAATCAACACTTTTTTGCCAACAATAAATTAGTTTGTTCATTCCTATAGTGTAAAAACTGTGCTTTGGGATTCAACAATCTTGGAAAGCATTTTCTGCCTCCTGTTGTGGAAGCATTTTGCCTACAAAAAGGTGTTGAGATGCTTGAAGAAGTGGTACTCAGTTGGTGAGAAGTCAGACGAATATGGTGATTGAGGCAAAACTTTGTAGCCCAGTTAGCTAAACTTTTGAAGCATTGGTTGTGTGAAACCAACCCAATGTCCAGTTGGGCATTGTCATTAAGAATTATTGGGCCTTTTCTGTTGACCAGTGCCAGCTGCAAGTGTTGCAGTTTTCAGGGCATTTTATCAGTATGCTGAGCACACTTCTCAGATGTAATGGTTTTGCCAGGATTCAGAAAGCTGCAATAGGTCAGAAGGGCAGCAGACCATCAAACAGTGACCATGATCTTTTTTTGGTGCAAAGCTGACTTTGGGAAGTGCTTTGGAACAACTTCTCAGTCCAACCACTGAGCTGGTCATTTCCAGTTATATAAAATCCACTTTTTGTTGCATGTCACAATCTGTTGGAGAAATGGCTCATTGTTATTGCGTAGAATAAGAGAAGACAACACTTGAAAATGACTATTTTTTAAAATTTGAAGTTGGGTGCTCATGAGGCATCACCCACTTAGCAACCTTTTTTCTTTTCCAGTTTGCCTCAAGTGCTGAATGACCAGCTTCCAATGGTAGGCTACTGGGCTCCTCATCTTCAAGGCTCTCATTTCCTTGGCAAAACTTCTTGAGCCACCACTGCATTGTATGTTCATTAGCAGTTTTTGCCTCTGTATTTGTCTTAGGTTGGTACAGCCAACCTAGTAGGGGGGAGGGAGGTGGGAGGGGTCATATGAACACCTATGGCTGATTCATGTTGATGTTTGGCAGAAATCAGCAAAATTCTGTAAAGCAATTATCCTTCTATTAAAAAATTAATCAAATGCCACATACACACAGAGTAATTGCAGTTTTGGACTGTGAATGTTAAATCATTATAACTAGGCTCAAACACATCTTTATTAATCAAAATAGAAACCATTACAATCAACACTTTTTTGCCAACAATAAATTAGTTTGTTCATTCCTATAGTGTAAAAACTGTGCTTTGGGATTCAACAATCTTGGAAAGCATTTTCTGCCTCCTGTTGTGGAAGCATTTTGCCTACAAAAAGGTGTTGAGATGCTTGAAGAAGTGGTACTCAGTTGGTGAGAAGTCAGACGAATATGGTGATTGAGGCAAAACTTTGTAGCCCAGTTAGCTAAACTTTTGAAGCATTGGTTGTGTGAAACCAACCCAATGTCCAGTTGGGCATTGTCATTAAGAATTATTGGGCCTTTTCTGTTGACCAGTGCCAGCTGCAAGTGTTGCAGTTTTCAGGGCATTTTATCAGTATGCTGAGCACACTTCTCAGATGTAATGGTTTTGCCAGGATTCAGAAAGCTGCAATAGGTCAGAAGGGCAGCAGACCATCAAACAGTGACCATGATCTTTTTTTGGTGCAAAGCTGACTTTGGGAAGTGCTTTGGAACAACTTCTCAGTCCAACCACTGAGCTGGTCATTTCCAGTTATATAAAATCCACTTTTTGTTGCATGTCACAATCTGTTGGAGAAATGGCTCATTGTTATTGCGTAGAATAAGAGAAGACAACACTTGAAAATGACTATTTTTTAAAATTTGAAGTTGGGTGCTCATGAGGCATCACCCACTTAGCAACCTTTTTTCTTTTCCAGTTTGCCTCAAGTGCTGAATGACCAGCTTCCAATGGTAGGCTACTGGGCTCCTCATCTTCAAGGCTCTCATTTCCTTGGCAAAACTTCTTGAGCCACCACTGCATTGTATGTTCATTAGCAGTTCCTCAGCCAAATGTGCTGTTGATGTTGTGAGTTGCCTCCTCTGCTTTATGACCCATTTGGAACTTGAATAAGAAAATCACTTGAATTTGCTTTTTGTCTAACATGTCTATAGTTTAAAATAAATAAGTGGCAAGTAGTAAGTCATTAGCAAAAAACAAAGTGAGGGCTTCCCCTGGTGGTCCAGTGGGTAAGGACACCGCCTTGCAGTGCAAGGGGCGCCGGTTCGAGCCCTGGCCTGGGAAGATCCCACGTGCCGCGGAGCGGCTGGACTGATGTGTCCAATCACCGAGCTGGAGCTCTGGAGCGCACGCGCCCAGAGCCAGCGCACTGCAACGACAGACACCCCAGCGATGGGAGGCCCACAGGAGCCAAGGAACGAAGACGAATGAAAATAGAGAAATGAAAGACCAATAGAAGTGGCCCGCCCACTCCCCTCCCTCCCCAACCCAATCTCCGCCCAAAAGTAAATAAATAAATAAATAAATAAATAAAAAAAAGAAAGAAACTGTTCTCTGCCTCAAGGTCATGAACATATTAAAAAAAACAAACAAACAAACAAAAAAAACAAAGTGAGAAATGTACATTAAAATGATGTATAACATAACCACATTTGTTTAAGAACAAACAAATATCAAACAGCCAAGTTCAACAATGTAGAACCAGAATTGGTTTTGCACTAACCTAAGAGATAGATCTCTTTTCTTATTACTAATGGTATTTTTTTTTCATTTATTCTAAACAAAAAATTCAAAGCTGTTATCTATTTTATGGAGCTTTTTAAAAGTGCTGTTTGATTTCATTAATCAGTTTTACTCCTTTATGTTTTCTATTACAGTCTTTTTAATTTAATCTTTATGAATTCCTTTTTCTTTATTCTCTGAAGATATTATATTTGTGTTTTTCTAGCTAATTGACCTGAGAAATTAATTTACTTTATTTTCCCCTAAGATTATGAATTACATCAAGCAAATAAGAGTTCACAGAGGGATGTGTCTATACTTTTCATACAACTTAGAGAAATCTTAGTATATTGCCAGATGTGTTTCAGATCATTTTTTAAAAAACAAAGTATTTCAGCTAGCAAATCCCATATCTTTTTCACGAGAGAAAACTACCCTAAGCTACGTATTCATTATGCTTTTCTATTTGCTATATTTACATGTGCCCACAAGCAACATAGAGTTTATATAAAGTTTTCAAGCTTTATATAACTGGATTATAATGTATGTATCTGTTTGCAGATCACTTTTGCTAAGCACATTATGTTTAAGATTTACCTATCAAAATAAATGTAGCTCCAGTTTATAAATTTGAGCTGCTTTATAGTTTCCTTCGATGAATGGGTCACAATTTATTTATCATGTTGATAAATTTGAGGGAAGAATGTTTTATCTATAATAATACTAAAAGGAGCAGAAGAATGACTAGAAAGAGATAGGAGAGTTCAGACTGCTATAAGAGTTCGGTGGAAGTGAAATAGTAAAACTGTTAGTCACTCAGTTGTGTCTGACTCTTTGTGACCCCATGGACCGTAGCCCACCAGGAATACATATCCATGGGATTCTCCAGGCAAGAATACAGGAGTGGGTTGCCATTTTCTGTTCCAGGGGATCTTCCTGACTCAGGGATAGAACCTGCATCTCCTTCATTGGCAGGCAGATTCTTTACTGCTGAGCCACCTGGGAAGCAGAAAGACCTTCAAGTGACCATCATGCTTGGAACTTGACTAATTGCTTTTGCTGTTTCTTTGTTAAAACATTCAGAAATTTTTTTGTGGGGCTCGAGTGAAAACCAGTTAGACAATGTAACTGAAGTTATTAAAGTTTATTTTTCATTCAGTGGTTATACATTTTGTAAAACCTGTTTGTTTTTCATCTAAAATTAGAAAAATAAAAATAATTTCATAAAAGTTGCATTTTTCTGAAGTTAGGTAGCATTAACTTCAAGTAATTCTGGTGAATGTCCTCAGTGTTTGTTCTTTTAGAATGTGATTAATATTGAGTTTTCATCTACCTACTTTCTTAGGTTTTCCTTGCATTTTTTTCTCTCTCTCATCTGTTACATTCTACCTTAGATGAATATAGTACAGAACTAAAATATAGAATGACTTGATGTTCCCTGTTCTAAATTTTAATATGGAATATTTCTATTTCTTCTTCAGTATAAAAATTGCTTTTTGATGGATTTTTACCTAGGTCAGAAACCTCAATTTAAAAATGTATGTGTGTGGGTCTTCCTTAACTGATTTAAGGATTTGAAACTACAATAAAGCCCCTGAAATTGGTAGCTTTATGTATTGTTTCACGGAAACCCTGCTCTATAGGGCTGACCTAAGCTTCATGACTTGTTTGTATCATGGCATCAAATCTTTCATTAAAAAACATTTGCAATGTCTCCACATCAAAATTATACACACACACACACACAAACACACACACACATACACATATATATATATATATACACCTATGAGTGTATCTATCTATATATATGTATTTATATATATCCATTTTAAGATTTCAAAACAGCTGTTTGGCCCTAAACATTTTGAACTCAAGAAATCTATATGGATTATTAAGAACAGGCTTTTTAAACTGAAGGCATGTTATCGCAGAGCTGAAAAAAAAGTACAACTATATGTTACTAAAGCTGGAAGTCTAAGAAAAAATGGTTGACACACAGAGAATAATGAACTGTAGCACTTGAAATGTGTTATCGAAATGTATTTTAAATTTGAAAACAAAACTTAGAAGAAAAAATTAGTCTCCAAAGGAGAGGATCAAAGAATTTGAAGCAAATCTCTGTCATTCTTAAACATTCCTGAGAGGAGATGCCAATGAACGAGGAGAACAGAGAGGCAGGTTTCTCTTTACTGTCTTCTCTTGGCAGCTGAGCTAGACTTGGGGGAACAAAGACAGCCTGAAGTTCCTACTCACTTCCTTGTGACTTAAATCATAGTATTGAAGTAAACTGCTAAGACTTAAGTCATTGATGTGTGGCGTGTTTCCTCTGTCAGGCAGTCCTTATGCTACTACATTCTGGGTACACACTGGTAAACTGAATAGATATACGTCCTCCCACAAAGGGAATTCCTGTCTGAGCCATTCATTTGTTTGGGTACAGAGGGAATTTGTTTCTTTGTTTACATATTCTTTCTGGACTTGAGGCTTTTTAATTCTTTGCTTCTCTACTAAAAATCTGGAACTAATGTTAGGTGGCCTCAGCCTGCAACAGCTTGGAGCAGGGCTTGGGTTCCCAGCCAGACTGGGCTGGATCTCTGTGGAAAAAACACCAGATCCTAGCTGCTGGACCAGTGATCCCTGGCACTTGAGCTTTGCAGAAAAGAATTCCTACAAAGACAGAAAGTAGTGAAACAAGTGTAGTATTTATTAGGAAAAAGAGTACACCCTGTGTGAATAGACACATGGGCAGACTCACAGGGAGAGTCTCCGTGTCTTGCCCTCATGGCAGTTTGAATCACTTTTATGGGTCATTTCTTCCAGGTTTCCTTTGGCCAACCATTTGGTTTGCTTGGTTCACAGTCCATATTTGGTATCCCAGGGTCCTCTCATGTGTGTGCATGCATCTCTTAGCCAAGATGGATCCTACTGCAAAGGCATCTGGGTAGAGCATCCCTTGACATGACTGCCCTTTGGACTCTAAGAAACCTTTGCTGTGCATGTGTGGGTGGGGCCATCTCCTGACGCCCTTTGGGAGCTGGAAATATGTGGTCTCTGCAGGTTCCACCCTCCTCCCTTAATTGCCCTGCTATTCTTGTCTTAGAGTTTTGCTCAACAGAGAATGAATCTCCAATTGCTTTACCCTTGGGGGCCATCTGCCCTCTTCCTGGGAAGCTGTCACTTGTCTTCTCTTTAAAGGATGAATGTGTTTTTGTTTTCTTTGGCAGCCTCAGTGAGGAGATGGACTCAATGAGCATGAGCCAGTTACCAGCAGTAAGAAGGAGGCAACAGGGAAGGTGCATGGAGTGGGCTCTTCCTACACCCTGTCACCAGACAGACACTGGAGGACAGATACGTGCTGGCTCAGATCTCATCTAAGAAATATAGTGCCTAAGAATATAGTGCCTAAGAATAGCAGTAAATGCTTGTGTAGCATTTAGTGTGCTACAGGCATAAACAGTACCATACGTGTATTAACCTGTCCACTCCACATCATGGCCCCATGAGGTAGATGTTAGAGTCTGCCTTTCTGTCTTAATTCAGGAACCAGATTTAAATAACATGGGATACCATCTTAATTAACCCCTTTTTAGGGATGAAGAAACTGAATGATGCAGAGGTTAGTGATTTGCCCAAGGTCACTTGGTTGGAGATTTCAGGGCTTAAATCCAGCCAGTATGGTTCTAGAGTCTGTGCTCTTAACTGCTGTGCTACTCCTTACTTACCCTGCTTTCAAGATCTCAGAACAGTCTTGCCCTGGAATTGGCTTAAGTCTTTGGAAATACAAGGATTTTGAATAGAACAGTAAGGATCTCTAGCTAGAAAAGTTGCGATTGTTGCCCTGTGGGTATTGTGCAGTTTATTTGGAGAAGAAAGGAGTGAGGAGGCAGAGAACTTTGCTTGGCATATTTTGTCCCAGGGTCCTCTCATGTGTGTGCATGCATCTCTTAGCCAAGATGGATCCTACTGCAAAGGCATCTGGGTAGAGCATCCCTTGACATGACTGCCCTTTGGACTCTAAGAAACCTTTGCTGTGCATGTGTGGTGGGGCCATCTCCTGACGCCCTTTGGGAGCTGGAAATATGTGGTCTCTGCAGGTTCCACCCTCCTCCCTTAATTGCCCTGCTATTCTTGTCTTAGAGTTTTGCTCAACAGAGAATGAATCTCCAATTGCTTTACCCTTGGGGGCCATCTGCCCTCTTCCTGGGAAGCTGTCACTTGTCTTCTCTTTAAAGGATGAATGTGTTTTTGTTTTCTTTGGCAGCCTCAGTGAGGAGATGGACTCAATGAGCATGAGCCAGTTACCAGCAGTAAGAAGGAGGCAACAGGGAAGGTGCATGGAGTGGGCTCTTCCTACACCCTGTCACCAGACAGACACTGGAGGACAGATACGTGCTGGCTCAGATCTCATCTAAGAAATATAGTGCCTAAGAATATAGTGCCTAAGAATAGCAGTAAATGCTTGTGTAGCATTTAGTGTGCTACAGGCATAAACAGTACCATACGTGTATTAACCTGTCCACTCCACATCATGGCCCCATGAGGTAGATGTTAGAGTCTGCCTTTCTGTCTTAATTCAGGAACCAGATTTAAATAACATGGGATACCATCTTAATTAACCCCTTTTTAGGGATGAAGAAACTGAATGATGCAGAGGTTAGTGATTTGCCCAAGGTCACTTGGTTGGAGATTTCAGGGCTTAAATCCAGCCAGTATGGTTCTAGAGTCTGTGCTCTTAACTGCTGTGCTACTCCTTACTTACCCTGCTTTCAAGATCTCAGAACAGTCTTGCCCTGGAATTGGCTTAAGTCTTTGGAAATACAAGGGGATTTTGAATAGAACAGTAAGGATCTCTAGCTAGAAAAGTTGCGATTGTTGCCCTGTGGGTATTGTGCAGTTTATTTGGAGAAGAAAGGAGTGAGGAGGCAGAGAACTTTGCAACTCCTTTGCCATTAGGGTTTCTCTTTTTTGTGACAATGGGTTGTGTGAACTGGTATCCTGAAGACAAAATGATGGTCAAACTTTGACCTTCTGTCTTTTTGAGTGTTCTGGTTCATGAATCGCTTGCTGTGTAGCTTGTTGGCCTGGGTTCTGACTCCCCAACACTGTCCAAATTTTGGTCTCTTAGATTTCTTATTTCTTCCTCTATCTGATTTCTTTAAAGCAGAGATCCTCAACCTGGGATGGTGTAACCTTAAGGCATTGGCTTGAGATAGGGGAGCCTGTGAAAACTTCTTAAATTGTATATGGGCCTTTCTGGATATGGGTCTGGAGGTATTCCTTTTTTTCCCTCAAGATAGAGAGCCTACATTTTATCAAATTTGCAGAGGAACTTCTAACTATGAACACAACCTAATTTAAAAATCTGCTCATTTTCATCTTTTATGTGTATGTTAAATAAGCTGCCTTAAATTATTTTTAGAAGGATGTATGATAGAAATATGATATTTCTATCGTATAAAACCATAACTTTGGAAAGATTCATAATTAATTCCTTGTGTCAAACAGACCCTAATGTGCTATGGTTTACATTAACCATCTATGCCCAAATATAACTTCTCCATTCATTTTTGGGAATATTTAAAGTGATTGTGAGCCAAGATGGTATCAGTCTATAAGCATCTATGCTATCCCTAATGGATGAAGGATTTTGAAGTTTAGGATTGAGAGGTAGAAAAGATGGAGAGAGAGCCTAGGAAGATGACATAGATTTTGAATGAAGGACTGATAATCACTTCTAACGAGAAAGGATGGAGGTAGAGAGATTCTAACAAATGGATGAGCCCAAGGTCACTTGGTTGGAGATTTCAGGGCTTAAATCCAGCCAGTATGGTTCTAGAGTCTGTGCTCTTAACTGCTGTGCTACTCCTTACTTACCCTGCTTTCAAGATCTCAGAACAGTCTTGCCCTTGAATTGGCTTAAGTCTTTGGAAATACAAGGATTTTGAATAGAACAGTAAGGATCTCTAGCTAGAAAAGTTGCGATTGTTGCCCTGTGGGTATTGTGCAGTTTATTTGGAGAAGAAAGGAGTGAGGAGGCAGAGAACTTTGCAACTCCTTTGCCATTAGGGTTTCTCTTTTTTGTGACAATGGGTTGTGTGAACTGGTATCCTGAAGACAAAATGATGGTCAAACTTTGACCTTCTGTCTTTTTGAGTGTTCTGGTTCATGAATCGCTTGCTGTGTAGCTTGTTGGCCTGGGTTCTGACTCCCCAACACTGTCCAAATTTTGGTCTCTTAGATTTCTTATTTCTTCCTCTATCTGATTTCTTTAAAGCAGAGATCCTCAACCTGGGATGGTGTAACCTTAAGGCATTGGCTTGAGATAGGGGAGCCTGTGAAAACTTCTTAAATTGTATATGGGCCTTTCTGGATATGGGTCTGGAGGTATTCCTTTTTTTCCCTCAAGATAGAGAGCCTACATTTTATCAAATTTGCAGAGGAACTTCTAACTATGAACACAACCTAATTTAAAAATCTGCT
This sequence comes from Tragulus kanchil, assembly GCA_022376925.1. NCBI lineage: Eukaryota > Metazoa > Chordata > Mammalia > Artiodactyla > Tragulidae > Tragulus > Tragulus kanchil. Next base: position 73,816,463 of record JAIOJX010000030.1, read on the forward strand.
CATTTTCATCTTTTATGTGTATGTTAAATAAGCTGCCTTAAATTATTTTTAGAAGGATGTATGATAGAAATATGATATTTCTATCGTATAAAACCATAACTTTGGAAAGATTCATAATTAATTCCTTGTGTCAAACAGACCCTAATGTGCTATGGTTTACATTAACCATCTATGCCCAAATATAACTTCTCCATTCATTTTTGGGAATATTTAAAGTGATTGTGAGCCAAGATGGTATCAGTCTATAAGCATCTATGCTATCCCTAATGGATGAAGGATTTTGAAGTTTAGGATTGAGAGGTAGAAAAAGATGGGAGAGAGAGCCTAGGAAGATGACATAGATTTTGAATGAAGGACTGATAATCACTTCTAAAAAGAAAGGATGGAGGTAGAGAGAGATTCTAACATGGATAGAAGGTGAGATGAAGGAATACACAGATAATGGCTTAATATTTTCAGCAAAAAAGTAAGGGGAAAAAGAAAAAAAGACAGAAAAAAAAAGTAAGAAGATTTTAAGAAGTCTCTCTCTCTCTTTTTTTTTTTAATGTGGAACCAGAATTCTGATATATATGCTCTATTAAGGTGAGAGGACCCAGTAAAAGAGGACCACCACCAACAAAAAAATCAGGCGGTCAATGCAACAGTTCAACAAATTTCTGTGAGCATTACCATGATAAGATACTCTGTAGGCACAGGGTCAGAGAAGATACAGTTCCTTTCCTGTGGGTGTCATGTTTAACACAACAGCCACCAGCAGGGCCTAGATGGAAGCAAGTGAAAGTGAAACATGAGCATAATCCCACGACAATCTTCAACAGCGTTTGTTGGATTTAGAAGGATAAGAAGTTAATTAAAGTCTATGAAGGCTCAGGTTTATTTAACAACCTTATGGGAGTATTCAAGGCAATGTTGATCTTTGTGAATAGGCCATCCAGACTAGGAGAGGAGATGTGTAGACTCAGGGAAAATACTGTTCCTGTGTGGAAGGAGTGACAAAGGTGTCCAGAAAGGTGGTGCCACCTTGAAGGGGGCCCTCACGTTAGAGATCGTCTAAGTGATAAGAGGCCCCACAGCTAAGCCCTGATGATGGCTCCTGAGACAGTGTGGAGGGATGTTGATGAGCAAGGAGTGTTCTAAAAATAAGGGCTTGCCTATGTCATAATATAATATAAACAAATAGGAGGTACACAGGGGTTGTGGGAAAGATTCATAATTAATTCCTTGTGTCAAACAGACCCTAATGTGCTATGGTTTACATTAACCATCTATGCCCAAATATAACTTCTCCATTCATTTTTGGGAATATTTAAAGTGATTGTGAGCCAAGATGGTATCAGTCTATAAGCATCTATGCTATCCCTAATGGATGAAGGATTTTGAAGTTTAGGATTGAGAGGTAGAAAAAGATGGGAGAGAGAGCCTAGGAAGATGACATAGATTTTGAATGAAGGACTGATAATCACTTCTAAAAAGAAAGGATGGAGGTAGAGAGAGATTCTAACATGGATAGAAGGTGAGATGAAGGAATACACAGATAATGGCTTAATATTTTCAGCAAAAAAGTAAGGGGAAAAAGAAAAAAAGACAGAAAAAAAAAGTAAGAAGATTTTAAGAAGTCTCTCTCTCTCTTTTTTTTTTTAATGTGGAACCAGAATTCTGATATATATGCTCTATTAAGGTGAGAGGACCCAGTAAAAGAGGACCACCACCAACAAAAAAATCAGGCGGTCAATGCAACAGTTCAACAAATTTCTGTGAGCATTACCATGATAAGATACTCTGTAGGCACAGGGTCAGAGAAGATACAGTTCCTTTCCTGTGGGTGTCATGTTTAACACAACAGCCACCAGCAGGGCCTAGATGGAAGCAAGTGAAAGTGAAACATGAGCATAATCCCACGACAATCTTCAACAGCGTTTGTTGGATTTAGAAGGATAAGAAGTTAATTAAAGTCTATGAAGGCTCAGGTTTATTTAACAACCTTATGGGAGTATTCAAGGCAATGTTGATCTTTGTGAATAGGCCATCCAGACTAGGAGAGGAGATGTGTAGACTCAGGGAAAATACTGTTCCTGTGTGGAAGGAGTGACAAAGGTGTCCAGAAAGGTGGTGCCACCTTGAAGGGGGCCCTCACGTTAGAGATCGTCTAAGTGATAAGAGGCCCCACAGCTAAGCCCTGATGATGGCTCCTGAGACAGTGTGGAGGGATGTTGATGAGCAAGGAGTGTTCTAAAGATGTAATAAGGGCTTGCCTATGTCATAATATAATATAAACAAATAGGAGGTACACAGGGGTTGTGGGAAGTTGGCTTTCCCACCAGTCTGAGAAAGATCAAGACATGTAAGGTCCTGTGTGAAGTCCTCTAAGTACAGGAATACTGATTCTAGAATCATCTCCATTATATTGGTTTGTCTTTTGAAGACAGTTGCCTCCACACTGCCTTACTATGAAGATTCATTACCTTTTCTTAGCTCTTCTTTTCTCTGTCATCTTCTCTGTTGCAGGTAAGACTTTAGCCATGATAAGGGAAGAGTTGACACAGATGAGGAGTCGTCCATATGAAATGAAAGCACAACAACCATCCATCGCCAGGGGTAGTCTATAGGTGCTCAGTGAATGTTTCGAATGACTGAATCAGTTTCTTTACAGATAACCCCTTGAGAATAGACTAGAATTTGAAGAATTCTAAGATTTCCTTTCTTTTTCATACCAAATTACTTCTCTCAGCTATAAGGTAGACTCTTAAGAATGTTTTCAAGGGAAAGTCTTAAAAGAATGATTCTTGAGAACTTGAATCCAGGTCGTCTGACTTCCAGGACATTATACAAATTTCATTGTCACTCCTGTGTTTCTCTGACTATTATAAGGAAGAGACAAATACTGTCCATTTCACAGACTTCTATTGTGTCTCTTAAATGTGTTGATCTATGGAGAAGACCTTTAAGAAGTACTTGACAAACAGTGCTTAAGAAATGTGAACCAGTATTTTTATCATTATTACAGTTTTTATGTTTTCTTTAGTTGATTCCCTTTGGTAATTTCCCTTTTCAGAATATCCTCAATGAGGATAAGCTTAGACAAAACGGTGAAGTTATTGTTTATCTTTAGAGCCTCAAGTGCCCATGAAGTAATAAGGAGTTGAGAGGATTAAGAATGGAAAGGAAGGGATCGAGGAGAGAAATAGTATCAGGAAGATGGAAACGTAGATGGTGCAAAGGTGAGAAGAGGCAGGGAGTGTCAATATTGGCCCTGGTATTGGACTGAGTGATTTAGAAAGTCTTGGTGCCATTAATAGGAATGCAAATATGGGGAAAGGGAGCAGGTTGGGAAAGGAGTGTTCTAAAGATGTAATAAGGGCTTGCCTATGTCATAATATAATATAAACAAATAGGAGGTACACAGGGGTTGTGGGAAGTTGGCTTTCCCACCAGTCTGAGAAAGATCAAGACATGTAAGGTCCTGTGTGAAGTCCTCTAAGTACAGGAATACTGATTCTAGAATCATCTCCATTATATTGGTTTGTCTTTTGAAGACAGTTGCCTCCACACTGCCTTACTATGAAGATTCATTACCTTTTCTTAGCTCTTCTTTTCTCTGTCATCTTCTCTGTTGCAGGTAAGACTTTAGCCATGATAAGGGAAGAGTTGACACAGATGAGGAGTCGTCCATATGAAATGAAAGCACAACAACCATCCATCGCCAGGGGTAGTCTATAGGTGCTCAGTGAATGTTTCGAATGACTGAATCAGTTTCTTTACAGATAACCCCTTGAGAATAGACTAGAATTTGAAGAATTCTAAGATTTCCTTTCTTTTTCATACCAAATTACTTCTCTCAGCTATAAGGTAGACTCTTAAGATTGTTTTCAAGGGAAAGTCTTAAAAAGAATGATTCTTGAGAACTTGAATCCAGGTCGTCTGACTTCCAGGACATTATACAAATTTCATTGTCACTCCTGTGTTTCTCTGACTATTATAAGGAAGAGACAAATACTGTCCATTTCACAGACTTCTATTGTGTCTCTTAAATGTGTTGATCTATGGAGAAGACCTTTAAGAAGTACTTGACAAACAGTGCTTAAGAAATGTGAACCAGTATTTTTATCATTATTACAGTTTTTATGTTTTCTTTAGTTGATTCCCTTTGGTAATTTCCCTTTTCAGAATATCCTCAATGAGGATAAGCTTAGACAAAACGGTGAAGTTATTGTTTATCTTTAGAGCCTCAAGTGCCCATGAAGTAATAAGGAGTTGAGAGGATTAAGAATGGAAAGGAAGGGATCGAGGAGAGAAATAGTATCAGGAAGATGGAAACGTAGATGGTGCAAAGGTGAGAAGAGGCAGGGAGTGTCAATATTGGCCCTGGTATTGGACTGAGTGATTTAGAAAGTCTTGGTGCCATTAATAGGAATGCAAATATGGGGAAAGGGAGCAGGTTGGGAAAGAAACCAGTTAAAATGACTTTAGAAATAGTTACTTTGGAGTGACAGTAAGACATCCAAGTGGAAATAATCTAGCACACAGACAAGTGGAGATATGAAACTGGGAGAAAGTTGTGGCTGAAGATAAACATGGTGGGACCTACCAAAAAGTATGACAGTTGAGGTTATGTGAACAGACTACTTCAAGGGTAATTCTCACTCTGTCCTCTTTCTCTCAGCCACATTGTATTCTGGGCATGAAATGACAAGAACTGTGTACTAGTGGAGGACAAGGGTGACACAGGAAACCATTATTCTCTTTTCCTTTATCCTCCTTCTCCCTTGCCTCTTCTTCCTTACTTTTCTATCCTTCACCTTGCCTTTCTCTTTATTTTTCCTGGTGCTGTACATATAAAGAAGTTTACAAATTGCATACAGTAAATTTTTTCAAGCTAAATAATTAGGAAGAAGATCTGGCAGAAGAAAACAAATTTAGTAAAAAGTGATTTGGAGCCATGATGATACTGTATTCTAAAATGATCCCTGGGTGAGGCAGCTGAAAGTGGAGGAGAGAAGCTGATGTGAATTTCAATTAGGAAAGGGGTGGTACCTCCTGAAACCCTACACTCATGCTTTCTGTTGCTGTTGTCCTCCCCTGCCTGGAGCAGCAGGAACTCCAGCATGATGTGATCTTCTAGAATGTCTAGGACTGGCCTTTCTCTCAGGATCTTCCTACGATGCTGGGCTTATTCAGTCCAAAGGGAGGGTGATTGGTCTTCTATACCAAGTCAGGAGGCTGGTCATCTCTGTCAGTTCCTTCTAAACAGTATGTCTAAAATCTGATTTAAAACTATTTTTCCCCCCCATGGACCATTGTTACAGATAATTCCACAGATCTTCCTATTTGCCGTCTCTGCTAGAACTTGGTGAAATATCTGCAAATCAATGTAGTCTCCTGTTTTAGCTGATATTTAGTTTATATAAATATGTATATATCTGCCTATATATCTGCTTATTTTCAGGAGCTGAAGATGGTCATGTCATCTCCAGTTTTATGGAGTGTAAAAATCAAACACTGTGTGATTCTTCAGATGAAAAACAAAGCTGCTCTTATGCTAACAAGGAGGTTGGACTATGTGTCTTGCGTCTTAGAAGGCATGAAAAGAAAACAGTTATGAAGAAATAGAAAATTAAGAAGACAAGATAATTGACTCCCTTGTCTTAAAAAATAAATCAGCCTTCCTTTCTCTTTTTGTTTATAGTGACACATTCACTGACAATTTTGACCAAAGTTTGTCAAGGAATAATGAGAGACAACAGTTTTTCTTTAGTTCCAACAGATCAAAGAATATAAATTAAGAAAACAAAAGAAGTCCTGTTCAGTCTGAGTTGAGCTGAAAAATTTAGGGGAGCATGAGACGCAGGAGAAAGGGCCAGAAGAGGCAGCTATACTGTGCATGAGATGGAGAAAGAGCAGGTGGAGACTGAAGTTATTAAATTTTACTGTAGATTAGGAAATTTTCCCTTCCTGTTTTGCAGATTTTGGTAAAGTCTTAGGTCGCTTTTAGAGTTTTATTTATCATTTATTTTTATGTGGTTGCATTGAGTCTTCGTTCCTTTGTGCAGGCTTTTTATTGTGGAGGCTTCTCTTGTTGCAGAGCACAGGCTTTGGGCCCTCGGGCTTCCATCATTGTAGCAAGTGGTGTGAGCAGTTGTGGTGCTTGGGCTTAGTTGGTCAGTGTCCTGTGTAATCTTCCCTGATCAGGGGTGGAACCTGTGTCTCCTGCACTTGCAGGCTGACTGTTATTCACTGTGCTACCAGGATGGTCCTTAAGTTGCTTTTTAGTGATTACTTTTGGCTCAGACTCTTGGATTTGTTAGTGTTTCTAGCATAAACTGTGATTCCTTCCCTTGGCTTCTTTATGCTAAATTCCCAAACATCATCAGAACTTGGTAACCTAGGCTCATTCTTTGAGTCAGGGATTTCTTCAGGCCTCTGGTGCTTATGTTGCCCATAATATCCGTAGCAAATATAATCCCTCGTGACGTGCCAAAGAGGACTGTCCTCCCCAAGTATCTAACCCACCAAAGTTCTCTGGTTCAACTACACCTGCTTCCATCTGAAACGGCTGTCTTAGTCTTTTGGGAAAAAAACATGATTGAACACATCCAAAAAAAATTTGGATAAAGAAAATAAGTCTTGCGTCTTAGAAGGCATGAAAAGAAAACAGTTATGAAGAAATAGAAAATTAAGAAGACAAGACAATTGACTCCCTTGTCTTAAAAAATAAATCAGCCTTCCTTTCTCTTTTTGTTTATAGTGACACATTCACTGACAATTTTGACCAAAGTTTGTCAAGGAATAATGAGAGACAACAGTTTTTCTTTAGTTCCAACAGATCAAAGAATATAAATTAAGAAAACAAAAGAAGTCCTGTTCAGTCTGAGTTGAGCTGAAAAATTTAGGGGAGCATGAGACGCAGGAGAAAGGGCCAGAAGAGGCAGCTATACTGTGCATGAGATGGAGAAAGAGCAGGTGGAGACTGAAGTTATTAAATTTTACTGTAGATTAGGAAATTTTCCCTTCCTGTTTTGCAGATTTTGGTAAAGTCTTAGGTCGCTTTTAGAGTTTTATTTATCATTTATTTTTATGTGGTTGCATTGAGTCTTCGTTCCTTTGTGCAGGCTTTTTATTGTGGAGGCTTCTCTTGTTGCAGAGCACAGGCTTTGGGCCCTCGGGCTTCCATCATTGTAGCAAGTGGTGTGAGCAGTTGTGGTGCTTGGGCTTAGTTGGTCAGTGTCCTGTGTAATCTTCCCTGATCAGGGGTGGAACCTGTGTCTCCTGCACTTGCAGGCTGACTGTTATTCACTGTGCTACCAGGATGGTCCTTAAGTTGCTTTTTAGTGATTACTTTTGGCTCAGACTCTTGGATTTGTTAGTGTTTCTAGCATAAACTGTGATTCCTTCCCTTGGCTTCTTTATGCTAAATTCCCAAACATCATCAGAACTTGGTAACCTAGGCTCATTCTTTGAGTCAGGGATTTCTTCAGGCCTCTGGTGCTTATGTTGCCCATAATATCCGTAGCAAATATAATCCCCTCGTGACGTGCCAAAGAGGACTGTCCTCCCCAAGTATCTAACCCACCAAAGTTCTCTGGTTCAACTACACCTGCTTCCATCTGAAACGGCTGTCTTAGTCTTTTGGGAAAAAAACATGATTGAACACATCCAATTTGGATAAAGAAAATAAGTCTGCATCTTACGTAGAAAGCATAGTGCTTGTAGGTGAATTTCAGACTGTATAACTACAGTGAAGACTTTCAGGCAAATATGAGTCTTTGAGTTTTGGGGTTTCTGACTGGAAATAAACTTTCAAAGACGTTCCTGAAGCCCTGGGTGGACCTATGGTCCTTACGCCTGCAGCACAGGGTGGTGGCGGGGCAGGGAGAGACTTAGCAGGAGGGAGGGACTTAAAGTGGGCAGAAGCCTTTCACTGTTAGCCCTGCACTTGGAGCCCCACCCTCCTGCACCGGAATATAAGTGAGAAGCAAAGGAAAAAAAATAACAGGGAAACAACAATGCTTTTTCTCACTCTGAATAGAACAGGGGGCAGCAATAGGCTAATAAGTGGAGCTAGAGGAAGTATTGGTCCAGATGTGCTTAGAGGAAAGGGTTTTGGTAAAAAGAATTCAGGGTGGCCCCTGCAGGCCCTGCCTTTGGGGTCTAGGTGGCCCCCTAGAGGGGCGCTGTCCCTTCTCAGGTTCTGTCCCGCCCCAAGTGAGCCGGTCTCTGGGGTCCCTTTGTGACGCTAATGAAGATGCCCAGGAGCAGATGTGAGGATGACTCCCTTCCATTCGCTTCCTCAGTCTTCTCTCGTGCCAGCTCAAAGCCCAGGTCACAGTGTCCTGTGTACTTGAGAAGCAGAAGTGCATTAAGAACGTGTGAAATGTACTCTGCAGAGTCACGCTGCTATGAATGCAACGATTTCTGTTTCTATACTTGTCTCTGGAACCAGACCCCCACCTCTCTGAGTGCCCAGAGATGGTTGCACTAGTTTTCCAACTGGCTTCCCAGCCTAAGGCTTTCTCTCAAATTTACTCCTCACTGTACATGAAAAAGGGGTGTGTGTGTGTGTGTGTGTGGCTTACAGTCTCTGGGAAATGAGTGCCAGAAATTCCCATGGGTCTTACTTTTGCTTTGGCAAGCCAGGGCACACCAAAATTACAGTCCCTGAATTAGGGGTGCTGATAAATTAGAAAAGATGGACTGCTACGCCTATGGGGCTATGTGGTAAGGTGGATGGAGGTGCAAATGGTAGGGTTCCTCACCTCTACCCCCCTCAAAGAAACAAGCAATGGCAAAGACAGCCAGACACAATAATGACGATTGGCAGTGATAGCCCGCTTCCTCCGGGCTTTCCTGGTAGCTCAGTTGGTAAAGAATACATCTGCAATGCAGGGGTTCAATTCCTGGATCAGGAAGATCCCCTGGAGAAGGGATACACTACCCACTCCAGTATTCTTGGGCTTCCCTGGTGGCTCTGATGGTACAGAATCCACCTGCAATGTGGAAGACCTGGGTTCAATCCCTGGGCTGGGAAGATCCTGTGGAGAAGGGCATGGGTACCCACTCCAGGATTCTTGCCTGGAGAATTCCATGGCTTGTCCATGGGGTTGCAAAGAGCTGGACACAACTAAGTAACTTTCACAGTACTTCCTCGATTAGTATTTATCACTGGTGTATAAATGAAGAAACTCAGGCATCTGAGAGGTGAAAGATCCTGCAGGTTATAAGGAGTGAGACCAGGATTCAAATCCAAGCAGGAGCTTTAATTCTTTCCGCAAAAAATGCAACTGCAAGCAGTGTACAAGTTCATAGGAGGGAAAGCCGACTAACTTGAGTGGATAGAAGTTGGGGGTCCTTTAATTTCTACACAAGGAGATGTGTTGACCTTTGAAGTACGGTAGGAGGAAGCTGGATACAGCAATAAGATCTGCAGAGATTATACAGAGCGGGAACCAATTTTAAAACAGAAAAATTACATTTAGTCTATACTATCACAAAATATAGAATATTATGAGAAACTGCAATCTCTTTTAAGAGAAGTAATTAGGTATATTAATATCAGAAAGATATCATTTGGAACAAACCCTGATCTAGTCACATTAAGATTAGACAGTGAAGTCAAAGTTCTCATTGTTCTTAAAATAAAGCTCTGCCATGGTCATTATAAGGATGACAAACTCTAGAAATTAATGTGATCATGCTAGACAATTTATTACATTTTTTCCTTCTAGTTTTAGGTGGTTGAATATTATACTGAACCACTGGACATTCTAAACCAAGTAGAAATATACCATATATCCAGCCCGGACATTCCTTTAGCCCCACTGGTAATTTTGAATTTTCTTACTGCAGAGTTTTATTTTGGTTGGTAATAAGATGATCCTTGAAAATAGAGTTGAATTTCTGGAATAAAAAGTGCAAATTGTGTATTATGATCTTCATTATTGAGTTTTATTATTATTATCCTAAGGAATACTCGGTTGTGGGTACAAGTAGGAGGTTGGGAATTTTCTTGTTTGTGGATTCAGAACAACTAGTGAGGTTGAATCAGTGTTATCATTAGGCCTTCCTTAAATAAATATTTATACAGCATCATTCTGTTTGATTTGCCCTTGCAAAGAACAGACCAAGATAGAAACTAAAGTAGTGGATAGAAAGACCAAATCTGTCCACTTCTGCTCAGTGTCCAACCTAATGAGGCTGATAAATACACAAACTCGACAGTGTTGAGAGAACCAGTCTTCCAGAGTGCTGCTTCTAGGCAGAGGCTGCACATTCGACCCACATTAGACTCACTTGTGGAGCTTATAAAAGTTCAGCTCTCCTAGCTGTACCTCAGAATCTCTGCTGGTGTAACCTAGGCTGTGCAGGTTAAGTCACAGTGAAGTTGGAGCATGGAGTATAATTGTGGAAGTGAAAGTGTTAATCGGTTGGTCCAACTCTTTGTGACACCATGGACTGTAGCCCACCAGGCTCTTCTGTCTATGCAATTCTCCAGGAAAGATTACTAGAGTGGATAGCCATTCCCTTCTCCAGGAGATCTTCCTGATCCTGGGATGGAACCCAGGTCTACCACATTGCAGGCAGATTCTTTACCTTGTAACTGAATTTCATTCTTTTAAAACTTGAGAAAAACCTTTTAAACATGAGTCTGACTTTTAACCACTTGTACATTTTAATGTGGAGACCACAGAAGTAGATGTGGAATTCTTATATTTTTAAAAAATATCATTTGGAGCAAACCCTGATCTAGTCACATTAAGATTAGACAGTGAAGTCAAAGTTCTCATTGTTCTTAAAATAAAGCTCTGCCATGGTCATTATAAGGATGACAAACTCTAGAAATTAATGTGATCATGCTAGACAATTTATTACATTTTTTCCTTCTAGTTTTAGGTGGTTGAATATTATACTGAACCACTGGACATTCTAAACCAAGTAGAAATATACCATATATCCAGCCCGGACATTCCTTTAGCCCCACTGGTAATTTTGAATTTTCTTACTGCAGAGTTTTATTTTGGTTGGTAATAAGATGATCCTTGAAAATAGAGTTGAATTTCTGGAATAAAAAGTGCAAATTGTGTATTATGATCTTCATTATTGAGTTTTATTATTATTATCCTAAGGAATACTCGGTTGTGGGTACAAGTAGGAGGTTGGGAATTTTCTTGTTTGTGGATTCAGAACAACTAGTGAGGTTGAATCAGTGTTATCATTAGGCCTTCCTTAAATAAATATTTATACAGCATCATTCTGTTTGATTTGCCCTTGCAAAGAACAGACCAAGATAGAAACTAAAGTAGTGGATAGAAAGACCAAATCTGTCCACTTCTGCTCAGTGTCCAACCTAATGAGGCTGATAAATACACAAACTCGACAGTGTTGAGAGAACCAGTCTTCCAGAGTGCTGCTTCTAGGCAGAGGCTGCACATTCGACCCACATTAGACTCACTTGTGGAGCTTATAAAAGTTCAGCTCTCCTAGCTGTACCTCAGAATCTCTGCTGGTGTAACCTAGGCTGTGCAGGTTAAGTCACAGTGAAGTTGGAGCATGGAGTATAATTGTGGAAGTGAAAGTGTTAATCGGTTGGTCCAACTCTTTGTGACACCATGGACTGTAGCCCACCAGGCTCTTCTGTCTATGCAATTCTCCAGGAAAGATTACTAGAGTGGATAGCCATTCCCTTCTCCAGGAGATCTTCCTGATCCTGGGATGGAACCCAGGTCTACCACATTGCAGGCAGATTCTTTACCTTGTAACTGAATTTCATTCTTTTAAAACTTGAGAAAAACCTTTTAAACATGAGTCTGACTTTTAACCACTTGTACATTTTAATGTGGAGACCACAGAAGTAGATGTGGAATTCTTATATTTCTATTTCTCTGACGGAAAAAAGGGAAGAACTAGGAACCAAGGTGGTGTGACTTTTAGGCAAAGAAAGCAATGTGTAAAAAGATTCTCAATTCATTATGATACTTCAAAATGCAATTCCTTAGATCGAGGGAAGGAAACATCTGAGAAAAACTTGATTCAAGGCAGTTTCTTGAAACATGCTCATCATCATGACTTAGAACCTGAGTGTGAAAAGAAGTCTCGTCAAATCCTGTTGTGTTTCCTGTGGAGACTCTAAGATGGGTGATTTTTACAAATATTCACTGTTTTTTTGGTTTTGTTTCTGTGGTTTTGGCTCCACCTTATTTTCATTTATTCACATATTCAGGCTTAAATAACTCTTCTGATTAACTTATTTTCTTCCTCTTAAAGATACTGAATAGGAAGAACTGAAGCTATGCAAGGGCTTGACTGTGCAGTGTGAGAGCTGTATCTGAGGCTCTTCTTTGTCAATACCCTTCATTTTGCCAATCGGCACTTCTCTTAGCATCTTGAGTTGTACTCCTCCTCCTCAGAAAGCCACCCACTTATTCTAAGCTCAATAGCAGAGATGGGGTTTTTGTACTTATCCAAGATTGGTTTTCAAGTGCTCTTTGGAACAAGCTGTAACAAAGCAGAAATTAGCCCCAAGGCATTTTCCCCAATAAATAAATCTCTTCCTCCTGAAACACCAAATTGGGTTTAAATAATTTTAACAAATCATTGTCTAAGCCATCAATTACTAAAAATTATTAACTGGAGGTTTTGAATTCTTCAGTTTTATAAAATACTATAAATTGCGTTGGTCTCATTTTTTAGGAAAGAATAATGCACCCATCTAAATTTATCAGGTAGCACATATTTAGAAAATTTTAAAAATCTGTGCTAAAGCTGTAGTTTCAATTAGTGAAATTCAGCATGTTTGCAAATAATGTTCCCACAAATTATTATTCCAAGTATATATTGGCAATTACACCCGATGGAAGTATTATAAAACAATAAAAATGGCAGCTGTCATGCACAGATAAAGGAAGTTATTTGCCAAAATTATTTCAGACCGTATTACTCAAACCATCTGGGTCCTGAGCACAATTTGAACAAATATTTACACTTGAAAAAGCCCTGCTTAGAGCTCCTCTGTAACTCAGCTGGTAGAGAGTCTGCCTGCCATGCAGAAGACCCCAGTTTGATTCCTGAGTGGGGAAGTTTTCCTAAGGAAAAACCTTTCTTGTTGGATTGTTGCATTGCTGGTCAGATTTACAATTCTTTGCAACCTGGCTTTCTATTCCTCACAGTGATAAGGTGCATTTTTAAGAGATCATGGCCTTTCATGACACCTCAAAAAGCTAAGCTGTCAGTTAGACATCTCTACCTTTGTCATGCCTTGGTTATAAGGCAAATGCTAAACATGTTATATTTTAGAAATGATTTACTTCTTGGACTTCTCTTTATTATCCATCCCCGTTTTACAAATGAGGCACAGGGATGTTAAATAGCTTGCTCAGGTCAGAAAGCCAGCAGGTGGCCACCTAGAGATTTAAACACAGGCAGTCTGACTGCCCCTTAACCACCACAGAATTAAAAAAAACAAAAAAATCCAAAGTTTGTAAGTCTAGTAGCTTGAGAGAAGAGCAGTGTTATTAATGAAAGAACTAGAGAGATGATCTAGCCTGTATTTTTCTTGGCAAACAGATAAGGAGGAAATGATTAATTTATTTTCGGTCATGTTAGAATGACATGATGTCAGGATGTATAAATATATGTCCTAGAGACGGTTAGGCGTATGTGATTAGGGCAGAACCTACACTGTGGATTGAAAAATCTTTAACATATAAGAGATACATTAAAAGATGAGAAAGTGTGATTTTTTTTCCCCAAGGAAGTGAATAGACCAAAGAGCAGAAAAGAAAGAGTTGAACTTTATGGTAAATGCAGAGTTGAGACTGAGAAAACAGAAGGAAGTCAGAAGCAATCATAAAGGGGGAAGGAGAACGAGGATAGGATTAAAACCCCACCCAAAAGAGACTTTCCCAAAATATAACAATAAAAATGGCAATTACACCCGATGGAAGTATTATAAAACAATAAAAATGGCAGCTGTCATGCACAGATAAAGGAAGTTATTTGCCAAAATTATTTCAGACCGTATTACTCAAACCATCTGGGTCCTGAGCACAATTTGAACAAATATTTACACTTGAAAAAGCCCTGCTTAGAGCTCCTCTGTAACTCAGCTGGTAGAGAGTCTGCCTGCCATGCAGAAGACCCCAGTTTGATTCCTGAGTGGGGAAGTTTTCCTAAGGAAAAACCTTTCTTGTTGGATTGTTGCATTGCTGGTCAGATTTACAATTCTTTGCAACCTGGCTTTCTATTCCTCACAGTGATAAGGTGCATTTTTAAGAGATCATGGCCTTTCATGACACCTCAAAAAGCTAAGCTGTCAGTTAGACATCTCTACCTTTGTCATGCCTTGGTTATAAGGCAAATGCTAAACATGTTATATTTTAGAAATGATTTACTTCTTGGACTTCTCTTTATTATCCATCCCGTTTTACAAATGAGGCACAGGGATGTTAAATAGCTTGCTCAGGTCAGAAAGCCAGCAGGTGGCCACCTAGAGATTTAAACACAGGCAGTCTGACTGCCCTTAACCACCACAGAATTAAGAAAAACAAAAAAATCCAAAGTTTGTAAGTCTAGTAGCTTGAGAGAAGAGCAGTGTTATTAATGAAAGAACTAGAGAGATGATCTAGCCTGTATTTTTCTTGGCAAACAGATAAGGAGGAAATGATTAATTTATTTTCGGTCATGTTAGAATGACATGATGTCAGGATGTATAAATATATGTCCTAGAGACGGTTAGGCGTATGTGATTAGGGCAGAACCTACACTGTGGATTGAAAAATCTTTAACATATAAGAGATACATTAAAAGATGAGAAAGTGTGATTTTTTTTCCCCAAGGAAGTGAATAGACCAAAGAGCAGAAAAGAAAGAGTTGAACTTTATGGTAAATGCAGAGTTGAGACTGAGAAAACAGAAGGAAGTCAGAAGCAATCATAAAGGGGGAAGGAGAACGAGGATAGGATTAAAACCCCACCCAAAAGAGACTTTCCCAAAATATGAGCCCAGAATAAAAGATGGTTAAGTCTTTCAAAGAAATGGAAGAGAGTAATTTATGAGAAAAAATAGATTTGGTATGACCTTCACAAACTATTATAAACAGTATAAGTAGCAGTGAATATTACGACACCTTATTTTGTCTTATTTGGTTTTGAATTTTATTTTGTTTCATTTTGGTATCTTACTGTTTTTGGTAGACAGAGTGAATGACTGCTTGTCTAAATGTTTCTGGGTCAAGCCTTAGTAATCTTGCTCAGAACTTCAGCATCGGCAAAGGCAGAGAGCACAGGATGTTAGCAATGAGAAGGCCCTCAAGAGTGTATCCTGGTTCAGTTCCTCTTATTGGTGGGGAAGCTGAGGTTCAGAGAGGTTGAGTGACTCCTCCCTAGATGCTTTCTGAGATAGACCTGGAGGTCTGAGCCAGATCTGGGTCCCTCCTCTTTCTAATGTGTCTCCACATGACTTTGGAACAACAGGCAGTCAGTTTAAAGCCTTAGGCTCTCTTCTGACTTAGTTATTCAGCCCTTCCTCAATTGCCATAGGTGATCGATTCCCCACCCAATACCAAAATGCTTGGCTGCTCAAGTTCCTTGCATAAAGTGGCACAGTATGTACATACAACCTATGAACATCCTCCCATGTATTTCAGATCATCTCCAGATTACTTTTATTAGGTAATACAATGTAAATGCTATGTACATAGTTGTAAATAGTGGGTGCAGAACCTGGAGTTTCAGAGAAACTTGACTTGTGTCGATGTCACATAACAGATGGAGAGCCTAGACCAATGGAAGAGATTTTTTTTTGGAAGAAAAGAAGTAAAAAACCACCTTCCTTATTTTGAGCTGTGTCTGGTTGGTTTGGCTCAGTGCTTTGAGTGCCTTTGTGCTTCTTTTAGCCACAATAATGTATTTAGAATCAGAAATATCAGAACAAACTATATACTTTTTCTGAAATGGATATCTATTTAAAGACTTTAAAATTGTGACATATAATGTATAGCATTGGAAAACACCAAAAATTACAGTGGTTGAGATTTTAAGAATGAATCTCTGTATAATTTTGTGTAGTTGAGTACATCATTGTAGAAGACAGGCTGCTGGATTTGGATCTGTTATTCTTCCACCTCTGCTGCCTGTCCTTCCGGCTCTTAATGCATCACTTTACTCACAAGCCAGAAGACTGGCTTTTACATGATTAGAAATGTACCTCTCATTCAAAGTCACTCAGTTGTGCTAAACTCTGCGACCCCATGGACAGTAGCCAGCCAGGCTCCTCTGTCCATGGAATTATCCCAACAAAAATACTGGAGTGAGTTGTCATTTCCTCCTCTAGGGGATCTTCCTGATACAGGGATCAAACTCACATCTCCTGAATAGGCAGGTGGATGTAACTGACTGACAAAAACTTCCACAGTATCCTTGGAAATGTGTGTCATAATTTCAAAAGGGATCTGTAAGCTAGTTTGTACTATCAAAGGATGTGTCTGCTATTTCAAACCACTAAACTCCTAGACTAGTGAGGGTTTAGAGCTGTATTGTGTAGGGATTTATAATGTAGGTATCATTATAGACATGAGAGCTTGCTTTGGCTTATATGGCTTTGGATTGGCCTCAGTGGAGCTTCCCTGGTGTCTGAGATGGTAAAGAATCTGCCTGTGATGCAGGAGATCTGGGTTTGATCCCTGGGTTGGGAAAATCTCCTGGAGAAGAGAATGGCTACCTACTCCAGTATTCTTGCCTGGAGAAATTTTAGAATTTTCAAAAGGGTGTAAGTTGTATATTTCACTCTTTTATGATAGCCATGTGTTTCCAGCAGCAGTTTGCATGGGATCATATAAAATCCATGGAATACCCCAACCTAGAAAACATAACACATTGCTTGGCTCCTGTCAGGCATCACCATAAACTATTTTTCTGAATACTTTAAGCTGCTTCATGCTTTGTTCCTCCTGTTTTAAGTAACTATTTTTCCAGTTGCCAAGGTCCTGTGTATTCTGTGTTGAGAATTAGAAAAATGAAGAAAGATACAAATCCCATTAACCATAGAGTCTTCTATATTTTCTAAAACAATATCACTCTCAAATAAATGAGAGACTTTTGTTAAGAACAGAGTTTTTCTTGTCCATTAAATTTGTATCTAGTGAAAAAATCTCTGTGTTCTCAGAGGGTATTAATTTTTTTTTTTTTTGGTCTAGTAAAGTAACCATTAGTCTCCCAGGTGGTGCTAGTGGTAAAGAACCTGCTTGCCAATGTAGGAGCATAGGAGATGCTGGTTCGATTCCTGGGTCAGGAAGATTCCTTGGAAGAGGGAATAACAACCCATTCTAGCATCCTTGCCCAGAAAAATCCCATGAACAAAGGACACTGGCAGGCTATGGCCCATAGGGTCACAAAGAGTTGGACATGCCTGAAGCAACTTAGCATGACAGACACACAAAGTAAACTTAGGGAGAAATTAGCCCTTCTGACTGTTCTTCAGGGCCATTTTATTATACTTACATTTTATTTGTATTATTATTACTACTAAAAATAAGCTTTATCCCTGAGCCTTAGGCGTGTTTGGGGCAGAAGCACTGCATATGAATTATCTCACTTTAATCCTCACAAGAAACCTTGGAGATTGGGAGGATCCGCAGTAACTTAATACAGGTGAGTTAGTGGAAGCCCAGCATGACTGTGTTAAAGGTAAAGAGCCTATTATCAGACAGCTGGTAAGGAGGGAATATCTACACTCAGTTCTCCTCAGTCATTCTACTGCCTGATGCTGAAGGGAACAGAAGGAAGGAGGTGGTGTATGGAGCTTCTCTACTATGTAGGGAGCTGTGCTCCTTACTCCCCTTGCTGGTCTTGTTGCCTCTTCACAGCCTCACAAAGTTAAGGCTTCTCATTTACAAACGTGGAAATTGGCTTCCTGTTCAAGATGGTGGAGTAGAAGGACTTGAGTTCATCTCCTGCAAGAGCATCAAAATCGCAGCTAGCCGTTGAACAACCATCAACAGGACGACACTGGAACCCATCAAAAAAAGAGACCCCACGTCCAAAGATGAAGAAGCTGCAACAAGAAGGTAGGAGGGACACAATCATGATAAAATCAAATCCCATACCCACTGAGTGGGCGACCCACAAACTGGAGAACAATAATACAAAAGAAGTTCTCCCACTGTTGTGAAGCTTCTGAGTCTCACCTCAGGCCTCCTGGCCTGGGGAGCTGGCAAAGGGACTGTGAGTTCCCAGGGAATCTGGCTTTGAAGGCCAGCAGATTTGATGATAGGACTTCCACAGACTGAGGGAAACAGAGACTCCACTCTTGGAGGGCACAAACAGATGTGGAGACTGAGGCTTCAGGATTAAATACTTTATTAAATAAAGTCGCACAGCTAATAAGTGACAGAGCTAGGAGGCAGACTTAGCTGTTTTCAAAGTGGTCATTCCTAGTCAATCACGCGAGAAGCTATTTTTGCACGTCTTTTACCATATAGATTTATAAGACCAAAATGTGTTAACTCTTTTTATAACTTTGTACAGGATAATATGCACACTGAATGGGAAGACTTTTAGCTCTGTAGATTTAAGCTGAGTTAGACTTTGAGGTCCAGCTTGGGGAATTCCACCAGGGGTTCAATATAATGCCCAGAGATTGTATTGAATGCACAATCTAATGTCTTGATATTTTCATGTTCAATCTCAATTTAAAATAAATTGGAAAGAATAGATTTGACACGCTAGTTTAAAAGGCATAGCATCTTAAATATGAGTAGGAGGGACTTGAGCAGTGCTGAAGTGTTCCCAGTCAAGAATGGTCTCTCACTTACTGATTACATGACACATGAAAAATAGATTTATCATAACTTAGAATAGGCTTTTTCCTATAAAATATTTTTTTGAAGAGATTATAAATAGGAGAGAAAATTGATGTGAGAAACTTGACTTTAGAGTGGTGTCATAGTTTATTCAACAAATGCCTATTAAATATACTTTTCTAGGGCTGAAGATACAGTAGTGAATAAAGCAGAATCCTGGCTCTTCAGATGACTTTCTAGTGACAGAATGCAGACCATAAACATAAGTAGTGTATCAGAGGGTGAGCTGTGCTGTGGAGAATGGATAATGGGAGAAAGAGAAGTCTGGGGTGTAAGGGGAGGTTACTGTTTAAATAGAGAACTCACAGATCTCCATGTTAAATAGAACCTACAGTTTCTGCCTGGAAACATTCTTGTAAAAATATGGGGTAAATAAAGGTCCAAAGCTCCCTGTGCTGAGTAGAGAAGCAGGTATCCTATCCTGTAGATGAGAAACAGATGTGGATTAACAAGGTTGAGTTTACTCAGCTCCTGCTGATTAATTAGCAAAGCAGAATTCAAACTGTTTTTCTGACTCTGGAATCTGTGATCTTGCCATTTCACCTTTCAGTGAGACTTTCCTATTGATCACCCTTAGATAGACATTGTAGATGCTTGCAAACGAACTTAACATGAATACTTATTTTTCATTTTGAAAATTTTTTTCTATGTGGTGTGTTTCTGTTTGAAAGTATGGGAAAAAAAGGGCTTGTTGCTCAGTCATGTCTGACTCTTTGGGACTCCATGGACTGTAGCTCGCCAGGCTCTTCTGTCCATGGAAATTCTCTAGGCAGAATACCAGTGTGGATGGCCATTCCCTTCTCCAGGGGATCTTCCAGGGATTGAACCTGGGTCTCCCACTTTGCAGGCATATTATTTATAGTCGAAGCCACTATATCAACTGTTAACTGTACTTTTCATGTCTGATAAATGCATTTTAAAAAATTATAATCTCTAAGGATATGAATTGATTTATAGTAATGTATAGCTGATTTACAGTTTTTTAATAGCCTGTTAGGTTTTCATGTTTTTATTTTAAAAAAGTGTTACTATAGGAAACATTTATGGAATAATTGCATAAATTAGCCCTAAAGGAATAGCAGAAGGCCTTCAGGAGTCCTTGTAGAGTCCTGTTAAGATTAATAAAGGTGGTGATTTAAAATAAAGAATCAATTGCTTACAGCTAACAAATACTATTAGATTTGTTGTGAGGAATTTTTACATTTGGCATTTCTAGCTGACAATTAAATTGCTCTGAAAAACTGTGCTACCAAAGAAATGATAGAGGGGGAAATACTTTATTGTCTGTAATCAGAACTAACTATGGCATATGAAAGTACGTTCACTTATAAGCAAAAAAGTTTTGCCCCAATATAACAGGCAAATACAAAGAAAATTTCATCTAAAAAAGAAGTCAAACTATTAAGGAAACAGTAAAAATGTGTTTGTGGTTGCTGGTAATCATGGAATAAAATTAAAAGGCAAAACAAGTTATTTTTCTTTTCAAATAAGTTATAGGAAATGATTGAGAAGAAACAATGAAAATGATTAATTTTATACCTTGCAAGTGGGAAAACAAACGATAGAACCCTCATGAAAAGAAATGTGGTAATAGGAAAAAAAAAGAACCATGAAAATATTTGTCATATTTTAATGAGAAATTCAGCTAATTGAATTTATGCTACAAAATCAAACCAAAATGAGGGGAAAACCTTGTTGAGGAGGATGCTCATTGCAGTATTTTGATAATAGCAAAAATGTTTGGAAAAAAAGTAACACACAATAATATCATAGGTAAATTGGACCAATTGTTAGAAGACTATGCAATGAGAAGAAACAATCATGAACATAACAATATAGAAATGCCTTAAATAAGTGAAAAATAAGTACATGAAATGAAATGCAGAATATTAGCTGTATGCAATTATGTAGAAAGGACCTAAAAGAAACATATAATTTGTTACCTATTTGAAGATAGTGAAATTGCCTATTTCCCCACCTGTTTTTGAATATTCTGTGCTATGGTTAATAATGCTTTAATAATAAAATGTTAATTCATAGTATAGTAATAATATTTTTATTTGTTTTACAGTAATGTTGGCTATAAATATGGAACTTTCTTCCATACAAGATTTTCAAGAATAACATATTCTCATGCAGTCTGTGGCAAGCTGCGTTGTTTCTCTCTTAATTGGGCTGATACTAATTTTCACAGTAACAAACTTCTTTCTTCTGTGAAATTAAGCTTTCACTGGAGACCTTCCTCTCACTGTATATAAGCAGTAGTTAACAAAAAGCCATTATTCTGGAATGTCAAGTATTTCCAATATTAAGATGGTTTTATACTTGTATGATTTAACAATCAGCTTTGTTAAGCATTGCATCTTAAAGCACATTGGGACATCTTCATGTATACAGGATAAACTGAGAGGTTCAAATACAGAGCTTAATCCCTCAGATTTAAATATAGAACTACTGTTTCTTAGGGAGGTATCACTTAGGAAAATCATGCTTTATGTATCAAGGGAGATGTACTTTCAAATCCCAGGTTTTCATCCTTTGGAAGATGAATGAAGATCCTTTTGTTTTATCCTTGACCTCATAGATTTCCCAAAATCTAATGTGGAGAGAAATCCACTTCTGTGGATTGAGGAAAGAAAGATGCAAATATTTTCAGCTCAAACATTAATGGAAGATTCTGTATTCTTGAGACTTTCTCAACTCTGCACCCCTTCCTATGTTTGCTTCTTGATTCATGGTTCCATCTTTCAGGAATTTAGCTAAGAGAAACTCTTCAAAGATACTCCAGGCTTCCCTCTCCTTCATCCAGAGACTATCGACTTCTGTCAACTTTAAGATGACTCGAGTTGATTTGCTCTTTATTTCAATATCTGGACTATTCTATTAACTTTTTGATAGGCTTCTACCACAGTTATCTTCCTAAAACTATATTTCAGAAATGTTTTACTTTTACATGAAAAAATCTTTGATGCAGAAGGTCCAAATTTCTTTTAATTTGAAAATTAAAGGCTGATAACTGGCCACCCACCTTCACCTCTTCTAAATCTGCCTTAAGCACTTCACATCTAATGCAGACATGGCAAATTATTTTCATTCCCTTGATCCAAGAGGCCTTTGCATGATTCTGTGTCTTTGAATGTTTTTTTGATAGCACATAGCAAACACATGGCCATTATCTGCTTACATATATCCCCTCTACTAGATTGTTGGTCAGGACAGAGACCATGTCTTCACAGGATATCAAGCAGCTAACAGAGGTTACATTAACTGAATACATGAATGATCTAATGAATCCTATAGTGTAAAGTGCAGGTAAAGTTAATTTGATACTCCAAAGAGATGCTTCTGGTTTTCATAGGTGGGAGGCTTTTGGAAGGGAAAAACATGGAAAGAGGGGAGTATCCAGGCTAGAGCTAGAAGCAGAGCTCTAACAAAGATTCTAAAGCTGTCATTGTTATTCAGTCACTAAGTTGTGTCTGACTCTTTGTGACTCCATGAACTGTCCTCTATTACTGCCTAGAGTTTGCTCGAATTCATGTCCACTGAGTTTGTGATACTGTCTAACCATTTTATCCTCTGACACCCCCTCTCCTTTTGCCTTCAATGTTTTCCAGCATCAGGGTCTTTTCCAATGAGTCACACCAGGTGGCCTAAGCATTGCAGCTTTAGCATCAGTCCTTCCAATGAATATTCAGGGTCAATGTCCTTTAGGATTGACTGGAAGAGGAAACCAAACTGGGAATGTAGCAGGGGATGCACTTGAGGTCATAGATTGAGTCAAGAATGAAAATGAATATAATTAGCAGCGCATAGATCCTACATCATTGGACTGGCCCAAAAGTTGGTTCAGGTTTTTCCCTAACATTTTATGGAAAAACTTGATGAAGGTTTTGGCTGACCCAGTATCCTCCTATAGTCTCCCACAGATACTCTTTTCTAGCAAATGGGACCGTGCTATTGTTTTCTGCTAAGAACTTGAGGCAAAGAGAACCTCTGTAGGTAGAGAAGAACCCTGTATTTTGGCAGGCAGCTGAGTTAAGGGCAGAGTTCACTTCCACTCCTGCATATTAAGGAACTTAACCAACACATGCATGCCCTACTGGCTAGAAGGACCAAAGACATTCCAGTTAGAAAAAATGTTGATAAGATATGCAAAGATCAGGTCTGAATATGGAAAGTAATTGTTTCTTAGAAGAGAAATCTATACCTAACAGATTATACCCAGGTGCCTAATCTGTACCTGGACCTAATTTGTAATTTAGAAGATGACAGTTTAGACTTAAAGTTGATGTTATAATGCACTGAGACTCTTGAGTATCATGAGAAGAGATAAATGTGCATGTGGAAGAGATGTGAAGTAAAAAATTTAATTGAAGGATGATTGCTTTACACTACTGATTGGAATTCTGCCATACACCAATATGAATGAGCCGTAGGTATATGTATGTCCTGTCCCTCTTGAACCCCACTCCCACGTCCTACCCTTTCCCACCCCTCTAGGCTGTTACTGAGCCTCAGTTCAAGTTTCCTAGAAGCAGAGCTCTAACAAAGATTCTAAAGCTGTCATTGTTATTCAGTCACTAAGTTGTGTCTGACTCTTTGTGACTCCATGAACTGTCCTCTATTACTGCCTAGAGTTTGCTCGAATTCATGTCCACTGAGTTTGTGATACTGTCTAACCATTTTATCCTCTGACACCCCCTCTCCTTTTGCCTTCAATGTTTTCCAGCATCAGGGTCTTTTCCAATGAGTCACACCAGGTGGCCTAAGCATTGCAGCTTTAGCATCAGTCCTTCCAATGAATATTCAGGGTCAATGTCCTTTAGGATTGACTGGAAGAGGAAACCAAACTGGGAATGTAGCAGGGGATGCACTTGAGGTCATAGATTGAGTCAAGAATGAAAATGAATATAATTAGCAGCGCATAGATCCTACATCATTGGACTGGCCCAAAAGTTGGTTCAGGTTTTTCCCTAACATTTTATGGAAAAACTTGATGAAGGTTTTGGCTGACCCAGTATCCTCCTATAGTCTCCCACAGATACTCTTTTCTAGCAAATGGGACCGTGCTATTGTTTTCTGCTAAGAACTTGAGGCAAAGAGAACCTCTGTAGGTAGAGAAGAACCCTGTATTTTGGCAGGCAGCTGAGTTAAGGGCAGAGTTCACTTCCACTCCTGCATATTAAGGAACTTAACCAACACATGCATGCCCTACTGGCTAGAAGGACCAAAGACATTCCAGTTAGAAAAAATGTTGATAAGATATGCAAAGATCAGGTCTGAATATGGAAAGTAATTGTTTCTTAGAAGAGAAATCTATACCTAACAGATTATACCCAGGTGCCTAATCTGTACCTGGACCTAATTTGTAATTTAGAAGATGACAGTTTAGACTTAAAGTTGATGTTATAATGCACTGAGACTCTTGAGTATCATGAGAAGAGATAAATGTGCATGTGGAAGAGATGTGAAGTAAAAAAAATTTAATTGAAGGATGATTGCTTTACACTACTGATTGGAATTCTGCCATACACCAATATGAATGAGCCGTAGGTATATGTATGTCCTGTCCCTCTTGAACCCCACTCCCACGTCCTACCCTTTCCCACCCCTCTAGGCTGTTACTGAGCCTCAGTTCAAGTTTCCTGGGTCATTCAGCAGACATATGGTACTGTGTGTGCTCCCATGCTATTCTCCACTCATCTCACCCTCTCCTTCCTTCCCACTGCCTTCATCCATAGGTCTGCTCACTGTCTGCGTCTCCATCACTGCCCTGCCAATAGGTTCATTAGTACTGTCTTTCTAGATTCCATAAAGAAACAGTAATATATGATATTTATTTTTCTAACTTATTTTACTCTGTATAATAGTCTCTAGATTCATCCACCTCATTAGAACTAACTCACATGTGTTCCTTTTTATGGCTGAGTAGTATTCCACTGTATATATGTACCACAGCATCTTTATCCATTCATCCTTCAGTAAGCATCTAGGTTGCTTCCACGTCCTAGCTATTGTAAATAGTGCTGCAATGATCATTGGGGTACGTGTGTCTTTTTCAGTTTTGGTTTCCTCAGGGTTTGTGGTTAGAAGTGGTATTGCTGGGTCATATAATGGTTTTATTCCTAGTTTTTTAAGGAAATAGATGCAAATTATTGATGCCAAAAGGTGGACTGTGGCAAAAAAGACTCTAAGGTAGCCCCTCTGACCTCTGTTTCCTGGTGTAACTGGCTCCTTTTAAGAGACCTGTGACTTGCTAGATTCTAACCAGTAGAATATAGCAGATGGGATGGGATGCCAGTCTAATATTTGTACTATTTTATATTAGAATATGGCTGGCTAGTTGACTCTTTCTCTCTCTCTCTATCTCTCCCCCTCCCTCCCTCCACTTGTGGTTTGAAAACTAGTCAGCCTCCATAAATCCTATAACTGCAAGGAAGTGACTACTTCCAACAACATGAGTGGGGAAATGGATCCTTCACCAGGTGAGGACCCAGCCCTGGCCATGATTTTTGTATTGTAGTAAATTTTTACTTAGCAGTAGATAACCAGATATAGGGAAATGTCCCTAGTAATCTCCACTTTCATCTCCAGTCTATAAAAATTTTTTAAATATTAAGTTTTAGGCAGGAAACAATTATATTTCATCTTATTAAGATCTGTCAAATCTTTCTAAAGCAATTTAATAGGCTTCTATTCAAAGAAGTAAAGAATTACTAAAGCCAGTTTTCTTCTCAGATTCATCTTCTATTTTCTACACTAGCTCTTTTGTATCTGTGTGTCTTCACCTCCAATTCAAACTATGTCAAAGCCAACCCTCCTGCTCTTATTTGAGGTGGTGGGTCCTTTACTTCCATCAACAGCATTTAGAGCACTCGACGGGCTCATTTTTATTTTAAAATACCTTTTTCTCATTTTATAAATCTGTAAGGATTTCACTATGTCCTGTCACATTTTTTCAGTAATTTAAAATGATCTATGAATATGTCATATAAATATTTTCATATAAATGAGTATTTATAAGAATATTACAAACATTTATTATCCAGTTTATCCTTGGCAATAAAATGTAAGGAGAGACTATGGAAAAATATACTTACTTTCCATCTTTTCTACATTGACTTAAGACTGGTAAGAGAAGCAATAAAAGATGCTAATAAAGCTGTTTCTTTGGACATTCTTAACCTGGTAAATTTTAATATCAATAAATGACTAATAATATTGTACTACTCCTAAATTCGTTCCTTCATCATCTTTGCTTGCTGTTTTTTAGATATTATAATTACCTCTGTTTCCTGGTGTAACTGGCTCCTTTTAAGAGACCTGTGACTTGCTAGATTCTAACCAGTAGAATATAGCAGATGGGATGGGATGCCAGTCTAATATTTGTACTATTTTATATTAGAATATGGCTGGCTAGTTGACTCTTTCTCTCTCTCTCTATCTCTCCCCCTCCCTCCCTCCACTTGTGGTTTGAAAACTAGTCAGCCTCCATAAATCCTATAACTGCAAGGAAGTGACTACTTCCAACAACATGAGTGGGGAAATGGATCCTTCACCAGGTGAGGACCCAGCCCTGGCCATGATTTTTGTATTGTAGTAAATTTTTACTTAGCAGTAGATAACCAGATATAGGGAAATGTCCTAGTAATCTCCACTTTCATCTCCAGTCTATAAAAATTTTTTAAATATTAAGTTTTAGGCAGGAAACAATTATATTTCATCTTATTAAGATCTGTCAAATCTTTCTAAAGCAATTTAATAGGCTTCTATTCAAAGAAGTAAAGAATTACTAAAGCCAGTTTTCTTCTCAGATTCATCTTCTATTTTCTACACTAGCTCTTTTGTATCTGTGTGTCTTCACCTCCAATTCAAACTATGTCAAAGCCAACCCTCCTGCTCTTATTTGAGGTGGTGGGTCCTTTACTTCCATCAACAGCATTTAGAGCACTCGACGGGCTCATTTTTATTTTAAAATACCTTTTTCTCATTTTATAAATCTGTAAGGATTTCACTATGTCCTGTCACATTTTTTCAGTAATTTAAAATGATCTATGAATATGTCATATAAATATTTTCATATAAATGAGTATTTATAAGAATATTACAAACATTTATTATCCAGTTTATCCTTGGCAATAAAATGTAAGGAGAGACTATGGAAAAATATACTTACTTTCCATCTTTTCTACATTGACTTAAGACTGGTAAGAGAAGCAATAAAAGATGCTAATAAAGCTGTTTCTTTGGACATTCTTAACCTGGTAAATTTTAATATCAATAAATGACTAATAATATTGTACTACTCCTAAATTCGTTCCTTCATCATCTTTGCTTGCTGTTTTTTAGATATTATAATTACCTCTATTTTTATGTATATAGTCTATACCACTGTATATCTCCTTGATTAGTTTTTTGATTTTTTAAAAAATTTTTATTTTACTTTTTACTTTTACAGAGTTTTGTTGTTTACAGATATGTATGATCCCAGATTCTTGACTAGTTTTTAAGTCATTAAAAATTGTATACCTTGGGATAGAAGAATATCTATCCCTTAAGAATATAGAAACCCTTAAGTTAAAAACTGCTATAATCAATAATGCTAGATGATAGCTTATTTACTACTGTATACTGTCTTCATAAAATGTGCCTTTACAAACTTAACTTTCTGTGAAAGAGACTGATGAAGTGTTGCATTAACACTATTGACAGTTTATTACCAAATAGTGTATGCAGTTTTCTGAAAAGGCGAGCAGAGCTAATGAATGTAGTGGATGAAAATGCATGGAGAAGATGGTTGTAAATCTATAAACTGAGAAGCCTGAAAGATTCCTGTTGCATTTGTCTCACTTTGCAGATGAGGAAACTAGATCCAGAGACCTGACTGGTTAGTTACATGGAGTCCTGGGCCACCAGGTTGTGGATGACGGCAACTCTGAGGGGCACGGTTCTTGCACTCAAGTTTACCCCATGAATGATGTTCCCGAGTTTCCCATGCACAACTGGCTTGCTGCACAGTGAGTACAACATTGTTAGTTAATGGAACTTGTGGGACAAAAGTCCAGATCTCTGAATGCCTGGGCCGGGGCTCTTTTAAACTATGGTACTTTAACCCACCTTCTGTCTGTTTTTACTTCTTTTGATCCTGTGGTTTCTTTTTCTTTTTTTTTTTTTAGCCTAAAGATTAACCCCATTTTTTTTTAAAAATGAGTTTTCTGTTTTTCTAGAATGTGTACTGTGTTAGAGTTCTTGTGTGGAATTTATGCAAAGAAACTAAAAGAACCGTTTATGATTTAAACTATGTTCTCAAGCTAAATCCTTCTCACATTTGTACGTTCATATTAAGAGGGCCTATCACTAAGTCTGTTGGAGACAAAAATGATTGGTTTTATGAGTGTAAAAATCATGAAAAGATAAACATATTTTTCAAAAACCTTTTGACATTACAAATTTGAAATGAATACGTGCTCCTTCTATTGTCTGAACTTCTAATGAGAAATGTGATGTGATGTGAAAAGCACTGTACTGTACTTAGAAATATGGGGGGAACAATTTAGATATTCTATCATGATAGTGCTGCCCAAGCCACATGATAAAACAAAATAAAGTGTTGTATACAAGAGTGATGTCAAAGTATATCACATCAACTCTCAAAGTGGAATACCCTAATATACCCTTTTTATATATTTATTTTTGGTGGAAGAAGATAGGTAAATTTTACACTTTTTAGTATCTTGGAAAGAAATGTATGAAGGAGATGTTTATTTTTATACCTGTTACTTCATGTCACATTTATGGCAACTACCCATTAAGTAAAGAAGAGTTGCAAATAGTCCTTTTACTTTTGCCCCAAGCCCACTTTTCAGAATCTGAAGCTACCTTTTAGTGTTATGGTAAAGGCACTGTCATGATGAACTTGAACAATAGTCTTGTGAATACTTTTGAGTTCAATTGCAAAAAAGATTATAAAGTTTAGTCCCTTTGTTTCAGTAGATTTCGCATATCTATCTTTTTCAGTTTGGTTTACTTCACTTAACATAAAGTCTTCAGGTTTCATTCGTGTTGTTGTAAGTGGCAGAATTTCCTTCTTTTATGGCTGAATAACATGCCCTTATATAATGTGTGTGTGTACTGTTTCATTGATCCGTTCATCCATCAGCCAACACTTAGGTTGTTTCCATGTCTTAGCTTGTTTCCATGTCTTAGCTATTGCAAATAATGGTGCAGTGAGCACTGGGCGCAGTTGCCTTTTGAGTTAGTGATGTTTGCTTCAGATATATACCGAGATGAGACAGCAGTTCTGTTGTTAATTTGATGAGGAACCTCCATATTGTTCTCCATAATGGCTGCACCAATCTACATTCCCACCAACAGGGCACAAGTTTTTCCATTTCTCCACATCCTCACCAACATTTGTCACTTCATATCTTTTTATTTTATTTTTCGATTTAGCCTGGCTAAATTTATTTTTTATTTTTATTTTTTACACCAAAGCATTTTTATTGGGGTATAGCTAATTAATAATTCTGTGGTAGTTTCAGGTGAATGGTGAAGGGGCTGGGCCGTACATATACTTGTATCCCTTCTCCCTCCAACCCTCCTCCCATCCAGGCTGGTACCAACATTAAACAGAGTTCCATGTGCAGTGTGTATTTGGCTTTCCCAAAGTCCCTAACCATCCCCTCCCCTCTGCAACCATGAGTTCATTTACAAGTTTGTCAGTCTCTCTTTGTCTTGTAAATAAGTTCATTTGTATCATTTCTTTTTTAGGATCTACGTAAAAGGGATGTCATATGGTAATTCTTCTTCTCTATCTGACTTATCTTTTTGATAATAGCCATTCTGACATGTGTGAGGTGATAGCTCATTGTGGCTTTGGTTCACATTTTCCTGATGATTCATGATGATGAGTACTCTTTCACAGACCTGCTATTTAAATATTGTCTTTGGAAAAATGTCTATTCAGATCATTTGCCCATTTTTCAAACTGAATTTTTTTTATTTTTGTTTTTGTTGCTTTTCGGCTTTGGGGTTGCATGAGTTCTTTATATATTTTGGATAGTTAAGTCCTTATCAGGTATGTAGTGTGCAAATATTTTACCCTACTCTGAGATTACCTTATCTTATTGTTTCTTTTGCTGTCCAGAAGTTTTTTAGTGTCATGTGGTCCCATTATTTATTTTCACTTTGTCACTTGTGTTTTAGGTGTCATATTTATAAAATCATTGCCAAGACCAATGCCAAAGGGCTTGTTTCCCATGTTTTCTTCCAGGAGGTTTATGAAAGTCTCAGTAAAGTCTTTATTGTGTAGGGCTGTCCATTATTGAAAGATGTTCAGCAGCACCCCTGGCCTTTCCTTGATATGATGGCTAGTATACCGAGATGAGACAGCAGTTCTGTTGTTAATTTGATGAGGAACCTCCATATTGTTCTCCATAATGGCTGCACCAATCTACATTCCCACCAACAGGGCACAAGTTTTTCCATTTCTCCACATCCTCACCAACATTTGTCACTTCATATCTTTTTATTTTATTTTTCTATTTAGCCTGGCTAAATTTATTTTTTATTTTTATTTTTTACACCAAAGCATTTTTATTGGGGTATAGCTAATTAATAATTCTGTGGTAGTTTCAGGTGAATGGTGAAGGGGCTGGGCCGTACATATACTTGTATCCCTTCTCCCTCCAACCCTCCTCCCATCCAGGCTGGTACCAACATTAAACAGAGTTCCATGTGCAGTGTGTATTTGGCTTTCCCAAAGTCCCTAACCATCCCCTCCCCTCTGCAACCATGAGTTCATTTACAAGTTTGTCAGTCTCTCTTTGTCTTGTAAATAAGTTCATTTGTATCATTTCTTTTTTAGGATCTACGTAAAAGGGATGTCATATGGTAATTCTTCTTCTCTATCTGACTTATCTTTTTGATAATAGCCATTCTGACATGTGTGAGGTGATAGCTCATTGTGGCTTTGGTTCACATTTTCCTGATGATTCATGATGATGAGTACTCTTTCACAGACCTGCTATTTAAATATTGTTTTTGGGAAAAAATGTCTATTCAGATCATTTGCCCATTTTTCAAACTGAATTTTTTTTATTTTTGTTTTTGTTGCTTTTCGGCTTTGGGGTTGCATGAGTTCTTTATATATTTTGGATAGTTAAGTCCTTATCAGGTATGTAGTGTGCAAATATTTTACCCTACTCTGAGATTACCTTATCTTATTGTTTCTTTTGCTGTCCAGAAGTTTTTTAGTGTCATGTGGTCCCATTATTTATTTTCACTTTGTCACTTGTGTTTTAGGTGTCATATTTATAAAATCATTGCCAAGACCAATGCCAAAGGGCTTGTTTCCCATGTTTTCTTCCAGGAGGTTTATGAAAGTCTCAGTAAAGTCTTTATTGTGTAGGGCTGTCCATTATTGAAAGATGTTCAGCAGCACCCCTGGCCTTTACCTAGGAGATGCCAGGTCACTCTCTGTCTCAGTTGTCTTAACCAAAATTGTCACTAAACATTGCTGAGTGTTTCTGGCAAAGCAAAACATCTCTAGATGAGAGCTACTACTTTATTAATGATGTTTATTAATCACTCTGTTTGGATTCTTGTAAGGTTTTTGGAAAAGACATGAGTGAAAACAATCTTAGCTGCTGGTGTTTGGGAGTGTATACATAGTTAAGGTTTTCCAACTTTGCCAACCCCCAGATTTCTGGATACTGTATCCTTTTACCTCTTGCAAGCTGGTCAGTTCTTGCCTTAGGTTATCTCTTTCTTTTAATAATGTTCCAAAAAATGGCAAGGAACTGCAGGTGCATGGTGGCATTCTGGCTTTTTGTTTAGCTGCTTTTCCTAGGGTGTTAGTCATATGATTTGCCTTCCAAACTATCACAGGAGATGTGTGTGTGTGTGTGTGTGTGTGTGTGTGCTTAGTCACTCAGTCATATCTGACTTTTTGTGATCCCATGGACTGTAGCCCACCAGGCTCTTCTGTCCCTGTGTTTCTCCAGGCAAGAAGTCTGGAGTGGGTTGCCATTTCCTACTCCAGGGGATTATCCTGACCCAGGGATTGAACCTGTGTCTTGCATTAGCAGAGGTATCCTTTCCACTGAACCACTTGGGAAGCCATAGCTCAGGAGATACTGTTACCAAAAGTTTTGCTGTAGCAGAACAAGAGTCACAAGATTTTTTTTTTTTTTAAACTTTTTGGGGGAGGGTGCATGGAGAGGCCGGTTGGGGAGGGAGGGGAGTGGGCGGGCCACTTCTATTGGTCTTTCATTTATCCATTTTCATCCATCTTTGTTCTTTGGCCTGTGTGGGCCTCCCATCGTGGTGGCCTCTGTTGTCACAGAGCACTGGCTCTGGGCGCATGCGCTCCAGAGCTCCAGCTCGGTAATTGGACACATTGGTCCAGCCGCTCCATGGCACGTGGGATCTTCCCAGGCCAGGGATCGAACCGGCACCCCTGGCACTGCAAGGAGGTGTCCTTACCCACTGGACTACCAGGGAAGCCCAGGAGTCACAAAGTTTTTAACGTGCAGTATCTGTGTTCTTTATTCCTGTTATCACATTGCTAAGCCAGTACCACACTTAGGCTTTTATAATGGCAGCACTCCTACATTTCTGATATTGGTCTCTGTTATAGGGGAAAATAAGTCATTTGAGGATTAAAGGAAATCCTTCTGGTCCCCTCTATCATGGTCATTATTGGAGAATGGAGAAGAGAAGGGAGCTTAGGGTAGGTTCTGAGAGTTGCCAACATTTCAGATGTGACTATTAGAGGAGGAACAAGCAAAGGAAACTGACAGCGGGCAGACCGAGGGCAGGGAAAAACAGGGAGTGGGAGTCTTGAGATGCCCAATGAGAGGTGAATCTTTTTTCTACTCCTGATTTCCAGTTTTCTTGTGAGTAATTATTTCCAGTATATCTTTCCAGGAGGTGTAAACAGGCAGTTTTTTCCTAGAGGATTCCTAATCTTTACAGATATTCAAATCCAAATAGAAGATACTGTAATATTATTCTGCGACTTGCTTTCTTAAAAGTATATCTTTCCACATTAATACATACTCATTGACCTCTTTTTTTATATGACTTCATAGTACTTGAAACTCTTCAAAGTCTAAGCAGCCTTTCAATTATTGGATGAGTCTTTTAAAAAATGCTGTACTTATACACATAAATACACACACAATAATATATTGAACAAGATGCTACCAGAATATTACCTTCCTATTGAATTATTGAGCACTTGGAGCATCAGCTCTGATCTTGACTTAAAGCTTTAATAATCGCCCAAACTGAGGATTATAGAAAACCAGAAGCAATGTTTTTCTGAATCTCCAGGAGAGAAAATGTGGAAAAATAAGGAATAATGTTCTCTTGTGCAAGTTTCACATGCACAAAAATAATAGGATTGAGTGAATACCCTCTGACAATGCAGTGGAATGGAGTTACTTATGCCATCCAATCATAAACCCTGGCTGCTCGGATCTTTGCTCCTATTAAGTAAATAAAGCAGCTTATTTTGGTTTTATTGAGTTATAAGTAGGAGTCAACCTGCTCTTTTCTGAAAAAGTTAATAACCATGGTTCTGAAAATTTATTCTTTGTGTCTTTTTGAACAATGATTTTTTTTTTTACTGCAGTGAAGCAAAGATGCATAAAAAATGAATCATGGATGCTTACTTTACCATAAAACTATTCAGATTCATTTATTAGATTGCTCATAATTGGAAAACAGCTTTTTTTGCACCACAGAAATAGACCTTTATGTAATAATAAGTATACAGTTAGTCACTATAAACAAACAGATGACTTAAAACAGTAATGACTGTTGAGATTAAAAGTTTCTCACAGTTTTGTTCACTCAGTGGTCATTGCATTTGAGCATCATTAATGAAGCATTAGCAATTCACATTAATACAGCTGAGATGTCATGTTTTTCCTAAGTAGGTTTGTAAAATATGCCTGACTAATAAGCATTTCTTGGATGTTAGAGACTTCAGTAGTCCTAAAATGGCTGATTTCTATGACAAGTAAGTGCAGTAACAGATGAGAAGAATTTTAGTTACTTTAAAAAATTCATTGTTAAAATTAAATCAGTATATTTATTTATTTATTTTTTGATCTGTTGGTATAAACATGCATCAACAACAAATCCCAAGAGCCCGAGGAAGGAAGGGACTCTGTTCTGAGTAGCTATATCAGGTCTGCTATGTTCTTTTATCCTGAAATTATGTTCGACACCCACACGAAAATGCCTCCCACCCCCACCCCATGACTTGAGGTCTCTGTGAGTCTTCCCCAGAAGGTTCTCATTTGGATCTGATTCAAAGGTCTCCAAATGGCTTTAAACTTTGCCTTCCTCTTGTTTTTCTCCCCTTCATCTGGTCAACTTGTGTGTTTTAACAAGAATATTATGCTTAAAATGGGGGCTTCCCTGGTGGTCCAGTGGGTAAGGACACTGCCTTGCAGTGCAAGGGGCGCCGGTTCAAGCCCTGGCCTGGGAAGATCCCACGTGCCGCAGAGCAGCTGGACTGATGTGTCCAATTACCGAGCCGGAGCTCTGGAGTGCATGCGCCCAGAGCCGGTGCTCTGCGACAACAGAGGCCACTGCAATGGGAGGCCCACATGGGCCAAAGAAAAAAGACGGATGAAAATAGAGAAATGAAAGACCAATAGAAGTGGCCCACCCGTTGCCCTCCCTCCCCACCCCACCCACCAAAAGATAAATAAATAAAATAAATGTTTAAAAAAAAGAAGAAAAAAAGAATATTATCCTTAAAATGTTTCTTCCTATACCCTCTTTGCTTTTCTTCTCCTGGTAGAAGTACTTAAAGAGCAAGACTTGTGTGATTCTTTCAACCAGGTCAAGTCTCTGTCCCTGATTGTATGAATTATTCTTCTTGGACAAACTCTGTTTTTGTCACAGACTGCCACGTGCCCAGTCCTATCCCTTAAAGTAGAGTTAATATTTTGTTTTTCTTTTTTTTTTCCCTTCACAATTTTGTTTTCCTTCTTCAGCCCACCTTACTGTTCTCCCAAGAGGCAACTTGATTTCTGGCATTTTTTCCCCTCTTATTTCCAAGTTGATCAGGTTTTAGATAATACTTCTCCCAGTGTAAGATTTAAGCTTTAGATTCTTTCCTACCGGAGGTACTGATTTTTGTTTACTATTTTTGCTTTTGTTTTCATTGGGTTTGGGGGATAGGCTTCTTCAGTTCTGTACCAAACTACCAATTACCAGAATACAAGCTCCCCAAGAGCAAGGATCTTGTTTTATACTCCACTCTCTTCCCAATATCAGACTCATTTTGAAAAATGAATGGGTCTTACATGGTAGTTTTAGGGGTATATTGAATATGACAGGATATGTCAGGATGTGTTTAAGTCTCTGGAAACTATATTCAGTGAGTGGTGTGGCCCTTCTAGACTAAAAACATCAGGGTAGGGATGTGTCCATTGCCACGTGCAGCCCCTCATCTAGGTGAACCATCCTCTTTCCAATCCATGGTCTCTCCTGCCCACCCAGTTTCTCACTAAAGAGTGCTTCTGGACACCCTCCAAACTTAGCCAAGAGCCATTGGGGCATCTGTGTGGACAAATGGAAGTGTCGCTGACTGTCTGAGGCAACATTGCCAAGCTGGGAACCAGGGAGATGGCTGAGACTGACCCCAAGACGGTGCAGATCTCACCTCAGTGGTGCAGACACTCCTGCAACAAATGCAAGACCAATTTCAGACCATGTCCAACCAGATCACTGGAAGAACTGACAACATGAGCAGTCACGTTGACGACCTGGGGAAGAACATAGCAGACCTCATGACTCAGGCCCAGGTGGAGGAGCTGGAGGGTGAGAACAAGATCCCTGCTGCGTAGAGGAGCTCAAGTTTGCTCGTCTGCACTGGAACCTGGAACACTCTACACGCCAAGGAGACAGATGGCATCTCCCAGCTAACAGCTCTGTGTCAACAGATTCTATATTATAAAGGCTGCATTCTTCTTGCCACATACTGTAGGGTTAGTGTATGGAGTGACTTCCTGCCCCTGCCCCCCATGTTTCCTGAACATGGGACTTCACATCTTAGACCTTGGTCCATTGTGCTATTAAACACTAAAATTTTGTCAGTTCCTGCATGCAAATGTCCCATTTTTAGTGTATTTTTGTGAAGTTTTTTTTTTTCTTTCATTGCCTTTGTAGTAGTTGCTGTTTGATAAAAGTTGCTGTGTAGTTTTTTATTAGACATAGAGTAGATTCTTGGTTATAATTCAGTTTTGTGAAGACATTTATAGTTGAGGTTCTTTGATTCTCAGAGTTACCATTGAGTGAACACCAATTAGTGTGTTGGTGATGCTTTCCAAGTGGTTAAAAAACATTTAAAATTGTGTATTTAGAATCCCTGGCACTACTCTGTTACCAAAACTCAGAAGTGAACTACAATTTTATGTCTGAGTCCCTGAGGTCAGATGCCACAATAACTTAAGAGTAACCACTACCGCTTCAGTGTTAGAACTTTCACAGAAAGTGAGAGAGTCGCTCTGTGTGATGAGGCTTTCAGTAGTTAGAATCTTGCGTCAGATTTGAATACTTCAGTAGGACCCTACACTGCCCTTTCACAGTAGTTGCCAGAGGAAATCTGGCAGGATCGGACCACTCAGTTACTCCCATTTTTGACCTCCTGGCCGGGAGAAGAAACAGAGAAGGAAAACAGACCACCTTAAACCCATAAGATGTTTGGTTAGAAGATGCTAAATAACTTGTAGTAGGCTTGAGTTTTTAAGAAACACTGCTTCTTGGAATTGTTTCTTAATCTGATTTCAAGCAGAGTAGTGGCTTTATTGCTGATGATGCCACTCACCTGTGCCAGGTCAGAAGTGCTGAACCTGGCTTCAGTGGCGATGGACAGGAGACCCATGTCACTGTCGCAGCAGGTGATTTTGTGTAGAGAAAACGGAGGAGGTTGAGGAACAAAACAGTTCTGCGGAGAGGGAAACCTGTCGTCAACACAGTATGGTTTTTTGAAGTTTCCTATGTCACCAGTCTTAAATGTTTGTGCTTCTAATATATAATAATATTAAGGAATAATATGTCCTGTGTATAAAATATACTAAGGAATAATGTGTCCTGTTTATAAAATATATGGGGAGCACAAAGGATTCAGTTTCTTCTGGGATAAGATCTTAGACCTTGGTCCATTGTGCTATTAAACACTAAAATTTTGTCAGTTCCTGCATGCAAATGTCCCATTTTTAGTGTATTTTTGTGAAGTTTTTTTTTTTCTTTCATTGCCTTTGTAGTAGTTGCTGTTTGATAAAAGTTGCTGTGTAGTTTTTTATTAGACATAGAGTAGATTCTTGGTTATAATTCAGTTTTGTGAAGACATTTATAGTTGAGGTTCTTTGATTCTCAGAGTTACCATTGAGTGAACACCAATTAGTGTGTTGGTGATGCTTTCCAAGTGGTTAAAAAACATTTAAAATTGTGTATTTAGAATCCCTGGCACTACTCTGTTACCAAAACTCAGAAGTGAACTACAATTTTATGTCTGAGTCCCTGAGGTCAGATGCCACAATAACTTAAGAGTAACCACTACCGCTTCAGTGTTAGAACTTTCACAGAAAGTGAGAGAGTCGCTCTGTGTGATGAGGCTTTCAGTAGTTAGAATCTTGCGTCAGATTTGAATACTTCAGTAGGACCCTACACTGCCCTTTCACAGTAGTTGCCAGAGGAAATCTGGCAGGATCGGACCACTCAGTTACTCCCATTTTTGACCTCCTGGCCGGGAGAAGAAACAGAGAAGGAAAACAGACCACCTTAAACCCATAAGATGTTTGGTTAGAAGATGCTAAATAACTTGTAGTAGGCTTGAGTTTTTAAGAAACACTGCTTCTTGGAATTGTTTCTTAATCTGATTTCAAGCAGAGTAGTGGCTTTATTGCTGATGATGCCACTCACCTGTGCCAGGTCAGAAGTGCTGAACCTGGCTTCAGTGGCGATGGACAGGAGACCCATGTCACTGTCGCAGCAGGTGATTTTGTGTAGAAAAAACGGAGGAGGTTGAGGAACAAAACGGTTCTGCGGAGAGGGAAACCTGTCGTCAACACAGTATGGTTTTTTGAAGTTTCCTATGTCACCAGTCTTAAATGTTTGTGCTTCTAATATATAATAATATTAAGGAATAATATGTCCTGTGTATAAAATATACTAAGGAATAATGTGTCCTGTTTATAAAATATATGGGGAGCACAAAGGATTCAGTTTCTTCTGGGATAAGATGAATTCCCGGCTGTCAGCACTGAGCTGCAGGAACTCCCTCACTGAGCTGGTGGGTCATGCTTTGGGGTTTGGTCCTGAAAGCCCAGAGCACACTGGGCTCTGGGACTGGGCAGAACCACATTCAGGTGCTTCCAAGCCTAGGGATGGCAAATGCGCAGTTGGGCATGAGGAGCTGGCTTCCTTAAGTAACAGGAAGTTCTCAGAGAAAACTCCTCTGACCCTGCTGTGAATAAACGTGCCTGAAATCCTAAAACAACAACAACAACAACAACAAAAACAACTTAGCCAAGTGCTGAGAACTACAAGGGATACATCTCATTTTAGGTACTTCAGTTCAGTGCTTCATTCGTGTCCAACTTCGTTGTGACCCCACAGACTGCAGCACACCGGGCTTCCCTGTCCTTCACCATCTCCTGGAGTTTGCCCAAACTCATGTCCATTGACTCAGTGATGCAATCCAACCATCTCATCCTTTGTTGTCCCCATCTTCTTCTGTCTTCTTTTCCCCAGCACCAAGGTCTTTTCCAATGAGTTGTCTCTTTGCATCAGGTGGCCAAAGTATTGGAGCTGCGGCTTCAGCATCATTCCTTCCAGTGAATCTTCAAGGTTGATTTCCTTTAGGATTGACTGAGGTACTTGGCCTGACTCATATGTATGCTAAATCCTAAATACTTATATATAGTTGCTCTCCAGAAGATGTAAAAAAGGTTTTTCCTCAATTCTGTAATTTTTTCCCTCAGTATAAACAGTTATGTGTGTGTTGACTAAAGAGACGTCCTCTGCCTGCCTGCTGTGTGTCTGGTCTTGAGTACAATCGTGACTAAATTAACCTTTGCCCTCAGAGGGTTTCTTTTTTCTTCTTCTTTTTTTTTTAACCTTTATTTTGCTTTTAGCTTTTACAGAGTTTTGTTGTTTACAGATATGTATGTTCCCAGATTAGTCATATGTATACCCCCCCTTCCCACCCCTCCCAAGCATTACAGAGCACCCCTGAAGGATCCCCTTTTCTCACAGAGCAATGACTATAGCTATTTTCTTCACTTGCTCCGGTAAGAGCAAACAAGTAAATACAGATTATTGTCTGTAACCTGCTCTGATGGATTGGGTGAAAAAATTTCAAATATATCCTGCAGGATGCAGGGATTATTGACAACAGAGATGAAAGTTCAGAAAAGTCTTTGTTTTATTCCCTTATAGATTGGAGGAACAGATCAGTGATTTTTTTTTTTTTTTTTTGTACACAAAATGCTTTCAGAATTTTGCATGAAATTCAAATGAAAGCTTTGCAGAAAATTTCTGGGCTTCAATGAGAAAAAAACAAATAATGGGCAAACTGAGTATCTATCTTTGTGTGTTAGGAATCTTTTAATACCTCTTTCGTATGCACTTAAAACCAAAGATTTGTACCAGCTATTCAATTCATTGAATTTAGCAACTGTGTCTTCTTCTTAGCTGCTAGTTTATTTTCGCCTTATTCTTTGAAAATGAATGCTGTATGCAAATTTCTCGGTATCTTTGGAAAGGCGTAGGCATAAATGGCACAGTCTGGAATTGCTAAGATGTGTTTACCTAACGGCATTTGAAATATCTTCTGTCTTCTTTTCCCCAGCACCAAGGTCTTTTCCAATGAGTTGTCTCTTTGCATCAGGTGGCCAAAGTATTGGAGCTGCGGCTTCAGCATCATTCCTTCCAGTGAATCTTCAAGGTTGATTTCCTTTAGGATTGACTGAGGTACTTGGCCTGACTCATATGTATGCTAAATCCTAAATACTTATATATAGTTGCTCTCCAGAAGATGTAAAAAAGGTTTTTCCTCAATTCTGTAATTTTTTCCCTCAGTATAAACAGTTATGTGTGTGTTGACTAAAGAGACGTCCTCTGCCTGCCTGCTGTGTGTCTGGTCTTGAGTACAATCGTGACTAAATTAACCTTTGCCCTCAGAGGGTTTCTTTTTTCTTCTTCTTTTTTTTTTAACCTTTATTTTGCTTTTAGCTTTTACAGAGTTTTGTTGTTTACAGATATGTATGTTCCCAGATTAGTCATATGTATACCCCCCCTTCCCACCCCTCCCAAGCATTACAGAGCACCCCTGAAGGATCCCCTTTTCTCACAGAGCAATGACTATAGCTATTTTCTTCACTTGCTCCGGTAAGAGCAAACAAGTAAATACAGATTATTGTCTGTAACCTGCTCTGATGGATTGAGTGAAAAAATTTCAAATATATCCTGCAGGATGCAGGGATTATTGACAACAGAGATGAAAGTTCAGAAAAGTCTTTGTTTTATTCCCTTATAGATTGGAGGAACAGATCAGTGATTTTTTTTTTTTTTTTTTTGTACACAAAATGCTTTCAGAATTTTGCATGAAATTCAAATGAAAGCTTTGCAGAAAATTTCTGGGCTTCAATGAGAAAAAAACAAATAATGGGCAAACTGAGTATCTATCTTTGTGTGTTAGGAATCTTTTAATACCTCTTTCGTATGCACTTAAAACCAAAGATTTGTACCAGCTATTCAATTCATTGAATTTAGCAACTGTGTCTTCTTCTTAGCTGCTAGTTTATTTTCGCCTTATTCTTTGAAAATGAATGCTGTATGCAAATTTCTCGGTATCTTTGGAAAGGCGTAGGCATAAATGGCACAGTCTGGAATTGCTAAGATGTGTTTACCTATACAGCTGTTCCATGGAAAAAAGTTACCATTTTAGTTACTATACCAGGAAAGCTTGCCATGTTCGTTTTAAATCATTATCTTTTCAAGATGGTATTTCCAATATCTGGTCAAAATTTTTGCAATAGGAAATTTAACTTCTGCATTGTTGTTTTTAAAATAAATATTTTTTCCATTCCATTTCCATCTCATTCCACTCTCCAGCAAGCTGCTACTCTTACTTTCTTTGAGAAACAAAGTACTGGTTCACCTTTACCCTGGTGGTCTTTTTTATTCTCAGTTGCCTGCTCAGAACCATGCTCTGTGCAGGTGTTTAGATATCTGATCTGGAATCTAATAGAATTAGAAAACAGAAACATGTTAAAAGCATGACTTTCTCATCATCTGTCTTCTCCTGATAACACGACAGAGATTCAGAGCATGTCCTGTTTGTATGTGGTGGACCTCAATGCTTCCCTTGAGAGAGGAAGAACAATGCAATCCAAGGTTATCCCCATGTTACCAGGACAGGCATTCTGGGCTGATATACAATCCTGTGAGCAAAGGGAGGGCATGGAATGCTGTCTCTATCTTTATCAGGCCCTGTTGATTTTGTAGAAATGCAAAACTATAGAAAGCTGCCCTACACAGATTACTTTCAATCCCCTCACTGGGTATCAGGAAAAATGAGCAAGTAGGACAAGAAATTCAAATCCTACAGCCAAATATTTACTTGCTCACCCTTCTCGGTTTGGGTCTTACCTTAAAGTTCAGAAAAGTCTTTGTTTTATTCCCTTATAGATTGGAGGAACAGATCAGTGATTTTTTTTTTTTTTGTACACAAAATGCTTTCAGAATTTTGCATGAAATTCAAATGAAAGCTTTGCAGAAAATTTCTGGGCTTCAATGAGAAAAAAACAAATAATGGGCAAACTGAGTATCTATCTTTGTGTGTTAGGAATCTTTTAATACCTCTTTCGTATGCACTTAAAACCAAAGATTTGTACCAGCTATTCAATTCATTGAATTTAGCAACTGTGTCTTCTTCTTAGCTGCTAGTTTATTTTCGCCTTATTCTTTGAAAATGAATGCTGTATGCAAATTTCTCGGTATCTTTGGAAAGGCGTAGGCATAAATGGCACAGTCTGGAATTGCTAAGATGTGTTTACCTATACAGCTGTTCCATGGAAAAAAGTTACCATTTTAGTTACTATACCAGGAAAGCTTGCCATGTTCGTTTTAAATCATTATCTTTTCAAGATGGTATTTCCAATATCTGGTCAAAATTTTTGCAATAGGAAATTTAACTTCTGCATTGTTGTTTTTAAAATAAATATTTTTTCCATTCCATTTCCATCTCATTCCACTCTCCAGCAAGCTGCTACTCTTACTTTCTTTGAGAAACAAAGTACTGGTTCACCTTTACCCTGGTGGTCTTTTTTATTCTCAGTTGCCTGCTCAGAACCATGCTCTGTGCAGGTGTTTAGATATCTGATCTGGAATCTAATAGAATTAGAAAACAGAAACATGTTAAAAGCATGACTTTCTCATCATCTGTCTTCTCCTGATAACACGACAGAGATTCAGAGCATGTCCTGTTTGTATGTGGTGGACCTCAATGCTTCCCTTGAGAGAGGAAGAACAATGCAATCCAAGGTTATCCCCATGTTACCAGGACAGGCATTCTGGGCTGATATACAATCCTGTGAGCAAAGGGAGGGCATGGAATGCTGTCTCTATCTTTATCAGGCCCTGTTGATTTTGTAGAAATGCAAAACTATAGAAAGCTGCCCTACACAGATTACTTTCAATCCCCTCACTGGGTATCAGGAAAAATGAGCAAGTAGGACAAGAAATTCAAATCCTACAGCCAAATATTTACTTGCTCACCCTTCTCGGTTTGGGTCTTACCTTAATTCACCTTTACTTCTTTGTGGCTTCGGGTCCAGGTGGAAAGACAGATGTACTATCTGAAAGGGTTCTACCTGTGAGGTGGTATGTTTACTTCTTTGTGGCTTCGGGTCCAGGTAGAAAGGCAGGTGTACTATCTGAAAGGGTTCTACCTGTGAGGTGGTATATCAGTTAGAGGTTGTTGTTTGCAAGCAACAAACGAACAGTACATAAAACAGACCATTTTGCTTCACGTGTTTGAGAGATGAATGCAGTAGCTATTGTGACAATGACCTCATTGCAACATTATAAATGTAATGTAAAATGCTCTTCTGTAAAAAGTCCAAGTAAAACAGAATCTAGTACACAGAAAAGAACCCTTTACTCTTGCTTTGGGCAGAGAACCTGCAATGTGGATTCATAGCTAGGAAAATGATCGTGCCCTTTGACATAATCTTAACATTATAGCAGTCAAAAAGTTTGTTATTGTTTGTATTTTGGGTAAAATTTCAAAATGCATTTAACATCGACTTTCATTTGGAGAACACCTTCATA
This sequence comes from Tragulus kanchil, assembly GCA_022376925.1. Taxonomy (NCBI): domain Eukaryota; kingdom Metazoa; phylum Chordata; class Mammalia; order Artiodactyla; family Tragulidae; genus Tragulus; species Tragulus kanchil. The sequence continues at coordinate 73,859,672 of JAIOJX010000030.1, forward strand.
AGTTATAATTCCATGGGATTCAAAACTTAATCAATATTTCAAAATAGTTCTTGGATAGCTTTGTGACCATGGGATTTCACGTTGTCCAGTCTGTGACTGAGCAGTGCAGCAAGTGCTCCCTAGGGGACCATTCACAAAGGTGTGCAGCCTCGGAGTCACTGACTCGGGCAGAGATGCCCTCTGCACCGCGTGCAGGTTTCGAGCCCACTCCCTGATTGCCTGAGACTCACCAACAGACCTCTGCCTTCAGCTGAGGGTGAGTTTAACTTGGAAGTGGATCAAATTTAGCACCAAGTCATCTGAAGTGAAAGGTCAGCTATTTAATGGAATGGTTTTAATTAAATGATAATGGCTTTTGTGTTATATAAAAAGAAATGGGTCCAATAATGGCATTCTGGGCATAAAAGTAAAAGGGGATGCTTTATCTTTATCAGGCCCTGTTGATTTTGTAGAAATGCAAAACTATAGAAAGCTGCCCTACACAGATTACTTTCAATCCCCTCACTGGGTATCAGGAAAAATGAGCAAGTAGGACAAGAAATTCAAATCCTACAGCCAAATATTTACTTGCTCACCCTTCTCGGTTTGGGTCTTACCTTAATTCACCTTTACTTCTTTGTGGCTTCGGGTCCAGGTGGAAAGACAGATGTACTATCTGAAAGGGTTCTACCTGTGAGGTGGTATGTTTACTTCTTTGTGGCTTCGGGTCCAGGTAGAAAGGCAGGTGTACTATCTGAAAGGGTTCTACCTGTGAGGTGGTATATCAGTTAGAGGTTGTTGTTTGCAAGCAACAAACGAACAGTACATAAAACAGACCATTTTGCTTCACGTGCTTGAGAGATGAATGCAGTAGCTATTGTGACAATGACCTCATTGCAACATTATAAATGTAATGTAAAATGCTCTTCTGTAAAAAGTCCAAGTAAAACAGAATCTAGTACACAGAAAAGAACCCTTTACTCTTGCTTTGGGCAGAGAACCTGCAATGTGGATTCATAGCTAGGAAAATGATCGTGCCCTTTGACATAATCTTAACATTATAGCAGTCAAAAAGTTTGTTATTGTTTGTATTTTGGGTAAAATTTCAAAATGCATTTAACATCGACTTTCATTTGGAGAACACCTTCATAAGTTATAATTCCATGGGATTCAAAACTTAATCAATATTTCAAAATAGTTCTTGGATAGCTTTGTGACCATGGGATTTCACGTTGTCCAGTCTGTGACTGAGCAGTGCAGCAAGTGCTCCCTAGGGGACCATTCACAAAGGTGTGCAGCCTCGGAGTCACTGACTCGGGCAGAGATGCCCTCTGCACCGCGTGCAGGTTTCGAGCCCACTCCCTGATTGCCTGAGACTCACCAACAGACCTCTGCCTTCAGCTGAGGGTGAGTTTAACTTGGAAGTGGATCAAATTTAGCACCAAGTCATCTGAAGTGAAAGGTCAGCTATTTAATGGAATGGTTTTAATTAAATGATAATGGCTTTTGTGTTATATAAAAAAGAAAGTAAGCAAGTTCCAAACTGGAAGACTGAATAGCTAATTCTAGCAAGGAAATCAGACTTATGAACAAAGCACAGTTCTTATTAATTGCTTTCTTTAATGAAAATTTGTTTTGTTCTGTTTGCTTCTGCGTTGACTTTTATAACTGAGTGTATTTCCTCTATTTATATTACTTGTTTAATTAAAATAGGTGTTGCTGAGTCATCTTATTTAGAAGGTGAAAAATTTAGAATAGGAATCCTGAATGTACAGTATTGTTCGAACTTGAGATAAACTTTATGTGCATTGAGGAAAACTCACTTTCAGTATTCTTTCTTGGAAACAAATTTTTGAGCCAGATACAATATTTAAAGTCAAAATTACTCTTCCTCCAAAATTAGCCATTTATATCCTAGTCAAAACTGAAACTCTTTCTTATTTCAGTGAGTAGAGTTAGGATGTTCGTTACTGAGCTTATGGTTATAGCGGTTAATTTAAACAATAAGAACCAGAGTAATTTTGTGAAAATTTGTACTCGGGTGAAATTAACAATTGAATAATCAGCATATTTAATGTGCATATAGATAGATATACTTATCACTATTTATATTGGGATCACTTAGTGAATGTGTTACCAACTCAGTTCCTTGGACCCTTTAATCAATAGCAATTGATAAGAGCTATCAATTGTTATTGATATTTGAAAACAAATAACAGGTACCCTTGCAAGCTCCCTAAGGAAGGCGGGCTTAAGGTGTAGGGGTAGAAGGTCGGGGTCAAGCTGAAAGGGGTGACTTGATGGTTTGCCCACCTCATTGTTGGTGCTATGTGCAAGCATCATGAGCAGCACCCTGCTTTTGTGCCCGGAACCTCACAAGTGCCAGTGGGTTTTGGCATTTTTGTATCTTACTGTTCATAATTTGCCTTGACTGTGCATGCATGTAGTTATTTCCAGTCCCTTATACTTTCTTGTGTTCTGTTGCTCTAGGAGACATTTGTCCAAGGGCAAGCGTTGCAGTAAAGGGCCCTAGGTTCCAGCCTCAGTGGCTTCAATTTTTTCAACATTTATCTACCAACTGTTTCCACTTCTTTCTCCCTTTAACCTTACATAAAAACTTAAAATCTGGGCTTCCCTGGTGGTCCAGTGGGTAAGGACACCGCCTTGCAGTGCAAGGGGTGCCGGTTCGATCCCTGGCCTCGGAAGATCCCACGTGCCGCGGAGCGGCTGGACCGATGTGTCCAATTACTGAGCCGGAGCTCTGGAGCGCATGCACCCAGAGCTGGCGCTCTGCGATGAGAGAGGCCACTGCGATGGGAGGCCCACACGGGCCAAAGAACAAAGATGGATGAAAATGCATAAATGAAAGACCAGTAGAAGTGGCCCGCCCACCCCCCTCCTTCCCCAACATCCCCACCAAAATAACAACAACAAAACTTAAAATCTTTCTTTCAGCCAAGGTAATCTATTGGAGATGTTCTGAGAAATCCAATGATTTCTAATTGCCACTACCAATAATTCTTTTTTTTTTTCTTCCAATAATTCTTAACACATTTTAAAGTAAGTTTAACATTATACTTTGAAAAATGTACAGATTATCCCTGTACTTCTCAATGAATTCTCTCTTCTAAAGGTAAACACTAACCCTACCTTTATGTTTTCAGTTTGTTTGATTTTTGAACTTTATATGAATACAACACAGCTCCCTCCACCCTGTTTCTTTTGCTTCACACTGTATTTTTGAAATTCTTCTATGGCCCTAGGTGTAGCTATTTATTTATCTTTCTATAAAGAATTCCATTATAGAGTATAATTTTACCATCTTACTGCTGTTAGACATTTGGCTTTTGACTAGGTTTTGGCTGTTAAGAATAATGCTTCCCTGAACTATCATGCAGGTATTTCTGTTGAGTTATCTATTTAGGAGTGGATTGCTTTGTCATAGTCTAAACTGTCACTGATTATGCCAAAAAGCTTCTTAAAATGGTGGTAACAATTTGTGTTCCTACCAAAGCTGTGTGTGAGTTCTAGTTCTATAAACACGTTATTTTGAATCTTAAATTTTAACTATGTTGGTAGGTGAGTCATTATATCTCATTGCATTTCTTTATTTGCATTTCCTTAATTACTATTGAAATGTGTCACTTTTCACAAGTCTGTTTACTTGGATTTCCTCTTTTGTGCAGAGCTGGTTCAAAGCTCATACTCATTTTTTAAAAATTGTTGCTTATTTTTTTCTTGTTATCCATGGTTATATGTGTACACATACTTCCTCTTAGTCTGTGGTATGCCTTTTATTGTCTTAACTGTGTCTTTTGATGAACATATATTTTTAATTTCTATAAAGCCATATCTGTCAATTTTTTCTTAGCACTTTTTATGTTCTGTTAAAGAAGTCAGCTTCTCTTTCTGAAGACATAAGACTATTTCCTATGCCGTCTAAATATTTTATTGATTTACCTTTTAAAAATCACTTCTGGACATAATGAGTTCAAGTACAAATCAAAAAGGCTTATGGGAACATTATATAGGAATCGTGAAGACTCTTAAGTTCTATATAAATGGCTCCAAGTCAAGGGCTCAAGCAGTTTTTACTTAAAAAATTGTATACACTCGGGTTCAGAAGAAGGAAGATAGCATTTTTAGGAACAATGGAAGTTCATCCTGGTAGCCATGGGATTTGTGATTTTCCACTAAATTGGGTTAAAAATTCCTGAATGTGCTGAAGAACGAGTTGCTTGGGCATGTTAGGAATGAAGCCCAGCCTCACTTAAGCCCATCAGTGGGGAGCCACATGCCTCATCCAGAGGACAAGGGGCTTTGAACTTGCAGAAAAGGCAGTCATCTCAACTAAGAAATTTATGCTTGAACAAAATCATAGTCCTTGTTCTCTTCTGTTCAGCTGAATTTTTATCTGAATTCTGGTGTGTTCATCATTCACAGAAAATGAAACTTGAGTCATTTACCTGAAAGAAAAGTATTAAGGGAAATCAGTTTCACTGTTACTTAAAATGGAATCAGTTTTATAGTTTGGTTTCTTTTTCTTTCTTTACAACTCCTGTTTTACCCTTTCAGTTAGTAATTCTTTCATAAAATAGCTAACAGATGAAATAAAAGTATATATAGGTATGAAGATAGACATATGGGTCCTACTGGCCTTGTTAAACTAACTTTCAGTTAGTTCCAGTGCTATTTTTAGACAAAATAGTTCCAGTGCTCTTGGTTAAAACCATTAGTAATAATGATAATGGTCAGGATTTCTGGCAAGGGGCAAGACGTGAACTGAGTCTTGAGTGGTTTTAGTTTTAGTCATTGGAGAGGACTTGAGGAAAGAAATCACGGAAGTGTGAATGACCTGTTTTGGGCTGGGTTCTTGATGGGTGGGGGTTGGTGGGAACATTGAAATTTAAGTGAGGCCTGATTTGGAGGGCTTCAAAAACTAGGGAGAGGGATGTGAACTTGACGCTTCAGGAAATGTGGACAGCTGCTAGAGAAATTGCAGAGTGGTGAAAGCCTTGTTGAAGAAAGGCTTGCTATGCATTTGTGAGTGGGAGGAACTGCCATGGGGAGATTCTGTGGAGAGCTTGCTAGCTGAGGATTGGTCATGTGCACTGGACAGAGTTCTCAAGTCAGAAAAGTCTGGCTGTGCTCCCAGCTCTGTCCTCTGGCCTGTCTAAGCCTCCTTCTCCTGGAGTTACCCAGTCACCTTTTACTGGCAAGTGACTGAATCTCATTTCAATCTATGCTAATAAAAAGATGTATTGGACAGTAAGCTGGATAAATTCCCAAAGCTGGAGGAAAGCTGACCAACCAAGTTATGGGAAAACACAAACTAAGGCAACTGGAGAGACTCAAGAAATCAGAGTGGAGATGTAAAACCACCAGGCTTCTCTCTTCCTCTCTGCGGAAGGGGTGTGAGTAGATTTCACTAGGAAGTGTGGGTTGTGGTAACTGGTAACTGTAGCTCTTCCTGGTTTCTTTACCAAGAGAGAAGGACTCTCTGTAATGGCAGTGCTTAAGTTTTTGAGAAAAAACTAGCTTCTGATCTTAGACAAGTTCCTTAACCTCTCGTGCCTCTGTCTCTTTACCTGATAAATGGGAGAAATACTAGGGCCTGTGGGATAATGTTGTTGTGAGGATTACATAGCTTAAAATATTGAAAATATTTGAAATAGTGGCCAGCACAAAGCTATCTTGATTGTGTCATTAGCTCATCCCTGGCACATCATTAGGTTACGTGGTTGACCACAACATCCTTGGGAGGAGGAATAATACACTGTCATTGGTGCCATGCGAATGGGGTGGGGTAGGAATGATGCCCCCAAGGGCAAGACGTGAACTGAGTCTTGAGTGGTTTTAGTTTTAGTCATTGGAGAGGACTTGAGGAAAGAAATCACGGAAGTGTGAATGACCTGTTTTGGGCTGGGTTCTTGATGGGTGGGGGTTGGTGGGAACATTGAAATTTAAGTGAGGCCTGATTTGGAGGGCTTCAAAAACTAGGGAGAGGGATGTGAACTTGACGCTTCAGGAAATGTGGACAGCTGCTAGAGAAATTGCAGAGTGGTGAAAGCCTTGTTGAAGAAAGGCTTGCTATGCATTTGTGAGTGGGAGGAACTGCCATGGGGAGATTCTGTGGAGAGCTTGCTAGCTGAGGATTGGTCATGTGCACTGGACAGAGTTCTCAAGTCAGAAAAGTCTGGCTGTGCTCCCAGCTCTGTCCTCTGGCCTGTCTAAGCCTCCTTCTCCTGGAGTTACCCAGTCACCTTTTACTGGCAAGTGACTGAATCTCATTTCAATCTATGCTAATAAAAAGATGTATTGGACAGTAAGCTGGATAAATTCCCAAAGCTGGAGGAAAGCTGACCAACCAAGTTATGGGAAAACACAAACTAAGGCAACTGGAGAGACTCAAGAAATCAGAGTGGAGATGTAAAACCACCAGGCTTCTCTCTTCCTCTCTGCGGAAGGGTGTGAGTAGATTTCACTAGGAAGTGTGGGTTGTGGTAACTGGTAACTGTAGCTCTTCCTGGTTTCTTTACCAAGAGAGAAGGACTCTCTGTAATGGCAGTGCTTAAGTTTTTGAGAAAAAACTAGCTTCTGATCTTAGACAAGTTCCTTAACCTCTCGTGCCTCTGTCTCTTTACCTGATAAATGGGAGAAATACTAGGGCCTGTGGGATAATGTTGTTGTGAGGATTACATAGCTTAAAATATTGAAAATATTTGAAATAGTGGCCAGCACAAAGCTATCTTGATTGTGTCATTAGCTCATCCCTGGCACATCATTAGGTTACGTGGTTGACCACAACATCCTTGGGAGGAGGAATAATACACTGTCATTGGTGCCATGCGAATGGGGTGGGGTAGGAATGATGCCCCCAAGGACTACAAGAGGAAGAAAAGTGGTGCCAGACAGACAGGAATAATAGCTCTTCTCCATTCCTCATTTCTGAAAGTGTTACTCTTGCATTATAATGTAACTTGGAATTAACAGGCATGCATGTGAAGTGCCTGTCCTGTCTCAGGCCTTCAAGGTATATTAGCTATGCAATCTGCATATTAAAAAAAAACAAACAAACAGGAAAGGCCTGGGCTACACAACAGTTATGGGGATTCGTGAAATAGTTTGCAGGAAAATCAGACTTGGATTGGGTTTTTTTTTTTGGATTGGTTTCATGATCATATTGATGGGGGACATGGACTGACACATGTTTTATTTTGTCTGTGCCTTACAGCAAAGAGCAGTTCTATCATAAATGTCATATTAAAAATACGCTTTGATACTGTCTCCTATGGGTGGGAGGGTTTACCAGTAAGTGGGGCTTCCTGCAATCTCTCCAACTGGATGGTATTCAGTCCATTCTAACAGAATCAGGCCTTAGCATGCTGCCGGTCCCCTAAGACCTTGTATTACAGTTCCTTCTGTCATTTATTGTTTCTTCCATTCTTTCCTTCTCCCAGCAAAGAAGACAGTGCCCATGGCAAGCCAAAAAGACACTGGTAATCCAAACAAGTTGACGGGGAAGGCATATTCTTTTTATGAGGCTCCTGGGGGGTGTTGGGACTCCTACCAGTTGCTACCAGATCTCCCAGATATTTCCCCTTTGCTTCACAGCAACATTCACATTATTCAACATGAAACCATCATTATTTCGTCACATTACATGGTTCTCATATTTGGGTCTACAGGCTTTTACGAATTAAATCAGCACTCTTGTGGCTGTGTTTTTAAAATCCATTATGTAGTGCATTGAGAAAGGAAATAAGGCCCAAGAGTGATAATCCCAGACCACCTCCAGACTCAGAAATGAGAGAGGTCTGAATCAAAGATAATTCCAGATTTTAAAGGCTTCAAATAAGAAGTAGGAAACTGTCTTCATTTCAGACTCATCCCTGGCACATCATTAGGTTACGTGGTTGACCACAACATCCTTGGGAGGAGGAATAATACATTGGTGCCATGCGAATGGGGTGGGGTAGGAATGATGCCCCCAAGGACTACAAGAGGAAGAAAAGTGGTGCCAGACAGACAGGAATAATAGCTCTTCTCCATTCCTCATTTCTGAAAGTGTTACTCTTGCATTATAATGTAACTTGGAATTAACAGGCATGCATGTGAAGTGCCTGTCCTGTCTCAGGCCTTCAAGGTATATTAGCTATGCAATCTGCATATTAAAAAAAGAAACAAACAGGAAAGGCCTGGGCTACACAACAGTTATGGGGATTCGTGAAATAGTTTGCAGGAAAATCAGACTTGGATTGGGTTTTTTTTTTTGGATTGGTTTCATGATCATATTGATGGGGGACATGGACTGACACATGTTTTATTTTGTCTGTGCCTTACAGCAAAGAGCAGTTCTATCATAAATGTCATATTAAAAATACGCTTTGATACTGTCTCCTATGGGTGGGAGGGTTTACCAGTAAGTGGGGCTTCCTGCAATCTCTCCAACTGGATGGTATTCAGTCCATTCTAACAGAATCAGGCCTTAGCATGCTGCCGGTCCCCTAAGACCTTGTATTACAGTTCCTTCTGTCATTTATTGTTTCTTCCATTCTTTCCTTCTCCCAGCAAAGAAGACAGTGCCCATGGCAAGCCAAAAAGACACTGGTAATCCAAACAAGTTGACGGGGAAGGCATATTCTTTTTATGAGGCTCCTGGGGGGTGTTGGGACTCCTACCAGTTGCTACCAGATCTCCCAGATATTTCCCCTTTGCTTCACAGCAACATTCACATTATTCAACATGAAACCATCATTATTTCGTCACATTACATGGTTCTCATATTTGGGTCTACAGGCTTTTACGAATTAAATCAGCACTCTTGTGGCTGTGTTTTTAAAATCCATTATGTAGTGCATTGAGAAAGGAAATAAGGCCCAAGAGTGATAATCCCAGACCACCTCCAGACTCAGAAATGAGAGAGGTCTGAATCAAAGATAATTCCAGATTTTAAAGGCTTCAAATAAGAAGTAGGAAACTGTCTTCATTTCAGACCCTTTGAAATCCGTGAATAAGCAGACAGATATCTTTGTGTATATGATGTGCTCAAAAATGAGCAAGTAAAACTAGGTTTCAGCAAAACGTAATCATTGTGACACTGCTCTGAAAAAATGTATGTGAAAGGAGTGTGTAAGACTCTGACGCAGGTTGTCCTTGCAGGAAAGAAAGGACTTAGGAAGAGCACAAGGCAGAGAAATTGAACTTGTGCTTTGTCTTACAAGAGTCCAGCAGACCAGAGGGAATTAAAAAAAGGAGGTTGGGAATGAAATGGGGAAGGTCAAATGTAGGGGGCAGAAGAAGATGAATGCAGAGGTTTTTGAAATGGGAGATGGTAAGGCACCTTTGCTTCAAGATGATACTCTGTAACATGCAGAGCAGTAAAAGGGAGTTATTAGATGTTTATTTGCCCTCATGTTGTATTCTTTTCTCTTTTTAATAATTTTTTATTCTACTTTTTACTTCTATAGAGTTTTGTTGTTTATAGATCTGTTATACTTGTTAAGTGTTTGACACTCATGGACCAGAGTTTTGACATGAAAAATATATCATTTTATTTACATTTCTTTATGTAAAGAGCCAGTTGAAGGTTGTTTCTCATTTGTTAACAATCTTAATAATCTCCAGGCCTGCCATACATACACAGTCCACCCCTGGCCATCTCCACACACTTGTGTGTATATATATATAAATAGAATACTTCTTTTAGAGAAGAAAAAAGCAATGCTGATCACACTCATTTTGGGTGTGTGCCTGTGGAGGGCATAGCTCATTTACTTGGTAATCAATTTCATGTGAACTTTATGATTAATGCATTCGTTGAATTTGGAATTCAAGTCTTTGATATAAATTAGCTAATTGTATTCACCAAATGAATTAATAATCACAGTCACCCTCCTAATTAATCAATAGCACCAGAAGCAGCAGCAAGTAACCATTTCCAGCTCTCTAGTGTTTTGTAATTTACAAATTTATCTCACTTGATAAATTTATCTCACTTGATAAATAAGCCTGCAGTAAGTGCAGCATGCCTTCGACCAGCTCTTTCTGTAAACAAAATGATCTATTTAAATAAGGATAACTCATCACAACCATAGAGCTCAACTCTGTTTCAAGGCTATTTCAATTAAAAGTTTATATGGACCAAGTATCAGTCACAACATGACTAACATGATTTAATAATGTGACAGAAAGAGAGCAGGTTAGCATCTGGATTTACAGTGGCCTAGCTGCTAAGCACTGGACCATGCCATAGAACAGAATCCTCAGCTCCACTGCTACAGAAGATGAAAAGCAATGATTCCTACAATGTAGGAAAGTGTGGCTCAGTTTTTCTTGTAAAATATTAAATGTATTTAGCACTTTTTCCTTTGGTGATTAATTTATGGCTGATCATCATTTGAAAGTAGTTTTTAGTTTAGTATTTTCTTATGGCTTTGTTGTTGTTCAGTCACTAAGTCATGTCTGACCCCATAGACTGTAGCATGCCAAGCTCTTCTGTCCTCCACTCTCTCCTAGAGTTTGCTCAGATTCATGTCCATTGAGTCAGTGATGCCATCTAACCCTCTTATCCTCTGCCTCCCCCTTCTCCTGGTGCCTTCAGTCTTTTCCAGTTATCAGGGTCTTTTCCAATGAGTGAGCTCTTCACATCAAGTGGCCAAAGTATTGGAGCTTCAACAATTTAGTTTCCTTTGAATGCCCCCTGACTCTTTTAACTCTTCCAGGCCTGCCATACATACACAGTCCACCTGGCCATCTCCACACACTTGTGTGTATATATATATAAATAGAATACTTCTTTTAGAGAAGAAAAAAGCAATGCTGATCACACTCATTTTGGGTGTGTGCCTGTGGAGGGCATAGCTCATTTACTTGGTAATCAATTTCATGTGAACTTTATGATTAATGCATTCGTTGAATTTGGAATTCAAGTCTTTGATATAAATTAGCTAATTGTATTCACCAAATGAATTAATAATCACAGTCACCCTCCTAATTAATCAATAGCACCAGAAGCAGCAGCAAGTAACCATTTCCAGCTCTCTAGTGTTTTGTAATTTACAAATTTATCTCACTTGATAAATTTATCTCACTTGATAAATAAGCCTGCAGTAAGTGCAGCATGCCTTCGACCAGCTCTTTCTGTAAACAAAATGATCTATTTAAATAAGGATAACTCATCACAACCATAGAGCTCAACTCTGTTTCAAGGCTATTTCAATTAAAAGTTTATATGGACCAAGTATCAGTCACAACATGACTAACATGATTTAATAATGTGACAGAAAGAGAGCAGGTTAGCATCTGGATTTACAGTGGCCTAGCTGCTAAGCACTGGACCATGCCATAGAACAGAATCCTCAGCTCCACTGCTACAGAAGATGAAAAGCAATGATTCCTACAATGTAGGAAAGTGTGGCTCAGTTTTTCTTGTAAAATATTAAATGTATTTAGCACTTTTTCCTTTGGTGATTAATTTATGGCTGATCATCATTTGAAAGTAGTTTTTAGTTTAGTATTTTCTTATGGCTTTGTTGTTGTTCAGTCACTAAGTCATGTCTGACCCCATAGACTGTAGCATGCCAAGCTCTTCTGTCCTCCACTCTCTCCTAGAGTTTGCTCAGATTCATGTCCATTGAGTCAGTGATGCCATCTAACCCTCTTATCCTCTGCCTCCCCCTTCTCCTGGTGCCTTCAGTCTTTTCCAGTTATCAGGGTCTTTTCCAATGAGTGAGCTCTTCACATCAAGTGGCCAAAGTATTGGAGCTTCAACATCAGTCCTTTGAATGACTGTTCAGGGTTGATTTCCTTTAGGATTGACGGGTTTGATCTCCTTGCAGTCTAAGGGACTCTCAAGAGTCTTCTCTAGCACCACAGTTCGAAGACATCAGTTCTTTAGCACTCAGCTTTCTTAATGATCCAACTCTCACTGCTTTACTGAGGGTTAATTGACATATACTAGCATATATTTACAGTGTACACTTTGATGTATTTTAGTGTGTATGTGTTCTCATGAAACCATTAGCACAACCAAGATAACGAACATAGCCATCATCCTGAAAGTTTTCTCAGGGCCTCTTTGTAATTTCCTTCCCACACCCCCTCCCTAGGCAATTACAGGTCTGCTTTCTGTCACTGCAGGGTAGTTTGCATTTTCTAGAGCTTTATATGAATAGAGTAATACAGTATGCACTCTTTTGGTCTGCGTTCTTTCATTTAGCATAAATAATGTGCCCATGTTGTTACTGTGTATAAATAGTCCTTTTTATTGCTGAGTTGTCTCCCACTAGGTAGGCAATGGCTTGGGTATCACCTGTTGATGGTTATTTGTTTTTTTCTAGTTTGCATTCTTGCAGATAAAGCTACTATGTACATTTATGTACAAATCGTGGTATGGCTGTATAGTCTTTCAGTTAACTTAGGAGCAGGATAGCTGGGTCATATGGTAAGTGTATGTCTAACTTTTAAAGAGACTGCCAAAGTATTTTCTAAAATGGAAATCAAGCAGACTGTTTTGAAACAAACATTTCTTCAACATAAATTTAACTTAGAACTGTTTGAAAGAGTTGATTCCTGGTGTGTTGGTGTGTATTGTTCAAACTAATTAATACAGTTAGTCTTAATTGAGTTGATACATGTTCTAGAATTTTTGATCAACAGGCTAAAGTTTGCTCCAATAGATTGTTTTTCAGTCATAAGTCATGTCTGACCCCATAGACTGTAGCATGCCAAGCTCTTCTGTCCTCCACTCTCTCCTAGAGTTTGCTCAGATTCATGTCCATTGAGTCAGTGATGCCATCTAACCCTCTTATCCTCTGCCTCCCCCTTCTCCTGGTGCCTTCAGTCTTTTCCAGTTATCAGGGTCTTTTCCAATGAGTGAGCTCTTCACATCAAGTGGCCAAAGTATTGAGCTTCAACATCAGTCCTTTGAATGACTGTTCAGGGTTGATTTCCTTTAGGATTGACGGGTTTGATCTCCTTGCAGTCTAAGGGACTCTCAAGAGTCTTCTCTAGCACCACAGTTCGAAGACATCAGTTCTTTAGCACTCAGCTTTCTTAATGATCCAACTCTCACTGCTTTACTGAGGGTTAATTGACATATACTAGCATATATTTACAGTGTACACTTTGATGTATTTTAGTGTGTATGTGTTCTCATGAAACCATTAGCACAACCAAGATAACGAACATAGCCATCATCCTGAAAGTTTTCTCAGGGCCTCTTTGTAATTTCCTTCCCACACCCCCTCCCTAGGCAATTACAGGTCTGCTTTCTGTCACTGCAGGGTAGTTTGCATTTTCTAGAGCTTTATATGAATAGAGTAATACAGTATGCACTCTTTTGGTCTGCGTTCTTTCATTTAGCATAAATAATGTGCCCATGTTGTTACTGTGTATAAATAGTCCTTTTTATTGCTGAGTTGTCTCCCACTAGGTAGGCAATGGCTTGGGTATCACCTGTTGATGGTTATTTGTTTTTTTCTAGTTTGCATTCTTGCAGATAAAGCTACTATGTACATTTATGTACAAATCGTGGTATGGCTGTATAGTCTTTCAGTTAACTTAGGAGCAGGATAGCTGGGTCATATGGTAAGTGTATGTCTAACTTTTAAAGAGACTGCCAAAGTATTTTCTAAAATGGAAATCAAGCAGACTGTTTTGAAACAAACATTTCTTCAACATAAATTTAACTTAGAACTGTTTGAAAGAGTTGATTCCTGGTGTGTTGGTGTGTATTGTTCAAACTAATTAATACAGTTAGTCTTAATTGAGTTGATACATGTTCTAGAATTTTTGATCAACAGGCTAAAGTTTGCTCCAATAGATTGTTTTGATCGATTGAGAGTTAATGTGCTGAATAGAATCTCATTATCCATTTGCAGCAACCATTTCATGCCATGGGCTGTTGCACAAATACGTCAGTCACTTACTCTGCTGCTTCCCTTGTTTATTTTGAGGTTAACAGAAAGATTGTTACTAGAATATACATGTTAGGATTTGCATTATATGGAGATTTTAGTTATAAATACAGAATAATTGAAATTGGGGATCTCAGAAAAAGATTTCTGGAAATACACATCTTCTTAGAAACAATAAGTGACCAGGTCTGACACACAAACCACAGAGCATAGATGGTTGAATGCAGATTCGCAGGTGCTTTCCTACATTCTGGGGTTTTCTTCCCTTACCATGAAAATGGATATTATCCCCATACATGCATGTAACTGGCCTCCCAAGTGGCTCAGTAGTAAAGAATCTTCACCCAGTGCAGGAGACACAGTTTTGATCCCTGAGTTTGGAAGACCCCTTGGAGAAGGAAATGGCCACTCACTCCACTATGCTTGCCTATGAAATTCCATGGAGAGAGGAGCCTGGTGGGCTACAGTCCACAATCACAAGGAGTTGGACACAACTGATCACGAGCCTGATGCATGGAACATGTAATCCTACCCTTTCCCACATTGCTAGAGATCTGGGGGCCTGTATTTCTCTTGTTTTAAGCTCCTGCTTCCTTTGAGTTTTCTGCTCTCCCTTCTGTCTTGTCTTCTGCAACTGGTTTCTTCCATCTTCCCACACCAATATAGACACAGAGCAGCTGACTTTTCTTCAATATGGGCACAGCGCTGCTGGCTATTGCAGAGTAGTACTGCAGCTTTGGGCACACAGAGGACATAGGACATGAAAGTGTGAGTTGATCAGTCATGTCTGACTCTTTGGCACCGTGTGATTGTAGCCCGCCAGGCTCCACTGGCCAAGGAATTCTCCAGGTAAGAATACTGGAGTGGGTTGCCACTCCATAGGCTCTTCCTGACCCAGGGATCAAACCCAGCTCTCCTGCATTACAGGCAGAATGCAGATTCTTTACTGTCTGAACCACCAGGGATTATTTCACAGCACAGCAAACAGTGGAACTGAAAATGGAACTGTTTTTTGGAGGTCTTTAACCATCTGCCTTAGAAATTTTTTACACCTGACACCATGTTGCTCTCCTCCTCACTGTTTCTGCAGACCCTCATCATCTCCCCTTCTCTCAGCCATCTGGAATTTAATACCTGAAGGTTTTCAGAAGTGTTTTCATGCACAGACTAGAAAAGTGCCTGTCAGACTTCACATGCACAGGGACCACCTGGAGATCACGTTAGAGTGCAGATTCTGGATTCGTGTATCTGGAGTGGGGTCAGAGATGTTGCATTTCTAACACACTTCCAGGTGATGTTGGTTTTGCAAGTCTAAGGGCCATGCATTTAGAACCACTGGCCTAGGACTTTCTAACTCTGGTCTCTATCCATTTCTGAGCCTAAGTCTCTGTGGGTTTCAGCTTGGGTGAGTTTTGCACCCCTCCACCATACATGCATGTAACTGGCCTCCCAAGTGGCTCAGTAGTAAAGAATCTTCACCCAGTGCAGGAGACACAGTTTTGATCCCTGAGTTTGGAAGACCCCTTGGAGAAGGAAATGGCCACTCACTCCACTATGCTTGCCTATGAAATTCCATGGAGAGAGAGCCTGGTGGGCTACAGTCCACAATCACAAGGAGTTGGACACAACTGATCACGAGCCTGATGCATGGAACATGTAATCCTACCCTTTCCCACATTGCTAGAGATCTGGGGGCCTGTATTTCTCTTGTTTTAAGCTCCTGCTTCCTTTGAGTTTTCTGCTCTCCCTTCTGTCTTGTCTTCTGCAACTGGTTTCTTCCATCTTCCCACACCAATATAGACACAGAGCAGCTGACTTTTCTTCAATATGGGCACAGCGCTGCTGGCTATTGCAGAGTAGTACTGCAGCTTTGGGCACACAGAGGACATAGGACATGAAAGTGTGAGTTGATCAGTCATGTCTGACTCTTTGGCACCGTGTGATTGTAGCCCGCCAGGCTCCACTGGCCAAGGAATTCTCCAGGTAAGAATACTGGAGTGGGTTGCCACTCCATAGGCTCTTCCTGACCCAGGGATCAAACCCAGCTCTCCTGCATTACAGGCAGAATGCAGATTCTTTACTGTCTGAACCACCAGGGATTATTTCACAGCACAGCAAACAGTGGAACTGAAAATGGAACTGTTTTTTGGAGGTCTTTAACCATCTGCCTTAGAAATTTTTTACACCTGACACCATGTTGCTCTCCTCCTCACTGTTTCTGCAGACCCTCATCATCTCCCCTTCTCTCAGCCATCTGGAATTTAATACCTGAAGGTTTTCAGAAGTGTTTTCATGCACAGACTAGAAAAGTGCCTGTCAGACTTCACATGCACAGGGACCACCTGGAGATCACGTTAGAGTGCAGATTCTGGATTCGTGTATCTGGAGTGGGGTCAGAGATGTTGCATTTCTAACACACTTCCAGGTGATGTTGGTTTTGCAAGTCTAAGGGCCATGCATTTAGAACCACTGGCCTAGGACTTTCTAACTCTGGTCTCTATCCATTTCTGAGCCTAAGTCTCTGTGGGTTTCAGCTTGGGTGAGTTTTGCACCCCTCCACCATGGGACATCTGTTAATAGCTGGAGACATTTGTAGTTGTCACAACTGAGGGGAGAGTGTAACTTTAAAAATTATTTTATGGGCCTTCTCTGGTGGTCCAGTGGGTAAAGAGTCCTCCTTGCAGTGCAAGGGGCACTGGTTTGATCCCTGGCCCGGGAAGATCCCATATGCCCTGGAGTGGCTGGACCAGTGTGTCCAACTGTGAGCCAGTTCTCTGGAGCGCACGCGCCCAGAGCCAGTGCTCTGTACTGAGAGAGGTTGCTTGTGATGGGAGGCCCACACAGGCCAAAGAATAAAGATAGACAAAAATTAATTTAAAAAAATTATTTTATGCCTCTTTTTTCTTATAAATGAAGTGTTTAGAACAAAGGCTAGCATATGGTCCACATCCACTAAATACCATGTTTTCATTAATCTTCATTACAGCTTAGGCAAAGAGGTGGCAGGGATTTTTTTGGGTAAATTTGGAAAGAACTGCAGAGAAGGAAATAGAGGGAATTGAGGGAAAAGACGATTTTCTATATACCTGTATCATTAAGACAACTCTACTCAAAAATAATAGGACAAAATTCTATACAATTAATAATTATGCCAATACCCAACTTCAGGCCTCTTGAGTCAGAATGAGAGATAGTCACTTTACTCAGGAAGAAATTGGGTCAGGATCAAGAATAGTACAAATAGCTGAAGGAGAAAAATGTGGGAAGGTTTTCATTCAACATTACTTAACAAGTATCTACCGAGCACAGTGATAGGGGCTGGCAATGCAGTGATGAGTGAGATGACAAGGCCTTGCCCTCTGAAACTTATTCATCGCTCAGTGGGAAAGACAGACAAGAGAGCAAGCAATTACAGCGTGCTAAGAAGGACGGGGTGATGAGAGGGCACACATTTTGTGTTCAGCCTAGGATTTACTATGTTTTTCTGAAAAGTTTGAAGGGAAATGTTTTGAAATTTTTAATGGTAGCCCTGTAAGGGCAGAAAGTTGTTACTATTAAATATCTTCTTTTTAAAAAAATGTTTATTTTATTTTATTTTTGATTGCAGTGGGTCTTTGTTGCTGCACATGGGCCTTCTCAAGGTGCAGTGACCCGGGGGCCACTCTTCCTTGTGGTGTGCAAGCTTCTTACTGTGGTGGCTTTTCTTGTTGCAAAGCACAGGCTCTAGGCTTGCATGCTTCAGTAGTTGTGGGTATGGGTTTAGCAACTTGGTGGCATGTGGGTGTTCTCGGACCAGGAATCAAAACCATGTCTCCTTCATTGGCAGGTTGATTCTTATCCACTGCACCATCAGGGGAGTCCAAATACCCTTTTCTTAAGATTCCATATGGGTCATGATCCTTTCCTGCTGTGTCCAGGTTGAGGGCATGACTTCCCTAAGACTCGATGCTAAGCTTCAGTATTCCTTTGCTTCCCATCCCCTGCTGAGGGATAGAGTGGAAAGGAGACCCCTCTGACAACTTGTTGCCACGAAGGTGGTTTGGGTTAACTTTCTGAGAATTATGTGAACGTAATGGATTATTTGTTCTGTGTCAATGAGATTCCAGAGAAGATGCAGAAATGGCCTGAGGTTCTTGAAGAACTGGGGCCAATAGCTTCACTGTTGACCTTGTCCTCTTTTTCCTTCACTCTTAAATCTTAGCATCTCCTTTTTGCTCCAGAATGCCGGTGGGGTATCTCTGGTACGAGGAGGACTTGCGTCTGCACTCTAGTCCAGCTCCAGGCCCTAGTCCTGAACAGGCTCACTTACCACCTTACTTGATCCATACCGGCTGCATTTCATTTCATTTAGAAAAGCCTTCACAAAACTATGACTTAACAGCAGGTCCACAGATTATCTCAATTGGTAATCAATGCTTTGGCCATGTGAAGAGATTTTTTTTTTTTTTTGATCTTTTTAAGGAACTGCTACTGAGACTGTATCTGTCACATTACTCAGTAAAGATCAGTGTGACTTTTTCCCCCAGAATTCACTGTCAGACAAGTGATGGTCTCTGGAGAATATAGTGTAGATAGTTGCAGCTGCAAAGCCACCTGCCTCAGCTGCAAGGAAGTTCAGAGCTAAATTTAGTACTTACGCAGAGGATTACGTCATCCTCAGTTTACTTTATCCTGTTAATTTTATTCCCCTGTGTATATGTGTACATGATTTTTCTATAAGAAGACTGGTTTCTTTTTATGAAAATAGGAAAGATATAAATTATACAGTTATTCTTAAGGTAAAAATGTATTTGGTAATGTCTTTACCATTTTTCAAGTCACCCAGGCTCAAATCTTATACTCCTCTCTTCCCCTCATCCTCTAAAGATACATCACATCATTTTTTTTTCTCTAGAAAATCTCGATAGTCTTTTTTCCCCTCCATCCCCATTGCTCCCACTAAAGTCAGGGTTCTTACCGTATTCCACTGGGTTATTACAACATCATCCTATTTGACCACTTGCCTTACGTATATCTGTCCCCCCGGAATCTAGCCTCCGTATCCACGTTCAGTAAGTGCTAATTTCATTGCGAATCTAGCCTCCATATCCACATTCAGTAAGTACTAATTTCATTGTGCTGCTCATCTTGGCACTATGGTAAAGAACCCCGCTTGTCAATGCAGGAGACATAAGGGATATGGGTTTGATCCCTGGGTTGGGAAGAGCCTCTGAAAGAGGGTAGAGCATCCACTCTAGTATTCTTGCCTGGAGAATCCCCCTGTACAGAGGATCCTGGTGAGCTACAGTACATAGGGTCCCAGACATAATTTAAGTGACTTAGCACACACACACACACACACACGCTCATCTGTTCAAAAACTTAGACTGATTCTACATTTCTTTGGTAATGGATGCTTTCTTTTGACCTGCCTCCCCTCTGCAGTTGAAGTGTCTTTTTTTTTTTTTTTTTTAAGGTAGTATTATCTTGACAAGTCGCTTCAGAATCTCTCAGGAAGAGAATCATCTTTGTTTAGGAAATATAAAAACTAGATAAGTTGCATGGAGTGAAAGATGGGACCTTGAGGGCTTAGGTCAGCAGCAGGTAAGGCAGAAAAGGAATACCTGACGCCTCTGCACTAGAGATGAGCAGACCCAGCAGAAAGAGCAGAAGAGGGTACAGGGGAAGGCTCAGCAGAAGGTGGAATGTCTTAAGAACAGGAAAATTCCGTGTTGAATTTAAAATTCTTTTCTTCGTTGTGATGGAAACACTATCCTGGTTTTCTCTAGGCTTTAGTTTGACTTGCTGTCTGTGCACAGGTCTAGTATGAGGGTTTTCTCATAAAAATCAGAGAAATCAGCTGTCTCCCATTTGATTCAGTGCAGAACGGAGTATTGTTTTCTTTTAAACTAGATTTTAAGCTCCTCAATGGCAGAAATACATTAATTTTTTTGAGATTCTTGACAGGGTGAAGCAGGGAGCTGGGAAATTTCCTACCCAGTTTACTAGTGATGAAACTTGTCTTCGGGTAGATGTGATGAACAATTCCCAGGGATATTTACAACCATCAGAGTAGATGACATGCCCACATGTAAGAGGAATGTAAACTGTAAAGCATGTTTTTAGGAAGTGAGCCACGTGCTCTCATTTACAGCAGAGGCAAGCAAACATTTTCTGTAAAGGGCCAGATGGTAAATATTTTTGTCTTTGTGGGTGATATTATCTTTGTCACGAGTGCTCAAATCTGTGTTATAATGTGAAAGCAGCCATACACAATAGGTAAACAAATAGGCATGGCTGTGTTTCAATAAAACTTTATTTATGGACACTGAAATCTGGGTCTCATATACTTTTCATGTGTCATAAAATGTTCTTCTTTTGATACTTCTCAACAGCTTAAAAATGTAACAAGCATTCTTGTGGACTGTATAAAAACAGGTGAGAAGCCAGATTTGTCCCTGAGACCTTGCTGAGTAACCCCCAATTTAGAGAATCTATCTTGCTTGCTGATGTGTTTTATGAAGTAAGCTCATATTTTAAAAAAATCAACACTTTACTCTGAGAATTCCTTGCATAATTTTGTTTGAAGTTTTCCTGCTTTAAGAAAAAATGTATGAGAACACTTTTAATGACTTTAGACCATCACCAAATGGTTTTGTTTTCCTTGAGTCACTATTAGCACTGTGAACTGTGCGTCAGAGCAAACCAACATAAATGACTCAAGCACATGGGTTGAGAGAGAACATATTACCTAAGGGTTTGTGCATTTGATGGTTGGACTCATACACTGGTTCCGTTGTGATGGAAACCAGCAGAAAAAAGGGTACAGGGGAAGGCTCAGCAGAAGGTGGAATGTCTTAAGAACAGGAAAATTCCGTGTTGAATTTAAAATTCTTTTCTTCGTTGTGATGGAAACACTATCCTGGTTTTCTCTAGGCTTTAGTTTGACTTGCTGTCTGTGCACAGGTCTAGTATGAGGGTTTTCTCATAAAAATCAGAGAAATCAGCTGTCTCCCATTTGATTCAGTGCAGAACGGAGTATTGTTTTCTTTTAAACTAGATTTTAAGCTCCTCAATGGCAGAAATACATTAATTTTTTTGAGATTCTTGACAGGGTGAAGCAGGGAGCTGGGAAATTTCCTACCCAGTTTACTAGTGATGAAACTTGTCTTCGGGTAGATGTGATGAACAATTCCCAGGGATATTTACAACCATCAGAGTAGATGACATGCCCACATGTAAGAGGAATGTAAACTGTAAAGCATGTTTTTAGGAAGTGAGCCACGTGCTCTCATTTACAGCAGAGGCAAGCAAACATTTTCTGTAAAGGGCCAGATGGTAAATATTTTTGTCTTTGTGGGTGATATTATCTTTGTCACGAGTGCTCAAATCTGTGTTATAATGTGAAAGCAGCCATACACAATAGGTAAACAAATAGGCATGGCTGTGTTTCAATAAAACTTTATTTATGGACACTGAAATCTGGGTCTCATATACTTTTCATGTGTCATAAAATGTTCTTCTTTTGATACTTCTCAACAGCTTAAAAATGTAACAAGCATTCTTGTGGACTGTATAAAAACAGGTGAGAAGCCAGATTTGTCCCTGAGACCTTGCTGAGTAACCCCCAATTTAGAGAATCTATCTTGCTTGCTGATGTGTTTTATGAAGTAAGCTCATATTTTAAAAAAATCAACACTTTACTCTGAGAATTCCTTGCATAATTTTGTTTGAAGTTTTCCTGCTTTAAGAAAAAATGTATGAGAACACTTTTAATGACTTTAGACCATCACCAAATGGTTTTGTTTTCCTTGAGTCACTATTAGCACTGTGAACTGTGCGTCAGAGCAAACCAACATAAATGACTCAAGCACATGGGTTGAGAGAGAACATATTACCTAAGGGTTTGTGCATTTGATGGTTGGATCTCATACACTGGTTTTTTTCTCCCAAATCTCTAGAACAGTTGGAGACAGTTTCAATTAACTGGATGTCCATTTGCACCTTTCCCAGTCTTGGAGAACTTAAAATGTATCATTAAATTTGCACCATATCCTTGAGCTTGATATCTGGTAACTTTAGGAATATTATGTAAGTTTTTAAGTCAAAAGAATATTTTGGCTTCAGAATGGAAATAATGCAAGGTTGTAGTTTTCTTACAGAAATTTCTCAATGTGGAGCTTATTTTGCCTCGGGAAGAAATTCATAATTCAGGAGTTCCTGTTAGCTTTTTGGAAACCTAGAAAAGCTTGAGTCTAAGTTATATACTATCAACCTTTTTTTTTTTTTTTTTGCATTTTCTACCATCCGGAGTCATTTAACTCTAAAGTCTCATTAACCATTATCCTAAAGATATCACAATATACTGAAGAGATTACTGTAAATATTAAAAAAAATTATTCTAACTCACTTTATACTGATTATACCCCTGACTCACCATAGTTAGAGTACATTCTGTTCAAAATGTGTCCTAACGGGCTAGAGACGGAAATGAAAAAAGATAGAAAAGGATCATGGTACCAGAAAAGCAAATACACTTCAGTAAACCCATGGAAAACAGACATAGGTATGCTTGTGCCGAATAAATGTGAATATCTTAGAACCAAATGTAACATGAATCATAACCTTTGTCATCCTTCCACCCCAATGTCTATCAATGTGATTTGCCTTCTTATTGCTATATTGAATTATGTGTAAAGATGGTAACAATGTCTTCTAATGTCTTTCTTTTTTCCTATTGTGAGTAGCATTTATTATTTTTGTGTTAAAAATGTACAGTGTTCATAACACATTTAAAATAGCCAAACACTAAAGAAAGAGACAAGGAAAGAAAACAGTTACATTTGGCTCATTAATATTGTCTTTCTTCTAGATTCTTGTAGTCTCTGGACATCCCACACAGTATCATTGTGGCAAAAGTATCAGAAAGGCAAACTTCAGCTTCTGGCAAGATGTATTCGGTTCTAGGTATGTACACTTAAAGTTGGGGATAAATATTAACTGGATAAATGATTTTAAAGCAACTAAAACCAATCATGACTAAATAAAGAGGGGATTGCAAAAAATTTCCAACTCGCAGCAAAGCTACTTCAGAAGTCTCTTCAGAAACAAACAACAGGTATTGGGTCCAATACACAGGTGTGGCTGTGCAAATTGGTGATGATGTTTAGTGTTAGTTTAGTTTTGAAAATCAGATCAAAATAACTTGGAAATAAGTAAAATTATAATTTGTCAGGTTGACCTAAAATATTTACTATCTGACTGGCTATAGGAAAACTTTGCCAGTCTTCACTCTAAATAGTCTTGTCCACAAACGGTGCATGAAGATGAAGAAGAAAAAAGCCCAGCTATTGAATAATACAACAAAAGTTAAATCAGTGATAAGCTGTCTGTCTTACTGGTCTATAATTGCCTGGTCAAGAGATTGGATATTAGTAGATGGAATTACAGTGAAAAAGAATAAGCATGATTTATTTAGACTATATCAAAGTTTATTCTGTATATTTAATGAGATTTGGACTGGTTTCAGTTTCATCTGTGGAGTTTCACCCTTCTTCACTACAACTTGTGCTGACTCATAAACAACCACAGCTATAGGCGAGGTGACCTTGTAACTTGTAGAGAATGATACAAATGTCAAGAGTTAGGATATAGTTTTAATATACCCATCCACCAAAAAGAGCTAATAAGTAAATGTGGACAACTCTTGGAAAGTTTAAGACAAGGGCGCATGTGTTTGCTGGGACAAGAGAGAGAAAGGGAGCTAAATTTGCATTTTTTTAAATAATGGGCAGTCAATAGATGTTGCCTAAAATAAAGCCTCCCCCCAAATCAAGGAACAGTGTTAAAAAATAGATTGTTGGTTATAAGGTGATAAGGACCAAAAGACATCTAGAAAAGATGAACATTGGCTGCCTCTGTGAATGGGAAAATGGAAGAGTTGACTGGGGACTGTTTTTTTCCCTTAACCAACCTTGTAACACTACTTGAGTCTTTAAACTGTGTGCAGGTAGAGTCCTCACAAAAATTACAACTAAGAAAATAAATCAAGTTTTCCCTGGTTTTGGAATGGAAAAAATCAGCTAATAAGTGATCTCTAACTTCTCTTGATTGTGTGCCACTGTCAACAAAATTTATGGAACATGGTTCCCATTCTTTAAAAAAAAAAACTTTTAAACATTACTGGAAGTAGTGCTGCTATAAACATTTGTGTACAAGGTTTTATATGGACTTATGTTATCATTTCTCTTGGGCTTGCGAAGCGAGCTAGGGCTTGAGGTGGAGGTGGGGACAAGGTGGTCTTTCTCTCGGTGATGTTTCATTCTGTGAGCTGATAGCTTAGTGGCGGGGGTGAGGGGGGCGTAGCAGTAGCTTCAGGTCTTCAGCTTGTCTGTCCTGGCTTGGAACCTCTGATTTATAAGCTACCCATGTGTCATGGAAAGGGGGATCTGGGCGCCAACAATCTTAGCATGCTATACCCAGGACAGAGCCTGCATCCCTCTAGTGGATGATGGATAGAAGAAGGAACCCCTGCTTCTCAGCTGCATTCATTCAGAACTTAGCCTCAGCAGCAGATATGGGGGCAGGATGAGAAACGTTAACATTGTGTTTCTCCTGGCCGATAGCCTCTAGCTGGGACCGGTGGGAGAGGGAGCCCTGTGTGACTGTCCACACCGGTCTGGAGAGGAGTTTTTGTGTCGCTGAGTTGGGACAGCATAGCTGCCAAGTAAACACTGATTCAAATACCACAGTCTCTGTTGTTACTAAGTTTCAGTAGACTTTGAATTCCTTATTTTCGGTGTATCCTTCAGGTGTATCCTTCAGACTATTTCCCATGACTTTAAATCTGCTGTTATTGTTGTTTTAATAATTTTCACCAGTTTCACTGGTGAAATGGAGCTGAGTCTGTGGAACTCCTTACAATAGTTTTCTGGAAGTAGAATTTAATTTTAATTAATTGAAAATCTCACACACATACAAAACATGTTTTTTACATTTTACAAAACATGTTTTCTAGAAAAGATGAACAGCTGTTAAAAAACTGGGGACTGTTTTTCCCTTAACCAACCTTGTAACACTACTTGAGTCTTTAAACTGTGTGCAGGTAGAGTCCTCACAAAAATTACAACTAAGAAAATAAATCAAGTTTTCCCTGGTTTTGGAATGGAAAAAATCAGCTAATAAGTGATCTCTAACTTCTCTTGATTGTGTGCCACTGTCAACAAAATTTATGGAACATGGTTCCCATTCTTTAAAAAAAAAAACTTTTAAACATTACTGGAAGTAGTGCTGCTATAAACATTTGTGTACAAGGTTTTATATGGACTTATGTTATCATTTCTCTTGGGCTTGCGAAGCGAGCTAGGGCTTGAGGTGGAGGTGGGGACAAGGTGGTCTTTCTCTCGGTGATGTTTCATTCTGTGAGCTGATAGCTTAGTGGCGGGGGTGAGGGGGGCGTAGCAGTAGCTTCAGGTCTTCAGCTTGTCTGTCCTGGCTTGGAACCTCTGATTTATAAGCTACCCATGTGTCATGGAAAGGGGGATCTGGGCGCCAACAATCTTAGCATGCTATACCCAGGACAGAGCCTGCATCCCTCTAGTGGATGATGGATAGAAGAAGGAACCCCTGCTTCTCAGCTGCATTCATTCAGAACTTAGCCTCAGCAGCAGATATGGGGGCAGGATGAGAAACGTTAACATTGTGTTTCTCCTGGCCGATAGCCTCTAGCTGGGACCGGTGGGAGAGGGAGCCCTGTGTGACTGTCCACACCGGTCTGGAGAGGAGTTTTTGTGTCGCTGAGTTGGGACAGCATAGCTGCCAAGTAAACACTGATTCAAATACCACAGTCTCTGTTGTTACTAAGTTTCAGTAGACTTTGAATTCCTTATTTTCGGTGTATCCTTCAGGTGTATCCTTCAGACTATTTCCCATGACTTTAAATCTGCTGTTATTGTTGTTTTAATAATTTTCACCAGTTTCACTGGTGAAATGGAGCTGAGTCTGTGGAACTCCTTACAATAGTTTTCTGGAAGTAGAATTTAATTTTAATTAATTGAAAATCTCACACACATACACACATGTATACATATACACATGTTTTACTAATACATTATGCACATTATAAATAATTTGCTATATATTTTTTGAATGATAACATTATTTCAAATGAACTTTTAAAAGGTGCTTTGTATTTATTTGTGGTAGAAAGTATCTTACTGTTCTTTTTGAAAGTATATTATAAGTGATTATCATTATACTAGTATTTTTAGTTAGAGTAGTGTGATTGAAATGCTGCTTTGTTTTTAAAGTCCTGGTTTTGATTTAGTTTGTTTTGATACTTGGTTTCCATGGTATCTTAGGTGAGAAAGTACTTAACAAAGAGCTCTAGATTTAAATGGAAGAAGTACCTCCCTGGATACACTGACTAAATCCCTTCTAATTCTATTTAGCAATGAAGCAGACTTGCTGAAATATGCCTAGTATATTTCCATCTTCTTTTATGCCTATCACTTGATTTTCCAAGCAAAGTTGGATGATTTTACATTTTTTGACTTTTAAATTGAATTAAATTTTATTGGACAAACAAAAAATAAAATGAAAGCTTGAAAACAGGCTTGTGGAGTCAGAATGAGCAAAGGAACTCAACTCATTTCTACAAGGTTTCTGAACCCGGATTCTGAAGCAGTACACATTGCAACCCAGAAATCATAATAATGGGGTTAGCAGACACTACATACTTGAAAATTCAACAGTAAGAGAGAATAAAGGAACTGAAGGAGTTTTTGACCAAAGAAAAGTACATTTTACAAATCAGATTTATAATAAAGAGAACAGAGTTGAGTCCCGAAAATTCAAACAGTAAGAGAGATAGAAGTGTCGCTGAGTTGGCAGCTAGCTGCCAGTAAACACTGATTCAAATACACTGTCTTACCGGTTTGGAGGGGAGTTTTGTGTCGCTTATTTGGGACAGCATAGTTTCCCAAGGTAATCCTGATTAAAAATTACCACAGTCTTTAAATACTAAGTTTCAGTTGATTTAATTCCATTTCATGTATCCTTCAGGTGTATCCTTCAGAGTATTTCCCATGACTTTAAATCTGCTGTTATTGTTGTTTTAATAATTTTCACCAGTTTCACTGGTGAAATGGAGCTGAGTCTGTGGAACTCCTTACAATAGTTTTCTGGAAGTAGAATTTAATTTTAATTAATTGAAAATCTCACACACATACACACATGTATACATATACACATGTTTTACTAATACATTATGCACATTATAAATAATTTGCTATATATTTTTTGAATGATAACATTATTTCAAATGAACTTTTAAAAGGTGCTTTGTATTTATTTGTGGTAGAAAGTATCTTACTGTTCTTTTTGAAAGTATATTATAAGTGATTATCATTATACTAGTATTTTTAGTTAGAGTAGTGTGATTGAAATGCTGCTTTGTTTTTAAAGTCCTGGTTTTGATTTAGTTTGTTTTGATACTTGGTTTCCATGGTATCTTAGGTGAGAAAGTACTTAACAAAGAGCTCTAGATTTAAATGGAAGAAGTACCTCCCTGGATACACTGACTAAATCCCTTCTAATTCTATTTAGCAATGAAGCAGACTTGCTGAAATATGCCTAGTATATTTCCATCTTCTTTTATGCCTATCACTTGATTTTCCAAGCAAAGTTGGATGATTTTACATTTTTTGACTTTTAAATTGAATTAAATTTTATTGGACAAACAAAAAATAAAATGAAAGCTTGAAAACAGGCTTGTGGAGTCAGAATGAGCAAAGGAACTCAACTCATTTCTACAAGGTTTCTGAACCCGGATTCTGAAGCAGTACACATTGCAACCCAGAAATCATAATAATGGGGTTAGCAGACACTACATACTTGAAAATTCAACAGTAAGAGAGAATAAAGGAACTGAAGGAGTTTTTGACCAAAGAAAAGTACATTTTACAAATCAGATTTATAATAAAGAGAACAGAGTTGAGTCCCAGGAAATATGATGTCCTGTACTTGATAAACACTAAACGACTTCTCAGTCCCAGACTGCTAACACCATGGCATAATTATGGCCCAGCAGGTGCAAATAAATTCACCTGAAAAAGCAAATAATTAAGTTGGAAAACAAGGGAAATTATTAACAAGAGATACAAAGATAAATAACATCATTTAAATACCAGGTATATTAAACATCATGGAAAAAATATATCAATAGAAAAATAAAAGGTATGGATAAAAAAATGGTAACACTTAGGAAAGAAATGCTCTAAACACCTAGTAATTATGTACATGACATTTTCTGTGCATGCTAAGTGGTTTCAGGCACGTTCTGACTCTGTGTGATTTTGTAATTTTTTAAAGGAGTTCAAAGTCAATGAAACTCTTCCCTTGAAAGATTTTAAAACAAATCGTAAAAACGTTTCAGTTTTTAAAGTGTTCAAACATAAAAATGGACCAGAGTGATAAGTTACATTGGTTTTGCCCAAAAGATTGCATAAAATTTTAAATATTTTCAAATACTGTTTTAAAGTACTGTTTCTATAGTGCAATTTATTTGGAAAGACTTTCCTTTGAAAATCTGGTGCTTTCTTTCTCTAACCTTTAAAGGGCAGCTTAGGTGTGTTCATGTGGCCAAAAACATTTGGTGGATCACGTACTATTACTGCCATCACATGTGTCTCAGGGAAAGAGAAATATCCACCACCCTTAAATCTGTCAGTTTTCTTAAGTATGTGATTACCAGTGAGCCTCTGCTTGAAGCGTAAAAATTTATCATCAGCTGTTCATCTTTTTATAATATTAGGAATGTACTATATTTCAGTGTTCTATCTGTATATAATTACATTGCTGTATACTTCCACATTTTGTTCACTACCAACTTTGAGACTTTGCTGGTACTATTGACCAAGAAATAATCTTTTGAAAAACAGACTTGTGGAGTCAGAATGAGCAAAGGAACTCAACTCATTTCTACAAGGTTTCTGAACCCGGATTCTGAAGCAGTACACATTGCAACCCAGAAATCATAATAATGGGGTTAGCAGACACTACATACTTGAAAATTCAACAGTAAGAGAGAATAAAGGAACTGAAGGAGTTTTTGACCAAAGAAAAGTACATTTTACAAATCAGATTTATAATAAAGAGAACAGAGTTGAGTCCCAGGAAATATGATGTCCTGTACTTGATAAACACTAAACGACTTCTCAGTCCCAGACTGCTAACACCATGGCATAATTATGGCCCAGCAGGTGCAAATAAATTCACCTGAAAAAGCAAATAATTAAGTTGGAAAACAAGGGAAATTATTAACAAGAGATACAAAGATAAATAACATCATTTAAATACCAGGTATATTAAACATCATGGAAAAAATATATCAATAGAAAAATAAAAGGTATGGATAAAAAAATGGTAACACTTAGGAAAGAAATGCTCTAAACACCTAGTAATTATGTACATGACATTTTCTGTGCATGCTAAGTGGTTTCAGGCACGTTCTGACTCTGTGTGATTTTGCAATTTTTTAAAGGAGTTCAAAGTCAATGAAACTCTTCCCTTGAAAGATTTTAAAACAAATCGTAAAAACGTTTCAGTTTTTAAAGTGTTCAAACATAAAAATGGACCAGAGTGATAAGTTACATTGGTTTTGCCCAAAAGATTGCATAAAATTTTAAATATTTTCAAATACTGTTTTAAAGTACTGTTTCTATAGTGCAATTTATTTGGAAAGACTTTCCTTTGAAAATCTGGTGCTTTCTTTCTCTAACCTTTAAAGGGCAGCTTAGGTGTGTTCATGTGGCCAAAAACATTTGGTGGATCACGTACTATTACTGCCATCACATGTGTCTCAGGGAAAGAGAAATATCCACCACCCTTAAATCTGTCAGTTTTCTTAAGTATGTGATTACCAGTGAGCCTCTGCTTGAAGCGTAAAAATTTATCATCAGCTGTTCATCTTTTTATAATATTAGGAATGTACTATATTTCAGTGTTCTATCTGTATATAATTACATTGCTGTATACTTCCACATTTTGTTCACTACCAACTTTGAGACTTTGCTGGTACTATTGACCAAGAATAATCTTTTGAAAATCATTTCAGTTAAAGTGCAGCTCCAACTAACATAGTTTGCCCACAAAACATTTTTTTCAACATAAGATGCCACTTACTATTGAGACCGTACCTTCTCTGATGCATCTTCCATTTGTTGACTCACAAAACAGCAGCTCTGTGTTTCAGATCTTAAAGGCTCATTTGTAATGATTACGGATGTAAATGCTCAGATTTCAAATAGTATTCTTAATTATTTCTTGCTCCTTTTTCCTTTTGGGCTGACTTCCTGTCATATCTGATTTCATCATCCCTGTTTCTTCATTCCCACACAGCTACAGAGGGCTTATATTAGGAAGAGAAGAGTCAGGTCTACCATTTTCTTACTGTTTGCCACATTTATATTAGTAGGCCTATCTTTATTCCTTGTCCTCTTTGCAGACGTCTTTTAAAGCTCTTTCTTCATTTTGTGATGGTTAGTTTCACTAAAATTAGAGAATATAATCTGGAACTTTTCTGAGGCATGGCAGTTTCTAGTCACAGAAAGGTTTGCTCATTCACTGGAGGAATTATATTTCACCAACCTTATATACCGCTTGCTATGTGCCAGATACTATTTTAAGCACTGTATACATATTATGTCATTTAATCTTCATAATGATCCTATGGCATAAGTACAATTATTTTCTTACTTAGTAGGGAACTGAAGTCCTGGAGCTGAGGGACTATGGGGCTTTTAACTCACATATCTGCCTATTGAACAATTATTAGGAAAGTATAACTCAAGTGTGGAATGCAAAATCAAGTCTTGAATTTCCTTCCCAATCTCACTCCTACCAACTGCAAGTCAGAAATCCTTTTGTGGTTCACTCTGGGTAACAAGCCCTCTCAGAGATTGTTCTGTTGTCTTGGAATAAGTCTGTCCTGTTTCTTTTTATAATATTAGGAATGTACTATATTTCAGTGTTCTATCTGTATATAATTACATTGCTGTATACTTCCACATTTTGTTCACTACCAACTTTGAGACTTTGCTGGTACTATTGACCAAGAATAATCTTTTGAAAATCATTTCAGTTAAAGTGCAGCTCCAACTAACATAGTTTGCCCACAAAACATTTTTTCAACATAAGATGCCACTTACTATTGAGACCGTACCTTCTCTGATGCATCTTCCATTTGTTGACTCACAAAACAGCAGCTCTGTGTTTCAGATCTTAAAGGCTCATTTGTAATGATTACGGATGTAAATGCTCAGATTTCAAATAGTATTCTTAATTATTTCTTGCTCCTTTTTCCTTTTGGGCTGACTTCCTGTCATATCTGATTTCATCATCCCTGTTTCTTCATTCCCACACAGCTACAGAGGGCTTATATTAGGAAGAGAAGAGTCAGGTCTACCATTTTCTTACTGTTTGCCACATTTATATTAGTAGGCCTATCTTTATTCCTTGTCCTCTTTGCAGACGTCTTTTAAAGCTCTTTCTTCATTTTGTGATGGTTAGTTTCACTAAAATTAGAGAATATAATCTGGAACTTTTCTGAGGCATGGCAGTTTCTAGTCACAGAAAGGTTTGCTCATTCACTGGAGGAATTATATTTCACCAACCTTATATACCGCTTGCTATGTGCCAGATACTATTTTAAGCACTGTATACATATTATGTCATTTAATCTTCATAATGATCCTATGGCATAAGTACAATTATTTTCTTACTTAGTAGGGAACTGAAGTCCTGGAGCTGAGGGACTATGGGGCTTTTAACTCACATATCTGCCTATTGAACAATTATTAGGAAAGTATAACTCAAGTGTGGAATGCAAAATCAAGTCTTGAATTTCCTTCCCAATCTCACTCCTACCAACTGCAAGTCAGAAATCCTTTTGTGGTTCACTCTGGGTAACAAGCCCTCTCAGAGATTGTTCTGTTGTCTTGGAATAAGTCTGTCCTAGGAAATGGTTTGGGATTACAAATGGAATTAGAGTATTATTTTATTCTGGTTAAAACAATATTTTCTCTGGTTAGAATAAACTTGGCTCTCAAGAAAATCCAGGATAGGAAGATGTGAAGTTATTATGAAAGAAATGAAAGAAAAAGAGACACTGTGCTGTGCATCCAGGTGAACAGAGCCTAGGGATTAGAACAGAGAGAGAGAAGGAAGGAGACAAAGTGTGCTTTGGAGGGAAAGCAGATGGGCTCAGAACAGGTCACATATGCTTGAGGTCCTGGAGAGGAGAAAGTGGCAAAATGACAGAGATGAAGGAGGGAGGATTTGTCAGCAAATTTAGGGATGTGAGAAGGAGATGTGTATTTTTAAAACTTAATTTCATTTTTTACCCTTTTCTTGATTTTTTTAAAAAACCTTTTCATGATGAGTTTTAAACAAATGCCGAAGTAAAGATAGTTATGTGCATAATCCCTTGCATAACCATCACCAGATTCAGCTCCTGCCTCATTTTGTTTCATCTGTAACCCCAGGCCCTTTCCTACCAGAGAATTTCAAAGAAAAATCTCACACATCACATAATTTCATCCATAAGTATTTTAATGTGCATCACAAAAAGATAAGAACTTTTAAAAAACATGCTTAGATACTTTCATTGCATGTAACAAACTTAGCATCAAGTTCATAGTATTATCACTCAGTGTTCAAATTTCCCTGATTGTGCCATAATGGTTTTGAATCAGGTTCAACATAAGATCCACAGCTAACATCTCTCTTAAATCTCTTAATCTATAAGTTTCCCTTACATTTCTCTTGTTGTTGTTTTCTTCTCAATAGCAGTTTATCTGTTTTAAGAAATGAGTGGATATTAGGGTAAAATGATCGATTTGGTGTTGCTTATGCTGTGTTGGAGGTGGCCGTTGACCATCCAGGTGGAACTTCTCTGGAAACAGTTGACACTGTGGGTCAGGAACTTCAGTCAAGGTGAATTATATTGATTGGGTAAATATTTGAGCATTGGTTTATATGGAGCATTGGTTTATATGGAACATTGGTTTATATTGGTTTATATGGGGACATAGGAATAGATGAGATCACTTTGTCATTGGCTGCAGGGCAAGAAGAGGACTGGGTCAAGAGTTGGGCTGTGGGAAGAGTAAGGATAGGCAGGGCTAGAACAAACCAAGGGAGAGTACTGCTTCAGATGTCGTCAACTGTGCTTGTTTCTGAACCAGGACTAAGGGAGACGAGTGACTGAAGCATTCAATTGTATGGTTACCCTGAGGTCTCCAGCACTTAAGAGAAGGGACAGCACACAACTGGAGGGGATTGTGATTTGTTTCACTTTTGGAATAGAGGAAGTAATAACCAGTGGAGAAGGAGAGACTTCATGGCCTCTCACTGGAGGAGAAGAGACCCATGGAGATAGGAAAGAAATCATTGAAGGAAACAGGTTTTGGAGGTTCTGTCTGACCACAGAAGCAAAGACACATGTAGCGAAGTTGGCCTTGAGACAACGGAAGGGTTTTGCTCCCTGAATGCAGAGGGACGCGAGACCAGATGGATGAGGGAACAAAATGCTTGGGAATACAGAGGAAGCGATTCTGAAGGAGCCCAGGTGGAGCAGCCTTCATCTTCTGAATATGAGGAAGGTTGGAGACAAAGAACAGTAGATAGTACTTTTTTCTGCTAACCCTGTTCTCTACTTCTTCTTCTTCTTTTTTTTTTTAAGATTTATTTATTTATTTGGGGGGTGTGGGGTGGGGAGGGAGGGGAGTAGGCAGGCTACTTCTATTGGTCTTTCATTTGTCTATTTTCATCCATCTTTGTTCTTTGGCCCGCAGTGGCTTCTGTTGTCGCAGAGCACCGGCTCTGGGCACACGTGTGCCAGAGCTCCCGCTCGGTAATTGGACACATCGGTCCAGCCGCTCCTGGCACGTGGGACCTTCCCAGGCCAGGGATCGAACCGGCGCCTTGCACTGCAAGGCAGTGTCCTTACCCACTGGACCACCAGGGAAGCTCTCTACTTCTAACCTTATAATTAATACCATCTTGAAGGATGAAGAAGTATGGAGTTAGTGTGTCCAAATATTGAACGTAAAAACTACCTCCTCACATTGTATCCAACCCATTTTACTTTGGTGCTTATGCTGAAGCAAATTCAGTTTGTGCAAACATTGTTGCTCTTCTAAACTTTGAAAATGCTTACTGCTGAATCAAGAGTTGGGCTGTGGGAAGAGTAAGGATAGGCAGGGCTAGAACAAACCAAGGGAGAGTACTGCTTCAGATGTCGTCAACTGTGCTTGTTTCTGAACCAGGACTAAGGGAGACGAGTGACTGAAGCATTCAATTGTATGGTTACCCTGAGGTCTCCAGCACTTAAGAGAAGGGACAGCACACAACTGGAGGGGATTGTGATTTGTTTCACTTTTGGAATAGAGGAAGTAATAACCAGTGGAGAAGGAGAGACTTCATGGCCTCTCACTGGAGGAGAAGAGACCCATGGAGATAGGAAAGAAATCATTGAAGGAAACAGGTTTTGGAGGTTCTGTCTGACCACAGAAGCAAAGACACATGTAGCGAAGTTGGCCTTGAGACAACGGAAGGGTTTTGCTCCCTGAATGCAGAGGGACGCGAGACCAGATGGATGAGGGAACAAAATGCTTGGGAATACAGAGGAAGCGATTCTGAAGGAGCCCAGGTGGAGCAGCCTTCATCTTCTGAATATGAGGAAGGTTGGAGACAAAGAACAGTAGATAGTACTTTTTTCTGCTAACCCTGTTCTCTACTTCTTCTTCTTCTTTTTTTTTTTAAGATTTATTTATTTATTTGGGGGGTGTGGGGTGGGGAGGGAGGGGAGTAGGCAGGCTACTTCTATTGGTCTTTCATTTGTCTATTTTCATCCATCTTTGTTCTTTGGCCCGCAGTGGCTTCTGTTGTCGCAGAGCACCGGCTCTGGGCACACGTGTGCCAGAGCTCCCGCTCGGTAATTGGACACATCGGTCCAGCCGCTCCGCGGCACGTGGGACCTTCCCAGGCCAGGGATCGAACCGGCGCCCCTTGCACTGCAAGGCAGTGTCCTTACCCACTGGACCACCAGGGAAGCTCTCTACTTCTAACCTTATAATTAATACCATCTTGAAGGATGAAGAAGTATGGAGTTAGTGTGTGTCCAAATATTGAACGTAAAAAACTACCTCCTCACATTGTATCCAACCCATTTTACTTTGGTGCTTATGCTGAAGCAAATTCAGTTTGTGCAAACATTGTTGCTCTTCTAAAACTTTCTACCCTCTGATAAATGATCCGCTTGACTCTGAGTCTGGCAATTTTTTTTTTTTTTTCAATTTTGGCCAGTTTCATTGGTCTTTCATTTAGTTATTTTCATCCATCTTTGTTCTTTGACCTGTGTGGGCCTCCCGTTGCAGTGGCCTCCATCGTTGCAGAATACTGGCTCTGGGCACATGCACTCCAGAGCGCTGACTTGTAACTGGATACACTGGTCCAGTCGTCCTGTGGCACGTGGGGTCTTCCTGGGCCAAGGGTCAATCTGGCACCCCTTGCACTGCAAGGCAGACTCTTTACCCACTGGACCACCAAGGAAGTCCTGACTCTGGTGAATTTTGACACATGGAGCAGATATCACTGTCTGGACACCCTCTACTACAGAGAAGACTATTGTTACGAGCTGAATTGTATCTGTCATTCCCCGAAATTCATGATCCCAGTAACTTAGGATGTGACTGTGTTTGGAGACAGAATCTTGTTTATTTACTTAAGTATGGCTGTGGTGGGTCTTGATTCCCTGCATACAGGCTTTCTCTAGTTGAGGTGCCTGAGCTTCCCATTACGGTACTTTCTCTTGTTGTGAAGCACAGGCTCTAGGGAACCCTGGCTTCAACAGTTGTGGCATTAGAGCTTAGTTGCCCTGTGGCATGTGGAATCTTCCTGGAGAAGGGATTGAACCACTGACCCCAGCAATGGCAAGCAGATACTTAACCACTGGACCACCAGAAACATCCTGGAGATAGAATCTTTAAGAGGCTATTAAAGTAAAATGAGATCATATGTGTAAGTCTCAATGCAATATGACTAGTGTCACTATAAGAAGATAAGATTGGGGATGCAGAACACAGAAGGAAGAGCAGGTGAGGGTACTTGGAGAAGACAGTCATTTACAAGCCAAGAAGCGAAGCCCTCAGAGAAAACCAGCTGTAAGATACATTGACTCTGGAGTTGTAGTCTGCAGAATTGTGAGAAATAAATTTTTACTGTTTAAGCTACTCAGTCTGGGGTACTTTGTTACAGTAGCCCTGGTAAATGAAGGCAATACCCTCCTGTGAAATTCATTTGCATCCTGCAGACATTGGAATATGGCTCCCCACAGATGCAGGAGCATGAACAATCATGGCCTCAAGTAGCACTCCAGTGGAGAGCACCGAATCCTCCCTTCAGGCTCAGTAAGTGCCTTCTCTGAAGTTAGCCAGCTCTTTCTGGAGAAGTCGTCAGAGCAAAGAGGGTGCACTTCATAAGGGCTGATTCAATGTGAAAAAGAACTAAAAGGAAATTGATGTATTGTGAGACGTGAAACTGGATTTTGGAGAGCCAGTAAGTGAAAACCTATTTAATGCAGTGTTTTATTATTTACCAAATAACCATTGTTGTTCATTCATCCAGTTGCATCCAACGCTTTGCAACCCCATGGAATGCAGCATCCCTAGCCTCCCCATTCCTCACCATCTCCTGGAGTTTACCCAAGTTTATGTCCATGGCATCGGTGATGCCTACGCATTATATGCTTTCAAATTTACCTGATGATTATCAAGGCTGCAGAGCATTGCCTTTCTTTAACATGCAAAATCTAATCATAGTACTAGTTGCTGTTTTCCTTTGTACTGCTAATTCTTAAGGCTCACAGCTTTCCTCAATTAGTCTCCTTACTCTCCTCAGACTATACTTTTTTCCAAAAGATGATTGACAAGGAACGGAAGTAAGATAGGAAAAGCATGTCGAGCATTGCAGTGGATCAACACATTGCTATGGTGGAAGTGGCAGATTGTGTATATATGTTATTTTTGTGACTATCATAAAAGGAGCTCTTGAATCAGAAAAGGGAATTTTCCAAATAGCAAGGGCAAGAAGTAGAATTAGTTAAACTGAAAAGAAGTGAGTCTTGGTCTGGTGTCTTCTGTTTGTCTTAGATAGACTTTGTGCTCTGGTCACTGGACTCACTGTAGTTGATAGTAATAAGATTGCAGGAGGATCTTTAGGGCTCCCCACTGGGTATACTATCAGTTGTTTGACATGCATGAGGAATTCACTTTGGTGCCTTCCAAGTACCCTAGATGAGACAGAACCTCTTGGTCACACAAAGCTCTAATGAAGACCTTGCCCTTAGCATTTTGAACTTGTAAGATACATGCCTGGATTTGTAGTCTGCAGAATTGTGAGAAATAAATTTTTACTGTTTAAGCTACTCAGTCTGGGGTACTTTGTTACAGTAGCCCTGGTAAATGAAGGCAATACCCTCCTGTGAAATTCATTTGCATCCTGCAGACATTGGAATATGGCTCCCCACAGATGCAGGAGCATGAACAATCATGGCCTCAAGTAGCACTCCAGTGGAGAGCACCGAATCCTCCCTTCAGGCTCAGTAAGTGCCTTCTCTGAAGTCAGCCAGCTCTTTCTGGAGAAGTCGTCAGAGCAAAGAGGGTGCACTTCATAAGGGCTGATTCAATGTGAAAAAGAACTAAAAGGAAATTGATGTATTGTGAGACGTGAAACTGGATTTTGGAGAGCCAGTAAGTGAAAACCTATTTAATGCAGTGTTTTATTATTTACCAAATAACCATTGTTGTTCATTCATCCAGTTGCATCCAACGCTTTGCAACCCCATGGAATGCAGCATCCCTAGCCTCCCCATTCCTCACCATCTCCTGGAGTTTACCCAAGTTTATGTCCATGGCATCGGTGATGCCTACGCATTATATGCTTTCAAATTTACCTGATGATTATCAAGGCTGCAGAGCATTGCCTTTCTTTAACATGCAAAATCTAATCATAGTACTAGTTGCTGTTTTCCTTTGTACTGCTAATTCTTAAGGCTCACAGCTTTCCTCAATTAGTCTCCTTACTCTCCTCAGACTATACTTTTTTCCAAAAGATGATTGACAAGGAACGGAAGTAAGATAGGAAAAGCATGTCGAGCATTGCAGTGGATCAACACATTGCTATGGTGGAAGTGGCAGATTGTGTATATATGTTATTTTTGTGACTATCATAAAAGGAGCTCTTGAATCAGAAAAGGGAATTTTCCAAATAGCAAGGGCAAGAAGTAGAATTAGTTAAACTGAAAAGAAGTGAGTCTTGGTCTGGTGTCTTCTGTTTGTCTTAGATAGACTTTGTGCTCTGGTCACTGGACTCACTGTAGTTGATAGTAATAAGATTGCAGGAGGATCTTTAGGGCTCCCCACTGGGTATACTATCAGTTGTTTGACATGCATGAGGAATTCACTTTGGTGCCTTCCAAGTACCCTAGATGAGACAGAACCTCTTGGTCACACAAAGCTCTAATGAAGACCTTGCCCCCAGGGATGTTTAAGCATTTTCTAGTTCTAAACCTAGTGAAATGCCTCACTCGGATTCATTTCCCTCTGTATAGAAACAGAACATTGTCCTCCACACAGACATAGAGAAGAGGGCAATAGAACTGATAGGCCCCTTGGGATTCAGTTATAGAGACTGGAGACAGTCTAAATTGGTATGTCCTTTGAGAAAGCTTGTTTAAAAGGAGACAAACCATTAAGTCTATTATTTAAAGCAGCACCATTTTTAATATCTTTATGTTGCACTGACTTCAGTTTTTGCTGATATTGATTTCCCTTTGTTCTGTTTTAAGAGCTTCACAGGGATAGTATTAACAAGAAACAGATAGCAATTCTTAATTCTTGGACAGATGTGTGTGACATCAGTAGTTTAAGTCATGGAAAAAGTGTGTGGGAAAAGAAAAACCAAAAGAAAAAAAATAAACTAAAAACAAAACAAAAGAGACTTCCCTGGTGGTCCAGTGGCTAAGACTCTGTGCTCCCAAGGCAGAGGGCCAGGGTTCAACCCTTGGTCAGGGGACTAGATCCCACATGCTGCAATGAAGGCCAGACACAGCCAAATAAATTTATATATATATGTATGTATGTATGTGTATATATATATGTAGCTTCCCTCTTACTACAAAAAAAAACAATACAAAACAAAACAAAACAAAAAAGTGTGTGGGTTATTTGGCATACAGGAAGTCAGACATATTAGTTTAGCCAAAATAACGTTACATAGAATTGTAAGAAATGTGAGTAAGTGCTACATCCTCACAACTTTCATTCTGGTAATTGTAGGAGAAAGACAACACCTAATGCTGAAAAGGGTGTGCCATTATTTATTTTCTGGGTGTCTATTTCCTGGGAGGATGGTAAGCCATAAAAGTAGTAGTAAAACAGTAAGATTGGGGCACTTGCCTTACCTTGCTGAGACCAGAGGGAATAATTCCCATTTTAGCCTACAGGAAGATATCATTCATCAGATAGTTTCCAACTCACCCTCCATCCGAAAAGTAAAATAAAAGACGAAAATTGAGTCCCACAGTCAGCTGAAACTCTGTTCAGCAAGTACAAGTGAGGGAGGGGCCACGGTTCCAACTCCAGCTGCCCACTTGGCCATCCTAAAATGTGCCCAGTGATCTCCTTTCACTTCTTGGGTCCTTTGACTCTGAACTTGCATTTTCCTTGAAAGTAACCCCACGGCCATAGCAGCCTTCTCTTTGAGTCTGGCTTTGGGCTCTCATTTTCTATATTTCCACCAAAAATCTGATCCTGTCTACTTTTTATTTTTCAAGTATTTCTCAAAGTTTCTTATCCTTTTATTATTATCTAGTTCGGTTAATAATTTATTCTTTTCTGACATGCATAGTTCTCCTTTTCTTTCCTGGAGGTTGGAAGGTATAGGGAAACTTGCCATCTTGATCCAACTAAAGATGAAAATTTACTTTTGAGAGGAAATCAATTTACAGGAAGAATCCAACTGTTTATATTAGGTATTAAACTATCATCTTGCCCATGAGTTTGAGATATTTAAATGATTTACACAAATGTTTTAGAAAGCTATTTTTTAGGAAGCATGTATATCAAGGTCGTAAAGATCACAGTTACTAAAATCATGAGATTATTTTTGTATTGTATTATTCTAAAGAGGCTACCCAATTTATATACAATTAAAATGCTTTCATGTTAAAGAAGGAGCAGCAGGATTAGCATTATTTCAAGTTTACCAAACAGGTGCTTACGTAAATATTCTTACATTTTCCTATCTACTCTAATTAGATATTTTAAGTTACTTTGCAACTGGTTTTCCTATACTTGCTCCATGTTGAAGGTTTTAGCTGGTAACCTCTCTAGAATGTAAGAAGTAGCAAGTTATTTATTGTTAAACATACACACACACACACACACACACACACACACACACATGTCCATTGGAGTCTAATTTATTATATTTCAAAGTTTATAATTAGACTAGTTTAAATATCGTGGGTACAGTAATAATGCTGCTAGGGTACAGGCGTGAGAACCAATGTGGAGTTTTCTTTCACTTGATTGGAAAAACACTTAGAAAGCGGGACAGAATCTCAGGTAAGGACCACAAAGTAGAGGACCCGGGGAACAGCTTGGCTTCAGAAAGCTATGGGCCTTCCTAGAGAGGTAAACCTTAGTCTAACATGAACATGCCCTGTTGTTCTGACTTCTCAAAGGCCAAGAAGTTGCTGAATGGGTGAGCCAAGCCTGCCTTGCCCCTGATGCTGAGGCTGAGTATAGGAAGATAAGGTTGCAGAGAGACCTCCACTAAATACCTTAGCAGGAAATTGGCTTCTTCCTTCTATATCAGCAACAGCAGCCACAGGTGTAGAGCTTACTTTGCCTTCCACCACCTACAGGGTTGCCACCAACTTGGGTTCCCCCAAATCAAATGTGAGCTCCAGTCAGTTAGTAAAGAAAATACCATCGAAGGGAACCTACTGCCCAGAAATGAAAATCAGTCACACTCCAAACCCAAATGCTTAGTGAAAGGCAACTATTAGATAAGACAGATTAAAATTTTAATTGCAAAATATCAAGGTGATTTAAAGAGGTTTTAGTGGAGTCAATTTAAAATTTAAAAGCAGTAATCAAAGCATACTTTTTAATCAAATGACTCAGTAAATAAAATGAAGTAGACTTAAACTCTGTGTATGTCATTATTAGATCAAGTGTTAGTGAATTAGTGCATGTATACACTATAGATAATAAGATCTATAAGCAGTCTCCTCAATTAGAAAGTAATGGTCTGAATGTAAGTTATAATTTAGCATTATTTCAAGTTTACCAAACAGGTGCTTACGTAAATATTCTTACATTTTCCTATCTACTCTAATTAGATATTTTAAGTTACTTTGCAACTGGTTTTCCTATACTTGCTCCATGTTGAAGGTTTTAGCTGGTAACCTCTCTAGAATGTAAGAAGTAGCAAGTTATTTATTGTTAAACATACACACACACACACACACACACACACACATGTCCATTGGAGTCTAATTTATTATATTTCAAAGTTTATAATTAGACTAGTTTAAATATCGTGGGTACAGTAATAATGCTGCTAGGGTACAGGCGTGAGAACCAATGTGGAGTTTTCTTTCACTTGATTGGAAAAACACTTAGAAAGCGGGACAGAATCTCAGGTAAGGACCACAAAGTAGAGGACCCGGGGAACAGCTTGGCTTCAGAAAGCTATGGGCCTTCCTAGAGAGGTAAACCTTAGTCTAACATGAACATGCCCTGTTGTTCTGACTTCTCAAAGGCCAAGAAGTTGCTGAATGGGTGAGCCAAGCCTGCCTTGCCCCTGATGCTGAGGCTGAGTATAGGAAGATAAGGTTGCAGAGAGACCTCCACTAAATACCTTAGCAGGAAATTGGCTTCTTCCTTCTATATCAGCAACAGCAGCCACAGGTGTAGAGCTTACTTTGCCTTCCACCACCTACAGGGTTGCCACCAACTTGGGTTCCCCCAAATCAAATGTGAGCTCCAGTCAGTTAGTAAAGAAAATACCATCGAAGGGAACCTACTGCCCAGAAATGAAAATCAGTCACACTCCAAACCCAAATGCTTAGTGAAAGGCAACTATTAGATAAGACAG
Source organism: Tragulus kanchil (assembly GCA_022376925.1). Classification (NCBI taxonomy): domain Eukaryota; kingdom Metazoa; phylum Chordata; class Mammalia; order Artiodactyla; family Tragulidae; genus Tragulus; species Tragulus kanchil. The sequence continues at coordinate 73,901,776 of JAIOJX010000030.1, forward strand.
ATTAAAATTTTAATTGCAAAATATCAAGGTGATTTAAAGAGGTTTTAGTGGAGTCAATTTAAAATTTAAAAGCAGTAATCAAAGCATACTTTTTAATCAAATGACTCAGTAAATAAAATGAAGTAGACTTAAACTCTGTGTATGTCATTATTAGATCAAGTGTTAGTGAATTAGTGCATGTATACACTATAGATAATAAGATCTATAAGCAGTCTCCTCAATTAGAAAGTAATGGTCTGAATGTAAGTTATAATTTAGGCATTTCTGTATTTACTGATACTTCAATGATATAAAGTATTTTTGTTAAAAGGGGCAGCTCTCTATTTTACTGAATTAATAAGCAGGACTAGTCTGAAATGTGGGGCTTTCAGAGGCCTCAGTGGTAAAGAATCCGCCAGTCAGTTCTGGAGACACAGGAGACATGTGTTTGATCCCTGAGTCAGGAAGATCCCCTGAAGGAGGAAATGGCGACCCACTCCAGTATTCTTGTCTGAAAAGTCCCATGGACAGAGGAGGCCGGCAGGCTGCAATCCATGGGGTTACAAAGAATTGTTTATGACTGAGAAACTGTACATGAGCACATAATCTGCAATGTAGCAGTAAAATCATTAAGGATAAATGTTTGCATTTGTATTTGCTACCCAGTTCATTAAGAGTCTGTTTTTAGTTGTGTGTTAAAATATTTCTTATGTTCTTAGAAAATAAACTTACGTCAGATTGATTGTTTAGCACTTCAATGAAATGAATAATCATTACTAAACAAAGCCCTCACAATTTGAAATTACACACTGGTAACAAATACTAAAGTGTAAAAACAATAAAGAAAATTTATAGTGATGCTCTGAAAAACAAGTTTTCAAAGAAAACAGAAAGAGCCCTAGGACGATCTGCTATATCTAATAATAAGGCTCTCATGACTCACCTGTGACAAAATTATACACTGTTCTTTCAGGTTAAAACAAAAACTAAATTTTTTGACTGAAAACAGTAAATACGGACATAATCTACTATATGTAATATGCATACTAAGAACTATGATCTCACACATTGCAGATATATAGAAATAGACATAGGTGTAGATACCATATTATTACTTTGTTCTTTATGGTAGTAACAATAAGATTTGAAAACTTTAAAATCATTTTGACTTAGCTTTTTCCTCCACCTTGTAGATACATAAGTTCCTCTAAATTTATTTGTCTATAATTGTAGAGGTAGTGTATGATCATTGTAGAAAACTTGGGAAAACCCAAGGAAGAATAAGGGATAGAAATCATTATAACTTCTCCACTCAGATAAAAAAAATATTTTTATTGAATTATGTTTTAAAATAGACTGTAAGCTGTAACAGACTTCCAAAAGGCAATAAAAAATAGTTTTTTTCCATTTTTTCTTTTTGGAGACTCGTAAGTGCAGTGCTAAGCAAAGGAGAAAAGAATGAGAGGCAAAAAGAGGAGAAATTAAGGGCCAGCATATAGGTAGAAGCACATAGAGACATCTAAGTGATTTTTCTGTAACATATTCCCTTAGAACATGGTATAGTTCAGCTGGCACTTGCCTTTGGCCATGTATATGATGCCAACCATGATATTAGCAGTATTGTACTTTATGGTATAGTATGCAGTGTTTAGGGTTAAAAAGTTAAGTTGGAAAGATTTAATATGTCTGACACATGAACTTAGCTTGTATCTTGGTTTTTCTTTGTCTCACTCTACCCACAATTTTACCTCCTTTAAGCAAAGATATTTTTATTGCACCTTTGCAGTTTTTCCAAGCAAGACAGGGAAGGTCAATATCAGGAGGTTACCTGTGCTGTGAGGTTTAGGAAGCATCCTGTCTCTAGGTCAAGCTTTTTTCATCTCTTTTCTCTATCTTGGTGTACTTAGGGTTTTTCCTAACAGACATACAGACCTTTGAAGGATGTTGAACCTTTCTATTCAACTATCTTTTCTTCAGGCTATTCTTCTTCACATAATTTTTTCCTGAAGTCCAGTTTCTATAAATGAAAATTGTTTGTTGTTTCCTTTAGGACTACCTGAAAATACCTCTCCCCGTCTCCTTCAGTCTTTACTTGAAAATAAATTATTATTAAAGACAAAAAAATGTTGACTTAAATTTCCCCACTACTTGGGCCACAAGATTTTATATTAAGTGAGTAGTTGGAGACTTTTAAAGATAGATCAGGTGCTTTACCCGTCGATTCTGATTATTTATCTGTAAATCTTCTTCTGTCTTTCTTGTTTTATCTTATTTTCTTCATTATTAAATGTTTGTATCACCCTTAAATAGTTCACAGGGTTATGTTTAGATTTAAGAAAAGTTATTGTGCCCTTTCTATAATAATATTTAAGTTTTTTCTGTGATTTAGATACACATTAATTTCATTTTCAGAAAATACTGATAAGAAATTTTCAGTGTAGGAGATAAATCAGAGCTTATTAATTGAAAAGTGAAAATTAGACCCCCCAAAAAGAAATGCCTTTTATTTAAATTAACTACATCTAGAAATCTTCCCTTGAAAACAGATTAAGTAAGTAGCTTGAATAAAATGGCTTTTAAAAAGTATTATATTACTTTTATAAAAGCTCAGCTAAATATACCTTAAAAAACAAATGGATGAACAGAAATGTAAGAATGGTTAAATTATTCTTCTAAAATTTACCTATAAAAAGCAAAATGATTACTTCATCACATAGTGATAACATATTATTAATTGTTTGATTATAATACCCAGAAAAATATGTCTGAAGCAGGGAGCAGAGTTTTATAAATCCTTCAAAACTGTATCAGTTTCCTCAAAGGTCAAAAGAGTTCAAAATCTGGCACTAGCCTGTCAGTTGCCAACATTCGAAAATACATTTGAGTGGAACATAGAAATCTAACAATTACTCTAAATCGGAATTTTATAAAATACATATATGCCTTGATTTATCTTGGAGCTAGTCTATTAATTATATGATATATAAGGTTGAAATTTTCAATAGAAATACAAAATATGCCTAACAGACATACAGACCTTTGAAGGATGTTGAACCTTTCTATTCAACTATCTTTTCTTCAGGCTATTCTTCTTCACATAATTTTTTCCTGAAGTCCAGTTTCTATAAATGAAAATTGTTTGTTGTTTCCTTTAGGACTACCTGAAAATACCTCTCCCCGTCTCCTTCAGTCTTTACTTGAAAATAAATTATTATTAAAGACAAAAAAATGTTGACTTAAATTTCCCCACTACTTGGGCCACAAGATTTTATATTAAGTGAGTAGTTGGAGACTTTTAAAGATAGATCAGGTGCTTTACCCGTCGATTCTGATTATTTATCTGTAAATCTTCTTCTGTCTTTCTTGTTTTATCTTATTTTCTTCATTATTAAATGTTTGTATCACCCTTAAATAGTTCACAGGGTTATGTTTAGATTTAAGAAAAGTTATTGTGCCCTTTCTATAATAATATTTAAGTTTTTTCTGTGATTTAGATACACATTAATTTCATTTTCAGAAAATACTGATAAGAAATTTTCAGTGTAGGAGATAAATCAGAGCTTATTAATTGAAAAGTGAAAATTAGACCCCCCAAAAAGAAATGCCTTTTATTTAAATTAACTACATCTAGAAATCTTCCCTTGAAAACAGATTAAGTAAGTAGCTTGAATAAAATGGCTTTTAAAAAGTATTATATTACTTTTATAAAAGCTCAGCTAAATATACCTTAAAAAACAAATGGATGAACAGAAATGTAAGAATGGTTAAATTATTCTTCTAAAATTTACCTATAAAAAGCAAAATGATTACTTCATCACATAGTGATAACATATTATTAATTGTTTGATTATAATACCCAGAAAAATATGTCTGAAGCAGGGAGCAGAGTTTTATAAATCCTTCAAAACTGTATCAGTTTCCTCAAAGGTCAAAAGAGTTCAAAATCTGGCACTAGCCTGTCAGTTGCCAACATTCGAAAATACATTTGAGTGGAACATAGAAATCTAACAATTACTCTAAATCGGAATTTTATAAAATACATATATGCCTTGATTTATCTTGGAGCTAGTCTATTAATTATATGATATATAAGGTGAATTTCCAACCAGAAATCTTGGCTCAGTCTTTTCAATATGTACTATATTGACAAATGGAGAATACTTGAGCCATTATTGAATAGGTTTTTCCCCCCAAGCCTAACTCCTGAAGGTTCTGAGTTAGAGTCAGATTCCATAACTAAAAGTTTTGGGAGAGTCCTCCCAAACTCTCTCAAATTCATTCTTTTTCCCTTTTCTCTATTTTCTCTCTTTCTCAAATTCATTGATTTACATATCAGTTTATATATTGATTTCTTGTATTGACTCTGCCTGCCAAGAAAACTGCCAGATAAAGGAAAAGCAGAAACCGATAAGGAGCATTTCTGCTTCTGATCATTACAGAGTAATTAGATTAGCATTTATACTGTACAAAACCCCGTAACTGTGTAAAATATAGGGGGCCACTGCTTTCAGATACAGACAAGAGACAGCAGAAGATTATGATCCCTGAAAAGAAAACTCATCAGGCATATCCCATAATCCTTTCGGTTCTCTTCCCGGAGACAATCAACTAGGGCTCAGAAAGATAAAGTCTGAGAGAGCATGAAAGTCCCACTTAGAACAAGTGGGAATTGGAGCAGATATATTCACTGGAATGTGCAGGATAGGAATGAAAGAGAGAACAGAGTGGAGGAGGGCACAGAAGTTCACGTGTCCTGCATATGCATGGGTAAGATGACACAGGTTCACCAGAGAGCATTTATTGAGAGAACTTGGAAAAAAAAAAAGATTCTGAAGGTTGAGGAATTCTGGGAGGTACTGGAGGTCCAGTACAGGAAGAATGTTACCAACCAGGCATCCAGATGAGGCACCTCAAAGTTTATGCTTTAAGGCTAAAGCCTATGCTGTTTGAGAAAGTCTATTCTAGAGCTATCTCAGTAAAGCTGAGAACCACCAACCTAAAAGTCTGTATCTAGTGAAATTACCTTTCAAAAAGAAAGGAGAAACTACCTGCTCAGGCAAACAAAAGTTGAGGCAATTTGTTGCTGGAGGACTTCTGTGGCAAGAAAAGTTAAAAGAAACCCTTCAGAAGGACAAAAAATCCTATGGCTCACGGAGCTCTGGAGCGCATGCGCCCAGAGCCGGCGCTTAGCAATGACAGACGCCACCGCGATGGGAGGCCCACAGGAGCCAAAGAACAAAGACGGATGACAATAGAGAAATGAAAGACCAATAGAAGTGGCCCGCCCGCTCCCCTCCCTCCCCAACTCGACCCACGCCCAAAATAAATAAATAAATCTAAAAAAAAAAAAAAAAAAAAAAAAAAACCTATGGCTCAGAATTTCAGATCCTTATAAAGAAAGGAAGCATGTTTAAGAGGGAATACATGAAGGTAACATAAAATTGTTTTCTTTTTTTAACTAATCCTGCAGATAAAAGTTTGTTCAGAATAATAATAGCAACCATGTATTTGGTGACTGTGTAGTGTATGGACAAGTGAGGTGAAAGACAGAGATGCTATAGGAGACAGAGAGGACTAGGAATATTCTCAGGTACCCACATGATTCACAGAGCAATACAGTGTTGTGTGAAAGTAAACCTGGATTGATTGTAAATGTATCGTGTAAATTCTAGGATGGCCACTAAAAAAACTTAAGCAGTGTTATTGATATGCAGTTAAAAACAGGAATCAGAGAAAGCAGAAAAAGAGTCAATGAAAAGAGGCAGAGAAAGACAGAGGAAGAACACGACCAGCAGCAACAACAATAATGGCCACAAATAGAAACCAGGTTACAAATATGACAACATGAATCCAACTATATCAATAATCACTTTAAATGTGAACAGTCTAAATAGATAATTAAAATATAGAAGATGTCAAAGTGGATTCAAAATAAGACCAATCTGTATATAGGCTGCAAGAAACCATTTCAAATGAAAAGACACAATAATTCTGGGAGGTACTGGAGGTCCAGTACAGGAAGAATGTTACCAACCAGGCATCCAGATGAGGCACCTCAAAGTTTATGCTTTAAGGCTAAAGCCTATGCTGTTTGAGAAAGTCTATTCTAGAGCTATCTCAGTAAAGCTGAGAACCACCAACCTAAAAGTCTGTATCTAGTGAAATTACCTTTCAAAAAGAAAGGAGAAACTACCTGCTCAGGCAAACAAAAGTTGAGGCAATTTGTTGCTGGAGGACTTCTGTGGCAAGAAAAGTTAAAAGAAACCCTTCAGAAGGACAAAAAATCCTATGGCTCACGGAGCTCTGGAGCGCATGCGCCCAGAGCCGGCGCTTAGCAATGACAGACGCCACCGCGATGGGAGGCCCACAGGAGCCAAAGAACAAAGACGGATGACAATAGAGAAATGAAAGACCAATAGAAGTGGCCCGCCCGCTCCCCTCCCTCCCCAACTCGACCCACGCCCAAAATAAATAAATAAATCTAACAAAAAAAAAAAAAAAATCCTATGGCTCAGAATTTCAGATCCTTATAAAGAAAGGAAGCATGTTTAAGAGGGAATACATGAAGGTAACATAAAATTGTTTTCTTTTTTTAACTAATCCTGCAGATAAAAGTTTGTTCAGAATAATAATAGCAACCATGTATTTGGTGACTGTGTAGTGTATGGACAAGTGAGGTGAAAGACAGAGATGCTATAGGAGACAGAGAGGACTAGGAATATTCTCAGGTACCCACATGATTCACAGAGCAATACAGTGTTGTGTGAAAGTAAACCTGGATTGATTGTAAATGTATCGTGTAAATTCTAGGATGGCCACTAAAAAAACTTAAGCAGTGTTATTGATATGCAGTTAAAAACAGGAATCAGAGAAAGCAGAAAAAGAGTCAATGAAAAGAGGCAGAGAAAGACAGAGGAAGAACACGACCAGCAGCAACAACAATAATGGCCACAAATAGAAACCAGGTTACAAATATGACAACATGAATCCAACTATATCAATAATCACTTTAAATGTGAACAGTCTAAATAGATAATTAAAATATAGAAGATGTCAAAGTGGATTCAAAATAAGACCAATCTGTATATAGGCTGCAAGAAACCATTTCAAATGAAAAGACACAGATAATTTTAAGTAAAGCAGTGGAAAAGAGATGTACCATGGTTAGCAGTAATCAAAAGAAAGCTGGACGGACTATTTTAATCTCAGACAAAGCAGACTTAAGAGCAGGGAAAATTATCAGTGATAAAGAAGAGCATTATATAATGATAAGGCATCAATTCTTCAGAAAAATCCTCAGTATCTACTTAGCAACAGAGTGTCAAAATATGAGGCAAAAGTTGATTGAACTACAAGGGAAAATAGGTAAATCTACTCTTAGAGACTTCAGTACCCTTCTATCAGTTCTAGTGGGCAGACAGAAAATTAGTAAAGATGTAATAGCTAAACAGAATATTTCTGTCAATCAACTGAGTCAAAAAGACATTTATGAAATGTTTCATTAACAACAGCAAAGTACGCATTCTTCTCAAGCTCACTTGTAACATTCACAGAGATAGACTACATTCTGGTAATTAATATAGATAAAACACTCCTTGACAAATCTGAAAGTTTAGAAATCATGCAAAATATGCTCTTAGAGCACAATGTAATTAAACAAAAAATCAATTACAGAAAGAGAGCCAGAAAATCCCCAAATATTTGGAGATTAAACAACAGACTTCTAAATAAAACATGGGTTATAGAAGGCACAAGAGAATTTTAAACATTCTTTTAGCAGAAGAAAAATGAAAATACAACTTATCAAAATTGCTGCAGCAAAAGCAGTGCTTAGAGGGAATTTTATAGCATTGAATGCATATATTAGACAAGAAAGATCTATAATCAATAATCTAAGCTTCATAATTTAAAAAAGTAGACAAAGGATAGTAATAGAAACCTAAGGCAAGAAGAAGAAGAAAAATTATAAAAGAGCATAAATCAGTGGAATTGAAAATAGGAAAATAACAGAGAAAATTAACAAAATCAAAGCTAGTTCTTTTAGAGATAAAAAACATCGATAAACCTCTAGCTAGGTAGCCAAGAAGAAAAAAAAAGAACCAAGACACAAACTACTACTATCTGAAATGAAAGATAGGTCATTACTATTACTGTTAATCCCACTGACATTCCACAGTTCTCTGGTGGAATCCTGAAAAAAACACATACCTAAAGTTCGTGCATGTATTTAAAATAAAGGATGTGAAAGAATTTTCACCAAAATCAATAAAATGGTTATCGGTAGGGAAGGACCAGGGATAGAGTTTGAACTTAGAATTAGATTTTAGACATCGTTTTTAAAAAAAACTAAGGGAAGATTTCTTGTGCAATTAAAAAGCATTTTTCAAAGAAAAGAAGAATTGTAGGCCTAGGTAACCATCAAATCAACAGTACACAAGGCACCCAGTAAGTGTGGGTCATAAGCTTGCATTGATTAAAAAAATTAAAAAAAAAAAAAAAGCAAGGCAAAGGTAAATGTTGTCAACCAGGTTTTAAACTAGTCCGTCATCCAATGTTCTTCTTCATGAGACTATCCAATAAATAGCTATAATCGTATGCAACAGTGGTTTGGAAAACAAGCATCTGCTGGGGAAATATGGAGCTTCTTTCCACAGTATTTCATCTGTACCTTACTCATTTCTCCACAGTGTTCTTCCCTTGGCTCTCTTTACTGCAGTTTCTCTGGATGGATTTTTCTCCTTATCCTCCTGATGGCTGCTTTTTCTGTCCGCTTTTCTCCCTTTCTCCTCTGGCTGCTTGCCTCTCTTAACTCGTCTGTTCTGAATACATGTAACCACATTCCTGAGTTAAAAACAAAACAAAACTCTTCATCCATTTTCATTCACCAGAGGGGAAGGGAAGGAAACCTTTACGCTCTTGGTTAAATGTAGGTCTTTGACTGTTGATCAGTTCTTTCCTGAAGAGGTAACGGTGTTTTCTTCTTCCTGTTCAAATGCACCATCACTGTGCCTGCAGTGGTGTTATATGTGCATGTGTGTCTCCTCCTACCTGACATATACAAGTGTTGATGAAACATTGCTTTTATCAGTAAAGACCTGCCAGCTGCTGCCTGGGTGCTTAGACTGACTATTGCTCTTGAATCAAGTGCTTAAAACTTGATAATGAAACCCAAATCACAGCGCATAAACACAGGTGCTTCTGCCTATAAAATAAGTGGCTTACAAGGGAAAGCATAATCAAGAGAATCTAGTGTTTAGTCAATCACATTAACCACAAACAAATAGAAATCATATGTATTTGAGAGAGGGCCATTCTAAAAAATGGTACGTTTGTATGCTGCAAATGTACCAAAATAAATAAAATGGTTATCGGTAGGGAAGGACCAGGGATAGAGTTTGAACTTAGAATTAGATTTTAGACATCGTTTTTAAAAAAAACTAAGGGAAGATTTCTTGTGCAATTAAAAAGCATTTTTCAAAGAAAAGAAGAATTGTAGGCCTAGGTAACCATCAAATCAACAGTACACAAGGCACCCAGTAAGTGTGGGTCATAAGCTTGCATTGATTAAAAAAATTAAAAAAAAAAAAAAAGCAAGGCAAAGGTAAATGTTGTCAACCAGGTTTTAAACTAGTCCGTCATCCAATGTTCTTCTTCATGAGACTATCCAATAAATAGCTATAATCGTATGCAACAGTGGTTTGGAAAACAAGCATCTGCTGGGGAAATATGGAGCTTCTTTCCACAGTATTTCATCTGTACCTTACTCATTTCTCCACAGTGTTCTTCCCTTGGCTCTCTTTACTGCAGTTTCTCTGGATGGATTTTTCTCCTTATCCTCCTGATGGCTGCTTTTTCTGTCCGCTTTTCTCCCTTTCTCCTCTGGCTGCTTGCCTCTCTTAACTCGTCTGTTCTGAATACATGTAACCACATTCCTGAGTTAAAAACAAAACAAAACTCTTCATCCATTTTCATTCACCAGAGGGGAAGGGAAGGAAACCTTTACGCTCTTGGTTAAATGTAGGTCTTTGACTGTTGATCAGTTCTTTCCTGAAGAGGTAACGGTGTTTTCTTCTTCCTGTTCAAATGCACCATCACTGTGCCTGCAGTGGTGTTATATGTGCATGTGTGTCTCCTCCTACCTGACATATACAAGTGTTGATGAAACATTGCTTTTATCAGTAAAGACCTGCCAGCTGCTGCCTGGGTGCTTAGACTGACTATTGCTCTTGAATCAAGTGCTTAAAACTTGATAATGAAACCCAAATCACAGACGCATAAACACAGCTGCTTCTGCCTATAAAATAAGTGGCTTACAAGGGAAAGCATAATCAAGAGAATCTAGTGTTTAGTCAATCACATTAACCACAAACAAATAGAAATCATATGTATTTGAGAGAGGGCCATTCTAAAAAATGGTACGTTTGTATGCTGCAAATGTAATGAGACATTGTATAAGATATGTGATCCATTATTCATGAACTTGGAGAAAATACAAAGAACTCTCCCAAAAAATGAGAAAATTTGAATTCTGTTAAAAATGTGAGGGATTTTCTTATTTAAATATAGCTGTTTTATAATTTCTGTTATAGGTATACAATATTGTGATTCACAATTTTTAAAGGTTATATTCCATTTATCATAAAATATTGCCTCTCTTTTCTGTGTTTACAATATATCCTGGTAACTTATTTTATACATAGTAGTTTGTATTAATACAAATTTAGTCCCCTACCCCTGTATATGCCCTTCCTGCTTACCTCTCCCCACTGGTAACCACTCATTTGTTGTCTGTATCTGTGAATCTGATTCTTTTTTGTTACAGTGAAAAATATAAGGTTTTATTTCTTAAACTGATTTAGAGGTTTATTTTTAAGTGATTATAACCAAAGGGGCTTAATATATGACAATATTGCTTAAAGTATTGAAAAGTGCAAGTGTTGGCTGCTCAGTCATGTCTGACTCTTGGTGACCCCATGGACTGTATCATGCCAGGCTCCTCTGTCCTCCACTCTCTCCTGGAATTTGCTCAGATTCACGTCCAATGAGTCCATAATGCTATATAGCCATCTCATTATCGACACACACACACATATATATGTATTCCTTTTCAGATTCTTTTTCCTTATAGTTACTATACAATGTTGACTGTAATTCCCTGTGCTATACAGTAGGTCCTTGTCGGTTATCTATTCGTAGTAGTGTGTATATGTTAATCTGGGGTTCCAATGCAGGAGATACTGGAGACGTGGGTGTGATCCTTCATTGGTTGGGTCCCTTAAAGAAGGAAGTGACAACCCACTTCAGTATTCTTGCCTAAAAAATTCTATGGACAGAGGAGCCTGGCAGGCTAGAGTCTATGAAGTTGAAAAGAGTCAGACATTACTGAGTATGCACACACATCCATGTGTGTTAATCCCACCTACAAATTCTTCCCTCACCTCACCTTCTACTTTCCCTTTTAGTAACCATAAGTTTTGTATGTCTGTGAGTATCTTTCTGTTTTATAAATAAGTTCACTTGTATCATTTTCATAGATTTCTCATATAAGCAGTATTATATGATATTTACCTTTCTCTGGCTTGCTTAGTGTGATAATCTCCAGCTCCATCCATGTTGCTGCAAATGGAATTATTTTGTTCGTTTTAATGACTAAATAATATTTCACTGGGCTTCCCAGGTAGCCTAGTGGTAAAGAATGCTTTTGCAATGCACAAGATGCAGATTTGGTCCCAGGGTTGGGAAGATCCCCTGGAGAGGGAAATGGCAACCCACTCCAGCGTTCTTGCCTGTGAAATCCCATGGGCAGAGGAACCTAGCAGGGAACGGTCCATGGGGTTATGAACAAGTTGGAAATGACTTAGTGACTAAACAACAATATTTCATTGTATGTATGTACCACATCTTTATCCCTTCATCAGTTGACAGACATTTAAGTTGCTTCCATGTCTTGACAAACTGATTTAGAGGTTTATTTTTAAGTGATTATAACCAAAGGGGCTTAATATATGACAATATTGCTTAAAGTATTGAAAAGTGCAAGTGTTGGCTGCTCAGTCATGTCTGACTCTTGGTGACCCCATGGACTGTATCATGCCAGGCTCCTCTGTCCTCCACTCTCTCCTGGAATTTGCTCAGATTCACGTCCAATGAGTCCATAATGCTATATAGCCATCTCATTATCGACACACACACACATATATATGTATTCTTTTTCAGATTTTTTTTCCTTATAGTTACTATACAATGTTGACTGTAATTCCCTGTGCTATACAGTAGGTCCTTGTCGGTTATCTATTCGTAGTAGTGTGTATATGTTAATCTGGGGTTCCAATGCAGGAGATACTGGAGACGTGGGTGTGATCCTTCATTGGTTGGGTCCCTTAAAGAAGGAAGTGACAACCCACTTCAGTATTCTTGCCTAAAAAATTCTATGGACAGAGGAGCCTGGCAGGCTAGAGTCTATGAAGTTGAAAAGAGTCAGACATTACTGAGTATGCACACACATCCATGTGTGTTAATCCCACCTACAAATTCTTCCCTCACCTCACCTTCTACTTTCCCTTTTAGTAACCATAAGTTTTGTATGTCTGTGAGTATCTTTCTGTTTTATAAATAAGTTCACTTGTATCATTTTCATAGATTTCTCATATAAGCAGTATTATATGATATTTACCTTTCTCTGGCTTGCTTAGTGTGATAATCTCCAGCTCCATCCATGTTGCTGCAAATGGAATTATTTTGTTCGTTTTAATGACTAAATAATATTTCACTGGGCTTCCCAGGTAGCCTAGTGGTAAAGAATGCTTTTGCAATGCACAAGATGCAGATTTGGTCCCAGGGTTGGGAAGATCCCCTGGAGAGGGAAATGGCAACCCACTCCAGCGTTCTTGCCTGTGAAATCCCATGGGCAGAGGAACCTAGCAGGGAACGGTCCATGGGGTTATGAACAAGTTGGAAATGACTTAGTGACTAAACAACAATATTTCATTGTATGTATGTACCACATCTTTATCCCTTCATCAGTTGACAGACATTTAAGTTGCTTTCATGTCTTGACTATTGTAAATAGTGTTGCAGATAATGCTGGTGTGCACGTATCTTTTCAAATATTGGTTTTCTCTGTATATATGTTCTAGACTCACTCATTAGTTTTTAAAGGACACTTTTAAAGAAAATATTTTTAGGAAGTTCCCCTGTGATCTTGATGCAGACGACATTTTGAGAAACACTCAAATGAAGCAGTGAGGAAGGAGCAAGAGATCAGGTCAGAAATAATCAGAGAAACTGGGCAATGGCAAGGCCATTAAACATCAGGCAAGACTAAGCACTACCCCCATACTACTAGGCTTTAGTTCCCTCTTTTCCAGGTGGGAACCTTCCATCTTTGGTGAGATCTAGTCTGTAAATAACATGTGAGAAGATAACTGTGTGGGGATTCCCACTTAACTGCCATTAAATGTAATTGAGAATGGCTAAAAAAAATTCAGGACAAGTATGGCTGTTACTGGGCCTCCCAAGTGGTGCTAGTGGTAAAAAAAAAAAAAAAAAAACTGGCTGCCAGAGCAGTAGACAGAAGAGACGCAGTTTCGATCCCTGGGTTTGGAAGGTCCCCTGGAGCAGGGCATGGCAACCCACTCCAGTATTTGTCTGGAGAATCCTGTCAACTAAAAAAGATGAACAGCTTCAGAGTTGTGAGTTCAGTTTTATTTGGGGCAAAATGAGGATTGCAACCTGGCAGGCAGCACTTTAGATAGCTCTGAGAGGCTGCTCCAAAGAGGCAGTGGGGAGAGCATCATTATATAAGGTTTTGATGAAGGGAGGTTTTAGTACCATTAAACACTCCTTTTACAAAGGGGTTTTGGTTAGTCATGAGCACCTGATGTCAGCATGAAGGGATTTAGTGCTTTTCTAGATATGAGGAGATGCAAGGATTGAGATAATAAAATCTGTTCCTAAAAACATCTGCCTATCCAAAGACCCGTCTCGCCAGATTCGCTTGGAACACAGAGTGCCTCTCTCCATCCTGAACTCCCTCAGCGGGTGTCGAGGGCCAGCAGCTGTTAACAGCACAGGATTCAATCATTCAAGTTGGAAATGACTTAGTGACTAAACAACAATATTTCATTGTATGTATGTACCACATCTTTATCCCTTCATCAGTTGACAGACATTTAAGTTGCTTTCATGTCTTGACTATTGTAAATAGTGTTGCAGATAATGCTGGTGTGCACGTATCTTTTCAAATATTGGTTTTCTCTGTATATATGTTCTAGACTCACTCATTAGTTTTTAAAGGACACTTTTAAAGAAAATATTTTTAGGAAGTTCCCCTGTGATCTTGATGCAGACGACATTTTGAGAAACACTCAAATGAAGCAGTGAGGAAGGAGCAAGAGATCAGGTCAGAAATAATCAGAGAAACTGGGCAATGGCAAGGCCATTAAACATCAGGCAAGACTAAGCACTACCCCCATACTACTAGGCTTTAGTTCCCTCTTTTCCAGGTGGGAACCTTCCATCTTTGGTGAGATCTAGTCTGTAAATAACATGTGAGAAGATAACTGTGTGGGGATTCCCACTTAACTGCCATTAAATGTAATTGAGAATGGCTAAAAAAAATTCAGGACAAGTATGGCTGTTACTGGGCCTCCCAAGTGGTGCTAGTGGTAAAAAAAAAAAAAAAAAAACTGGCTGCCAGAGCAGTAGACAGAAGAGACGCAGTTTCGATCCCTGGGTTTGGAAGGTCCCCTGGAGCAGGGCATGGCAACCCACTCCAGTATTTGTCTGGAGAATCCTGTCAACTAAAAAAGATGAACAGCTTCAGAGTTGTGAGTTCAGTTTTATTTGGGGCAAAATGAGGATTGCAACCTGGCAGGCAGCACTTTAGATAGCTCTGAGAGGCTGCTCCAAAGAGGCAGTGGGGAGAGCATCATTATATAAGGTTTTGATGAAGGGAGGTTTTAGTACCATTAAACACTCCTTTTACAAAGGGGTTTTGGTTAGTCATGAGCACCTGATGTCAGCATGAAGGGATTTAGTGCTTTTCTAGATATGAGGAGATGCAAGGATTGAGATAATAAAATCTGTTCCTAAAAACATCTGCCTATCCAAAGACCCGTCTCGCCAGATTCCCTTGGAACACAGAGTGCCTCTCTCCATCCTGAACTCCCTCAGCGGGTGTCGAGGGCCAGCAGCTGTTAACAGCACAGGATTCAATCTCCGCAGTGGTAGATGGCAAATGCCCTTGTTGTTTGGTCATTGCTGGTGCTAATTTGTAGTTGACAAGGTCATACAAGCCATAGTTTCTCAGAGTCAGACATGACTGAAGCGACTTAGCAGGCGTGCACACATACACATGGCTCTTAATATTGCTACCTAGTAATAGCGCAATAACCCAAGACTTTGCCCTCTTTCTGGTGTGGATTTTCTACCACCCGTAGGAAATACAAACTTTGATGGATATATGAACCCTTAGGTTGCTTCTCACATATAATCTGCAATCATTGCGACAGGTCGACTTCTTTTATGTGATCCAATCTTATAGGAATATTTCAGGCTTCATTGAACTCAAACTGATGTTAAAGAAAAGGTTATGTTGTGCTGTGAGAAAGCCAGCTGGGCTACAGTAGTCTTCTGAAATGGTTCATTGTTTCCATGCTGTGGTGATCGTGTTCCCTGATCATGATACTGTGAGTGAGTGGTTGATAAAATGTGCAAAGTCTAACGACAGTGACTGTCTAAGCTAAGAGAGGAAAATCATAGAACTGAGAGATTCACAGCTCTAATTCTTGCTAGCATGCTATAGAGCACTGTAAGCATCTTTTATTTGTGTCTCCTGTCCCCACTGGCCATAAACAACAGTTTAGAAAATCATGGAAAGATTATTTGTAACACTCAGTTACAAAGTTAAAGGGCATACATAGCCTAGGAAGTGTGAATGAGACTTCTAGTCACCTACTGATTGCTTTCTGACCAGATTCTATATTGCACAGAGGTCCAATTTAATAAAAAGAGAGGTGGCACAGCCAGGGTCCATTTTTGGCAGTATTATGGGTCAGATATTCTGAAAAGCTACCCTGCTGAAATACACACAGTTCCTGAACAATGAATATATTGGAATAAATGACTGAGTTTGCAAGGAAGTAAATCCCAAAGAAGCAAGATAAAAAGCTGTGAGCTGAAATCAGGATTGTATGTAAATAAAAGGCTGCCCTATCCTGGACCAAATGCTAATACCCAGAATCTAAAGCTTAGGGGCTTATAGTTGTTAAAGAAATGAAGGGGTAAGCTTTGTATCCATGCAAAACAAGGAAGCAGAGCCCAAGATGCAAATATGAAGTCCAGAGCCTTTTGAATGGGCTGCGACACCCATGAAATAACATGGAAGAAAACAAATCTGACAGCCAGCAAAGGGCAGCAAATAGGAAATTTATCTGGGTTGCAGCACTGAATGAAAAACAATAATAACAAAACAACATCATCCCTTCTGAGGATTTTTAACCTTATCCATTTGTGATTTGGGGGATTAAATTTATGCTCTTCATTGAACATATACTACCACCAACAGGAAAATCCCAAACTGAAAAAGAAAACAGACCCAGATTGAAAGTATTCCTGGAGCCTGCCATATACAGATACAAATGAACTCAAACTGATGTTAAAGAAAAGGTTATGTTGTGCTGTGAGAAAGCCAGCTGGGCTACAGTAGTCTTCTGAAATGGTTCATTGTTTCCATGCTGTGGTGATCGTGTTCCCTGATCATGATACTGTGAGTGAGTGGTTGATAAAATGTGCAAAGTCTAACGACAGTGACTGTCTAAGCTAAGAGAGGAAAATCATAGAACTGAGAGATTCACAGCTCTAATTCTTGCTAGCATGCTATAGAGCACTGTAAGCATCTTTTATTTGTGTCTCCTGTCCCCACTGGCCATAAACAACAGTTTAGAAAATCATGGAAAGATTATTTGTAACACTCAGTTACAAAGTTAAAGGGCATACATAGCCTAGGAAGTGTGAATGAGACTTCTAGTCACCTACTGATTGCTTTCTGACCAGATTCTATATTGCACAGAGGTCCAATTTAATAAAAAGAGAGGTGGCACAGCCAGGGTCCATTTTTGGCAGTATTATGGGTCAGATATTCTGAAAAGCTACCCTGCTGAAATACACACAGTTCCTGAACAATGAATATATTGGAATAAATGACTGAGTTTGCAAGGAAGTAAATCCCAAAGAAGCAAGATAAAAAGCTGTGAGCTGAAATCAGGATTGTATGTAAATAAAGGCTGCCCTATCCTGGACCAAATGCTAATACCCAGAATCTAAAGCTTAGGGGCTTATAGTTGTTAAAGAAATGAAGGGGTAAGCTTTGTATCCATGCAAAACAAGGAAGCAGAGCCCAAGATGCAAATATGAAGTCCAGAGCCTTTTGAATGGGCTGCGACACCCATGAAATAACATGGAAGAAAACAAATCTGACAGCCAGCAAAGGGCAGCAAATAGGAAATTTATCTGGGTTGCAGCACTGAATGAAAAACAATAATAACAAAACAACATCATCCCTTCTGAGGATTTTTAACCTTATCCATTTGTGATTTGGGGGATTAAATTTATGCTCTTCATTGAACATATACTACCACCAACAGGAAAATCCCAAACTGAAAAAGAAAACAGACCCAGATTGAAAGTATTCCTGGAGCCTGCCATATACAGATACAAATCCTAAAGAGAGCATTTCCTCCTTGAGATCTTGAGAATTCCAACATATTAGATTAAAACAAATAAAAATGCCTAATGAAAAATAACTAAACCCAAGAAAACAAATTCTCTTTTAAAAATTTTAAATTTATTTTTGGCTGTGCTGGGTCATCTTTGCTGTATGCTAGCTTCTCTACTTGTACTAAGTGGGGGCTACTCTCGCTGCAGTGGCTTTTTTTGTTGTGGAGCATGGGCTCAGGGGCATGCAGGCTCAATAGTTGAAGTTTGAGGGTTCTAAAGTACATGGACTTCAGTAGTTGTGGTGCACAGGTTTAGTTGCTCAGCAAGTGGAATCTTCCCAGACCAGCTATGGAACCTGTGTCCCCTGCACTGGCAGGTGGGTTCTTAATCACTTGACCACCAGGGGAAAACCAAGAAAGCAAACTCTTGTTTGAGTGAAAGTCTGCAAACAAATGGAATTCAGATAATGGGCTTTTTCAATGTTGACCATGAAATAACTACCTAAAGAAATATAATTGTTTTGGTGGCTCAGACAGCAAAGAATCTCCCTGCAATACAGGAGACCTGGGTTCAACCCCTGGGTTGGGAAGGACCCAGGGATTGAACCCAGGGTTCTTCTGTTCCCTTCCTCCATGGGGCAAAGGGAGTGGCAACCCACTCCAGGATTCTTGCCTGGCAAATTCCATGGACAGAGGAGCCTGGCAGGCTATAGTTCATGGGGTCGCAAAGAGTTGGACATGACTGAGTGACTTCATCTTCACCTTCACCTTCCTAATCATTTATTTTATTCTATAAAATAGACAGAATGCAAAAAATACTGGCAAACAGAATCCACTGTTTCATTCTGCCTGTTGTTACCTTTTCTCCCTTTCATTCTTGTGGGTTCCCTCCCATCCTCTTGTAACCACTGACCTATTTCCTTTGGCTATAGTTTGCATTTTATGTGAATTATCTGGGTTGCAGCACTGAATGAAAAACAATAATAACAAAACAACATCATCCCTTCTGAGGTTTTAACCATTTTTTGGGCTCTTCATTGAACATATACTACCACCAACAGGAAAATCCCAAACTGAAAAAGAAAACAGACCCAGATTGAAAGTATTCCTGGAGCCTGCCATATACAGATACAAATCCTAAAGAGAGCATTTCCTCCTTGAGATCTTGAGAATTCCAACATATTAGATTAAAACAAATAAAAATGCCTAATGAAAAATAACTAAACCCAAGAAAACAAATTCTCTTTTAAAAATTTTAAATTTATTTTTGGCTGTGCTGGGTCATCTTTGCTGTATGCTAGCTTCTCTACTTGTACTAAGTGGGGGCTACTCTCGCTGCAGTGGCTTTTTTTGTTGTGGAGCATGGGCTCAGGGGCATGCAGGCTCAATAGTTGAAGTTTGAGGGTTCTAAAGTACATGGACTTCAGTAGTTGTGGTGCACAGGTTTAGTTGCTCAGCAAGTGGAATCTTCCCAGACCAGCTATGGAACCTGTGTCCCCTGCACTGGCAGGTGGGTTCTTAATCACTTGACCACCAGGGAAATCCAAGAAAGCAAACTCTTGTTTGAGTGAAAGTCTGCAAACAAATGGAATTCAGATAATGGGCTTTTTCAATGTTGACCATGAAATAACTACCTAAAGAAATATAATTGTTTTGGTGGCTCAGACAGCAAAGAATCTCCCTGCAATACAGGAGACCTGGGTTCAACCCCTGGGTTGGGAAGGACCCAGGGATTGAACCCAGGGTTCTTCTGTTCCCTTCCTCCATGGGGCAAAGGGAGTGGCAACCCACTCCAGGATTCTTGCCTGGCAAATTCCATGGACAGAGGAGCCTGGCAGGCTATAGTTCATGGGGTCGCAAAGAGTTGGACATGACTGAGTGACTTCATCTTCACCTTCACCTTCCTAATCATTTATTTTATTCTATAAAATAGACAGAATGCAAAAAATACTGGCAAACAGAATCCACTGTTTCATTCTGCCTGTTGTTACCTTTTCTCCCTTTCATTCTTGTGGGTTCCCTCCCATCCTCTTGTAACCACTGACCTATTTCCTTTGGCTATAGTTTGCATTATGTGGAATTTTATGTAAGTAGAATCATAGTAAATATACTTATTTTTTCTGTCTTCCACTAAGTGTGATTATCTTAAGTTTCATCCACGTTGTGTGTGTCAGAAATTCAATTCCTATTTATCACTGAATTCTGTTTCAGTGGTTGGGTCACTTTAGAAAATGGGTGACAGGTCCTCTTGAGTGGGTTTTACCTGCTGCAGGCTAACAGGGGATGGAAGAGTAGGAAAGATCTCCACCTGTTTCTTGGGACTTCACTCAACAGCCATAGGCCTGTGTAAATTCAGAAGCATCAATAATCCTTAAGTTTGGATCATCTCTTTGGAGTAAGAAGAGCTCTTTCTATTTTCTTCATTATTGTTTATTTATTTATTTTCATCCATCTTTGTTCTTTGGCCTTTGTGGGACTCCCATTGCAGTGGCCTCTATTGCAGAGCACCAGCTCTGGGCACATGCGCTCCAGAGCACTGGCTCGGTAGTTGGCCACATCGGTCCAGCCGCTCCGCAGCATGTGGGATCCTCCCAGGCCAGGAATCAAACCGGTGCCCCCCATATCGCAAGGCAGTATCCTTACCCACTGGACCATGAATGATTTGTACCCAACCACCCACTAGAATGTTCCTTATTCCTTCAACTTCTTAGAAAATACTCAGGCATGGGTAGGAGGATACAGAACAGAAGGCAAGGAAAGAATACAGGAGGATGGACAGTACTCTTCAAAGCTAGAGAAGCCTGTGTGTACAGGAAATTGCCTGCAGCAATTTCCTCAATCATTATATTGGATTGGCCAGAAAGTTCATTTTGTATACCTGGCCCACCTCCAATTCCCCCCTCCAGGATTCTTGCCTGGAAAATCCTATGGACAGAGGAGCCTGGCAGGCTATAGTTCATGGGGTCGCAAAGAGTTGGACATGACTGAGTGACTTCATCTTCACCTTCACCTTCCTAATCATTTATTTTATTCTATAAAATAGACAGAATGCAAAAAATACTGGCAAACAGAATCCACTGTTTCATTCTGCCTGTTGTTACCTTTTCTCCCTTTCATTCTTGTGGGTTCCCTCCCATCCTCTTGTAACCACTGACCTATTTCCTTTGGCTATAGTTTGCATTATGTGGAATTTTATGTAAGTAGAATCATAGTAAATATACTTATTTTTTCTGTCTTCCACTAAGTGTGATTATCTTAAGTTTCATCCACGTTGTGTGTGTCAGAAATTCAATTCCTATTTATCACTGAATTCTGTTTCAGTGGTTGGGTCACTTTAGAAAATGGGTGACAGGTCCTCTTGAGTGGGTTTTACCTGCTGCAGGCTAACAGGGGATGGAAGAGTAGGAAAGATCTCCACCTGTTTCTTGGGACTTCACTCAACAGCCATAGGCCTGTGTAAATTCAGAAGCATCAATAATCCTTAAGTTTGGATCATCTCTTTGGAGTAAGAAGAGCTCTTTCTATTTTCTTCATTATTGTTTATTTATTTATTTTCATCCATCTTTGTTCTTTGGCCTGTGTGGGCCTCCCATTGCAGTGACCTCTGTTGTCGCAGAGCACCAGCTCTGGGCACATGTGCTCCAGAGCTCTGGCTCGGTAGTTGGCCACATCGGTCCAGCCGCTCCGCAGCATGTGGGATCCTCCCAGGCCAGGAATCAAACCGGTGCCCCCCATATCGCAAGGCAGTATCCTTACCCACTGGACCATGAATGATTTGTACCCAACCACCCACTAGAATGTTCCTTATTCCTTCAACTTCTTAGAAAATACTCAGGCATGGGTAGGAGGATACAGAACAGAAGGCAAGGAAAGAATACAGGAGGATGGACAGTACTCTTCAAAGCTAGAGAAGCCTGTGTGTACAGGAAATTGCCTGCAGCAATTTCCTCAATCATTTTTTATATTGGATTGGCCAGAAAGTTCATTTGAACTTTTCTGAAACATGAAAAAACTTGAAGGAACTTTTCAGCCAACCTAATACTAAAATACAGCCAGCCCCAGATAGATCTACAGGAAGGCAGGACCAGAGAAACTGTCACAGGGCCTCAGTAAAGACTATATATTTTGTAGAGGGAGTCAGAACCGTCCAGAGATAAATCCAGTGGTTAAGCCTGTTCTGATATTCCAGGAAGCACTGAGAGAAGCCAAGACAAACACTGGCTGAGGGTCAGGAGGACAGACAAACTCAGAGTAGACATAGGGAATTACAAAGTGTGGGACAGGAGACAGAGAACCAACATCTGGCCATTAGGAAAGTAAGAATAACTGATAATGGAAAAAATATATCAGTGATTTTCAGAGATGAGACAGTATTAACGAAGGTCATTGGCCTTGTCAGCTCTTGCAACGAACTCCCTTCCAGCACAGGCTGGAACCAGTTCTCAAGCAGGCTGTCTAGGGCAAACTGGCACAGCTGCTAGGGGAATGTGGTGGTGGAAAGAAAATTCACTTTCTTACGGTTAGCCCCCAAAAAGCAATTATGTGCTTAAAGAAGTTTTTTTGTTTGTTTGTTTAAGTTTTTGGAATAGTGGCTCTTCCAGTGCTTAAAAATTATTTAATTTATATTCAAAATTCCAGCTGAGTAATGTAACATTTTTAAAAATACAGTAGTCCCTGCATTAGCCACAGTTTTGCTTTGTATAATTTCCATTACCCATGGCCAATCATGGTTCAAAAATATTAAATGGAAAATTGCAGAAATAAGCAATCTATAAATTTTAAGTTACATGCTGTTCTCTCTCTCCAACCTGCCCCACCCCACATGGGGACGTGAATCACCCTCTTTGTCCATCGTATCCTGCCCATTAGTCACTTAGCACCCTCTTGGTTATTAGATGGACTATCCCAATATTTTACTGGTTATGTTCAAGTCATCTTTATTTCACTCAATAATGGCCCCAAAGTCCATGAGTAGTGATGCTGGCAACTTGAATATGCCCAAGGAAAACCAAGAAGCTCTTCCTTTAAATGAAAATGTAAAAGTTTTCAGCTAAAGATAAAAAAATCATATGCTGAGACTGCAAAGACCTTTTATCTGTGGTTGTGTGAAAAAGGAAAAAGAAATTCATGCTGGTTTTGTTCAGTACAGTTCAGTTTAGTCAGTCATGTCTGATTCTTTGTAACCCCATGAACTGCGGCATGCCAGCCCCAGATAGATCTACAGGAAGGCAGGACCAGAGAAACTGTCACAGGGCCTCAGTAAAGACTATATATTTTGTAGAGGGAGTCAGAACCGTCCAGAGATAAATCCAGTGGTTAAGCCTGTTCTGATATTCCAGGAAGCACTGAGAGAAGCCAAGACAAACACTGGCTGAGGGTCAGGAGGACAGACAAACTCAGAGTAGACATAGGGAATTACAAAGTGTGGGACAGGAGACAGAGAACCAACATCTGGCCATTAGGAAAGTAAGAATAACTGATAATGGAAAAAATATATCAGTGATTTTCAGAGATGAGACAGTATTAACGAAGGTCATTGGCCTTGTCAGCTCTTGCAACGAACTCCCTTCCAGCACAGGCTGGAACCAGTTCTCAAGCAGGCTGTCTAGGGCAAACTGGCACAGCTGCTAGGGGAATGTGGTGGTGGAAAGAAAATTCACTTTCTTACGGTTAGCCCCCAAAAAGCAATTATGTGCTTAAAGAAGTTTTTTTGTTTGTTTGTTTAAGTTTTTGGAATAGTGGCTCTTCCAGTGCTTAAAATTATTTAATTTATATTCAAAATTCCAGCTGAGTAATGTAACATTTTTAAAAATACAGTAGTCCCTGCATTAGCCACAGTTTTGCTTTGTATAATTTCCATTACCCATGGCCAATCATGGTTCAAAAATATTAAATGGAAAATTGCAGAAATAAGCAATCTATAAATTTTAAGTTACATGCTGTTCTCTCTCTCCAACCTGCCCCACCCCACATGGGGACGTGAATCACCCTCTTTGTCCATCGTATCCTGCCCATTAGTCACTTAGCACCCTCTTGGTTATTAGATGGACTATCCCAATATTTTACTGGTTATGTTCAAGTCATCTTTATTTCACTCAATAATGGCCCCAAAGTCCATGAGTAGTGATGCTGGCAACTTGAATATGCCCAAGGAAAACCAAGAAGCTCTTCCTTTAAATGAAAATGTAAAAGTTTTCAGCTAAAGATAAAAAAATCATATGCTGAGACTGCAAAGACCTTTTATCTGTGGTTGTGTGAAAAAGGAAAAAGAAATTCATGCTGGTTTTGTTCAGTACAGTTCAGTTTAGTCAGTCATGTCTGATTCTTTGTAACCCCATGAACTGCGGCATGCCAGGCTTCCCTGTCCTTCACCATCTGCCAGAGCTTGTTCACGTGCATGTCCATTGACTCAGTGATACCATCCAACCAGCTTGTCCTCTATCATCCCTTCTCCTTTTGCCTTCTATTTTTCCCAATGTCAGGGTCTTTTCCAATGAGTCATCTCTTTGCATCAGGGGATCCAAGTATGGTAGCTTCAGCATCATTCCCTCCAGTGAATATTCAGGATTGATCTTCTTTAGGATTGGCTGGTTTGATCTTCTTCAGTCCAAGGGTCTCTCAAGAGTCTTCTCCAATACCACAATTTAGAGGCATTGGGGAAGACTTTTTTTTTTAATTTCTTTTTTTTTTAATTTTGGCCTCTTTTATTGTTTTTATATTTATTTATTTTCATCCATCTTTATTCTTTGGCCTGTTTGAACCTCCCATTGCAGTGGCCTCTCCTGTTGCAGAGCACTGGCTCTGGGCACATGCACTCTAGAGCTCTGGCTCACAATTGGACACACTGGTCCAGCCGCTCTGTGGCACGTGGGATCTTCCCAGGCCAGGGATCAAACCAGAGCCCCTTGCACTGCAAGGCAGACTGTTTTACCCACTGGACTGTCAGGGAAGCTCAGGAAGACTTTTGAGAGTCTTCTGCAGCTAGTTTTGTTGGTGTACCTCAAACTACATGCTATAGCCACAGTGCATGTTCCATGCTTTGTTAAGATGGAACAGGTATTAAATTTGTACAAAAATGTTTTGAAAGAAAGAGTGAGCACCTTCATGTAACTTTTATTAAATGTAGTACTAATTGTTCTATTAACTATTATTATTAATCTCATACCATGGCTGATTTATAAATTAAACTTTATCATAGCTATGTGTGTATAGGAAAAATTAGTTCAGTATTGTCTGCAGTTTCACACATCTGCACCCAATATTTTACTGGTTATGTTCCAGTCATCTTTATTTCACTCAACAATGGCCCCACAGTTCGTGAGTAGTGATGCTTGCTACTTGAATATGCCCAAGGAAAACCAAGAAGCTCTTCCTTTAAATGAAAATGTAAAAGTTTTCAGCTAAAGATAAAAAAATCATATGCTGAGACTGCAAAGACCTTTTATCTGTGGTTGTGTGAAAAAGGAAAAAGAAATTCATGCTGGTTTTGTTCAGTACAGTTCAGTTTAGTCAGTCATGTCTGATTCTTTGTAACCCCATGAACTGCGGCATGCCAGGCTTCCCTGTCCTTCACCATCTGCCAGAGCTTGTTCACGTGCATGTCCATTGACTCAGTGATACCATCCAACCAGCTTGTCCTCTATCATCCCTTCTCCTTTTGCCTTCTATTTTTCCCAATGTCAGGGTCTTTTCCAATGAGTCATCTCTTTGCATCAGGGGATCCAAGTATGGTAGCTTCAGCATCATTCCCTCCAGTGAATATTCAGGATTGATCTTCTTTAGGATTGGCTGGTTTGATCTTCTTCAGTCCAAGGGTCTCTCAAGAGTCTTCTCCAATACCACAATTTAGAGGCATTGGGGAAGACTTTTTTTTTTTAATTTCTTTTTTTTTTAATTTTGGCCTCTTTTATTGTTTTTATATTTATTTATTTTCATCCATCTTTATTCTTTGGCCTGTTTGAACCTCCCATTGCAGTGGCCTCTCCTGTTGCAGAGCACTGGCTCTGGGCACATGCACTCTAGAGCTCTGGCTCACAATTGGACACACTGGTCCAGCCGCTCTGTGGCACGTGGGATCTTCCCAGGCCAGGGATCAAACCAGAGCCCCTTGCACTGCAAGGCAGACTGTTTTACCCACTGGACTGTCAGGGAAGCTCAGGAAGACTTTTGAGAGTCTTCTGCAGCTAGTTTTGTTGGTGTACCTCAAACTACATGCTATAGCCACAGTGCATGTTCCATGCTTTGTTAAGATGGAACAGGTATTAAATTTGTACAAAAATGTTTTGAAAGAAAGAGTGAGCACCTTCATGTAACTTTTATTAAATGTAGTACTAATTGTTCTATTAACTATTATTATTAATCTCATACCATGGCTGATTTATAAATTAAACTTTATCATAGCTATGTGTGTATAGGAAAAAATTTAGTATATGTAGAGTTCAGTATTGTCTGCAGTTTCACACATCTGCATGGGGGTAGGGGTGGGGGTCTTAGAATCCCCAGAGGCTAAGTGGGGACTGCTATAATAATCACGTTAATTCCAACATAGCTGTAACCCCTACCCTGAGGATCTCTCTAATGCAGATAAACAGAAGCTATCACTGTAAGTAGTCACAGCGGCAATAGCAGCCAACACTAATTTGGCTTCTATGCATCGGAGGCTGTTGTGAATGCTTTCCAAACGTTAATTCATTTAATTCTCACGGCAGTTTTTTTTGAGGCAGCCATCATTATTCCGCTTTTATAAAATGATCTGGATACAAGTCACTGGACTAACAACACTTTCATTAGACTAACAGCTTTTTTCTTTTTTAAGCCTTGCAATTATTATTATTATTATTTTCATTTTTGCCTGTGGTGGGTCTTCAGTGCTTTCTCTAGGTGCAGGGAGTGTGGGCTACTCTTCGTTGCTAGTGCACAGGCTTCTCATTGCAGTGGCTTCTGTTGTTGTGGAGCCCGAGTCTGAGGCGTGTGCAGGCTTCAGCAGTGGCAGCACTCGGGCTCAGTAGCTGTGGCGCGTGGAGGCTTACCTCCTCCATGGCATGTGGACTCTTCCTAACCAGAGACTGAAACATTTGAACTTTTTCAACGAATGATATAAAATCAGTTATGATGACAACCCTATTTATTCAATGAACTGCATTAACTAGAGATGTTTTGAGGGCCATGTCCTGAGAAAGCAGAATGTACTTTTAATCTCATCTTTTGAAAAAATAAAAGTCATTTCAACTTGCTTATGAAGTACTGTTTAATTATTCTGGACACAGAATTGAGTGTCTGGTGATTTTTTTTTTTTAACATAACTCTCAGTGACTTCTGGTTTCTCCATTTTGGTGACAATTGGCACTGGTTACCTAGTGCAGTTTACATTCTGATGAGCACATAAGACAATGAACAAATTACACTTTTGAATTCATTGTTGTATAAGTTGGGTAATTCTAAAAAGGAAACCGTTCTAACCAGTTTGACTTCTAGAAAATTTTGCCTCTTTAGCAACTGTCATACTATGAAAAAGCCTCATTTTATTAACTATTATTTTCTTAAAGAGAAATTAAGTATGAAATGTATGCTAAGTTATAAAGAGTATAGAAATGACTTACTGGCTAAAACAGTGTGCTCTGTCCATTCTGACTTGGGCCCTCATACCTAGAAAGGGTCAAGCATTAAATCTGAATGTTCCATCAACTATTTGGCTTCATGTTTCATTTTATACTGTAACTTATTTTTCTAAACTTCCTTCCATCCACTGCTCTTGAAAGGAGGCTAGATTCTCACGGCAGTTTTTGAGGCAGCCATCATTATTCCGCTTTTATAAAATGATCTGGATACAAGTCACTGGACTCAGCATTTTTTGAGAGCCATCATTTTCCTTTTTAAGCCTTGCAATTATTATATACTACCATTTCATTAGACTAACAGCTTTTCTTTTTAAGCCTTGCAATTATTATTATTATTATTTTCATTTGCCTGTGGTGGGTCTTCAGTGCTTTCTCTAGGTGCAGGGAGTGTGGGCTACTCTTCGTTGCTAGTGCACAGGCTTCTCATTGCAGTGGCTTCTGTTGTTGTGGAGCCCGAGTCTGAGGCGTGTGCAGGCTTCAGCAGTGGCAGCACTCGGGCTCAGTAGCTGTGGCGCGTGGAGGCTTACCTCCTCCATGGCATGTGGACTCTTCCTAACCAGAGACTGAAACATTTGAACTTTTTCAACGAATGATATAAAATCAGTTATGATGACAACCCTATTTATTCAATGAACTGCATTAACTAGAGATGTTTTGAGGGCCATGTCCTGAGAAAGCAGAATGTACTTTTAATCTCATCTTTTGAAAAAATAAAAGTCATTTCAACTTGCTTATGAAGTACTGTTTAATTATTCTGGACACAGAATTGAGTGTCTGGTGATTTTTTTTTTTTAACATAACTCTCAGTGACTTCTGGTTTCTCCATTTTGGTGACAATTGGCACTGGTTACCTAGTGCAGTTTACATTCTGATGAGCACATAAGACAATGAACAAATTACACTTTTGAATTCATTGTTGTATAAGTTGGGTAATTCTAAAAAGGAAACCGTTCTAACCAGTTTGACTTCTAGAAAATTTTGCCTCTTTAGCAACTGTCATACTATGAAAAAGCCTCATTTTATTAACTATTATTTTCTTAAAGAGAAATTAAGTATGAAATGTATGCTAAGTTATAAAGAGTATAGAAATGACTTACTGGCTAAAACAGTGTGCTCTGTCCATTCTGACTTGGGCCCTCATACCTAGAAAGGGTCAAGCATTAAATCTGAATGTTCCATCAACTATTTGGCTTCATGTTTCATTTTATACTGTAACTTATTTTTCTAAACTTCCTTCCATCCACTGCTCTTGAAAGGAGGAATGCAGAGAGAGGAGAAGGGCTTAGTATTCCTGTGGGACAGGTCCAAAATCAAGGTTGTAATGGGAGACTCTGGTAGACTGGATGTCACAGAGAACATGAAGAGAAAGATTAAATGCTTTGGCCATCATGTGGTGCTGTAGAGAGCTCTTAGCCAGTGAGCTGGGCCCCAGTCCTTTATCTTGATTTTCTCTCTTCAGTCTTCCCTTAGAGGAGCTCAATATTGCCCTGGCTTCTGAGAGGATCCACGTTCTACATCCCGCTGACTGCCATGCCTTTAATACCAACCCAAATCTCTCTTCTGAGTTGCAATTGCATACGACCTCACTGCCTAATCAATACCCCCAACTTGAATATCTCTGGAGACATGGGTTGCAGCAGTGAACAAAAATGGCCAAAAAATCTCAAACACTTTATCATCCTGAAACTCAATTCAAGCCCCTACTCAAAAATCTCCTAAACAGAAATCATAAACGTTAAGGTTGTCCAAGCTATTTGGTTGCACTGGCTAAAAACCACATCTCGTTAGTTCTACATTTAAGATATTTTCCCTCTTCACTGACAACAGAATTATCCAGAAAGCCACTCTAGTGACTTCTTCTGTTTTTCTCTGTTAACTCCAAATCATTATCAGATCTCAGGCTAAGCATCATTTTTGCTAGTCCACAGTACCTGCCATCCTACCAGTCCCTTTATGTACATTTGTAGCATTTTTTTTTTATATGCTTGCTGGCATTGTAATTAATTACTTGTGTGATGATCTGTTTAATGTCTATCTTGACCATTATGCAGTAAGCTCCATTAAGGCAGGAACTTTATCCATCTTTTACACCACAAAATTTCCAGTGATAGTCACAGTGGGATAGTAGGCACTCATTGAATCTGTGTTATATTTATGCAATATAAGGAAAGGCTTCCATAAAGCCAGTATTATAGCATGAGTAAGAGGTTATTATGGGAAAGGAAGGAATTGTACTAATTAGAAGAAATAATTGAAATAAAATTTTTATTTTCCAGGTAAGAATAGTGAATTAATACAAAATGCTGAGAGAAAAATGAATGTTGATGTTGCGTAACTGATGGGAACAAAGAAAGACATTATAGCAGCTCCAACCTAGAGAGAATGAGAAGGGAAAGGTTGGCAAGGGTGAGAAGTGACTTTTGTATTGATGAAAGGAACTGCAGACCTCACAATGATTCTAAATAGGACTTCTAGGGACCTTCCTGCACCAGGTATCTTGGAAGCTGAGATCTGCATTCAGATATTCATCTGTGGTGGAATACAGCTGTGCAGAGAATAGTACAAAATACTTGACTGGGGAGGGTGGGACTCTAGGAAAGCAGAGAACACTGAACAGTTTGCTTGCAGGTAGATGCCTATGAAGATTTTTCAATCCAGTTTAGAATGCATAAATATTTCATAAGCTGAAAAATTAGTGAGGTTGAGAGTGGCCCTGTACTAGTAGAGTGTGATTGTTTCTTACACAGAACTCCTGTTGAATTCATTTCAAGAAAACAGACTGGGCCAAAAATCTTTCTGTGTAGTAATGATTTCATAATCAGAATATTATGTCTCAAGGCTTGGAACCTTCTAAATTATTCAGAAATATTCTGAATTTTTTATTCTTCAGCCTCAAAGATATGGTTTATTTTGTTTTGGGGAAAAAGAGCATGTGTCTGTAATGCTGAGGGCTTGTTCTTTCATAAAAATAAATCAAGATAAATAGGTTACACATTTGGGAACATGGCAAGAACATTTCCTGTATTTTAATCCCAAAATGTTGAGTAAACATTCAGAGTCTGCTCACTGCCAAATATTCCATCAGTAGACCACGAAAGCTCTACTGCCACTGAGCTCCCAGGTGAACCTCAAAAACAGTTGTGAAGTTTTAAGTTGCTTTTGTTAATCAGGTGCTTGTTTTTTCTCAAGGACAACCTTGGTAATAATGCACAGTCACCTTCTTTCATTAATTAAGCTATGGTAAGAGGTTATTATGGGAAAGGACATGTGATATTTATGCAATATAAGGAAAGGCTTCCATAAAGCCAGTATTATAGCATGAGTAAGAGGTTATTATGGGAAAGGAAGGAATTGTACTAATTAGAAGAAATAATTGAAATAAAATTTTTATTTTCCAGGTAAGAATAGTGAATTAATACAAAATGCTGAGAGAAAAATGAATGTTGATGTTGCGTAACTGATGGGAACAAAGAAAGACATTATAGCAGCTCCAACCTAGAGAGAATGAGAAGGGAAAGGTTGGCAAGGGTGAGAAGTGACTTTTGTATTGATGAAAGGAACTGCAGACCTCACAATGATTCTAAATAGGACTTCTAGGGACCTTCCTGCACCAGGTATCTTGGAAGCTGAGATCTGCATTCAGATATTCATCTGTGGTGGAATACAGCTGTGCAGAGAATAGTACAAAATACTTGACTGGGGAGGGTGGGACTCTAGGAAAGCAGAGAACACTGAACAGTTTGCTTGCAGGTAGATGCCTATGAAGATTTTTCAATCCAGTTTAGAATGCATAAATATTTCATAAGCTGAAAAATTAGTGAGGTTGAGAGTGGCCCTGTACTAGTAGAGTGTGATTGTTTCTTACACAGAACTCCTGTTGAATTCATTTCAAGAAAACAGACTGGGCCAAAAATCTTTCTGTGTAGTAATGATTTCATAATCAGAATATTATGTCTCAAGGCTTGGAACCTTCTAAATTATTCAGAAATATTCTGAATTTTTTATTCTTCAGCCTCAAAGATATGGTTTATTTTGTTTTGGGGAAAAAGAGCATGTGTCTGTAATGCTGAGGGCTTGTTCTTTCATAAAAATAAATCAAGATAAATAGGTTACACATTTGGGAACATGGCAAGAACATTTCCTGTATTTTAATCCCAAAATGTTGAGTAAACATTCAGAGTCTGCTCACTGCCAAATATTCCATCAGTAGACCACGAAAGCTCTACTGCCACTGAGCTCCCAGGTGAACCTCAAAAACAGTTGTGAAGTTTTAAGTTGCTTTTGTTAATCAGGTGCTTGTTTTTTCTCAAGGACAACCTTGGTAATAATGCACAGTCACCTTCTTTCATTAATTAAGCTATGGTAAAAAGATCTAAGTAGACTTCCAGTTTTCCATTCTTGTAAAAGACCTAAGCTTGAACAAAGATGTATTTTCTTTGGCTTTCTCTTGTTTGCTATTAATAAACAGAACTACTTTTTTCTTTCCTTTTCTTTTTTTTTTTAAACCTTTATTCCTTTTCTTCTTCTTTTTTTTTTTTTTTTTTGAAAAAAAGAGACATGAAACTTGAGTGCAGCAGGAGAGACCTGTGAGTGTTAGGAGGGCCCAGAGGCTGCACCTACGACTGGACTACAAGTCTCTGTACCTTCCATGTTGGTCTATATAAACATATAGAGAGAAGTCATTCACATTTCCCACTTGTCCCTTCTGCTCCAGGTTGATTGCCACAGTTCTGGATCCTTTTTTTACATGAGGGTGAAGGGAAGGGAGATGATGGGTGAGTCATCGCCATACTGCAATCAGACCCACATCGATCAGTTTCTGGATCTTCCACACTATTTTGTGATTTTTTAAGTGTCTACTGAATGCCTGGGGTGGGGGTGGGGTCCTTCTGCTCTTGTTCCAGGATGAGCCACATCGCCAGGTCATGCATCTGTTGCACCTTGGCCATGGCCCATCACTTCACATGGTTGTTCTGGACCACAATGTAGCCATGGTAACTGTCCACCAGCTCCTTACAGTTGGAGTCCAGCTCTAGTGCCTTGTGGCAGACATCCATGACTTTTATTAGTCCTTTGTTGATTTTTACTTTCCATGGATAACTCTTGGTGAGGGTCAGTTCTAGCTGGATATATTCCTCACAGTCCTTAAATCCAGGAGTTGGATGAAGCAGGCAGCTTGACTGCTATACAGCTTTGTGTCTCTCAGGTTCCCATTTTGGGCTTCCAAGGTGACGCAGTAGTAAATAATCTGCCTGCATTGTAGCAGACCTGGGTTCGATCCAGGGGTCGGGAAGATCCCCTGAAGAAGGGCTACCCAGTCCAGTATTCTTGCCTTGAGCTTTCTATAGACAGTGGAATCTGGTGGGCCACAGCTCTACTGCCACTGAGCTCCCAGGTGAACCTCAAAAACAGTTGTGAAGTTTTAAGTTGCTTTTGTTAATCAGGTGCTTGTTTTTTCTCAAGGACAACCTTGGTAATAATGCACAGTCACCTTCTTTCATTAATTAAGCTATGGTAAAAAGATCTAAGTAGACTTCCAGTTTTCCATTCTTGTAAAAGACCTAAGCTTGAACAAAGATGTATTTTCTTTGGCTTTCTCTTGTTTGCTATTAATAAACAGAACTACTTTTTTCTTTCCTTTTCTTTTTTTTTTTAAACCTTTATTCCTTTTCTTCTTCTTTTTTTTTTTTTTTTTTGAAAAAAAGAGACATGAAACTTGAGTGCAGCAGGAGAGACCTGTGAGTGTTAGGAGGGCCCAGAGGCTGCACCTACGACTGGACTACAAGTCTCTGTACCTTCCATGTTGGTCTATATAAACATATAGAGAGAAGTCATTCACATTTCCCACTTGTCCCTTCTGCTCCAGGTTGATTGCCACAGTTCTGGCTCCTTTTTCTACATGAGGGTGAAGGGAAGGGAGATGATGAGTGAGTCATCGCCATACTGCAATCAGACCCACATCGATCAGTTTCTGGATCTTCCACACTATTTTGTGATTTTTTAAGTGTCTACTGAATGCCTGGGGTGGGGGTGGGGTCCTTCTGCTCTTGTTCCAGGATGAGCCACATCGCCAGGTCATGCATCTGTTGCACCTTGGCCATGGCCCATCACTTCACATGGTTGTTCTGGACCACAATGTAGCCATGGTAACTGTCCACCAGCTCCTTACAGTTGGAGTCCAGCTCTAGTGCCTTGTGGCAGACATCCATGACTTTTATTAGTCCTTTGTTGATTTTTACTTTCCATGGATAACTCTTGGTGAGGGTCAGTTCTAGCTGGATATATTCCTCACAGTCCTTAAATCCAGGAGTTGGATGAAGCAGGCAGCTTGACTGCTATACAGCTTTGTGTCTCTCAGGTTCCCATTTTGGGCTTCCAAGGTGACGCAGTAGTAAATAATCTGCCTGCATTGTAGCAGACCTGGGTTCGATCCAGGGGTCGGGAAGATCCCCTGAAGAAGGGCTACCCAGTCCAGTATTCTTGCCTTGAGCTTTCTATAGACAGTGGAATCTGGTGGGCCACAGTCCATTGGGTCGCAAAGAGTCAGACATGTATGAGTGACTAAGACACACACACACACACACACACACACACACTCTCTCTCTCTCTCTCTCTCTCTCTCTCTCATACTCATGTTTGCATTTGATGGTTCAGGCCTGCAAATAGTCTCCTTTCCAAATACATTCATCACCTTTGCTCTTCCCTTTCAAAGTCAGACCAGGGTTTGTATAGTCCAGGTGCTCTTGTGCCTTCAGGGTCTGCCCCTTGGCATTTCTTGAGTACATCTGGAGTTCCGTGCTCTGTCAGAGACTTGTAGAAATGGATGGTATCCTTGTACTTTGCTTCTTTGAAATAAGCTCTGCCAATTTAAACATAAGCTTTGGCAATCTGTTGATGATAGTCTTCTTGCTTGTCACTCTTCAATAGCGTTCTCAGGAAGCTCCCCACATTCATTCTGGTCACATTTTGTGACATACAGAGCTGCTTGATTGGTCATGTGAGCCTTGTTGGTAGGGTTCTGATGTTGGGGTCAGTCTTTATTCTTACAGGCATCCTCCCCTAACTCTCTTTGCTTCAGTGTCTGCTGCTTATTCTCTGGAAGATCCTCCCTTGGCTTTGGCTTGGTCTCCTTTTTGGGAGAAGATGGTAGTGGAGGCGTCTCAGCTTCTTCCTCCTCATCATACCGCCCGTATCACCATGAAGGAGACACTGAGGGTAGTCATGACCTGTAGATCTGGCAGTTTTTGTCCAGGTAAGATGGCCTGTTTTGTGTTGCTCTATCAGTTCCTCATAGGTGGGATCCATGGGCACTGTCCTTGTCTTTTAGTCAGTCTCAACTTCTGGTACAGATCAGATGTGATGAAAGGATTCTTGAATTTCCTCTCTGCTGACTAGGGCTCCATATTCTGTAAGCCATCTTTGAGCTGAGGATTGAGGATTATTTGCTGCATGTTTAAACTCTTGTCATAGGTTTGAATGGTGGCTTTTAAATGAGTTTAAGAACTCAAGAGCTACTACTTTGGGGAATAGCCCTTACCCTAGTCAGGTTTTTGTTTTTTGTTCTTTTTCTGGTTAACTTTTTCTTTTAACTAATTTTTTTTTTAATTTAAGGAAAATTGCTTTACAGAATTTTGTAGTTTTCTGCCAGACATCAACATGAATCAGTCATAGTTAGTTGACAGTTTTGTTACCATCCTCATAAGCCTTTTGACGGTCTCCTTTCTTAGTGGACACTGAGCAATTGCTGGAGAACCCATAGGTCTGGGAATCTAACTTCCTGCTTCAGGGCAGCACTGTGGCACACTGTTCATGTTGCCAGCACTCAGGACCTTATGCCCTTGGCTTTAGGTCATTTATCTTGTCCATAGCCTGTCCACACCAAACCCATTCAATAGGCTCAATCTGCTTGCTATCCCTAGCCTTGGACTTTTTGGAAGATAATTCCTAGCTACTCTGGAAAACAGTTTGGCAGTTATACTCTTGGATGTTTATCCCAGAGAAATAAAAGCTTATCCTCATGTAAAACCATGTGAACAAATGTCTACTAGTGCTTTATTTGAAATAGCCAAAAACTAGAAATAAACCAAACATTCCTCCATGGGTGAATGACTAAAGAAACTGGAATTTATATCCTTGAATATCACTCAGAAATAAAGAGGAAATGGATTCATTGGTACATGCAACAATTTGAATGAATCTACAGGGAATTGTAATGAGTGAGAAGAGCCAATCTAAAAAGTAATCTAGGGGGCTTCCCTGGTGGTCCAGTGGGTAAGGACACCACCTTGCAGTGCAAGGGGTGCCGGTTCGATCCCTGGCCTGGGAAGATCCCACGTGCTACAGAGCGGCTGGACCGATGTGTCCAATTACTGAGCCGAAGCACTGGAGCGCATGCGCCCAGAGCCGTTGCTCTGCGACAACAGAGGCCACTGCGATGGGAGGCCCGCACGGGCCAAAGAACAAAGAAATAGATAAATGAAAGATCAATAGAAGTGGCCTGCCTGCACCCCTCCCTCCCTCCCCAACTACAGAATAATAAAGATGGATGAAAAATAAACGATGACTTAGAGGCAAAAAAAAAAAAGTTAAAAAAAATACTTTAAAAGGTAATCTACATTGGGGAGAGGGAAGAGTGGGTGACATACTATCATATGTAAAAGAGATAACTATTGTCAATGTGCTGTGAGTTATGGGGTCTTACCTGGGAGCTATGTGATGGCCTGGAGGGATGGAATGGGAGGGATGGGCTTTACAGAATTTTGTAGTTTTCTGCCAGACATCAACATGAATCAGTCATAGTTAGTTGACAGTTTTGTTACCATCCTCATAAGCCTTTTGACGGTCTCCTTTCTTAGTGGACACTGAGCAATTGCTGGAGAACCCATAGGTCTGGGAATCTAACTTCCTGCTTCAGGGCAGCACTGTGGCACACTGTTCATGTTGCCAGCACTCAGGACCTTATGCCCTTGGCTTTAGGTCATTTATCTTGTCCATAGCCTGTCCACACCAAACCCATTCAATAGGCTCAATCTGCTTGCTATCCCTAGCCTTGGACTTTTTGGAAGATAATTCCTAGCTACTCTGGAAAACAGTTTGGCAGTTATACTCTTGGATGTTTATCCCAGAGAAATAAAAGCTTATCCTCATGTA
Organism: Tragulus kanchil; assembly: GCA_022376925.1. NCBI lineage: Eukaryota > Metazoa > Chordata > Mammalia > Artiodactyla > Tragulidae > Tragulus > Tragulus kanchil. The sequence continues at coordinate 73,938,239 of JAIOJX010000030.1, forward strand.
AAACCATGTGAACAAATGTCTACTAGTGCTTTATTTGAAATAGCCAAAAACTAGAAATAAACCAAACATTCCTCCATGGGTGAATGACTAAAGAAACTGGAATTTATATCCTTGAATATCACTCAGAAATAAAGAGGAAATGGATTCATTGGTACATGCAACAATTTGAATGAATCTACAGGGAATTGTAATGAGTGAGAAGAGCCAATCTAAAAAGTAATCTAGGGGGCTTCCCTGGTGGTCCAGTGGGTAAGGACACCACCTTGCAGTGCAAGGGGTGCCGGTTCGATCCCTGGCCTGGGAAGATCCCACGTGCTACAGAGCGGCTGGACCGATGTGTCCAATTACTGAGCCGAAGCACTGGAGCGCATGCGCCCAGAGCCGTTGCTCTGCGACAACAGAGGCCACTGCGATGGGAGGCCCGCACGGGCCAAAGAACAAAGAAATAGATAAATGAAAGATCAATAGAAGTGGCCTGCCTGCACCCCTCCCTCCCTCCCCAACTACAGAATAATAAAGATGGATGAAAAAAAAACGATGACTTAGAGGCAAAAAAAAAAAAGTTAAAAAAAATACTTTAAAAGGTAATCTACATTGGGGAGAGGGAAGAGTGGGTGACATACTATCATATGTAAAAGAGATAACTATTGTCAATGTGCTGTGAGTTATGGGGTCTTACCTGGGAGCTATGTGATGGCCTGGAGGGATGGAATGGGAGGGATGGGACATACATGATTAATCTGGTTTTATACATATCTGTAAACAACCAACTCTGTAAAAGCAAAACAGCAAATTTTAAAAAATACAAAAAAAAGAAGAGAAAAAAAAGCTATCTACTATATGTATGATTTCATTATACGACATTGTTCAAATGACAAAATTACAGGAGACCTTAGTGGTTGCCAGTGATCAGAGACAGGGCAGAGAATGGAGTAGGAGGTACAGTGGAGAAGGGAGTTGAGTGTGATTATAAAAGGACAGCCTAGGGATCCTTGTCATATTGAAAATATTCTGTGTCTTTGCTTATCCTTCTGCTTGCCAATGGACATTTGGATTATTTCTAGTCCTTGACTATGATGAATAATTCTGCAGTGAGTATTCATGTACAAGTCTTTATATGGACATATGTTTTCATTTTCTTGATCATCAAAGTGTGAAACTGCTAGATAGTTGTGGTGGTGTGGTGGTCTGGTCACTAGGCTGTGTCTGACTCTTGTGACCCCATGGATTGTTGTCCTCCCAGCTCCTCTGTCCATGGCATTTTCCTGGCAAGAATACTGGAGTGTGTTGCCATTCTCTTCACCAGGGGATCTCCCTGAACCAGAGATTGAACCACATCTCCCACATTCTTTACTGACTGAACCACCAGGATAGCCCTAGAGAGTTGAAAGTTAGCTATAATCATAGCAAGCTAATGTTTAACTTTTGAGATGATTGCCAAAACATTTACCATTTTGCATTCCTACCAGCAATGTGTGAGGGTTCTGGATTTTTCTCATACTTGCTAACACATGGTATTGACAGTCTTTTTCATCATACTACTCTGATGGATTTGTAATGATGTCTCTCTAATTTGCATTTCTCTAATGATTAATGATACTGAGCACCCTCACATGGGCTTATTTGCCATTCATGTATTTTTCTTAGTGAAATGTCTGTTTGAATCAGTTGCTCATTTTAAAACTGGGTTACTTGAATTCTTATGATGAGGTTTTAAGAGTATATGTATTTTTTTAATCTATTCTGGATATCAGGCATATAACTCTCCAATGTGTTATACTATTTTGTGTCTTTTTATTAATGGTGCTTTTTGAAGAGCAAGAGTTTTTAATGTTATGAAGTCCAATTTATTTTCTCTTTTATTGATCATGTTTTGGAAAAAAAGATTTCTAGGGAGTCTTTTGTAATCCAGTGTCACAAAAATTTTCTCCTGTTTTCTTCTAGAAGTTTTGTATTTTTAGCTCATATGTCTAGATCCATTTTGTGTTTATTTTTCTGAATATCATAAGGTGAAAATCTGAGGTTTTATCTTCATATGGATAGTCAATTGCTTTCCTTGTGGCTCAGGCAGTAAAGAATCCACCCCACAATGCAGGAGATGTGGGTTTGATTCCAGGGTTGGGAAGATTCCCTGGAGAAGGAAGGGCTACCCACTCCAGTATTCTTGCCTGGAGAATTGCATGGCTCATCCGTGGATCACAGAGTCAGACACGACTGAGCAACTTCACTTTTACTTTCAGTCACTTGTATTAACACCATTTTCTGAAAAGCCTTCTTTTCCTATTGAATTGCTTGGCACCTTGTCAAAACCAGTTGACCATAAGCATAAAGGTTTAATTTTAGACTCTCCTGTTACATGTATCTGTGTGTCTACTCTTAAGTTAATATGTCTTGGTTATGCCTTGACCCATGGATTGTTGTCCTCCCAGCTCCTCTGTCCATGGCATTTTCCTGGCAAGAATACTGGAGTGTGTTGCCATTCTCTTCACCAGGGGATCTCCCTGAACCAGAGATTGAACCACATCTCCCACATTCTTTACTGACTGAACCACCAGGATAGCCCTAGAGAGTTGAAAGTTAGCTATAATCATAGCAAGCTAATGTTTAACTTTTGAGATGATTGCCAAAACATTTACCATTTTGCATTCCTACCAGCAATGTGTGAGGGTTCTGGATTTTTCTCATACTTGCTAACACATGGTATTGACAGTCTTTTTCATCATACTACTCTGATGGATTTGTAATGATGTCTCTCTAATTTGCATTTCTCTAATGATTAATGATACTGAGCACCCTCACATGGGCTTATTTGCCATTCATGTATTTTTCTTAGTGAAATGTCTGTTTGAATCAGTTGCTCATTTTAAAACTGGGTTACTTGAATTCTTATGATGAGGTTTTAAGAGTATATGTATTTTTTTAATCTATTCTGGATATCAGGCATATAACTCTCCAATGTGTTATACTATTTTGTGTCTTTTTATTAATGGTGCTTTTGAAGAGCAAGAGTTTTTAATGTTATGAAGTCCAATTTATTTTCTCTTTTATTGATCATGTTTTGGAAAAAAAGATTTCTAGGGAGTCTTTTGTAATCCAGTGTCACAAAAATTTTCTCCTGTTTTCTTCTAGAAGTTTTGTATTTTTAGCTCATATGTCTAGATCCATTTTGTGTTTATTTTTCTGAATATCATAAGGTGAAAATCTGAGGTTTTATCTTCATATGGATAGTCAATTGCTTTCCTTGTGGCTCAGGCAGTAAAGAATCCACCCCACAATGCAGGAGATGTGGGTTTGATTCCAGGGTTGGGAAGATTCCCTGGAGAAGGAAGGGCTACCCACTCCAGTATTCTTGCCTGGAGAATTGCATGGCTCATCCGTGGATCACAGAGTCAGACACGACTGAGCAACTTCACTTTTACTTTCAGTCACTTGTATTAACACCATTTTCTGAAAAGCCTTCTTTTTCCTATTGAATTGCTTGGCACCTTGTCAAAAACCAGTTGACCATAAGCATAAAGGTTTAATTTTAGACTCTCCTGTTACATGTATCTGTGTGTCTACTCTTAAGTTAATATGTCTTGGTTATAGCATTAGTTGGGAGTTTTGAAATAAAATGTAAGATTTCTAACTTTTGTTCTTAAAAAACATTTGACTGTTCTACATTCCCTGACACCATACACAAAGATAAATTCAAAATGGATTAAAGACCTAAATGCAAGACCAGAAACCATCAAACTCTTGGAGGAGAATATAGGCAAAACCCTCAAGGACATAAATCAAAGCAAGATCTTCTCTGATCCACCTACTAGAATAGCGGAACTGAAAAGAAAAATGAACATGTGGGACCTAATGAAACTTAAAAGCTTTTGTACAGCAAAAGAAATCACAAAAAAGCTTAACAGACAGCCCACAGAATGGGAGAAAATAATAGCAAATGAAACAACAGATAAAGAGTTCATCTCCAAAATCTACAAGCAACTCCGACAACTCAGCACCGGAAAAATGAACAACCCAATCAAAAAATGGGAAAAAGACCTAAACAGACATCTCACCAAAGAGGACATACAGATGGCCCAAAAGCACATGAAATGATGCTCTACTTCGCTTATTATTAGAGAAATGCAAATGAAAACTACAATGAGATGTCACCTCACACCTGTCAGAGTGGCCAACATCCACAAATCAACAGACAATAAATGCTGGAGAGGGTGCGGAGAAAAGGGAACACTCCTGCATTGCTGGTGGGAATGTAAATTGATACAGTCCCTTTGGAAGACAGTATGGAGATTCCTTAAAAAACTAAAAATAGAAGCACCATACAACCCAGCAATCCCACCACTAGGCTTATACCCTGATGAAATCAAATCTGAAAGAAACACCTGCACCCCAGTTTTCATTGCAGCTCTCTATACAATAGCTAGAACATGGAAGCAACCTAGATGCCCATCGACGAATGAATGGATCCAAAAGCTCTGGTACATGTATACAACGGAGTACTTCTCAGCTGTAAAAAGAAATGCAGAAAAATCAGCCCTAATGAGGTGGCTGGATCTAGAACCTATCATAAAAAGTGAAGTAAGTCAAAAACAGAAAACAAATACAATATAGTAACACACATATATGGAATCTAGTAGGATGGTGATGATAACACACACAGTGAAGCAATGGAAAAATAGACAAAGGGAATAGACATATGGACATTGTGGGGAATGAACAGTGGGTGGGAGGCATAGAGGGAGTAAACATGGAAACCTATACTATCATATGTGAAAAAGATAGGTACTGTCATTGCGCTGTGGGTAGAGGGGATCCTGCAGGGGTGTGGAGTGACCACCTGGAGAGGTGGGATGGGGGGACTTGGAGGGGGGAAGAGGCGGAAGGGGACAGGGATATGCATATGACTGATCTGAGAACGTCCATGTCTGTGAACAACAAAACTCTAAAAATATAAAAAAATTTAAAAATTAATGAAAAAAAATATTTGACTGTTCTAAAGTTCAGTATCAACTTATCCTTTCCTATGCAATAGAAGAAAAAAACCTTGCTGAGTTTTTGCTAGAGCTGACCTTACTTCTTTAGATTAATTTGGAGAGAATTTCCATCTTAACAATAGAATCTTCCAACCCATATATGTCTTAAATCTCTTCTTGACTTTCAGCAAAGTTCTTGAGATAAAGTGTGTGCCTCTTTTGCTGTTTGCTTCTAACTATTTTATTCTTTTTGAAGCTATTGTGAGTGAAATTGTTAATTTTGTTTTCAGCTTGTTCATCGTTTTCATAGATACATAATGGATATTTGAGCATTTTATATCCTGAAAGATTGCTAAAGTGATCTGTTAGTTTTAGTGGTTTTTTTTTTTTTTTTTTTTTTTTGTAGATTCTTCAGGGTTTTCCACATATATCGTGCCATCCGCAAAAAAGCAAGTTTTAGCTTTCCAATATACATTATCCTGATTTGTTTTATTAAGATGGATAAACACCTGCACCCCAGTTTTCATTGCAGCTCTCTATACAATAGCTAGAACATGGAAGCAACCTAGATGCCCATCGACGAATGAATGGATCCAAAAGCTCTGGTACATGTATACAACGGAGTACTTCTCAGCTGTAAAAAGAAATGCAGAAAAATCAGCCCTAATGAGGTGGCTGGATCTAGAACCTATCATAAAAAGTGAAGTAAGTCAAAAACAGAAAACAAATACAATATAGTAACACACATATATGGAATCTAGTAGGATGGTGATGATAACACACACAGTGAAGCAATGGAAAAATAGACAAAGGGAATAGACATATGGACATTGTGGGGAATGAACAGTGGGTGGGAGGCATAGAGGGAGTAAACATGGAAACCTATACTATCATATGTGAAAAAGATAGGTACTGTCATTGCGCTGTGGGTAGAGGGGATCCTGCAGGGGTGTGGAGTGACCACCTGGAGAGGTGGGATGGGGGGACTTGGAGGGGGGAAGAGGCGGAAGGGGACAGGGATATGCATATGACTGATCTGAGAACGTCCATGTCTGTGAACAACAAAACTCTAAAAATATAAAAAAATTTAAAAATTAATGAAAAAAAATATTTGACTGTTCTAAAGTTCAGTATCAACTTATCCTTTCCTATGCAATAGAAGAAAAAAACCTTGCTGAGTTTTTTGCTAGAGCTGACCTTACTTCTTTAGATTAATTTGGAGAGAATTTCCATCTTAACAATAGAATCTTCCAACCCATATATGTCTTAAATCTCTTCTTGACTTTCAGCAAAGTTCTTGAGATAAAGTGTGTGCCTCTTTTGCTGTTTGCTTCTAACTATTTTATTCTTTTTGAAGCTATTGTGAGTGAAATTGTTAATTTTGTTTTCAGCTTGTTCATCGTTTTCATAGATACATAATGGATATTTGAGCATTTTATATCCTGAAAGATTGCTAAAGTGATCTGTTAGTTTTAGTGGTTTTTTTTTTTTTTTTTTTTTTTTGTAGATTCTTCAGGGTTTTCCACATATATCGTGCCATCCGCAAAAAAGCAAGTTTTAGCTTTCCAATATACATTATCCTGATTTGTTTTATTAAGATGGATAAACCGCCAGTACAACATTGAAGTAGAAATAATGAGAGTGTAGATATCCTTGACTTTGTCCTGATCTCGGGGAGAAAGCATTAATTTTTCACCTGGAAGAATCATGTTAGCTATATGGCTTTTTGAGTTTTGTGGGGGTTGTTGTGCAGAGAAACTCAAATGAACTTTTTGGCCAACACAAGATATTCTCTGTTGGAGAGAATGTGGGTGGCTATATGCTTCTTAACTTATCACAATCTACACGTTAGATTAAGTAAATTGATAGTGTTCAATTTTTCTATGTCATTTTGACTTTATGTCTGGTTATTCCATCTGATATTGAAAGTGAAGCATTAAAATCTTTAATTATAGCCATATGACTGTCTATCTTTTGTTAGGTAAATATAGATTAAATTTGCTTTATTTTCATGATGTGTTGATTCATCATTATGAAATATCCCTCTGTTTCTAGTAATATTTCTTGACTTAAAGTCCATTAATCTTAACATAGCCACTCCAAGTATATTAATATCCGTTTATTTGCAACCAGTTGTGTCTTGAACTCTGTATTATCTCTTAAGACACACGCATAATTGGATATTGCTTTCTTATCCAGTCTGACCATCTCTGCCTTTCAGTTAGAGTGTAATCATGTTAATGAAGGTAAAGATTCTTTTGACAATGTCTTCATTTTGCTATTATCTTCTAGATGTCTCATTTTTTTAAAAAAAATATTGAGATGTAATTGAGTTAACACTTTATTAATTTCAAGTGTACAGTGTAATGATCTGATAAATATATTGCAAAATGATCACAGTAAGTTTGTAGTTAACATTTGTCACCATAGTTACAATTTTGTGCGTGTAATGAGAACTTTAAAGATCTGCTCTCTTAGCAACTTTCAAATATACAATACATTATTATTAATTCTAGTTACCATATGGTACACTATATCAGCATGACCTATTTTATAACTGGAAGTTTTTATTTTTTGACCCCCTTCACATATTTTGTCTACTTCCAACCCCACCTCTGGCAACCATCAACTTATTCTCTCTAGCTATGAGCTTAGTGTTTGGTTTTGTTTCTAATATTCCACATATAAATAAAATCATATAAGTTGTCTTTGAACTACTTAGTATAATGCCTTTAAGATTCATCCCTGGTCCCAGCAGGGAAAAAAAAAAAAAAAATCGCTGTTGTTACAAATGGCAAGATTTCCCTCTTATGGCGAAAATAATATTCCATGTGTGTGTATCACATCTGTGTTCATTCATCTGTTGATGGATACATAGGTTGCTTTCATATCTTGGCTATTGTAAGTAATGTTGCAATGAACATAGGGGTGCATGTATCTTTTCAAGTTGCTGTTTTGTTTTCTTCAGATAAATATCCAGAAATGAAATTGCTGGATCATATGGTAATTCTATTTTTAACTTTTTCAGAATGTTCCCTACTGTTTTCCATAGGGCTGCACCAGTATACATCATACCAGCAGTGCATGAGTGTTCCTTTTTTCCCACATTCTCACCAGCCCTTGTTGTTTCTTCTCATTTTGATGATAGCCATTCTAAAAGGTGTGAGGTTCTCTCTCATTGTGGCTTTAAATTTGAATTTTCCTGATGATTAGCGATGTTCAACATCTTTTCATGTACATGTTGGCCATTTGTATGTCTTCTTTGGAAAAATAGATATTCAGATTCTCTGCCCATTTTTAAATCAAATTTTTTTTCTATTAAGGTGTGTGAGTCACATTTTTGATTTATCTGTTCCTCCTCTATGGCTTATACAGTGTATTATTTTAATTCCTCTGCCAAATTTTTAAGTACATTTTTTAGTTTTTTGTTAGTTGTTATGCTAAATATTAATTTCATATCACAATCTACAGTAAGTTACTACAAACCCTAATTCTGGTAAAATAGCAGTTCTGGTAAAATAGCAGTTAACTCTATGGTGGTTTTTTTTCCTCCATTGTTTTGTGGTATATATTATCAATTTATATTGTAAACCCAACAATATAATTATCACTTTATACTACCTTTTATCTCTTAGAGTAATTATAAGAAAAATAAGAATATTTATACATGTTATAGTTATCCACATAGTGATGATCTCTGGTGCTCTTCGCTTCTGCCTGTGGATTCACGTTACCATCCTTAGATATTTTTTTATTAGTCTGAAGGACTTTATTTAGTATTAGGCAGACCTAATTCTCTCAAAGTTTGCTAATTTAGAATTCTTGATTGATAGTGTTTTCTTCCAGTACTTTAAATATGCTATTCCTCTGTCTTTTGTGCTCCACTATTGAAGCAATGCTAAATTCAAAATCCAGGTCCTTCCTGCTTCATGATATCGGCTCTCATTTTGTCTTTTTTTTGGACTGTCTTGGCCATAAGTTTCCTTAACCCCCTGAAAACCTCTGAATCTTGGTTATTGTGTATTATGAATGGACTCATCTGTGGAAGAAAAAGTGAGCTTTATCTGTCCATAACAACAGTGGTGTTGACAAGGCCCTGGTGGTTTGTCAGAAAGCTGAAAGTTAGACTTTGTGCAGAAAACAACTGCTGACTCACAATATGATCATCGTTTTGTATAGAACTAGCAGTCTTTCTACCAACTTTAAACTAAAAAATTTCTTATAGCATTAAATAAACCAGACTTCTTTTTTAAATAGGAAAGATTTAATTTCTTATTTAGCATTAAATAAACCAGACTTTTTAATCAATTTTTTCTATGTACCCATGGTTTTGATGTGAGCGATGTTCACATTTTTGAAATGTTTTTTTCTTCTTTGGAAAAATAGATATTCAGATTCTCTGCCCATTTTTAAATCAAATTTTTTTTCTATTAAGGTGTGTGAGTCACATTTTTGATTTATCTGTTCCTCCTCTATGGCTTATACAGTGTATTATTTTAATTCCTCTGCCAAATTTTTAAGTACATTTTTTAGTTTTTTGTTAGTTGTTATGCTAAATATTAATTTCATATCACAATCTACAGTAAGTTACTACAAACCCTAATTCTGGTAAAATAGCAGTTCTGGTAAAATAGCAGTTAACTCTATGGTGGTTTTTTTTCCTCCATTGTTTTGTGGTATATATTATCAATTTATATTGTAAACCCAACAATATAATTATCACTTTATACTACCTTTTATCTCTTAGAGTAATTATAAGAAAAATAAGAATATTTATACATGTTATAGTTATCCACATAGTGATGATCTCTGGTGCTCTTCGCTTCTGCCTGTGGATTCACGTTACCATCCTTAGATATTTTTTTATTAGTCTGAAGGACTTTATTTAGTATTAGGCAGACCTAATTCTCTCAAAGTTTGCTAATTTAGAATTCTTGATTGATAGTGTTTTCTTCCAGTACTTTAAATATGCTATTCCTCTGTCTTTTGTGCTCCACTATTGAAGCAATGCTAAATTCAAAATCCAGGTCCTTCCTGCTTCATGATATCGGCTCTCATTTTGTCTTTTTTTTGGACTGTCTTGGCCATAAGTTTCCTTAACCCCCTGAAAACCTCTGAATCTTGGTTATTGTGTATTATGAATGGACTCATCTGTGGAAGAAAAAGTGAGCTTTATCTGTCCATAACAACAGTGGTGTTGACAAGGCCCTGGTGGTTTGTCAGAAAGCTGAAAGTTAGACTTTGTGCAGAAAACAACTGCTGACTCACAATATGATCATCGTTTTGTATAGAACTAGCAGTCTTTCTACCAACTTTAAACTAAAAAAAAATATTTCTTATAGCATTAAATAAACCAGACTTCTAGTTGGGTTTAATTTTTAAGCTTCTAGGACCACTGTCTTCACTGTATTTACCATTATCAAATAGAATAACTAGCCCTTGGGGGTGGCTGGAACGTTTTTACTCATGTGTAATTCATGCAGTCATGCATCTGACTAACGTAGTCCATTTACACAGCCAAAGGAGACAAACTGCAATCTTAACAATAAGTATTTTACCAAAAAATTAAAAATGCCAAAAAAAGAGGCGGCTTTACATACTTCATTGTTAGAAGAAGTAGATTTAACAAAAGCTTGATCTCATGGAAAGAACTTTGAATTCATAGTTCAGGAAGAGTGTGTGACTATCTTAGCAACACTGCTTCATGTAAATAAACATATTAAGAGACATGGTCTGGTGTCCATTGTATCCATTAAGATCGAGTCAGGAGACTGTAATCAGACTAGTTATTCAACAGAGAAAATAGGACATCAGTAATTCTCAGTTAGGTGTAAAGTTAATCAGGTGAGTGAAAAGACAGAAAAAAAAAAAAAAAGAAAAAATGAGGTAGCAGCTGCCTACCTTAGAAATGGAAAAACAAAGGAAATATGTTGGATGTACTTAAAACTTCTCTCTCTTCCTCTCTTTCTTTCTATCTCTCTCTCTCACATGCACACACACACTCAAACACCCACACATGCACCCTACTCCAGTATCACATAACAGAGTTGGAAGGAGAGACAAAAACTTAGTAACTGGCACATTTTCTTAATCCTAAACAAAGCCTTTTCACTACCTATCCAGTTTCCCCTTTGCCTAAGGCTAATAGAATATTCTGATATGAAATAATAAAATTTAATTTTAACTTATGGTTTTTCCTATAATTTTAACAAATGTTGAATTCAAAGTTGACTTTCATTTTTTTATTGTTAGGAAGGATAAGCAGGAAGGAAGGGAAGGATTACTTTTCATTTCACGGACATAGTTTCATTGTTGATCCTCTGAAATATGTCAGTGATAGGCGGAGTGTGAATTGTAATATAATTTATTAAATTTAGTTAATAATTTCATTAAATTAAAAAAAATACAATTAGTAATGCCAACTAATGAAAGATTCTCAACAATTCCAAATTGTCTAATCTGGGTATCAGGCCATGCAATTTGAATGGTGAATATCTCAAGCCAGATAGCTATATACGATGGAAAAAAAAAAAAAAAGGTGATAATTTGAGCATTATTTCTTCAATTTCAACTGCATTTCTCATTCACCTGAGGGACACCAGCCTAAAGAAATACCTTCCAACTTCAGGATAGAAAAACCTGTTGGGAGATACATAAAATGACAAACTACATACATGTTTAAAGCAAAAGAGCTAAGACTTCTTTCAATTAAAAACAAGATAGAAATAACTTGACTCTGAAAATCTTCAGAGTATTAGGATGAGGCTCTAGCTTTTTCCCTCTAAGTGTTAACTGTAAAACTAACATCATCTTTGTCAATCTAGATGTTGAGTGTATCTTGAAAATTGCTGCAAAAAATACATACTGATACATCTTACATGATAGTACTTAACATAAAACAGGATGCTTTTACTCTAAGGAAAGCTCGTTATATAAGTGCATTTAAACATAGAACTGTCCTCCCTGCCATCAAAAAAGTCTATAAATTCCTATGGATCCTAAAACTCTTAAGTTTAAAAGTTCTGAGGAGTTAGAAAAATGTAGGTTCCCTCCTTTCCCCGCACCCAAGAATGGCAGTTTTCAACATAACATAGTCCCTGCAGAAGGGAGGGGTAGAAAGGTGTGAGTTACATAAAATTTTTCCTTGGTGACTTTGATATTCTCCCCTCTCGCACATCAAGTTGAGAACCTTGTGGAAAAATGCAAATGTGGAGGTAAAGAATTGCAGTATCTGAAAGTATGTTACCTGTAAAAAATTTTGCTGATTATGTTTACAAATATTATTTTGCATTATAAGGCACCTTACATAATGGTAACCAGAGCACTAACACCCACCTCCCCCACCAAATCCTCATTCATAGCTGGGGGGGAAAATGGCCCACAAGGGAGGCAGCTCAGAGTGGGTGGAATCTGCCACGAGGAATATTAGATGGCACAGAACAATAGATAAGAATGAGGCATCAAGAAGAGGCTTTTGATCCTCTGAAATATGTCAGTGATAGGCGATGTGAATTGTAATATAATTTATTAAATTTAGTTAATAATTTCATTAAATTAAAAAAAATACAATTAGTAATGCCAACTAATGAAAGATTCTCAACAATTCCAAATTGTCTAATCTGGGTATCAGGCCATGCAATTTGAATGGTGAATATCTCAAGCCAGATAGCTATATACGATGGAAAAAAAAAAAAAAAGGTGATAATTTGAGCATTATTTCTTCAATTTCAACTGCATTTCTCATTCACCTGAGGGACACCAGCCTAAAGAAATACCTTCCAACTTCAGGATAGAAAAACCTGTTGGGAGATACATAAAATGACAAACTACATACATGTTTAAAGCAAAAGAGCTAAGACTTCTTTCAATTAAAAACAAGATAGAAATAACTTGACTCTGAAAATCTTCAGAGTATTAGGATGAGGCTCTAGCTTTTTCCCTCTAAGTGTTAACTGTAAAACTAACATCATCTTTGTCAATCTAGATGTTGAGTGTATCTTGAAAATTGCTGCAAAAAATACATACTGATACATCTTACATGATAGTACTTAACATAAAACAGGATGCTTTTACTCTAAGGAAAGCTCGTTATATAAGTGCATTTAAACATAGAACTGTCCTCCCTGCCATCAAAAAAGTCTATAAATTCCTATGGATCCTAAAACTCTTAAGTTTAAAAGTTCTGAGGAGTTAGAAAAATGTAGGTTCCCTCCTTTCCCCGCACCCAAGAATGGCAGTTTTCAACATAACATAGTCCCTGCAGAAGGGAGGGGTAGAAAGGTGTGAGTTACATAAAATTTTTCCTTGGTGACTTTGATATTCTCCCCTCTCGCACATCAAGTTGAGAACCTTGTGGAAAAATGCAAATGTGGAGGTAAAGAATTGCAGTATCTGAAAGTATGTTACCTGTAAAAAATTTTGCTGATTATGTTTACAAATATTATTTTGCATTATAAGGCACCTTACATAATGGTAACCAGAGCACTAACACCCACCTCCCCCACCAAATCCTCATTCATAACTGGGGATTAAAATGGCCCAGCAAGGGAGGCAGCTCAGAGTGGGTGGAATCTGCCACGAGGAATATTAGATGGCACAGAACAATAGATAAGAATGAGGACAAAATTTTATCAGGCTAGGCTAGTCTCAGCTGAGACAAAGACAAAGGACATAGAGATCAGAGCGTGTGGGGCTGCACTCTTAGCAGGCAGAAGAAGTAGTTGACCTGCCAACAGCTGAGAACTGCCCAGACTGGGGCGCCTCTCTAGGGAGAGAATGCTGAGAACAGGTTTTGTTGCTGATTCTTCTAAAATACAGCTGACAAGGGTCATGGTGCCAGGTCACCAGCCCAGCTGAGGGCTTTCTCTATTTCTGCCATTTTGAATCCCTTTGACTTGGAAAAGGGCTTCCCAGATGGCACTTTTTTTTTTTTTTTTTTTTCAATTTGCTCAGTTGTGTCTGACTCTGCGATGAACTATAGAATTCTCCAGGCAAGAATGGGTAGCCTATCTCTTCTCCAGGGAATCTTCCCAACCCAGGGATCAAACCCAGATCTCCCACGCTGGAGGCAGATTTGTTACCATCTGAGTCTCTAAGGAAGCCCAAGAATACTGGAGTGGGTTGCTTGTCCCTTCTCCAGGGCATCTTCTTCCCAACCCAGGAATGAAACCGGGGTCTCCTGCACTGAAGGTGGATTCCTTACCAGTTGAGCTACCAGGAAAGTCCTGCTGGTGCCAGTGCAGGAGACATAAGAGATGAGAGTTGGATTCCTGGGTCAGGAAGATCCCCTGGAGGAGGAAATGGCAACCCACTCCAGTATTCTTGCCTGGAAAATTCAATGGACAGAGGAACCTGACTTCCGTTCATGAGGTCTTGAAGCAACCAATATTATTTCTACATTATTTTAACATGATTGCTGCATATGTCTCTCATATTAACTTATTTATTTTACAAAAACTTTGTTATAAGGGGTGTATCTAGAGATTATCATAGTGATGTAAGCCAGACAAAGGCAAATATTATATCACTTACATGTGGAATCTAAAAAATCATCCACACGAATTTACAAAACAGAAACAGTCTCCAAGGGATATGCATCTGATTGATCTGGGAACATACATGTACAAAAATAAATAAATAAATAAATAAATAAATAAATAAATAAATAAATAAAATAAAAAAAATAAATGTATCAATATTGGCCCATCAGTTTTTAAAAATGTGCTGCATTAGCACAAAATGTTTAAAATAGGGAAACAGAGACAGTGAAAATGTGCATAGAAACTCCACAGTATCTGCTTAACTTTTCTATAAGCTGAGAATTGTCAAAAATACTTCAAACGATTTGGTTCTTTCAAAAGTCATTTACTAAGTCAGGTAGAATTTAAGAGTGTATGTATCTGGCATAAGTTTTAAATTGTATGTTTTATGTAAAAATAGGATAGCCACTATATATGCCACAGTCACATATTATCAAAGAATTAACTAGCATAAATTTGATGATAAAATTTTCATTTAATACAATTTAAACTTTTTGACTATTACTAAAAACTCTAATAAATTTATGTCCCTAAAACATCTGTTATGACTTTGTAATGAATCCTAGGAGAAATAAAATTCCTGTTGACAAAGTTGGTTAATAAAATGTTGAATAAAAAAAAAAAAAAAAAAAAAAAAACAGAAACAGTCTCACAGACATACAAAACAAACTGATTACCAAGGGGTAAAGGGCTAGAGGAGGGATAATTTAGTAGGAGTATGGGATCCACAGATACACATCACCATACATGAAGTAGATAAGCAACAAGAATTCAGTATATAGCATCGGGAACTATATTCAGTATCTTACTATATAAGAGTCTACACTGGAGAAGAATCTCTCCCTCCCTCCCTTTCTCTGTATGTACATATATATACACAACTAATTCACTTTGCTGTGTATCTGAAACTTAACACTGTAAATCAAGTATACTTCAGTGAGGAAAAGAAAAACTTGTTATAGAACAGACTATCAGAGCAACTTTGATATTTGCAGTCTCAAACATGTAAGGCAAAGCTTTTCACAAATATATAAAAGGTGTGTAGAACTATTTTTAAACCGTCGGCATTTTCAAAGTATTTGTGGTATCCTCGGCCTTCATTTTCACAAAAGCCCACATTGCGTGGGTTTAAATTAATAAATGTACTGTGATCTATAAAGTTGTGAGGGTTACATGATATAAAGTAAAGCACCGAGCAAGACTTTAAGTGTCAGAGTTTAGTCTTCTATTAGAGCAGGAAGAATCCACTGCCAGGGTCCACTAATCCTGTCCGTAATGATTGGCTCCAGTTTCAAGGTTCTTCAAGACTTTCTGCATGTACTAGAATTCCTCCAAATGTGTTTTGATGCCTTTGATGAAAGAAAACTTTTTGCGCTTAATTTGAACAATTGAACAGAGATAGCACATTGGTCTAGAAATTAGGCTTCTGGGCTTCCCTGGTGGTCCAGTGGGTAAGGACACCGCCTTGCAGTGCAAGGGGCGCCGGTTTGATCCCTGGCCTGGGAAGAGCCCACGTGCCGCGGAGCTGCTGGACCGATGTGTCCAATTACCAAGCCCTGCTCTGTGACAACAAAGGCCACTGCCATGGGAGGCCCACAGGGGCCAAAGAACAAAGATGGATAAAAATAGATAAATGAAAGACCAATAGAAGTGGCCTGCCCACCCCCCTCCCTCCCCAACCCGCCCCCTGCCAAAAAAAATAAATAAAGCTCACTGCCAATTATACATTTATTAAAAAAAAAAAAAGAAAAAAAGAAATTAGGCTTCTCAGCCAGACAACCTAGGTGGGATCCTTCCCTTTCTTACTGAGGGATCCAGGTGATCTATCATATCCCTCTGCCTCAATTTTCTCAATCCTGAAGTATTGATAACAACAGTACCTCCTTCACATGATTGTTGAAAGGAATCAGTGAGTTAGCATATATCAGGGCTTACAACAGAGGATGGCTATGGTATCTGTTCTCTAGGAAAGGCAAAAATATCTCCCTAATCAATCCGGCTGCTGGAAATTCAACTTAGTTCCAGTAATGGCAGAGCTAGCCTAAACAGTTTTGTCCCACTGCCAACTATAAACAAACTAACAAAACCATATTTGAAACCTAGGTTTTAAAAAAGTATGACTCTCTACTAAAAGAAAAAAAAAAAAAAAACTATTCCAAACAACTCAAAAAGTTCAATGGATTATATACTGAGTCTACAGAATTGGCATTTTAAGACTCATTTTGAAAGCTAATGTTTATGGCTCCCTTTCATCTGCTTTGTTTTGATGTGCAACAATTTCTAAATCTGCTAGCTTTCAGTCAGTTCGTGACAAATATGTTGGTGATGCAGATGGCCTCAGTGCAGTATTGTCAGAAACCTTGGCTGAAAGATGCAATGGAAATATGAAGGAAAAAAAAAGCAATGCTACCTCGATTTTCCAAAAGTACCATGATATGTTGGTGAATTTTTGAGGTCATTTCAAATAGAGTGGCAACAATAGTGGCCACATTTGACATCTGATGTTTAATCATTAATCATT
Source organism: Tragulus kanchil (assembly GCA_022376925.1). Taxonomy (NCBI): domain Eukaryota; kingdom Metazoa; phylum Chordata; class Mammalia; order Artiodactyla; family Tragulidae; genus Tragulus; species Tragulus kanchil. The sequence goes on from JAIOJX010000030.1 coordinate 73,955,269, forward strand.
TGCATCACAGAATAGTACTGGCTTGGGAGCTTTATGTTTCTTCCCTGTGAATTGCTCTTTAAGGTGCTTTATATTGTTGATGCAGTGAGCATCACCATGTGACTAATTCACCCTGTAAAACTTATTGGAAATGTGTATAAAGACTAACAAGAGCTTGTCAGTGAAGAATGTAGGCATTTGAAAATCAACTGCTGATAGAATTTGGGCATAAAGTTAATGAGGCAATTCATGTTTCCTGGTAACTTTTCATTAGTTGCATAAGAATTTCCATTAGAAACAGAGTTTAAGGTCTAGTGTGTCATCCATTTATCTTTTCTAGTGACAATTTTTCTTTCTCCAACTTGTTCTCTTGTAAGAGTCTTGGGACAAGCAACAGTCACTTCAACATTATATTGAATCATATACAATTAACAGATCAGTATAGAAAGCACTAGGGATTAAGCAGTGAAAAAAAAAAAAAAAAGGTGCCAGAAATAAAAGTGAATGTACCTGGAAATAAATGACTTGAAGGAAGGCAAAGTCTTCCTTTTTTTTTTTTTAAATCATTTGAGGAACAAAGTTCTCATTTTGTGGTAAATAGATAATACAATCTTCATTTCTGAAAGAGCATAAAAATGGATTGAATACTTCTAAACAGCAATATGGTTGGAAGATAACAAAAAATCAGCCAACACCAGTTTCTTCCTGGGAAGTCATTTAAAAAACTGATTAGCAAGTTTGATATTCTTTGGCATAAATTAGATTTTATTTTACACAAACCTTGGCTGGAAATGAATTTGCAAATTAAAATGTCTTCTAATGTAATTATATTGTCCTCCCATATAAATCATTTCAGAAATGAAAACTCCATTTTTAACAAGAAATGAATGCATATTCTTAGCAAAATTAAATGGATATCTAAGTAGAAACTGAAATGCATATGCAGTGTGGGCCACAAAGTGGAAAAATATAGGATGCATAGCATCTCCATAATGCTTATTTTGAATGAGTAACTGTGCACACGACTATAGGCTAAGATGGTACATTTGTTTTAAAAATCTGTTTATTTAACTCAACGGAATCTTAGGAATTTTACTTTTTAAAAAGTTGGGTTTACTGCAAAACGTTTGTCCATCTGTTTCTTCTGGGCAGTTAAGAACTTCAGATATATTTAAACATGACCAAACTCTATTTACTAAACAGTAGGAATTGTCTCATGGTAGGATGTATGTTCAGGCTGGAGTGAGTTTGACTGTTGAGAATCCTGTCTGGTCACTTACTGTCTGAGCAGCCTCAGACAATCCTCACCTCCAAGTTGGGTACACAAAACCTACCCTGCAGGTTCATTGTGAGAATAAGAAGACAGGATGGACCCATAGGGCCTTGCTGTGCTCCGTGTTGAAAGTGTTCAAGAAGTAGCATTTTAAACTTCTGTTTATGAACTTATTAAAGAGGGCTTCTTAGGACAAAGTGTTTAAATCAGGCATCCATTTATGTTTTCTAGTGACAATTTTTCTTTCTCCAACTTGTTCTCTTGTAAGAGTCTTGGGACAAGCAACAGTCACTTCAACATTATATTGAATCATATACAATTAACAGATCAGTATAGAAAGCACTAGGATTAAGCAGTGAAAAAAAAAAAAGGTGCCAGAAATAAAAGTGAATGTACCTGGAAATAAATGACTTGAAGGAAGGCAAAGTCTTCCTTTTTTTTTTTTTAAATCATTTGAGGAACAAAGTTCTCATTTTGTGGTAAATAGATAATACAATCTTCATTTCTGAAAGAGCATAAAAATGGATTGAATACTTCTAAACAGCAATATGGTTGGAAGATAACAAAAAATCAGCCAACACCAGTTTCTTCCTGGGAAGTCATTTAAAAAACTGATTAGCAAGTTTGATATTCTTTGGCATAAATTAGATTTTATTTTACACAAACCTTGGCTGGAAATGAATTTGCAAATTAAAATGTCTTCTAATGTAATTATATTGTCCTCCCATATAAATCATTTCAGAAATGAAAACTCCATTTTTAACAAGAAATGAATGCATATTCTTAGCAAAATTAAATGGATATCTAAGTAGAAACTGAAATGCATATGCAGTGTGGGCCACAAAGTGGAAAAATATAGGATGCATAGCATCTCCATAATGCTTATTTTGAATGAGTAACTGTGCACACGACTATAGGCTAAGATGGTACATTTGTTTTAAAAATCTGTTTATTTAACTCAACGGAATCTTAGGAATTTTACTTTTTAAAAAGTTGGGTTTACTGCAAAACGTTTGTCCATCTGTTTCTTCTGGGCAGTTAAGAACTTCAGATATATTTAAACATGACCAAACTCTATTTACTAAACAGTAGGAATTGTCTCATGGTAGGATGTATGTTCAGGCTGGAGTGAGTTTGACTGTTGAGAATCCTGTCTGGTCACTTACTGTCTGAGCAGCCTCAGACAATCCTCACCTCCAAGTTGGGTACACAAAACCTACCCTGCAGGTTCATTGTGAGAATAAGAAGACAGGATGGACCCATAGGGCCTTGCTGTGCTCCCGTGTTGAAAGTGTTCAAGAAGTAGCATTTTAAACTTCTGTTTATGAGAACTTATTAAAGAGGGCTTCTTAGGACAAAGTGTTTAAATCAGGCACTCTTCTGTCAGACTCCCATGTACTATGCTCTACACTCTTAAAATAGTAAATGTGGGTTTAAATCTACCATCTTGTGCCTTCTATGTATACTGCACATTCTATGTTCTGTTTTTCCCCTTTTCTTGCCATTTTTTAATGAAGTCATTGATTTTTTTTTTAAATTCCAGGTTTTCCTGTGTTAGTCTTAAAGTTTGGCATTTCATTAACCCTAAATATATGTTAGTTAGTACTTTTAACACTGCAACATGAAAATTAATCAATATGTTATTATTTACATATGCTTTTGATATTCTATACATGAAACCCCAGATTATTATTACTTTATGTAGTCAATGTTCATTTACATTTACCATGTACTTATGGCTTTCTTGGGAATTCTTTGCTTCCTACATAGCTAACCTTCTAACCAGTATCATTTCCTTCTGCCCAAAGAATATACTCACTTCCTTACTGAAGATCTGCCAGAGCAAATTCTCTAAATTTTTTTTTTTTTTAATTCTCTAAATTTTTGCCTTGTTGTTCAGTATCCAACTCTTTGCAACCCCATGGCCGGTAGCATACCAGGCTTCTCTGTCCTCCACTGTCTTCCAGAGTTTGCTCAAATTCGTGTCCATTGGGTTAATGTCTTTATTTCATGTTCATTTCTGAAGGATATTTGTGCTGAGTTAGACTTTAAAAAATCTATTTAGTTTGGTTGTACTGCGTCTTCATTGCAGTGTGCAGGCTTCTCATTGTAGTGTCTTCTTTTGCTGAGAACAGGCTTTGGTTCTAGGTGAGCGGGCTTCAGTAGTTGCAGCATGCACGCACAGTATCAGTGGTTTCTGAACTCCACAGCAGAGGCTTATTTTGGGCTTAGTCGCTCTGTGGCATGTGGAAATCTTCCTGGACCAGGGATCAATAAAACCCCTGCACTGCCAAGTGGGTTCTTATCCACTGTGCCATAGGAAGTCCTGGGTGTAGACTTCCTGTGCTGGTCATTATTTTCTTTAAGTGTACTGAGTGCACAATTCTATTTTCCTTTGATTTTTCTTGCTGCTGTTATTAAATAATGTTGTTAGTATATATTTTGCTTCTTTGAAGATAATATATCCTTTATTAAAAAAAAGCTAGTTGCTTCAGATTTTTTTTTCCTGCAGTTTCACTCATATGTCTAGCTGTAGATATTTTAAAATTTTAGCTTGATCAAAGTCTAACACTAAAACAATTCCTTTTCATAATGCAGTTAGTGATATAAGCTCATTCCTGGTTACAAACAGATAATTATAATTTCTGCAATCCTAATCCGTAATTTTCTGCAATCCTAATATGCTCTGCAGTAAAAATGATTTCTGGACTTATAAGGGAAGATGAAAATCTGTAATTTATTTTCAACCTTTCCCCTAATAATAAACTGTGAGTTTAACACTTGCTACTTTTTTTTGAGGTTTTCTATTCCAATAGGCATGAGATTACAAAGAAAGGGTAAGTGACCACCCAAGGATTCAGGAAAAGCAATTGAATGGTTTTTATGAAGTTTTTTTGTGGGGGGACCATCTAAAGACAATTGGTCCTGAGAAAGAGGGGTATGAAAACAAATAGTTTTGAAGAACTTTGATGTTTAATTTTAAATACTTCAAAATTATCCTGTGACTTTGTTCTTGACTCAGCAGTTATTTAGAAATGTTATTTTTTTAAAATTGAGAATGTTTCTAGATGACTTTTCATTATTATCTCTGTTGTCATAGAAAATACTTTGATTGCAGTCATCTGTCATTTAATGAGACTTATATTTTGGCCCAGCATATTGTCTATCTTGGTGAGCATTCCAGGTACACTTGCAAAGGATGGATACTCTGCAGTTGTTGAATGTGATATTCTTAGTATTCTTGAAGTATCATTTAGGTCAAGTTGGTTAAATGCATTGTTCAAATCTTATATAACTTCCTGACTTTCATCTAGTTATGCTAGCAATTAATGAACGAGCATTGTCAGTCTCCAAATATGATTATAGATTCTTTTTCCCTTGAGTCCGTCAACCTATGCTTCATGAATTTTGAAGCTCTGTTATTAGGTGTACATTTAAGGCCTTTTGATAGGTAGATTCCTTTTATCATTATGAAATATTTCTATTTCTGGAAATGCCCTTTGTCTTCACATATGCATCATCGGATATTAACATAGTCATACCAACTTTCATATAATTCGTATTTGCATCCTCTTCCCACCTTTTTCCTTTATGACTGTCTTCATAGTTAATGTCTTTTTTGTGTAAACAGTATATTGTTGGATCTTGGTTTTCATCTAGTCAAGTGGTTCTGTCAGTGATGATGGTGTCCATCAGGGCACATTTGGAAGCATCTGGAGACGATTTTGGTTGTCACAACTGAAGGTAAAGGTATGGTGTTACTGTATCTAGTTGGGGGAGGCCACAGAAGCTGTTACGTATCCTGCAGTGTACCTACTGCAACCAAGACTTACATGCTCCAAAATGTTACCTGTGTGGAGGCTGAGAAACTCTGGTTTGATAATCTGACAGTAAAAAAGAAATTTATTGAGTTAGTTTTGGCTGTGCTGGGTCTTTGTTGCAGTGCACAGGCTTTGTCTAGTTGCAGTGAGCAGGGGCCACTCTTGGTAGTGATTTCTCATTTCAGTGGCTTTAGTTGCGGAGCACCGGCTCTCACCCTGAGTTTTAGTAATTGTGGCATGTGAGCTCTTGAGCACAGGCCCAGTAGTTGTGGTACAGGAATTGAAACAGGGTCCCCTACATTTGCAAGGTGGACTCTTAATCACTGGACCACCAAGGAAACCCCAATCTCTGGCTTTTAATTGAAGCCATTAGTTCATTTACATTCAGTGGGAAAACCCTGGTAGTTCAGGGGTAAAGAATCCACTTGCCAACACAGGGGACTCAGGTTCCATCCCTGGGTGAATAAGATACACTAAAGAAGGAAATTACAACCCACTTCTGTATTCTTGCCTGGAAAATTCCATGGACAGAGGATCTTGGTGGGCTGCAGTCCACGGGGTCACAGAGTTGGATACAACTTAGCACCTAAACAATAATATTTATCACTAAGGTTACTTTTAAATTTGCTCTCGCTATTTTCTGTTTTTCTTAATGATTCTCTGTTCTTCCTTTCCTAATTTCTTTGGAATTAATCATATATATATGTGTGTGTGTATGTGTATGCATGTATGTTTATATATATGTGTATCTCTATATATATGCACAGACATACATTTCATATTCTATTTTACTGCTATTAGTTTTTTAAAATATGGCTTGTTTTAATGTACCCCTAGTATGACATACACACAAATATGCATAGTTAATGTCTTTTTTGTGTAAACAGTATATTGTTGGATCTTGGTTTTCATCTAGTCAAGTGGTTCTGTCAGTGATGATGGTGTCCATCAGGGCACATTTGGAAGCATCTGGAGACGATTTTGGTTGTCACAACTGAAGGTAAAGGTATGGTGTTACTGTATCTAGTTGGGGGAGGCCACAGAAGCTGTTACGTATCCTGCAGTGTACCTACTGCAACCAAGACTTACATGCTCCAAAATGTTACCTGTGTGGAGGCTGAGAAACTCTGGTTTGATAATCTGACAGTAAAAAAGAAATTTATTGAGTTAGTTTTGGCTGTGCTGGGTCTTTGTTGCAGTGCACAGGCTTTGTCTAGTTGCAGTGAGCAGGGGCCACTCTTGGTAGTGATTTCTCATTTCAGTGGCTTTAGTTGCGGAGCACCGGCTCTCACCCTGAGTTTTAGTAATTGTGGCATGTGAGCTCTTGAGCACAGGCCCAGTAGTTGTGGTACAGGAATTGAAACAGGGTCCCCTACATTTGCAAGGTGGACTCTTAATCACTGGACCACCAAGGAAACCCCAATCTCTGGCTTTTAATTGAAGCCATTAGTTCATTTACATTCAGTGGGAAAACCCTGGTAGTTCAGGGGTAAAGAATCCACTTGCCAACACAGGGGACTCAGGTTCCATCCCTGGGTGAATAAGATACACTAAAGAAGGAAATTACAACCCACTTCTGTATTCTTGCCTGGAAAATTCCATGGACAGAGGATCTTGGTGGGCTGCAGTCCACGGGGTCACAGAGTTGGATACAACTTAGCACCTAAACAATAATATTTATCACTAAGGTTACTTTTAAATTTGCTCTCGCTATTTTCTGTTTTTCTTAATGATTCTCTGTTCTTCCTTTCCTAATTTCTTTGGAATTAATCATATATATATGTGTGTGTGTATGTGTATGCATGTATGTTTATATATATGTGTATCTCTATATATATGCACAGACATACATTTCATATTCTATTTTACTGCTATTAGTTTTTTAAAATATGGCTTGTTTTAATGGAACTATCCTCTTCACTAGTCATGACATACACACAAATATGCATACAGCTATTCACATATGTGTGTGCGGATATATATTAGCATGAGCACTTAGTTCCCTAATGCTCAAATAGTCCCAGCTCTCTGGAACTAATATATTCCAGGCTCATCATGTTCTTTTCCTGCTCCAGCAGAAGTAATCAGAAGCAGTTATTTCTCCAAAGAGCCCTGGATCCTTTCCAGTGGAGACTAATACCCAGAATAACATTCAGATCTGGAATCTAGGCGTGTTCATTACTATGCAGGCAGTGGTAACCTCAGACTTTCTTAGTAAACAAAGTTAAGGATTATACATATAAAAACGCAATTTCCTTACACATTTACTTCTATATTAATTTCTCTATACTTTCTCTCCCCAACACCTTTGACAATTTTAACTCTCTTCATTTCCATATTTGCAATTTCCTTCTTCAAGAGAAGAATCTGTTCCCATCATCTTAAGTCTATTTTCATATTTGATAAACACTTCCTTATGTAACCAACCTCCCATCATTCTCTCTCCTCATCCCTGGTGTGGATGCTCTCCTTAGCCTAGGTCACAGCAGCCCTTTGTGGTTCCTGCTGTATACTCCGACACCCCATGCTAGGGACTGACCGCATCCCCCAAGTACCATTCAGTGATTTTAAATTTTCTGACATTTATTAGGAGTCCTAGAATACCCATTTGCCTTGAAAATTCCTGTGTAAGTACAAATCTGTCTTTTGACTGCTTTCTCTTAATAATGTGTCCAGTTCCTTCCCTCTTCATGTCTGTATTACATATATAAGAATAGAGAAGTGTTCATTTGCGTCTGTTCAGAGATGGCATGCCTTTCATTCTACGTGGTTTGTGTGAGGGACTTATCCTTCAGAATTCCCCACAAGTTGAACTGAGCCAGAGTTGAGCCAAAAGTTTAATTGGGTTGAGTTCACCTTCAGTTAGCTCAGTTCATAAACTCTTATGCCTCATCTGCTGAGATATCAAGCAATTTGATCTTCTTAGTATTTGAACTGTAATAAATCCATTTTACATAGTTTGGATTCTAACTCTGGCAATTAAGTGTGATGTGCAAAACTGCATGTATTCTCTTTGCTTCCAAGGTCCTCCTCTACTGCCACTTTGTTGACAAAATTCCAGGGAAAGGGGGCAGAATTAGGCAAGCACTTACTGTCCCTGCAGACCCATCTCGCAAGCCCACAATGTTGTCCAAAGTTTGGCTGGTTTCCTCTTTACTGCAAAATCTTCCCATCCATGGTAGTTCCAGGTCTAACACATCAGCACCCAAGGCAGGCATTTGTCCCAGGTATAGAAGTTACTGCAGTCTCTTATTTATGAATTTGTTGCTTTCTGGGATTTATTTCATCTAGATTTGTTTGTATATACTATTCTGCAGCAGCTCCAGTAAAGATTGGTTTATTTTAACCTGGAATTTTTCTAATGGTTCCACTGGATCAAAGATCTTCTGTATTTTATATGTTAACCAGATATAATTAACCAGAAGTCAAAATCAATTTCACCGTTTTAAAAAAATTTACTTTGGCTTTGAGTTCAAGATAGCCTTACTATCTTCTCTTCTAGTTGCCATTATAGTAATAGTGAGTGAATAAACGAGTGACCATGCCATCAAGATATAGGGAAGGAGGAGTGGGTGGGGAATCTATCATCAGACCAGATTTCAGCCACATCCAGAAGACAAAATAGACAAAAGAATAGGAACTAGGTGGCAGAGAAAAGCAAGAAGTAGCCTAGCAGCCTCACAGAGATTGTTTTGGGTAGGTGTGTCTGAGCAATCCAGTTTTAACTCCACAAAGCCTCCAGTATCAGAGTCTGCTGGAAGATTAAGGAAGAAGCTAAGAAACATGTCTGTATTACATATATAAGAATAGAGAAGTGTTCATTTGCGTCTGTTCAGAGATGGCATGCCTTTCATTCTCGTGGTTTGTGTGAGGGACTTATCCTTCAGAATTCCCCACAAGTTGAACTGAGCCAGAGTTGAGCCAAAAGTTTAATTGGGTTGAGTTCACCTTCAGTTAGCTCAGTTCATAAACTCTTATGCCTCATCTGCTGAGATATCAAGCAATTTGATCTTCTTAGTATTTGAACTGTAATAAATCCATTTTACATAGTTTGGATTCTAACTCTGGCAATTAAGTGTGATGTGCAAAACTGCATGTATTCTCTTTGCTTCCAAGGTCCTCCTCTACTGCCACTTTGTTGACAAAATTCCAGGGAAAGGGGGCAGAATTAGGCAAGCACTTACTGTCCCTGCAGACCCATCTCGCAAGCCCACAATGTTGTCCAAAGTTTGGCTGGTTTCCTCTTTACTGCAAAATCTTCCCATCCATGGTAGTTCCAGGTCTAACACATCAGCACCCAAGGCAGGCATTTGTCCCAGGTATAGAAGTTACTGCAGTCTCTTATTTATGAATTTGTTGCTTTCTGGGATTTATTTCATCTAGATTTGTTTGTATATACTATTCTGCAGCAGCTCCAGTAAAGATTGGTTTATTTTAACCTGGAATTTTTCTAATGGTTCCACTGGATCAAAGATCTTCTGTATTTTATATGTTAACCAGATATAATTAACCAGAAGTCAAAATCAATTTCACCGTTTTAAAAAAATTTACTTTGGCTTTGAGTTCAAGATAGCCTTACTATCTTCTCTTCTAGTTGCCATTATAGTAATAGTGAGTGAATAAACGAGTGACCATGCCATCAAGATATAGGGAAGGAGGAGTGGGTGGGGAATCTATCATCAGACCAGATTTCAGCCACATCCAGAAGACAAAATAGACAAAAGAATAGGAACTAGGTGGCAGAGAAAAGCAAGAAGTAGCCTAGCAGCCTCACAGAGATTGTTTTGGGTAGGTGTGTCTGAGCAATCCAGTTTTAACTCCACAAAGCCTCCAGTATCAGAGTCTGCTGGAAGATTAAGGAAGAAGCTAAGAAATGAGGCTGGTATCAGTACAATGAATAATTGAAGGTCTTTGTATTAACTAATTGTCTGTCTTCCCTATACTTACTGTTCTTATGGTGGTGGTTTGCCACCAAGTTGTGTCTGACTCTTGTGATCCCATGGACTGCAGCCCCTCAGGCTCCTCTGTCCAAGGGGTTTCCCAGGTAAGAAAACTGCAGTGGGTTACCATTTCCTTCCCCGGGGATTGAACCCATGTCTCCTGCACTGCAGGCAGATTCTTTGTGGCCGAGTCAAAAGGCAAGCCCTATGTGCTTATAACCAGATGTTTACCCCTTTGACAAAATATGTCAACAGTGCTCTAAGGAGATGTAGGTATTTATACCTGAGTCAAACCTTTCTTTTCTTTGTGGGAGTTCCACAATAAAACATCTAGCTTAAAGCTCAATTTGAGACCCAGTTTCGTAGCCACAGGCTTCCCTCGTGGCTAAGCTGATAAAGAATCCACCTGCAATGCAGGAGATCCCAGTTCAATTCCTGTGTCAGGAAGACCCCTTGGAGAAGGGATAGGCCATCCACTCCAGTATTCCTGGACTTCCCTGGTGGCTCAGCTGGTAAAGAAACTGCCTGCAATGTGGGAGACTTGAGTTCAATCCCTGGATTGGGAAGATTGCCCAAAAAAGGGATCGGCTACCACTCCAGTGTTCTTGCCTGGAGAATTCCGTGGCTTGTCCATGGATTGCAAAGTCGGACAAGACTGAGCAACTAACACTTTAACTTTCTTGTCCATAGCTGTGTCATTCAGGGGAAGTTACTGAAGTTCATTTCCTCAGTTTCCTTATTTATAAAAGTATATCCACCATAAAACGTGGTTTTGAGAATTTAATGAAACCATGTATACAGAAATGCTTAGCACAATGACTAGAGCAGAATAAACATTCAATAGATGATAGCCATTGTCATTTTTATTATTATTGATGAATTAGTTATTTTATGTGAAAAGAAGGAAAAGAATCCAAAGCTTAGGTTTTGAAAAAAATGCTATCTCTTCTAATTAGGTAGGAGAGAAATAGGTGACAGTGGGTATGAATAGGAACTAGGTGGCAGAGAAAAGCAAGAAGTAGCCTAGCAGCCTCACAGAGATTGTTTTGGGTAGGTGTGTCTGAGCAATCCAGTTTTAACTCCACAAAGCCTCCAGTATCAGAGTCTGCTGGAAGATTAAGGAAGAAGCTAAGAAATGAGGCTGGTATCAGTACAATGAATAATTGAAGGTCTTTGTATTAACTAATTGTCTGTCTTCCCTATACTTACTGTTCTTATGGTGGTGGTTTGCCACCAAGTTGTGTCTGACTCTTGTGATCCCATGGACTGCAGCCCCTCAGGCTCCTCTGTCCAAGGGGTTTCCCAGGTAAGAAAACTGCAGTGGGTTACCATTTCCTTCCCCGGGGATTGAACCCATGTCTCCTGCACTGCAGGCAGATTCTTTGTGGCCGAGTCAAAAGGCAAGCCCTATGTGCTTATAACCAGATGTTTACCCCTTTGACAAAATATGTCAACAGTGCTCTAAGGAGATGTAGGTATTTATACCTGAGTCAAACCTTTCTTTTCTTTGTGGGAGTTCCACAATAAAACATCTAGCTTAAAGCTCAATTTGAGACCCAGTTTCGTAGCCACAGGCTTCCCTCGTGGCTAAGCTGATAAAGAATCCAGCTGCAATGCAGGAGATCCCAGTTCAATTCCTGTGTCAGGAAGACCCTTGGAGAAGGGATAGGCCATCCACTCCAGTATTCCTGGACTTCCCTGGTGGCTCAGCTGGTAAAGAAACTGCCTGCAATGTGGGAGACTTGAGTTCAATCCCTGGATTGGGAAGATTGCCCAAAAAAGGGATCGGCTACCACTCCAGTGTTCTTGCCTGGAGAATTCCGTGGCTTGTCCATGGATTGCAAAGTCGGACAAGACTGAGCAACTAACACTTTAACTTTCTTGTCCATAGCTGTGTCATTCAGGGGAAGTTACTGAAGTTCATTTCCTCAGTTTCCTTATTTATAAAAGTATATCCACCAAAAAAGCGTGGTTTTGAGAATTTAATGAAACCATGTATACAGAAATGCTTAGCACAATGACTAGAGCAGAATAAACATTCAATAGATGATAGCCATTGTCATTTTTATTATTATTGATGAATTAGTTATTTTATGTGAAAAGAAGGAAAAGAATCCAAAGCTTAGGTTTTGAAAAAAATGCTATCTCTTCTAATTAGGTAGGAGAGAAATAGGTGACAGTGGGTATGAATGCACGTGGATGTATAATAGATTACAAATCAAAATCCCCACCCAACTTTCGTCACCAATACCAGTTGTGTAGAATAAGAAATCAGTATGCATAAGGGTTCCAAAAAACTTAGAAATATCTCTTATAAAATTGCATTAAAACAGTATCCACCTGAAACTCCATCAATATTCAAACAAAAGTATTTGCTTAGGAAAAAATCCATTGTGCTACTTATGTTTCCCAGACATGACAAAGGATTTTTTTTTTAAATATTCTGTATAGAATATTATTAACATCAAAAACTGTGCTCAAAGAATCTTCAGTGTTCTGGAATAAGGAGAACAGAGCAGAGGGCCTAGTGCAAGATTAAAACTGCTTTCAAGTCTTGTGATGTACACTAAAAATGAATGCAAATATTGCTCAGTACGTTGGTATATTTTAATATAAAAATATCTTTACTTCACATGGAGTAAACATTGCTGGTCTAGGGAGATATGCCATGTTCCTCACTTACCCTGCCACACTAAGATTTGAGACAGATGGAGAGTTTTAGATCCAGACCAAACAGCAACAATGGAAGTTTACCAGTCTATTTACTCTAATTTAGGTCCATAGTTCAAAAAAAATATTGTGAGCTCATCACATAAGATGACTGGCCAATTTAATTTTTTAAATCAATCAAAAGGGCTTTTACATATTAATATTAAAAAAAAACGCTTAGCCGTCAGCCTACAACATTCAGTTTTGAATCAACTTTGGTCTAAGTAATAGTCCCTAAAAATAACTAAATGTAAATTACTTCATCAACAAAATAGCTGCTCAAAACAACTGCGGTTTAAATTTGTCTCCTACTGTATGTGTTGCAACTAATGTGGATATGCCAAAGACGAGGTGATTTCAGTTTCCTTGGCTTGTCAAGAAACTGCTTATGTTCACAGGCCCCCTTTTTTCCGATTTTACAATCTAGTTGTCACCGACAGGCACAGCCAAACGCTTTCTTTGTTCATCAGACTTTTCTTCTAATGATTTCAATGTGTGATAAATCTCCAGTCTGTCTATATGTTTCTAATAGGTTATCAATGAAAAACTCAATCATACTGGAGGACACAAAGAGAAGGGACTCAACCCTGAAAAAGCTACCTTTTGGTGGTATCAGGTATGTTTTCATTCAAACCTCTCTTAAAATGTTTCCTTCTCTAATCTCCGTCCTTATCACTCTCCAGCTACAAAGGTGGTATTTGTTTCCTTTCAATCGAGGTTGTAACTGTCTTTGGTAATTGTTAATGAGGATCTTGAAATACTATCCCCTTAAAGTAAAACTGTCAAGAAAATAATTTACAATCCAGTTGCTTCGATTTCTTCTTAGGGGTCTAAAGTCATTCACTCAGTCAAATATTTTTAAAACCCCTCCTGTGATAAGCAAGGCACTCTTCTGGGTGGTTAACTATATACCAGAATACCAAGATGTTTCAGCCTTAGCCTGGAAAGAGACGACAGTCTACCTATCTTCCCAACAGACAGTATGTTAAAAAGTGCTGATGGATCTAACTCCCTTGAGCTGCTATCAAATACATTTAATCACATGCTTAAAATTAAGCCATTTTCTTCTGGCATACATAACAACACATCACCTGTGGCAAAGGTAACGTAGCACATTACTTTAAAAGAGACTATGCTCTAAATGTCAAAGAATAACTATAAAAAACGCAGTACCCAAAACAGTAAACATATTTATGCCAAAATGTACAAACAGAATGTAGAGTTACAAACAGACTTTAATGAAGATTCTAGTCCAAAACAATTGTACCCACTAATGCATTGAATATAAACGCTTTTAGTTACCAATGTTACTTTTAAAAAGTATATAACCTGTGAAAACACTGTTCATAAAAATGGTTTTCTGAAAAAGGTCTTTTCTCTAGAATTTCATATTTATTAAGGGTGAGATAGAAAGCTTTGCAAAGATAAATGTCCCAGGAAGGGTTTAGTCAGAGCAAAGTAAAACAATATTTTGAATGAAATAGTTTAAAAAAAGATGTTCTTAGAGATATTTTTGTAGCTTTTAACAAGTGTATCATACGAGGAAATTACAGCATGTTGAAAACATCCCCACAGTATCTATATCTCCTTAGCAGAATGGTAGAATTTTGCCCTGTCATAATGTTTATCACTTCAAGTAACTCATTCCTAAAGATGAGATATAAAATGGAAACCATAAGAAAATTAGTCTCATTGTGACATCTGTTTTTGTATCTTTAGGTAAAAGCGAGCAATTTATCCTTCCTGTAATATTCCTTCTCCATCCTGTCACTTAACATTTTTAAGTTGATATCTCCTAAGAATCACTTATAGTGTGTTTGAGTAGGAGAATTCATCAAAGGTAAAAAATAGGTGTATGTCACATTTTTAGCCCAGACCTTTTTTGGATGTACTTTCTAGAGAATACATATCAAAATACAGTCACTGTAAAAAGGTCTGCTACCTTTTGACTGTGATTTTTAGTAAAGTCTTAGTGTCACTTTGTAAAGAATATAGGAATACATCTGGCTTTCTCAAAGTAAAGGGATACAGGTTAGGTCGGTAAAGCTGATTTGCTCAACACTGGCTTGGAATTCAAAAGACGATTTTACTTAATTAAACTTCTGTAGCTCATAATTTTAATACTTCGCTTGTCTGCTAAACTATTTTTGAGTAGTAGTGAAACACTATACTATTTCATTTGGATATTTTTGATATAAATATGTAACCAAGTACTGGAAAATTTCAAACCACCACCAGATACTAACCATGTACTCTTCTAATAATTTGACATTCTTTGACGGTCTTGTAATACCCTAAAATATTCAATAACTACTGTTTGTACATTATGTGAAAAATTATTTTTGACAAAACTTTATTCAGAACATTAGGAAAATCATACTCAAAACAGAGAAATAATCAGAGTATATAACAATGCTGCATAGATAGTGGTATAGAAGTTCCCTGATGCTAAGTGACTTCTTCCTAACTAAAACTTCTATTTTCAAGTCACCAGGTATAAAACGGTAGAGGCATTATTTCTTCTTTCTGAGGCTGGAAAAAAATGGCTTTTATGGTGAGAAGTCACACTGTTTAAACAGCAAAGGTAAGATTATCCCCCAATTTAAATCTATTCCCTTGCTATTTCTTCTCAGAGATGAAAACTTAGAATGTTAGGATTACTGAAGGGAATAGGAGGTAAATGACCTCTTAGGAGAGAGCCTGATCCATTCCTGTTTTAATCAGATAAAACACTGAAGTTTTAAAAACACTGTAATTTAAAAAATTACAACCATACCATTATGCTTAACTAAAATTGCCAATATGAATACTTTTTTTACATAATACATTACATGTATACAAGAAAAATAATGACCAATCCTTTGACCTTCAATAGAAAAAAGTGGTGTTACCATTAATGGGGATCTGAAAAGCTCTCTTTTTTTGTCACAATTTTTAGCCCAGACCTTTATTGGATGGAATTCATCAAAGGTAAAAATAGGTGTATGTCACATTTTAGCCCAGACCTTTTTGGATGTACTTTCTAGAGAATACATATCAAAATACAGTCACTGTAAAAAGGTCTGCTACCTTTTGACTGTGATTTTTAGTAAAGTCTTAGTGTCACTTTGTAAAGAATATAGGAATACATCTGGCTTTCTCAAAGTAAAGGGATACAGGTTAGGTCGGTAAAGCTGATTTGCTCAACACTGGCTTGGAATTCAAAAGACGATTTTACTTAATTAAACTTCTGTAGCTCATAATTTTAATACTTGCTTGTCTGCTAAACTATTTTTGAGTAGTAGTGAAACACTATACTATTTCATTTGGATATTTTTGATATAAATATGTAACCAAGTACTGGAAAATTTCAAACCACCACCAGATACTAACCATGTACTCTTCTAATAATTTGACATTCTTTGACGGTCTTGTAATACCCTAAAATATTCAATAACTACTGTTTGTACATTATGTGAAAAATTATTTTTGACAAAACTTTATTCAGAACATTAGGAAAATCATACTCAAAACAGAGAAATAATCAGAGTATATAACAATGCTGCATAGATAGTGGTATAGAAGTTCCCTGATGCTAAGTGACTTCTTCCTAACTAAAACTTCTATTTTCAAGTCACCAGGTATAAAACGGTAGAGGCATTATTTCTTCTTTCTGAGGCTGGAAAAAAATGGCTTTTATGGTGAGAAGTCACACTGTTTAAACAGCAAAGGTAAGATTATCCCCCAATTTAAATCTATTCCCTTGCTATTTCTTCTCAGAGATGAAAACTTAGAATGTTAGGATTACTGAAGGGAATAGGAGGTAAATGACCTCTTAGGAGAGAGCCTGATCCATTCCTGTTTTAATCAGATAAAACACTGAAGTTTTAAAAACACTGTAATTTAAAAAATTACAACCATACCATTATGCTTAACTAAAATTGCCAATATGAATACTTTTTTTACATAATACATTACATGTATACAAGAAAAATAATGACCAATCCTTTGACCTTCAATAGAAAAAAGTGGTGTTACCATTAATGGGGATCTGAAAAAGCTCTCATGACAAAGCATTAACCTCAAAGAGATCAAAATCATTGCTCAAAACTGAAAATAGCCTAAACCAATGACCAATGGCTAGGTTTCTTTCATAAGACTACCTTTTGAAAGGGAAGACAATTTATTTGGAAGGAATTTGTTCATTAAGGAAACATAGTTACCCTGAGAATGACTCTTAAACTGCCAGTGCTTTCAGAGGCTCCAAGCAATGCATGAAGGAACAATGTATAGGCTCCAACTTCTTCCCTGTATGAAGAACTTTTTCACCTGAACAGTGATTTGGGCTTCTCTGTGATACTGGTTGGTAACAGGTCACAGTCAAGTATCTAAATGTGACGGACTATAAGCAAATTTTGCATTCATTTAAATTAGACTTCTTTTTTAAGAGTCTGAAACGGTTTTGGACTCAAACCTACTGTTCACAAAAATAATCTTTTGTAAGCAAATCGGTAGTCTTCTTACAACAGTAAACAAATTGTCTGGTTTACATTCTCTAATTTGTGCCTAGAAAATAAGGCATTAATAATTCTTCATTGGCCACTGCAGAGCAGAGACAAGTCTTCTTTCTAATCAAAGGCATATGCAAACATTCCTCAAAGTGCACTGTTATTATGTTTTAACATCTCTTATGCATTCACTAAGTCAACATTTGTGACTCCCTACATACCTTTTAATATAAAATGCTTATTCTCAACACCTTACACATACCATAATTATTTGAGAAAAGACAAAATAAGAGCAGCTACAGAAGTAGCAAGACAATTTTTTATAAATGAAAATACAATATACAAAAAAAAAATGGCAAGTTAGTGATAAGTGGTAGAGTAAGTCATCAGGAATATCCACACTTTGGGTTCCAGACTAAGATTTGACAAGTTTGAAGCCTTGTCCTGTATCCAGCACAGTAGGAAGAAACCAACTCATTTTTAACCTTTTCAAGCACCTGAAACAAGTCTTGCAGATCCAAAAAAGGTTCAGGCCACACAGCCAATTGGCCAAATGTACCAGTGGATACGTGACACGAGGGAAGTGCAGCATCCAGTGCTTGGCGACGTCGCTTCCCGTCGGCACGTGCAGAGTGTAGTCACTCCAGCGCTTGGACACGCCGTAGGCGGCTTTCACCGCGCGCCCCTTCTCCGTCCAGCAGATGTTGTGACCGGAGTTGCAGTTGTACTCTACCCAGTCTTTGGTGAAGTCGCCCAGCTGAGGTGGGTCTGCTTCTTCGATATCTATGGTCTTTGTCATCTCTGCTCCTTGCACTGCAATATACTGGTCATTGACTTTTCTTACCTCTTTCACCCATGGCGTTGAATTCTCACTGTCTAATATGATAATAAGTCGGGAGCAGAAGGAACCGTTCTTTTCTCTCCACCAGTCTAGAAGGGTGTCAAGGCGGAGTATGTCGCCACCTGTGAACAAAGTAAAAGGTCGGTGGAGCAAGAATTTATGTGTCTAAGAACACCCTTTTGCCTTGAGCGTACTTTAAGTTCTTAAAGTTCAATATGTAAGAAAAAAGGAGATGTTGTCTTTGCCAAGTATCTTTTCAGAAGAATTTTCAGAAACAGAAAATAGACTCTCAGCTTCAGGTAAAAACCAACCCCACCCGCCTCCCCACAAAACCCAATTATCCTGTTAGTCATATTAAAGAGATATGCTATGATAAAATAAGAAAATTACTTCATAAAGTAATGGGAAAAAGTTGTGTAACAAAGATTATGTTCTACATTGGGGCAGCAAATTATGACTTGTAGTCCTATCTAACCTGCCATTTGTTCTGCATGGCCTGAGAGGTAAGAACTGATTTTTAAATTTTGTTTAAAGCATTTAAAAATGTAAAGGGAAGTTTGTGACATAAAAATTATAGGAAATTTATATTTCATTATTTCTATAAATAACATTCATTTATACTCTAGGGCTGCTTTTATTCTACAGTGGTGGAGCTAAGTATAGTTGCAATAGGGACTTTATGGTCTGCCAAGCCAAAAATGGTCCTAACAGAAAAAGTTGGCCCACCTCTGTTCTACATCCCTGATAAACTGTTAACTTAGCCTCTCAATGTGGGTACCACTGCATGAAAAACACTCTCCCTCCTAGTAACAAGAGTGAGTTTGAAATTGGTTTATTTTTAAATCAGCTTTACACCACCAAATAACAAAGGATTACAAAAAACACATACCAGAAATGTCTAAAGTAGCGATCCCTCTGACCCAGGAGCCTGTCCTACAGCTACTCACTAGGCAGTTTATGCCCCAGGCCACTGCCATTCTCACCTCACCCTAGGCCTGGCTCTGTCTCAAATGGTAAGCTAAGCCAATAATTCCAATTCTAGAAATTCATCCTAAGGAAAGGGCATAAATGTGGACAAAAGTCACATATAAAGATCATATTTCCACTGCTATCTAAGACAATGTAAAATCTGAAACAATTGAGGAAATGGAGGTAAATTATGGTATAGCCTTATGAGGGGGGTTTTATAACAAATGACAGTTATAAAGAAATTTTAATGACAAACAGATATTAGGAGAAAAAACATGACATAGAAGTGTATCTAACAAAAATAATAGCAATAGGTATTTTTTGGGTTTCGGGTGGTTTTTGTTGCACTTTCTTATATTTTCCAAAAGTTTTACATCGAATGTTACTTTATTACTTAGAAAAAAGATTTAACATGCTACAATTGACTAATACAAGCTCCAGCAATGTAACTTCAGGATGTGTATTTGTATCCAAAACAAGCATTCTATTTGCTAAACTATCAAAACAACAATTCTGGAGAGAGAGAAAATCCTTTAGAATTTGGATTCTATTAGCCATATAACCCATGAAGACAGAGCAAGGGCCCCATTTTTTATAAACAGTACTCTTTTCTTCACGAGCTTGCTGGATCTTAGACTGTGATAATACAAAAGCTCTTTCATGAAGCTCTTACACTCATGCAAAGCAGGTGGCCTGAGAGGTAAGAACTGATTTTTAAATTTTGTTTAAAGCATTTAAAAATGTAAAGGAAGTTTGTGACATAAAAATTATAGGAAATTTATATTTCATTATTTCTATAAATAACATTCATTTATACTCTAGGGCTGCTTTTATTCTACAGTGGTGGAGCTAAGTATAGTTGCAATAGGGACTTTATGGTCTGCCAAGCCAAAAATGGTCCTAACAGAAAAAGTTGGCCCACCTCTGTTCTACATCCCTGATAAACTGTTAACTTAGCCTCTCAATGTGGGTACCACTGCATGAAAAACACTCTCCCTCCTAGTAACAAGAGTGAGTTTGAAATTGGTTTATTTTTAAATCAGCTTTACACCACCAAATAACAAAGGATTACAAAAAACACATACCAGAAATGTCTAAAGTAGCGATCCCTCTGACCCAGGAGCCTGTCCTACAGCTACTCACTAGGCAGTTTATGCCCCAGGCCACTGCCATTCTCACCTCACCCTAGGCCTGGCTCTGTCTCAAATGGTAAGCTAAGCCAATAATTCCAATTCTAGAAATTCATCCTAAGGAAAGGGCATAAATGTGGACAAAAGTCACATATAAAGATCATATTTCCACTGCTATCTAAGACAATGTAAAATCTGAAACAATTGAGGAAATGGAGGTAAATTATGGTATAGCCTTATGAGGGAGGTTTTATAACAAATGACAGTTATAAAGAAATTTTAATGACAAACAGATATTAGGAGAAAAAACATGACATAGAAGTGTATCTAACAAAAATAATAGCAATAGGTATTTTTTGGGTTTCGGGTGGTTTTTGTTGCACTTTCTTATATTTTCCAAAAGTTTTACATCGAATGTTACTTTATTACTTAGAAAAAAGATTTAACATGCTACAATTGACTAATACAAGCTCCAGCAATGTAACTTCAGGATGTGTATTTGTATCCAAAACAAGCATTCTATTTGCTAAACTATCAAAACAACAATTCTGGAGAGAGAGAAAATCCTTTAGAATTTGGATTCTATTAGCCATATAACCCATGAAGACAGAGCAAGGGCCCCATTTTTTATAAACAGTACTCTTTTCTTCACGAGCTTGCTGGATCTTAGACTGTGATAATACAAAAGCTCTTTCATGAACTGCTCTTACACTCATGCCTATCACCTCAGAGGCAATATTTTTCACATATTATTAACATTACTGCTTCACAAAGACCTCTAGAAGATACCTTTTTCAAAGATCTAAGGTCACTTTTCATTATTGCCAGTTTTATTACACTTCTCTGGAGAGGACAGATTTTAAGAGTTCTTATACAAATTTCATTGGTCATAAAGCCCCACCAACTTGCTTTCTAGGACTACTTCAATAAATACTCTGTAGCACATGCTATATATTTCTTATAACACACCTCTTTAGATATTAGCAAGAAATTTAAAGGGGCACTTAAGCCTGTCATTCTGACCATTTCTCTTCTCTTATTTTGCTTTGCTCTGATTTTCTCCTGTGGAAAGGCCCTAGATTGTGTTTGGCTTTTGGCCCAGATGTAAGGTACTTACATTTTTCTCAGGTAACAGCCATCTGATGCAGTTCAAGTAATTTAAACTGTTTAAGGATTTCATCTGTGATAAACTGCTTTATAGGTTAAATACACTGTTTCATTTATTTGTCTCTCTTGTCATTACTAAAACTGCTTTTTACCCTCAAGCAACAAGGCAAAGATAACCAGGTTTTACACCATGAAGCCCCATAAATGTAAGAAGACTATCTATTCTAAGTACTGTGAGGGAAGGTATGGGATAAAGAACACATAAAGATTCTGTCTCACAGTGAGAACAGTTAGTTCTGGACCTACTCTTAACTTGCTTAAGTAAAATATAGTCATGATGCTTCCTAAGTAGTTTTTAAGGAAAATTTTTATTAATAAATTCTCAGACTTAGCATACACGCAGGAGCTTAGAGTTCTTTGTCACTTGGGTTGGAGTGGATTAAAGAAAGCATTTTCTTCACAACAGGGGTGTTCAAAACTATTTCTGAGAATCAACCTCTGAGGGCTGTTTCAGGCAGGCCAATACAAGGAACCTCTAGCCAGGTGGAGGACAGAGTTGATGAATCATGGCGCAAAAGCTAGCCCTCTTGGGAAAGCTAAGGTCTTGTAATCTATACTTTCTCCAGTGTTCCGTTCTACTGTTACAATAAAGTGTCTCACAAAGAAAATGACACATACAAGAAGAAATTTTGGCTAACAGAAGAATTCTATAACACTCTACATATGATATCTTTATTATAAGAATGCCTAGTAGTTACACTCTAAAAATATAAGAAATTTAAAGCAGCATTAAAGCCTTTTATACTATTTCTCTTATTTTGCTTTGCTTTCTCCTATGAAAGGAATACAACCCTACTTTACAGTTTCTTCATAAATTACGCCTAATTCATACTGAAGGAAAATTTAAGAACACTGACTGTTATGCTATTGCTATTTATCTTGATGTGATTACATTTCCTAAGAAAAAACTAAGCATCAGTAAACTGAACATCTATTTAAAAATGTTTGAGATAAATTTTAAGAGTTAATAAACATGCAAACTTCTGAGAAAATGTTTACATTAAGTTAATAAATCCTTCATGTAAACATATACTTTCTTTTAAAATTATTAGACCTAGAGACTGTCATACAGAGTGAAGTCAGAAAAGCAAATATCATATTTTAATACATATATGTGCAGTGTAACAAACTGGTATAGATAAACTTATTTGCAAAGCAGAAGTAGAAAAAAATGTATACATACCAAGGGAGGAATGGGAGACTGACATATAAACACTACCGTGCATAAAGCAGATAACTACTGAAAACCAACCATATAGCCAAGGAAACTCTACTCAGTGCTCTGTGGTGACCTATGCAGGAAGGAAATCCACAAAGAGGGGAGGCATGGAAATGTATAGCTGATGTGTTTTGCTGTAGAGCAAAAACAATGCTGTAAAGCAACTATACTCCAATTTAAAAAAAAGACAATGTACCTACAGATAATGAAATGAAAGCACAGTGCCAGAGAACCATTTAGAATAGATTTTTTTCCCAGTGGAATTCTGTAAGTATTGACCAATTTAACCTTTGGTCTTGTAATGGGAAAGTTGCATTTACTGTGTAGCTAGAATTCATCCTTGGCTGCTTTGTTCTTCAAAGGCATTTCTTTATTTCTATTTATGCAGATTCCAGTCATGGTTTTTGGCCCTAGGATAAAATTATAGCAATGGTCTCAAAGCCAGGGCCTGGATTTGTCTGTTTGGACTCATTTGAGATAAACTTGTCCGTTAGACTGCCTCTCAGCCTTCCTATCTCGCCCTGACTCACTCCAACCTACACATCTGACAGCACCAATAATGAAATAAATTTTCCTGGTAAAGTCTAAGATAATAACCACCACTGCTGATCTAATATCTGTCATTTATGTTACTATCCCAATGAAACACGTTTGTTATTTATATAGAGGATAATATGCCTCACTATTTATTTCAATGTCAGGCCACTCGGTAGAGTTCATTCTCTTTACTACAATCATACGCTTATAAAAACTGATTCATGCTTTAAAATTTAATCACTTATAAAATGAGGATATATGCATGGTCACCAAAAATTGGGCCTCACATTTGGGTTATTAAACATTGTGGTGGTTTTCAATAGTCAGTCCTTACCTTTAGATCTGACATATATTTCTGTAAACACTTTTGAATTGACTAAAACCTTTTCTTTTGGGCTCTAAAGTACACGGGATGCTATACTTTACCTGAACTTGTAATAGCCATAAATGTTAAAAAGTTATTTTACATGTTGTGTTATTAAAAAGTCACAGGATAAGTGAATGATTTTATAAACTATTATGCTGAAGTAGTTTTAATGTTGACTAGTTTCTTCTGTATTACAGTATTTCAGAAACAGGTGAGCCATGCTAACAAAAGTATCTTCTGAACCAGAAAGTGCCATTCTCTGCCTTGGTGGTTTTCACCTTTGGGAGCAACAGAGTACAACAGGGGGCACAATGTCGGGGCCAGGCAGATCTGGGCTTGTTCCATCACTTAGTGGTAGTATGACTACAGATAAGCTATGCAACCACTTTCAGCTTTCATTTTATCCTTTGAATAATGAAGATTACAGAGGTGACAGTATTTACCTCAAAGAATTTCAAGTGAAGATGAAATCTAATAATGTGTATAAAGCATCAAACACAGTAGCTGTACTTCAAAGATGCTCAGTCAGTATTAAGTTACCCTTATTCCTTCTAGACAGCCACTGAGGTATACTAATAGTCATTTGCAAGACTGAAATTAGAAAAATATGTAAGATGACCCTGAAACCAACTGGGCATTAGTGAGATCACGATGATGTGAAATCAGGTCTACTTTACCTTGAGATTAGTTCCTTTCTTGTTCTATGGAGGGGCATGTCCGTTAGACTGCCTCTCAGCCTTCCTATCTCGCCTGACTCACTCCAACCTACACATCTGACAGCACCAATAATGAAATAAATTTTCCTGGTAAAGTCTAAGATAATAACCACCACTGCTGATCTAATATCTGTCATTTATGTTACTATCCCAATGAAACACGTTTGTTATTTATATAGAGGATAATATGCCTCACTATTTATTTCAATGTCAGGCCACTCGGTAGAGTTCATTCTCTTTACTACAATCATACGCTTATAAAAACTGATTCATGCTTTAAAATTTAATCACTTATAAAATGAGGATATATGCATGGTCACCAAAAATTGGGCCTCACATTTGGGTTATTAAACATTGTGGTGGTTTTCAATAGTCAGTCCTTACCTTTAGATCTGACATATATTTCTGTAAACACTTTTGAATTGACTAAAACCTTTTCTTTTGGGCTCTAAAGTACACGGGATGCTATACTTTACCTGAACTTGTAATAGCCATAAATGTTAAAAAGTTATTTTACATGTTGTGTTATTAAAAAGTCACAGGATAAGTGAATGATTTTATAAACTATTATGCTGAAGTAGTTTTAATGTTGACTAGTTTCTTCTGTATTACAGTATTTCAGAAACAGGTGAGCCATGCTAACAAAAGTATCTTCTGAACCAGAAAGTGCCATTCTCTGCCTTGGTGGTTTTCACCTTTGGGAGCAACAGAGTACAACAGGGGGCACAATGTCGGGGCCAGGCAGATCTGGGCTTGTTCCATCACTTAGTGGTAGTATGACTACAGATAAGCTATGCAACCACTTTCAGCTTTCATTTTATCCTTTGAATAATGAAGATTACAGAGGTGACAGTATTTACCTCAAAGAATTTCAAGTGAAGATGAAATCTAATAATGTGTATAAAGCATCAAACACAGTAGCTGTACTTCAAAGATGCTCAGTCAGTATTAAGTTACCCTTATTCCTTCTAGACAGCCACTGAGGTATACTAATAGTCATTTGCAAGACTGAAATTAGAAAAATATGTAAGATGACCCTGGAAACCAACTGGGCATTAGTGAGATCACGATGATGTGAAATCAGGTCTACTTTACCTTGAGATTACTTCCTTTCTTGTTCTATGGGCATTCTACCTCTGTCCTACCACAACACTGCTGCTATTTTTTTCTTTGAGTGTCTTTTTGTACTTATGTTCATAACTGCTTTCATGATGTAAAACATCTAACATACTTTACAGAAAGAAGTGGGATATAATTAAATCTCAGTGAACTATTTCTAACAGAAAATTACCTTTTTTTCATGATTTATTCAGTGGTTTTACTAATCAATTACTTAAGGATCTCCTATTAAATGATAGACTCTCTTCCAGTCACTAAGCAAGTAATTTCTACAACAAAATCTTTGATTTGTATGGTCTGTATTCCAGTCCAAATTTATACGTAAATTTGTCGGGAAGACCAACAAACAAATTTATATATAAATCTCATTTCTCCCTCGGTAAGGAGATTTAACATTGCCCCTTCTATTTACACATCAGAGAACTGAAATGGAGAGAGCAATTTGCCTCAAACAACAGTGCTGGGGCAACTGAGGCTCAGAACCAAGGTCTCCTGACCCCAGCGCTACTCCAACCGCATCATATCACCTGCTGTTTAAAATTATGGTGAGCTTTCTAACAAAAATAAAATTGCACATGTGAAGAACTATTGAAATCAGTATCTGTAACACTTGAAAGTTTTAGTTAAATGTTAATCAACTTCTGAAACATATAATTCTGAAATTACTTTTAAAGCAAACTATAAGTCTCACATCAAGCAGTCATATTTTATTTCAATCAACAGAAAATATAATTTTCATAATCTTTAGAGATAACTAAAATTATGCTAAACAATTAAGCCAGAGAAAAGGCAGAGAAACAGTAATATGTATAAAGTGGAAAACTGAGAATTTGGAAATACTTTTTGTTAATATGTATAGGAACCATTGTTACATAATGAAGATTACAGAGGTGACAGTATTTACCTCAAAGAATTTCAAGTGAAGATGAAATCTAATAATGTGTATAAAGCATCAAACACAGTAGCTGTACTTCAAAGATGCTCAGTCAGTATTAAGTTACCCTTATTCCTTCTAGACAGCCACTGAGGTATACTAATAGTCATTTGCAAGACTGAAATTAGAAAAATATGTAAGATGACCCTGGAAACCAACTGGGCATTAGTGAGATCACGATGATGTGAAATCAGGTCTACTTTACCTTGAGATTACTTCCTTTCTTGTTCTATGGGCATTCTACCTCTGTCCTACCACAACACTGCTGCTATTTTTTTCTTTGAGTGTCTTTTTGTACTTATGTTCATAACTGCTTTCATGATGTAAAACATCTAACATACTTTACAGAAAGAAGTGGGATATAATTAAATCTCAGTGAACTATTTCTAACAGAAAATTACCTTTTTTTCATGATTTATTCAGTGGTTTTACTAATCAATTACTTAAGGATCTCCTATTAAATGATAGACTCTCTTCCAGTCACTAAGCAAGTAATTTCTACAACAAAATCTTTGATTTGTATGGTCTGTATTCCAGTCCAAATTTATACGTAAATTTGTCGGGAAGACCAACAAACAAATTTATATATAAATCTCATTTCTCCCTCGGTAAGGAGATTTAACATTGCCCCTTCTATTTACACATCAGAGAACTGAAATGGAGAGCAATTTGCCTCAAACCACAGTGCTGGGGCAACTGAGGCTCAGAACCAAGGTCTCCTGACCCCAGCGCTACTCCAACCGCATCATATCACCTGCTGTTTAAAATTATGGTGAGCTTTCTAACAAAAATAAAATTGCACATGTGAAGAACTATTGAAATCAGTATCTGTAACACTTGAAAGTTTTAGTTAAATGTTAATCAACTTCTGAAACATATAATTCTGAAATTACTTTTAAAGCAAACTATAAGTCTCACATCAAGCAGTCATATTTTATTTCAATCAACAGAAAATATAATTTTCATAATCTTTAGAGATAACTAAAATTATGCTAAACAATTAAGCCAGAGAAAAGGCAGAGAAACAGTAATATGTATAAAGTGGAAAACTGAGAATTTGGAAATACTGTTTTAGGATGAAGGACCAATTTCCACAAATAGGTGTACCTCCACAATAGTGAAACTTCCAGTGGTGGACTTACCGGCAAGAGCCCACTCTCCTGTACCATGGGTGTGCCCACTGTAATACAGAACGTACGTATCATGTCTAGGTCCATCCACAGTGCGAAGTTCAAGGAAAGCTTTCAGTTTGGAATGTAAAGTATCAAAGGACAGTCCACTTGTAGAATAGTCGCATCCATAAGTCTCAATCATGTGATACGCAAAAAATCTTTGGATGGCGTTAAGCATGCCAGTTGACCTCAAATTTAACTCTTGGACATGTTCTGGTGGAAGAAGTGTTGGCTGACCATCAGGACTGAAGGAGAGAAAAAAGGTCATTTTGGTGTTTACGAAGTGTTCATTATATGTCAGATTCCTATTCTCTGTTTATCATAAATTATCTATGAATCATAAGTTGGTAACTGAATGGTATAATTTAAAAAATCTTCCCCAAATTTTCCACAGTCCTAAGAATTAAGCTTGGAAAACCAACTCTAATGAATAAAACCTAGTGTTCTGTGACAACCTTGAGGGGAGACAGATCCACGGGAGCGAGTCCAAGAGGAAGGGGATGTATGTATAGTTACGACTGATTCACGTTATTGTATGGCAGAAACCAACACGACATTATAAAGCAATTATCCTCCACTTACAAATATCTCCAAATGTGGATATTATTACTCTTCATTCTGTATTTGTATTTTAACCAATAAATGGCAGATGTTAAACAAGACTTTAAAAGCAAGACTGTACTAATTTTATCCCCAAAATGTTTCAAGAACATGTGAGTGGGGGCAATAATGAAAGTTTTAAAGTTTAAAAATTGTTAAATTTCAACTTCCTTAAAAAAACATTAAATAATTCTGAAATTACTTTTAAAGCAAACTATAAGTCTCACATCAAGCAGTCATATTTTATTTCAATCAACAGAAAATATAATTTTCATAATCTTTAGAGATAACTAAAATTATGCTAAACAATTAAGCCAGAGAAAAGGCAGAGAAACAGTAATATGTATAAAGTGGAAAACTGAGAATTTGGAAATACTGTTTTAGGATGAAGGACCAATTTCCACAAATAGGTGTACCTCCACAATAGTGAAACTTCCAGTGGTGGACTTACCGGCAAGAGCCCACTCTCCTGTACCATGGGTGTGCCCACTGTAATACAGAACGTACGTATCATGTCTAGGTCCATCCACAGTGCGAAGTTCAAGGAAAGCTTTCAGTTTGGAATGTAAAGTATCAAAGGACAGTCCACTTGTAGAATAGTCGCATCCATAAGTCTCAATCATGTGATACGCAAAAAATCTTTGGATGGCGTTAAGCATGCCAGTTGACCTCAAATTTAACTCTTGGACATGTTCTGGTGGAAGAAGTGTTGGCTGACCATCAGGACTGAAGGAGAGAAAAAAGGTCATTTTGGTGTTTACGAAGTGTTCATTATATGTCAGATTCCTATTCTCTGTTTATCATAAATTATCTATGAATCATAAGTTGGTAACTGAATGGTATAATTTAAAAAATCTTCCCCAAATTTTCCACAGTCCTAAGAATTAAGCTTGGAAAACCAACTCTAATGAATAAAACCTAGTGTTCTGTGACAACCTTGAGGGGAGACAGATCCACGGGAGCGAGTCCAAGAGGAAGGGGATGTATGTATAGTTACGACTGATTCACGTTATTGTATGGCAGAAACCAACACGACATTATAAAGCAATTATCCTCCACTTACAAATATCTCCAAATGTGGATATTATTACTCTTCATTCTGTATTTGTATTTTAACCAATAAATGGCAGATGTTAAACAAGACTTTAAAAAGCAAGACTGTACTAATTTTATCCCCAAAATGTTTCAAGAACATGTGAGTGGGGGCAATAATGAAAGTACTTTTTTCTTGAGAAAAAATAACACAAAATGGAAGAACTATTTTAAATTACATAATTTGCATATTAAAAAATAGATTTTATAAAGTTGTGTTCAAGTTCTAATAACGAGGTACACAAATGATAGAACTTACCTTTAAATAAATGACATTTTAAAACAATTATTCTAATTTAGGTTCATTGCCTTGCACTACTGAACACTAACTGAAGACAGACCTGATCCTGCAATACATCTAAAATGTACAATAGTATTTTGATAAAGATGATACAGCAAGTTTTAAAACTAGCAGGATCAAAATAATATTGAGGGGAAAAAAAAAATAATCACTCTTATTCAGAAATTAGTAGGAATTTTGAAAACTTTGCATTTTGCTTCATGTACTATCAATACTATTCTAAGATTCTACAAAAGTTTTCATTAAAAAGAACAAAACATTTTCTTCTTACAATAACTTGTATTATTCAACAGCCACAGAACAGCACAAGAATAAGCAATGCATAATCAAAAATTAGAATACAAATCTACGTATACAAATTACAATTTCTACGTATTTTTCCCAGTCATCACATCTTACTTACTGGAATCGTTTTCCTTCTCATGAGAATTTTCAACTTATTTATCGGGTCTTTCATATGGCAAGCATTTACTACCAATGGTCTATTTTGCATTTTTATGTCAAAATTTGAAATCAGATAAAAACTTTATTGTTCTTTCCCACCCTTAAGGAAAAGTATCTTCCCAAATTTTCCACAGTCCTAAGAATTAAGCTTGGAAAACCAACTCTAATGAATAAAACCTAGTGTTCTGTGACAACCTTGAGGGGAGACAGATCCACGGGAGCGAGTCCAAGAGGAAGGGGATGTATGTATAGTTACGACTGATTCACGTTATTGTATGGCAGAAACCAACACGACATTATAAAGCAATTATCCTCCACTTACAAATATCTCCAAATGTGGATATTATTACTCTTCATTCTGTATTTGTATTTTAACCAATAAATGGCAGATGTTAAACAAGACTTTAAAAAGCAAGACTGTACTAATTTTATCCCCAAAATGTTTCAAGAACATGTGAGTGGGGGCAATAATGAAAGTACTTTTTTCTTGAGAAAAAATAACACAAAATGGAAGAACTATTTTAAATTACATAATTTGCATATTAAAAAATAGATTTTATAAAGTTGTGTTCAAGTTCTAATAACGAGGTACACAAATGATAGAACTTACCTTTAAATAAATGACATTTTAAAACAATTATTCTAATTTAGGTTCATTGCCTTGCACTACTGAACACTAACTGAAGACAGACCTGATCCTGCAATACATCTAAAATGTACAATAGTATTTTGATAAAGATGATACAGCAAGTTTTAAAACTAGCAGGATCAAAATAATATTGAGGGGAAAAAAAAAATAATCACTCTTATTCAGAAATTAGTAGGAATTTTGAAAACTTTGCATTTTGCTTCATGTACTATCAATACTATTCTAAGATTCTACAAAAGTTTTCATTAAAAAGAACAAAACATTTTCTTCTTACAATAACTTGTATTATTCAACAGCCACAGAACAGCACAAGAATAAGCAATGCATAATCAAAAATTAGAATACAAATCTACGTATACAAATTACAATTTCTACGTATTTTTCCCAGTCATCACATCTTACTTACTGGAATCGTTTTCCTTCTCATGAGAATTTTCAACTTATTTATCGGGTCTTTCATATGGCAAGCATTTACTACCAATGGTCTATTTTGCATTTTTATGTCAAAATTTGAAATCAGATAAAAACTTTATGTTGAGTTCTTTCCCACCCTTGCCAAGGAAAATATGATGACTACTTGGTCATCAGAATTCATTACTGGGAAGGAACTACTTTTTGTTTTTTTCCCTTCTATTTCAAAGGTACTTAGAAAAAACTAACATTTGGCAATTGTGCATTGAAACAGACATGCCACACAATTTGGGGTCAAAATTATTTTAAAATAAAACTGCAATCAAATAGTTGATTTTATTGCCAATGTTTTTGAATTCCTGGTGTTTGCACATTTTCTAATAGTTTTTACATTCATATTCTCATTAGTTCCTCATAACATTCCTTTGTTTACATTTTAAATAAAAAGACACTGAGGTTCAGAGAGGTTATCATTTGCCTTGAGAGACAGAGCCAGAATTAAGGATGCTCAGGTCAAGGGAATATTCTATTATACTTCACCATGTGGTTTCACATTTTCCTTAAACAAGATACGCCTCTCCAAAGAAGGTGTAGTTACTTTACACAGAAAATCCATTCCAATTTTATGATTTTTAGCTAAAACATACTCTAGTCACATTTATCAAAAACTTCTAACTGAGCCCTGAACATTATTACTCAGTGGATAAAGGTTTCTAAACTTTTGGGATAAATTAAGAAACAATCCAAGAGTATTATATTTTGAGGAGAATATAGCTATCATCTTACATTCATACAAATATTAGAAAAATGTTAAGAGTCAAGTAGCTATTACTAATTATATACTAGGTTACTGTACCTGCAAAAGTTGGTGGGAATCACAATAGCATATCCAACAGATGTTCCTCCTAAACAGTTACCCAATTCATGGAAGAGGCCATGAGCCATAGATTCCAAAGGCAAAACAATTAGAAACATGCTCAAGAAGATTCCATTTGTTGGCTAAAAAAAATTTCAAACAGTATGCTTACATAGGGTGATTAAACATTTGCATATGCATATACATTTCTATAAATGCATATTTTTTCATTTTCTGCCCCTTTTTCCAGAAAGGATAATTAACGACCTAAAAACCATTATAAGTTGAAAGAGAAGTAAGAACACATGGATAAGCAATACAGCCTAAATTTATCTCTAAGTTCCTCAGAAGTCATGGTAAAACAAATGTAATATGCACATCATATTTTTAAAATTTACCCAAATAATATCTAAACTAAGAACATACATATATAAAAATATACATATAAATATAATATCCTTTGGTATGACAGAGAAAAAGCCAGAAAACACATCCTTTCCTGTTGAAACCCACATGCTTTAAATCATTTTTCAAATAACACATTTCTCAGAACAGATACTTTAGAAAGGGTCTCCTTAAAACTATAAAAATGAATTCCACTCTTAAACTTATTATAATACACTTTTCCTTTGAAAAGATTTAGACTATAACTAAATTCAAAACTAAAAAAAAATAGACAACCTATTTATACAGTAAGAATATTTAAGCAGCCTAAAAACATAATGGAAAAGGGGAGGCAGGAGAAATATTAAGAGAAGGCAGGTTTAGGTGGTATTTGCAATTAAAATACACCAAGAAATTAAAGCACCCATTTAAATGAAAATAAGAGAATGAGTCATTCAATGCTGACCTATATTTTTATAATACAGATGGTACTCCACATTCTTTGTGTTGCTATTGCACGTATTACAGTTATGTGTCTATGTGCATCAATACATATTTTCTAACACTAAGAAGTGGTCCAGTTGATCAGAATTTTAATTAAAAAATAAAGCTGACTCCCATAATGGAAGAATGGATAATGCTCTATTTTTTGGTACAGTGGTGGTAGTGGTTTCATTGCAAAGTGGCATCCTTCTCTAGCAACCCCAGGGACTGCAGCCCACCAGGCTCCTCTGTCCAGGGGATTTTCCAAGCAAGAATACTGGAGTGGGATGCCATTTCCTTCTCCAGGGGCTCTTTCTGACCCAGGGATCAAACTGGCATCTCCTGTACTGCAGACAGTCTCTTGCACTGCAAGTGGATGCTTTACTGCTGAGCCACCAGGGAAGCCCACTTTTGGTACATTCCCTGTTATCAATTACATAAATAACACAGTACATGCTCAATTTAGAAACAAAAGAAAACGATATGCTTAGAATCATTCTGAGTACCCATTACCATACACAAGCTAACTTTTTAAACTATGTTCAATCTTCATGCAATATATATATCCGGGCTTCCCTGGTGGTCCAGTGGGTAAGGACACCACCTTGCAGTGCAAGGCGCGGTTTGACCCCTGGCCTGGGAAGATCCCACGTGCCGCAGAGCGGCTGGACCGATGTGTCCAATTATCGAGCCAGAGCTCTGGCGCGCATGGGGGCTCTGTGACAAGAGAGGCCACTGCGATGGGGAGGCCCACAAGGGCTAAAGAAAAAAAACATCCTTTCCTGTTGAAACCCACATGCTTTAAATCATTTTCAAATAACACATTTCTCAGAACAGATACTTTAGAAAGGGTCTCCTTAAAACTATAAAAATGAATTCCACTCTTAAACTTATTATAATACACTTTTCCTTTGAAAAGATTTAGACTATAACTAAATTCAAAACTAAAAAAAAATAGACAACCTATTTATACAGTAAGAATATTTAAGCAGCCTAAAAACATAATGGAAAAGGGGAGGCAGGAGAAATATTAAGAGAAGGCAGGTTTAGGTGGTATTTGCAATTAAAATACACCAAGAAATTAAAGCACCCATTTAAATGAAAATAAGAGAATGAGTCATTCAATGCTGACCTATATTTTTATAATACAGATGGTACTCCACATTCTTTGTGTTGCTATTGCACGTATTACAGTTATGTGTCTATGTGCATCAATACATATTTTCTAACACTAAGAAGTGGTCCAGTTGATCAGAATTTTAATTAAAAAATAAAGCTGACTCCCATAATGGAAGAATGGATAATGCTCTATTTTTTGGTACAGTGGTGGTAGTGGTTTCATTGCAAAGTGGCATCCTTCTCTAGCAACCCCAGGGACTGCAGCCCACCAGGCTCCTCTGTCCAGGGGATTTTCCAAGCAAGAATACTGGAGTGGGATGCCATTTCCTTCTCCAGGGGCTCTTTCTGACCCAGGGATCAAACTGGCATCTCCTGTACTGCAGACAGTCTCTTGCACTGCAAGTGGATGCTTTACTGCTGAGCCACCAGGGAAGCCCACTTTTGGTACATTCCCTGTTATCAATTACATAAATAACACAGTACATGCTCAATTTAGAAACAAAAGAAAACGATATGCTTAGAATCATTCTGAGTACCCATTACCATACACAAGCTAACTTTTTAAACTATGTTCAATCTTCATGCAATATATATATCCGGGCTTCCCTGGTGGTCCAGTGGGTAAGGACACCACCTTGCAGTGCAAGGGGCGCCGGTTTGACCCCTGGCCTGGGAAGATCCCACGTGCCGCAGAGCGGCTGGACCGATGTGTCCAATTATCGAGCCAGAGCTCTGGCGCGCATGTGCCCAGAACCGGTGCTCTGTGACAAGAGAGGCCACTGCGATGGGGAGGCCCACAAGGGCTAAAGAACAAAGATGGATGAAAACAGACAAATGAAAGACCAATAGAAGAGGCCCGCCCATCCCCCTCCCTCCCCAACCCGCCCCCGCCCCAAATATATCCACTGATATTTAGTCTTTTACCAAAGCAGGATGATATATAATATTCTGCAAACTTTCTAATATATCATAAGCCTATTAATGATTATAAATTATTTGTAAATAGCAAATGGCATTATCATATTTATGAAAATTTAACTAGCTAATTTCCTATTATAGTTTCCTTAAAATATTCCCCTGTGATAAACAAAACCAGAAAAGTACTGAGTTCTCTGATTATTAATTATGTTAAAAACCCTTGATCATTTGGGTTTCATCTTCGGGGAAAGATTTTACCATGGGGCTGCCTTTCTACTACTGATTTCCAGTTTCCTTTTGCTATCAGTATAAGTGTACTGTAGTGATTTTATCTCTTGCTAAATCATCTCCATCTACCTAAAGGTCAAGAAGGTATTTTATATTATTCTCTAAACACTTGTCTTGCACTTTGCTTTTAGGTCTATAATCCACATGTAGTTGACTTTTTTTTTAATTGGAGTATATTTGTTTTACAATGTTGCATTAGCTTCCGGTGTACAGCGAAGTTATTGTTATATGTCTTTACAGAGTTTTCTTATTTACAGGTATACATAATCCCCAGTGATAGGTATATCCCTGACCCCTCTCCTCTGAGACCTCCCTCCTTCCCCACTTCCCTTACCCCAGATTGATGCTTAGTCCCTCGTAGGTTCCCTTAGTCTTACAGCTTAATCACCTTGGTAATCTCTATTACATATGACAGTGTAGGTTTATTTTAATGTTAACAGTCCAAATTAGAAACAAAAGAAAACGATATGCTAACTTCTATAAAAGCAAAAATTTTGTTCAATCTTCATGCAATATATATATCCGGGCTTCCCTGGTGGTCCAGTGGGTAAGGACACCACCTTGCAGTGCAAGGCGCGGTTTGACCCCTGGCCTGGGAAGATCCCACGTGCCGCAGAGCGGCTGGACCGATGTGTCCAATTATCGAGCCAGAGCTCTGGCGCGCATGTGCCCAAAACCCGGGTGCTCTGTGACAAGAGATGCCACAGCGATGGGGCGGCCCACATGGGCCAAAGAACAAAGATGGATGAAAACAGATAAATGAAAGACCAATAGAAGTGGCCCGCCTGCCCCCTCTCCCTCCCAAACCCCCTCACCAAATATATCCACTGATATTTAGTCTTTTACCAAAGCAGGATGATATATAATATTCTGCAAACTTTCTAATATATCATAAGCCTATTAATGATTATAAATTATTTGTAAATAGCAAATGGCATTATCATATTTATGAAAATTTAACTAGCTAATTTCCTATTATAGTTTCCTTAAAATATTCCCCTGTGATAAACAAAACCAGAAAAGTACTGAGTTCTCTGATTATTAATTATGTTAAAAACCCTTGATCATTTGGGTTTCATCTTCGGGGAAAGATTTTACCATGGGGCTGCCTTTCTACTACTGATTTCCAGTTTCCTTTTGCTATCAGTATAAGTGTACTGTAGTGATTTTATCTCTTGCTAAATCATCTCCATCTACCTAAAGGTCAAGAAGGTATTTTATATTATTCTCTAAACACTTGTCTTGCACTTTGCTTTTAGGTCTATAATCCACATGTAGTTGACTTTTTTTTTAATTGGAGTATATTTGTTTTACAATGTTGCATTAGCTTCCGGTGTACAGCGAAGTTATTGTTATATGTCTTTACAGAGTTTTCTTATTTACAGGTATACATAATCCCCAGTGATAGGTATATCCCTGACCCCTCTCCTCTGAGACCTCCCTCCCTTCCCCCACTTCCCTTACCCCCAGATTGATGCTTAGTCCCTACGTAGGTTCCCTTAGTCTTACAGCTTAATCACCTTGGTAATCTCTATTACATATGACAGTGTAGGTTTATTTTAATGTTAACAGTCCAAATTAAGTTCTTTATATGAACACTCAACTGTCTACCAATCATTGAACATGTCAACCATTCCACGTCACTGTGCCTACCTTTGCCATAAATCAAGCATTCTAATACCTGCTTCTGTACTCTTAAATTCCACTGGCCTGTCTATCCTTTCAAATATTTCCTTTTCCCTACATTTCCTTCTCTGTTTCTGGGACTCTAGTAAAACATAACTCAGATTTCTTCGTATCCTCTATGAATCTTATCCTTTTCTTCTCTACAATATTTCCTCTATTTTTCCTCCTCAAGCTTGTTCTTTCATAGCTTTTTCTGAGCTATATTTTTCCAGTTCTCTGAGGCTTACTTCTCATTTAGTCTGTTAAACTTGCACACAGAGTGAGTTTCAGGTATTTTATTTTCTGATTCAAAAATTTGTCTAGTTCTTTTTCAAATCTGCCTTGTCACTTTTTCATATTAACAGTTTCCAACCACCTACCATTACGTACTATATTCCTGCTTTTATTTTTTTCAATTTGCTAAATATGAAGACTTTCTGTGTTTGATTACAATACCTTAAGACACTTTAGTCTGCCTACTGTCTGCTGGCTCTGTTGCTTCTTGCACTTGATGCCATGTGAAGTGAGTGTGTATGTGTCTGGTTAGATTTATGAGCTTAACACTGTATGCAAAAAAAATTATATGACTAATTTCACACCTAGGAAAATTAGCAGCTTCTCCAGGAGGATTTCTCTTTCTTCCAGGGTGCTACGGGCATTAACAGTTTACATGTGTTAATCCAAGCTAGATCACAAACAGGATAAAATGTCAGGATAAAAAATTATTAGAGGATGTCATGTACTTATTGAAACATGCATTTCTATTAAGAACACCATTTCTTCTTATACAACTTATGTATGTCCAAGAGAATTTAAAGTTATCATCCTGGTTAGGTTAACGATAACTCTATCCATGAGCAAAAATCAACCCTTTTATGACAAAGCTTACCATTTAAAAAGTAGTAACTCTTACAACTATTACTACAGCAACTTCAATGGCATTTTCAGCCATTACCCTTTGGGCTCTTAGGTTCAACAGGTAATCATCTACAAATATTGATAATTCTATTACTTTTTTAAAATTTCTTTAGCTTCTATTGCATATGCTGCTCCATTAGAACATGCTTTGCTTAATTAAACTCTTATTTACATAAAAGCAGATGGGGAACTTTTGGATAGGGATGGTTGATTGTACTATACCATAAATATAAGGGATTTGAGCAACTACAAATTTTGGAATTCACAGGAGGTACTGGAATCAATTTCCTGTGGATACCTAGGGAGAACTGTGTGTTAAAATTACGTCAGTCATGTATACAGAAGGATTCCTGGTGAGGGATCAAGATAGTGCAGGAGCAGGGCACGGAGCTCACCTTCCCCTACAA
This sequence comes from Tragulus kanchil, assembly GCA_022376925.1. NCBI lineage: Eukaryota > Metazoa > Chordata > Mammalia > Artiodactyla > Tragulidae > Tragulus > Tragulus kanchil. The sequence continues at coordinate 73,993,184 of JAIOJX010000030.1, forward strand.
AAGCATTAAAAACACATCTCCTAGTGGAATGACTGTCACAGAACATGTACTGGATGCCAGCAGAAGGCCTCGGACTTCTCAAAGGGCTAGAAAACCTCCACATACTTGGGTAGGGCAAAAGAAAAGAAGAAAGAAAAGAGACAGGGCCTGCACTCCAGGGAGGGAGCTATGGAGGCAAGCTTCCTACATCCTGGGTAGTTCCTCACTGGCAGGGAGATCAGCCAGAACGGAGGGGCATTTCAGAGTCTAAGAGAAGAGCACAGCAACTGGTTTGTGGAGCACAAAACAGAGTAACCTGCACAGAAGGTTAGCACTGCCACCCTGACCTCACACACCAAGATGCTCATACATTGGTAAGGGTGGGCGCTAGGTGCTAAAAAACACACTCATGAGGTCCAACCCAGGAAGCAGGCCAGGGCTGGCTGCCTGGAGACAGCTTTAAGAGGCCAGACTGTAGTAACAGAGCGGGTATTCGGAAGAAGCTGGGGCCTGTCAGAGGCAAAGTGCCATTGCTGGGGGTACAGGGGAAGACAGGGGGGACCACCATAAGCGCTCCTTTCCCTGTGGTCAATCCCAGGGAACAGAAAGCTGGGATAGACAAGAGCTCCAGGGAAGTGCAAGTCATAGCCACCATCCTAGACTCCAGAGCTGGGTACAGGCTGCCACTCCAAGACCTAAAAGCAGGTGCCAAGCACTGCTCTTGCTATCCCGGGAGTGTGCAGCCCCTAGGAGATGCACAAGCGGTGCCAAGCCCTACCCCCACTGTCCCAGGAATGTGCAGACAGCAGACGCCCTTAGGACACCCATTAGCAGGCATCAAGCATTGCCCCTCTCTGTCCTACGAATGCACAAGGGTGTCTGATCCCACACACCACATATCAAGGGGATAATGGTCAGTACAAACTAAAAGCAGCCACTTGACTCGAGAAAAAATGGTAGAGAAGGACTTGAGCTTACCTCTTTTCATGGAGGGGCGTCCCTGGTGGCTCATACAGTAAAGAATCTGCTTGCAGTGCAAGAGACCAAGGTTCCATCCCTGGGTCAGGAAGCCCCTGGGGAAGGGAATGGCTACCCACTCCAGTATTCTTTCCTGGAGAATTTCACGGACAGAGAAGCCTGGTGGGCTACAGTCAATGGGGTTGCAAAGACAGGACTGAGCAAATAACAATTTCACTTATCAGGAAAACACCCAAATCACAAATAACTGCTAAATAATCATCTACCAAAAAAGATATTTTACAAAGTCAAAGTCACAAATTAAATGATAGGACGAGTGCTTTTGTGGCACAATCAAATCCCATACCCATCAAACAGACAACCCACAACCTGGAAGATAATCACATGGCAGAAATTCTCCCACAAGAACGAACATCCTGAGCCCCAGAATGGCTCCCCAGCCTGAGGGTCTGGCATTGGGTGGCGGGACACCCACAGCATTTGGCTTGAGTGCAGGAGCTCCACAGGACCGGGGAAATAAGAGATTCGGTGCAACAAGATGCCTATACACTGCGGCCAACCACAAAGCAGGAACCCCACAGGAGCCTAGGCTGGAGCTACCTACAAGTCCTGGAAGAGCTCCTAGGGAGGTGGGGGCCAGCTGTGGCTCAATGAGGCAAGGGCAAGAACCTGGTGGTTCTCTGGTAGCAAAGACTCCAGAGAATGCTGATGGCCATGAGCTCTCCCAGAGGCTACCAGTTTGGCATTAAGACCTGGTTGTACCCAACAGTCTACCGGCTTCAGGGCTGGAATGGCTCAAACCAAGCCAGCAGCAAGATAGGAACACAGACGCATCCATCAGCAGAGAAGACAGGCTGCCTAAAGCTGTACTGAGCTCACAACCACCTCTAAACCCACCCTGACATGATCCGTACAAAAGCCTAGTCTAATAGCATGAATCCTGGAGTGTGCAGCCCCTGGGTGAAAAGGGGACCCTACCCCACTGTCCCAGGAATGTGCAGACAGCAGCGCCCTTAGGACACCCATTAGCAGGCATCAAGCATTGCCCTCTCTGTCCCACGAATGCACAAGCGTGTCTGATCTCACACACCACATATGAAGGCGATAATGGTCAGTACAAACTAAAAGCAGCCACTTGACTCGAGAAAAAATGGTAGAGAAGGACTTGAGCTTACCTCTTTTCATGGAGGGGCGTCCCTGGTGGCTCATACAGTAAAGAATCTGCTTGCAGTGCAAGAGACCAAGGTTCCATCCCTGGGTCAGGAAGCCCCTGGGGAAGGGAATGGCTACCCACTCCAGTATTCTTTCCTGGAGAATTTCACGGACAGAGAAGCCTGGTGGGCTACAGTCAATGGGGTTGCAAAGACAGGACTGAGCAAATAACAATTTCACTTATCAGGAAAACACCCAAATCACAAATAACTGCTAAATAATCATCTACCAAAAAAGATATTTTACAAAGTCAAAGTCACAAATTAAATGATAGGACGAGTGCTTTTGTGGCACAATCAAATCCCATACCCATCAAACAGACAACCCACAACCTGGAAGATAATCACATGGCAGAAATTCTCCCACAAGAACGAACATCCTGAGCCCCAGAATGGCTCCCCAGCCTGAGGGTCTGGCATTGGGTGGCGGGACACCCACAGCATTTGGCTTGAGTGCAGGAGCTCCACAGGACCGGGGAAATAAGAGATTCGGTGCAACAAGATGCCTATACACTGCGGCCAACCACAAAGCAGGAACCCCACAGGAGCCTAGGCTGGAGCTACCTACAAGTCCTGGAAGAGCTCCTAGGGAGGTGGGGGCCAGCTGTGGCTCAATGAGGCAAGGGCAAGAACCTGGTGGTTCTCTGGTAGCAAAGACTCCAGAGAATGCTGATGGCCATGAGCTCTCCCAGAGGCTACCAGTTTGGCATTAAGACCTGGTTGTACCCAACAGTCTACCGGCTTCAGGGCTGGAATGGCTCAAACCAAGCCAGCAGCAAGATAGGAACACAGACGCATCCATCAGCAGAGAAGACAGGCTGCCTAAAGCTGTACTGAGCTCACAACCACCTCTAAACCCACCCTGACATGATCCTACAACTGGATACAAAACAAGACCCAAATATACGCTGTCTATAGGAGACCACTTCAGATCTAGGGACACATACAGACTGAAATTGATGAGCTGGAGAAAGGCAGTCCATGCAAATGGAAATCAAAGCTGGAGCAGCAACACTGATATCAGACAAAGCAGACTTTAAAGACTGTTACAAAGAAGGACACTACATAATGATCAAGGGACCAATCCAAGAAGGTATCACTATTGTAAACATATATGCACCAATGTAGGAGTGGTTCAATATATAAGGCAAATGCTAATAGCCATTAAAAGAGAAATTGGGGCTTCCCTGGTGGTCCAGTGGGCAAGGGGCGCTGGTTTGATCCCTGGTCTGGGAAGATCCCACATGCCGCAGAGTGGCTGGACGGGTGTGTCCAACTACTGAGCCAGAGCTCTGGAGTGCATGGACCCAGAGTCGCTGCTCTGTGGCGAGAGAGGCCACTGCGATGGGAGGCCCACACAGGCCAAAGAGCAAAGATGGATGAAAATAAATAAATGAAAGACCAATAGAAGTGACCAAAAAAAAAAAAGTTCTTATAGTCAAAGCTATGGTTTTTCCAGTAGTCATGTACAAATGTGAGAGTTGGACCCTAAAGCTGAGTGACAAAGAATTGATGTCTTTGAACTGTGGTGCTAGGGAAGACTCTTGAGAGTGTCTTGAACTGCAAGGAGATCAAACCAGTCAATCCTAAAGGAAATCAACCCTGAATATTCATTGGAAGGACTGATGCTGAACCTGAAGCTCTAATACTCTGGCCACCTAAAGCGAAGAGATGACTCATTGGAAAAGATCCTGATGCTGGGATAGACTGAAGGCAGGAGGAGAATGGGATGACAGAGGACGAGATGGTTGGATGGCATTACTGACTCAATGGAAATGAGTCTGCTGAGCAAGCTCTGAGAGATGGTGAAAGGCAAGGAAGCCTGGCATGCTGCAGTCCATGAGGATGCAAAGGGTCAGACATAACTGAGCAACTCAACAACAATAGCAGTAAAATTCAACATCCATTTTTGATAGAAACTGTCCAGAAAGTGGGCACAGAGAGCACTTATCTCACCATAATAACGGCCATATATTCACTATCATTATAAAGATAAGAGGAACAGGTCAACAGAGTTGAAAACTAGGGCAACCACAAATCAAAAACATACAATAGATTCACAAAAACCTAAAAGAAGCAAAAACATAAGCACATAAGGAAATCATCAAACCCTAAGAATGAAAAAAAAAATGGAACGAAGAAGAAACAAAGAATCACTTGAGAAACAACACTTAAAATAGCAATAAATACATATACATCAATATATATAATGTATTGATATTAAATATCAATGGGCTGAATGCTCCAATCAAAAGACACAGGGACTGGAAAAAGAAAAAAGAAAACAAAAGCCTACAAAATGCTGCCTACAAGAGACCCACTTTAAGGACACACATAGCTTGAAAGTGAGGGGATAAAAAAAGATATTTCATGCAAACAGGAATGACAAAAAAGTGAGAACTGCAATCTTTATATCAGACAAAACAGATTTTAAAATAAAGATTATAATGCAAGATAGAGAAGGGCACTGTATAATGAAAAGATCTAGTTTTTCATCTACCCTTAAATTTATTGTCCCCTAGTATGTAGTCAATCCTAGAGAATGTTCTATGTACACTTGAAAAGAATGTATATTCTGTTTCTTTTGAATGAAATGTCCTGAAAGTATCACTTAAATCTAACTGATAGGATAAATACAAAAAGAGGATATTACACACATCAACTAATAGGCACCTAATACAGGAGCACCCAAACCCATAAAACAAATACTAATGGATGTAGACTCTTCCCAGGTGTCTCAGTGGTGAAGAATCCTCCGGCCAATGCAGGAGACACAGGTTTGATACCTGGGTCAGAAAGATCCCCTAAAGAAGGCACTGGCAACCCACCCCAGTATTTTTGCCTGGGAAATTCCATGGACAGAAGAGTCTGGTGGGCTACAGTCCATGGGGTCTCAAAAAAGTTGGACATGGCTTATCAGTTAAGCCAATACAGGTCATAAAGGGAGAAATAGACTGGAATATAATAACAGCAGAAGATTTAACACCCACTTTCTCTGTCAAATCTTCCAGACAGAGAATCAGTAAGGCAACAGAGATCCTACATGATACAATAGAACATTTAGACTTAATTGTTATTTTCAGAACATTTCTTTCAAAAGAAACAGAATATATATTCTTTTCAAGTATACACAGCAATTTCTAACTGACCCACAGTGGTCAGTTCTTTTAAATTCTTTAACATAAGCACATAAGGAAATCATCAAACCCTAAGAATGAAAAAAAAAATGGAACGAAGAAGAAACAAAGAATCACTTGAGAAACAACACTTAAAATAGCAATAAATACATATACATCAATATATATAATGTATTGATATTAAATATCAATGGGCTGAATGCTCCAATCAAAAGACACAGGGACTGGAAAAAGAAAAAAGAAAACAAAAGCCTACAAAATGCTGCCTACAAGAGACCCACTTTAAGGACACACATAGCTTGAAAGTGAGGGGATAAAAAAAGATATTTCATGCAAACAGGAATGACAAAAAAGTGAGAACTGCAATCTTTATATCAGACAAAACAGATTTTAAAATAAAGATTATAATGCAAGATAGAGAAGGGCACTGTATAATGAAAAGATCTAGTTTTTCATCTACCCTTAAATTTATTGTCCCCTAGTATGTAGTCAATCCTAGAGAATGTTCTATGTACACTTGAAAAGAATGTATATTCTGTTTCTTTTGAATGAAATGTCCTGAAAGTATCACTTAAATCTAACTGATAGGATAAATACAAAAAGAGGATATTACACACATCAACTAATAGGCACCTAATACAGGAGCACCCAAACCCATAAAACAAATACTAATGGATGTAGACTCTTCCCAGGTGTCTCAGTGGTGAAGAATCCTCCGGCCAATGCAGGAGACACAGGTTTGATACCTGGGTCAGAAAGATCCCCTAAAGAAGGCACTGGCAACCCACCCCAGTATTTTTGCCTGGGAAATTCCATGGACAGAAGAGTCTGGTGGGCTACAGTCCATGGGGTCTCAAAAAAGTTGGACATGGCTTATCAGTTAAGCCAATACAGGTCATAAAGGGAGAAATAGACTGGAATATAATAACAGCAGAAGATTTAACACCCACTTTCTCTGTCAAATCTTCCAGACAGAGAATCAGTAAGGCAACAGAGATCCTACATGATACAATAGAACATTTAGACTTAATTGTTATTTTCAGAACATTTCTTTCAAAAGAAACAGAATATATATTCTTTTCAAGTATACACAGCACATTCTCTAAGACTGACCACACAGTGGTCAGTTTCAGGGCACAAAACTGACCTTGATAAATTTAAGAGTATAGAAATTACTTTAAGCATTTTCTCTCACCACAACAGCACAAAATTTGAAATCAACCACAGGGGGGAAAATGAGAAAAAGCAATTACATGGAGACTAAATAACATGCTACTAAAAAAGCAACAGTCAACAAGGAAATTAAAAAATACCTAGAGACAAATGACAATGAAAATACAACCATAAAAAAATCTATAAGACACAGCAACAGTTCTTAGAGAAAAGCTCCTATTAATACAGGCCCTCGTCAAATAACAAGAAAAATCTTAAGTAACAACCTAACTTATAACCAGAAAGACAAGAACAAACAAAACCTGAAGTCAGCAAAAAGAAGGAAATAATGCAAAAGATCTTTTTAATAGAAAAAAAATCAAGCCTTCCAACAAAAATCTGAAACAAGACAAAGGTGCCTGAAATGGATTACAGATTTAAATGTTAAAGTAGACTATAAAACTCCTAGAGGAAAATATAGACAGAACACTCTTTGACATAAATCACAGCAATATTTTTTTTAAAAGACATTTATTTATTTATTTTGGCGGGGGTGGTGAGGGAGGGGGTGGCGGGCCACTTCCATTAGTCTTTCATTTGTCTAGTTTCATCCATCTTTGTTCTTTGGCCTGTGTGGGCCTCCCATTGTGGTGGCCTCTGCTGTCGCAGAGTAACAGCTCTGGGCGCATGCGCTCCAGAGCTCTGGCTCGGTAATTGGACACACCCCAGTATTTTGCCTGGGAAATTCCATGGACAGAAGAGTCTGGTGGGCTACAGTCCATGGGGTCTCAAAAGTTGGACATGGCTTATCAGTTAAGCCAATACAGGTCATAAAGGAGAAATAGACTGGAATATAATAACAGCAGAAGATTTAACACCCACTTTCTCTGTCAAATCTTCCAGACAGAGAATCAGTAAGGCAACAGAGATCCTACATGATACAATAGAACATTTAGACTTAATTGTTATTTTCAGAACATTTCTTTCAAAAGAAACAGAATATATATTCTTTTCAAGTATACACAGCACATTCTCTAAGACTGACCACACAGTGGTCAGTTTCAGGGCACAAAACTGACCTTGATAAATTTAAGAGTATAGAAATTACTTTAAGCATTTTCTCTCACCACAACAGCACAAAATTTGAAATCAACCACAGGGGGGAAAATGAGAAAAAGCAATTACATGGAGACTAAATAACATGCTACTAAAAAAGCAACAGTCAACAAGGAAATTAAAAAATACCTAGAGACAAATGACAATGAAAATACAACCATAAAAAAATCTATAAGACACAGCAACAGTTCTTAGAGAAAAGCTCCTATTAATACAGGCCCTCGTCAAATAACAAGAAAAATCTTAAGTAACAACCTAACTTATAACCAGAAAGACAAGAACAAACAAAACCTGAAGTCAGCAAAAAGAAGGAAATAATGCAAAAGATCTTTTTAATAGAAAAAAAATCAAGCCTTCCAACAAAAATCTGAAACAAGACAAAGGTGCCTGAAATGGATTACAGATTTAAATGTTAAAGTAGACTATAAAACTCCTAGAGGAAAATATAGACAGAACACTCTTTGACATAAATCACAGCAATATTTTTTTTAAAAGACATTTATTTATTTATTTTGGCGGGGGTGGTGAGGGAGGGGGGTGGGCGGGCCACTTCCATTAGTCTTTCATTTGTCTAGTTTCATCCATCTTTGTTCTTTGGCCTGTGTGGGCCTCCCATTGTGGTGGCCTCTGCTGTCGCAGAGTAACAGCTCTGGGCGCATGCGCTCCAGAGCTCTGGCTCGGTAATTGGACACACCGGTCCAGCTGCTCTGCGGCATGTGGGATCTTCCCAGGCCAGGGATTGAACTAGCGCCCCTTGCACTGCAAGGCAGTGTCCTTACCGACTGGACCACCAGGGAAGCCCAAATCACAGCAATATTTTTTGGACCCACCTCTCAGGAGTAATGAAAACGAAAACAAAGATAACAAATGTGACCTAATTAAACTTAAAGGCTTTTGCACAGCACAGGAAATCATAAACAAAACCAAAAGACAACCAAGAAGAAAATATTTCTAGGAAAAAGTATTTGCAAACTACACAGTCAATGCAGTTTTTCCAGTAGTCATACATGAATGTACAAGTTTTTTAAATGATAGTTGCTCAGTCGTGTCTGACTCTGCGTCCCCATGGACTATAGCCTGCTGGCTCCTCTGTCCATGGAATTCTCCAGGCAAGAATACTGGAGTTGTGTTGTCATCTCCTTCTCAAATGGATGTGAAAGTTGGACCATAAAGAAGGCTGAATGCTGAAGAACAGATGCTTTCAAACTGTGCTGCTGGATAAGACTCGAGAGTCTCTTGGGCTGCAAAGAGATCAAATTAGTCAATCCTAAAGGAAATCAACCCTGAATATTCATTGGAAGGACTGATCCTAAAACCGAGGTCCACTACTTTGGCCACCTGATGCAAAGAGCTGACTCACTGGAAAAGACCCTGATGCTGGGAAAGACGGAGGGCAGGAGGAGAAGGGGGCAATAAAGGATGAGATGGTCAGATAGTATCACGCCTAATGGATTTAAGCAAACTCTGTGACACAAGTGAAGGGCAGGGAAGGTTTTATGCTATAGGTCATGGGGTGGCAGAATCGGACGTGACTTAGTGATTGAACAACAATGTGACCAGCAAAGGGATTCATTTCCAAAATATGCATGTTTTTGGATTGGAAGAATTAATATTCTTAAAGTGCCAATAATACCCAAAGCAATCTTTAGATTTAAAGCAGTCCCTATCAAATTTCCCATTTTTTCACAGAACTAAAACAAGGAATCCAGAATTTTACATGAAAACTTAAAAGACCCAGAAATGCTAGAGCAATGTGGGGGAGGAGGGAAGAGAGGGAAGTAGGAGGTGTAACTCTCCCAGACTTCAGACAATACTACAAAGGCACAGTAATTAACACAGTGTAGTACAAAACCAATCACATGGATCAATGGAACAGAATAGAGAGCCCAGAAACACATCCACACACCTATGGTCAATTATTCTTTAAAAAGGATGCCAAGAATATAAAATGGAAAATAGTCTCTTGAGCAAGTGATGTATATCAATGAAATTAGAACATACCCTCACACCATGCACAAAAGTAATTTCAAAATTGCTTAAAGACTTAAGCATAACACATGACACCATAAAACCTAGAAAAGAGCACAGGCAAAATATTCTCTGACATAAATCATACCAATGTCTTCTCAGGTCAGCCTCCCAAGGCAATATAAATAAAACAAAAACAAACAGATGGAACCTAAGCCCAAACTTTTGCTCAGAAAAGGAAACCATTAAAAAAAAAAAAAAAGACAATCTACAGAATGGAAGAAAAAATTTGCTAATGTTGCACCAGACAAGTGCTTAATCTCCAAACTCCAAAACTACAAACCAATCCAAAAATGGGCAGAAGAATTCAACACACATTTCTCCAAAGAAAACATACATATGGCAAGTAGGCACATAAAAAGATGCTCAGCACCACTAATAATCAGAGAAATTAAAAAAAAAAAAAGCTATAATGAGGTACCATCTCACACCAGTCAGAATGGCTAGCACTAGAAAGTCTATAAATCATAAATGCTAGAGAAGATGTGGAAAAAGGGAACCCTCCTATTTTGTTGGTGAGAATGTAAACTGGTGCAGCTACTATGGAGCTGTGTAGAGGTTCCTTAGAAAACTAAAGTGACCATATGATCCAAAGATCCCACTCCTAGGCATAAATATGATTCAAAAAGATACATGCACCCCTTATGTCATGACAGCGCTATTCACAACAACCAAAACATGGAAACAACCTAAATGTCACTGACAAATGAATTGGTAAAGATGTAGTATATACACAGACACAATGGGATACTACTCAGCCAAAAAAAAAATGCAAAAAGAGCAATGTGGGGAGGAGGGAAGAGAGGAAGTAGGAGGTGTAACTCTCCCAGACTTCAGACAATACTACAAAGGCACAGTAATTAACACAGTGTAGTACAAAACCAATCACATGGATCAATGGAACAGAATAGAGAGCCCAGAAACACATCCACACACCTATGGTCAATTATTCTTTAAAAAGGATGCCAAGAATATAAAATGGAAAATAGTCTCTTGAGCAAGTGATGTATATCAATGAAATTAGAACATACCCTCACACCATGCACAAAAGTAATTTCAAAATTGCTTAAAGACTTAAGCATAACACATGACACCATAAAACCTAGAAAAGAGCACAGGCAAAATATTCTCTGACATAAATCATACCAATGTCTTCTCAGGTCAGCCTCCCAAGGCAATATAAATAAAACAAAAACAAACAGATGGAACCTAAGCCCAAACTTTTGCTCAGAAAAGGAAACCATTAAAAAAAAAAAAAAAGACAATCTACAGAATGGAAGAAAAAATTTGCTAATGTTGCACCAGACAAGTGCTTAATCTCCAAACTCCAAAACTACAAACCAATCCAAAAATGGGCAGAAGAATTCAACACACATTTCTCCAAAGAAAACATACATATGGCAAGTAGGCACATAAAAAGATGCTCAGCACCACTAATAATCAGAGAAATTAAAAAAAAAAGCTATAATGAGGTACCATCTCACACCAGTCAGAATGGCTAGCACTAGAAAGTCTATAAATCATAAATGCTAGAGAAGATGTGGAAAAAGGGAACCCTCCTATTTTGTTGGTGAGAATGTAAACTGGTGCAGCTACTATGGAGCTGTGTAGAGGTTCCTTAGAAAACTAAAGTGACCATATGATCCAAAGATCCCACTCCTAGGCATAAATATGATTCAAAAAGATACATGCACCCCTTATGTCATGACAGCGCTATTCACAACAACCAAAACATGGAAACAACCTAAATGTCACTGACAAATGAATTGGTAAAGATGTAGTATATACACAGACACAATGGGATACTACTCAGCCATAAAAAAGAATGAAATAATGCCATTTGCAGTAATATTGGTGCAACTAGACATATCACACTAAGTGACATAAGTCAGAAAGAAAAGACAAATACCATATGGTATCACTTACACATGGAATCTAAAACATGGCACAAATGAACCTATCTACAAAACAGAAACATACTTACAGACATACAGATCAGGCTTGTAGTTACCAAGGGAGAGATGGGTGGGAGAGAGGAGGAAAGAAGTTGGGAATTAGCAGATATAAACCGTAATGCACAGGACATAAAAACAACAACATTCTACTGTATACAGTACAGGGAACTGTATTCAGTAACCTGTGATAAACCATAATGGAAAAGAATATTTCAAAAACAGTTTCCATATGTGTATAACTTGAGTCACTCTGCTGAACAGCAGAGACTGGCCCAACACTATAAATCAACTATACTTCAAGTAAAAAACAAAATTAATTTTTTAAAAAAGATAATACAGATAAAAGTTAACTGTCTGGGAATACAAAAATATGCAATCTTAACAGATGGCAACTATGTCCAGGGGAACCAAAATAAATTTAGCATGTTTTATCCACCTATCACATTCAGAAAGCTTCAATTTTATTAGACTGCAACCCTTTATTCTATAGCCTCAACCTGAGAGTCACTTGTGACTTTGGGGTACACCTTATATTTTAAACAAGTCCCTGTAACAAGTACAATGAAGTTACTTGATCAAAACTAGCAAGTATAGGTAAGATATTTTTCATCCTTTGCTTCTACAAATCACCCTAAGCTCACTATCAAACTTCAAGACATGGGTGGTTCAGATTTCAAAGCAGATATAAGCTGAGCTCAATATTAAAGCAGTAAATAATTTTCAGTAATATTCTTTACAAATAAGTAGTAACTAGTTATTCTCTGTTCATCTGGAATTTCAAGTCATGGTCAAAATATTCAATATTTATATCCTAAAAATTTCTTAGCTAATAGGAACAAAACCTATTTATTCAATGTTGAATTTCAAAAGCATATTATTAAACCTGAAAATCTTACATTAAGCAGAAACCATTTTTCAACCTAAATGTCACTGACAAATGAATTGGTAAAGATGTAGTATATACACAGACACAATGGGATACTACTCAGCCATAAAAAAGAATGAAATAATGCCATTTGCAGTAATATTGGTGCAACTAGACATATCACACTAAGTGACATAAGTCAGAAAGAAAAGACAAATACCATATGGTATCACTTACACATGGAATCTAAAACATGGCACAAATGAACCTATCTACAAAACAGAAACATACTTACAGACATACAGATCAGGCTTGTAGTTACCAAGGGAGAGATGGGTGGGAGAGAGGAGGAAAGAAGTTGGGAATTAGCAGATATAAACCGTAATGCACAGGACATAAAACAACAACATTCTACTGTATACAGTACAGGGAACTGTATTCAGTAACCTGTGATAAACCATAATGGAAAAGAATATTTCAAAAACAGTTTCCATATGTGTATAACTTGAGTCACTCTGCTGAACAGCAGAGACTGGCCCAACACTATAAATCAACTATACTTCAAGTAAAAAACAAAATTAATTTTTTAAAAAAGATAATACAGATAAAAGTTAACTGTCTGGGAATACAAAAATATGCAATCTTAACAGATGGCAACTATGTCCAGGGGAACCAAAATAAATTTAGCATGTTTTATCCACCTATCACATTCAGAAAGCTTCAATTTTATTAGACTGCAACCCTTTATTCTATAGCCTCAACCTGAGAGTCACTTGTGACTTTGGGGTACACCTTATATTTTAAACAAGTCCCTGTAACAAGTACAATGAAGTTACTTGATCAAAACTAGCAAGTATAGGTAAGATATTTTTCATCCTTTGCTTCTACAAATCACCCTAAGCTCACTATCAAACTTCAAGACATGGGTGGTTCAGATTTCAAAGCAGATATAAGCTGAGCTCAATATTAAAGCAGTAAATAATTTTCAGTAATATTCTTTACAAATAAGTAGTAACTAGTTATTCTCTGTTCATCTGGAATTTCAAGTCATGGTCAAAATATTCAATATTTATATCCTAAAAATTTCTTAGCTAATAGGAACAAAACCTATTTATTCAATGTTGGAATTTCATTTTTTAAAAACATGGCATTTACATTATGTATGATTTACATTAAGCCAGCCATGTTTGGGAAATGTCATATATAGAAATCTAAATAAGAAACAAAATATATAAATGTATGTTACAAAAAAATATGTAAATGGAGATGCCATGCTCTTCAATTTAACAGGCAATATTCAGTATTCCTGACAGGAAAATCCATGATCCCATGGACAAAGGAGTTTGGCTGGCTACAGACATGGGATCACAAAGTGTCGGACATGACTAAAGCAACTGAGTACGGCAGCATGGCAGGAAACCTCCAAAAGTTTGCTTAGTTTCAAAACTTCAAGAACATTAGGAAATCTACTTAACAGTTTCAAAGCAGGGATATCTTTATGTAGAGGCAATAGGGTGTAGTCAAAAGGACTTAAGGTTTGCGGTCAGGATTTTGGTTCAGTCACCATTTATGTGCATATGAACAAATTAATTAAGCTTTTCTATCTGAATATATAAAAGAGAGGTATGAGATTATTCCACAGAATAGAAACAGGTGAACCATGTCTAGCACAGTAAAATGGAGCTGTAATTTTAAATTTTATATTGCAATGAGATAATTATGAGCAAAACAGAGATTATTTATTTATTTATTTATTTTTTTTTTACAAAGTTCTGTTGTTACTGCCCCACATCAACCTGAAGCTGCCATAGATATATACATGTCTCCTGCCTCTTGAACTTCTCTCTCATCTCCCTCCCCATTCCACTCCTCTTGGTTGCTACAGGACCCATCTTTGAGTTCCCTTAATCTTACAGCAGATTCCCCTCCCTCCTCACAATGTCCATAAATGGTCTGTTCTCTAGGTCTGTTTCTCCCCTACTGCTCTGCATATACATTTATCAGTCATCCATTCCTTGGTTGTTCTTTACTTTTGACTTCCATCTGTATGATGTTAAATAATTTTCAGTAATATTCTTTACAAATAAGTAGTAACTAGTTATTCTCTGTTCATCTGGAATTTCAAGTCATGGTCAAAATATTCAATATTTATATCCTAAAAATTTCTTAGCTAATAGGAACAAAACCTATTTATTCAATGTTGGAATTTCATTTTTTAAAAACATGGCATTTACATTATGTATGATTTACATTAAGCCAGCCATGTTTGGGAAATGTCATATATAGAAATCTAAATAAGAAACAAAATATATAAATGTATGTTACAAAAAAATATGTAAATGGAGATGCCATGCTCTTCAATTTAACAGGCAATATTCAGTATTCCTGACAGGAAAATCCATGATCCCATGGACAAAGGAGTTTGGCTGGCTACAGACATGGGATCACAAAGTGTCGGACATGACTAAAGCAACTGAGTACGGCAGCATGGCAGGAAACCTCCAAAAGTTTGCTTAGTTTCAAAACTTCAAGAACATTAGGAAATCTACTTAACAGTTTCAAAGCAGGGATATCTTTATGTAGAGGCAATAGGGTGTAGTCAAAAGGACTTAAGGTTTGCGGTCAGGATTTTGGTTCAGTCACCATTTATGTGCATATGAACAAATTAATTAAGCTTTTCTATCTGAATATATAAAAGAGAGGTATGAGATTATTCCACAGAATAGAAACAGGTGAACCATGTCTAGCACAGTAAAATGGAGCTGTAATTTTAAATTTTATATTGCAATGAGATAATTATGAGCAAAACAGAGATTATTTATTTATTTATTTATTTTTTTTTTACAAAGTTCTGTTGTTACTGCCCCACATCAACCTGAAGCTGCCATAGATATATACATGTCTCCTGCCTCTTGAACTTCTCTCTCATCTCCCTCCCCATTCCACTCCTCTTGGTTGCTACAGGACCCATCTTTGAGTTCCCTTAATCTTACAGCAGATTCCCCTCCCTCCTCACAATGTCCATAAATGGTCTGTTCTCTAGGTCTGTTTCTCCCCTACTGCTCTGCATATACATTTATCAGTACCATCTTTCTAGATTCCATGTATGTGTTAGTATACAATATTTATCTTTCTCCTTCTGACTTACTTCACTCTGTATGATAGGTTCTAGATTCATCCACTTCATTGGAACTGACTCAAATGTATTTCTTTTTATGGTTAATATTACATTGTATATAGAACTGTAATATTCTATTGTACCACAGCTTCTTTATCCATTCATCTATCAATGGACATCTAGGTTGCTTCCATGTTCTAGCTATTGTAAATAGTGCTGCAATGAACAATGGGATACATGTATCTTTTTTCAATTTTGATTTCCTCATGGTATACACCTAATAGTGGGATTTCTGGGTCATATGATGGTTCTATTCCTAGCAAAGCAGAAATTTAAATTCCAACAACTATTTCAACCAAACTACTGCTATTTAGCAAACTGATAAGGCCCTAGTAGATGTGTTAGAAAAAAAATTCTTTTTAAGTAGCCAGAAAAGGTATGCTCCAAATAGGAATTTTTGTAAACCACAATCCTGATAAAGGTAAAACACTGGTATGGAAATCAAACTTGGACAGTGTGTTGAATTCCCATGGGTAAAATAGAGGTTACATTAAAAATTATCTATACGCTCATTTCTAACTCCAAAAATACATAGAACTAAGTACAGTGGTTGAGAGTGAAGGCTGTGAAAGCAGATTGCCTGGATTCACACCAGCTATGTAGCTGTGAGCAAGTTTCCTAATCTCTCAAGCATGTTTCTTCTCTATAAAATGGGAATAGTACTGATACCTATCTCAGATGTTCACTCTTGCCATCTCCTGCTTGATCATGTCTAATTTATCTTGATTCATGGACCTAACAGGTTCCTATCTAAAAAACTAAAATGATGATTATGGGGGAATTTAATTCAGGTGACCATTGTATCTACTACTGTAGGCAAGAATTGCTTAGACGAAATGGAGTTGCCCTCATGACAGTCAACACAAGAGTCCACATGCAATACTTGGCTGCAGTCTCAAAAAGGAAAGGATGATCTTTGTCCATTTCCAAGTTTATGCCCCAAACATAAAGGGGCATAAAGGGGTATAAAGATCTACAAGACCTTCTAGAATTAATATCAAAAAAAGATGTCCTTTTCATCATAGGGATAGGAACACAAAAGTAGGAAGAGATACCTGGAGTATAGGCAAGTTTGGCCTTGGAGTACAATATGAAGCAGGGCAAGGGCTAATAAGAGTTTTGCCAAGAGAACCCACTGATCACAGCAAACACCCTCTTCCAACAACACAAGAGACAGCTCTACACATACACATCACCAGGTGGTCAGTACAATATCAGATTGATGATATTCTTAGCAGCCAAAAATGGAGAAGCTCTATACAGCAAGCAAAAACAAGACCAGGAGCTGACTGTGGCTCAGATCATGAGCTCCTTATTGCAAAATTCACTTAAACTGAATAAAGTAGGGAAGACCACTAAACCATTCAGGTATGACCTAAATCAAATCCCTTACTGTAAGATTATCCAGTGGAGGTGACAGATTCAAGGGATCGGATCTGACAGACAGAGTACCTGAAGAACTATGGACAGAGGTTTGTAAATTTGTTCAGGAGGTGGTGAACAAAATCATCCCCAAGGAAAAGAAAAACAAGAAGGTAAAATGGCTGTCTGAGGAGGCCTAACTGAGAAAAGAAGAGAAGCAAAAGGAGAAAGGTAATGATATACCTACATGGACGCAGAGTTCCAAAAAATACCTAGGGAGAGATAAGAACGCTCTCTTAAGTGAACCATGCAAAGAAATAGATGAAAACAATAGAAAGGGAAAGACGAGTGAGCTCTTCAAGAAAATTAGAGATATGAACATTTCATGCAAAGATGGACACAATAAAGGACAGACACAGTATGGAACAGATGCAGAAAAGATTAAGGAGAGGTGGCAAGAATACATAGAAGAAATGTACAAAAAGGTCTTAATTACCTCGATAAGCATGATGGTGTGCTCACACACCTAGAGTCAGACATCCAGGACTGTCACGTCAAGTGGGCCTTAAGAAGCATTACTACTCACAAAAGCTAGTGGAGGTGATGGAATTCCAGCTATTTCAAATCTTAAAAGATGAAGCTGATAAAGTGCTGCACTCAGTATGTCAGCAAATTTGGAAAACCCAACAGTGACCACAGAACTAGAAAAGGTTGGTTTTCATTCCAATCCCAAAGGACAATGCCAAAGAATGTTCAAGCTACTGCACAACCGTACTCATTTCCATGCCAGCCAGGTTATGCTCAAAATCCTACAAGCTGCTAGGCTTCAGTAGGAGGTGAACCGAGAACTTCCAGCATGCTGGGTTTACAAAAGGCAGAAGAACCAGCGATCAAATTGCCAACATTTGCTGGATCACAGAAAAAGCAAGGGAACTTCAGAAAAACATCTACTTCTGCTTCAAATGACTATGCTAAAACTTTCTCGACAAAATACAATGACCAGGAGCTGACCCTGTGGCTCAGATCATGAGCTCCTTATTGCAAAATTCACTTAAACTGAATAAAGTAGGGAAGACCACTAAACCATTCAGGTATGACCTAAATCAAATCCCTTACTGTAAGATTATCCAGTGGAGGTGACAGATTCAAGGGATCGGATCTGACAGACAGAGTACCTGAAGAACTATGGACAGAGGTTTGTAAATTTGTTCAGGAGGTGGTGAACAAAATCATCCCCAAGGAAAAGAAAAACAAGAAGGTAAAATGGCTGTCTGAGGAGGCCTAACTGAGAAAAGAAGAGAAGCAAAAGGAGAAAGGTAATGATATACCTACATGGACGCAGAGTTCCAAAAAATACCTAGGGAGAGATAAGAACGCTCTCTTAAGTGAACCATGCAAAGAAATAGATGAAAACAATAGAAAGGGAAAGACGAGTGAGCTCTTCAAGAAAATTAGAGATATGAACATTTCATGCAAAGATGGACACAATAAAGGACAGACACAGTATGGAACAGATGCAGAAAAGATTAAGGAGAGGTGGCAAGAATACATAGAAGAAATGTACAAAAAGGTCTTAATTACCTCGATAAGCATGATGGTGTGCTCACACACCTAGAGTCAGACATCCAGGACTGTCACGTCAAGTGGGCCTTAAGAAGCATTACTACTCACAAAAGCTAGTGGAGGTGATGGAATTCCAGCTATTTCAAATCTTAAAAGATGAAGCTGATAAAGTGCTGCACTCAGTATGTCAGCAAATTTGGAAAACCCAACAGTGACCACAGAACTAGAAAAGGTTGGTTTTCATTCCAATCCCAAAGGACAATGCCAAAGAATGTTCAAGCTACTGCACAACCGTACTCATTTCCATGCCAGCCAGGTTATGCTCAAAATCCTACAAGCTGCTAGGCTTCAGTAGGAGGTGAACCGAGAACTTCCAGCATGCTGGGTTTACAAAAGGCAGAAGAACCAGCGATCAAATTGCCAACATTTGCTGGATCACAGAAAAAGCAAGGGAACTTCAGAAAAACATCTACTTCTGCTTCACTGACTATGCTAAAACTTTTGACTGTGTAAATCGCAATAAACTGTGGAAAACTCTTAAAGAGATAGGAATACCAGACCATCTTACCTGCCTGCTGAGAAACCTGTACGCAGGTCAAGAAGCAACAGAACCAAACACAGAATAAGGGACTAGTTCACAATTGGGAAAGGAGTACAACAGGCTGTATACTGTCACTCTGCTTATTCAACTTCTATGCAGAGCACATCATGCAAAACGACAGGCTAGATGAAGCACAAGTTGGAATTAAGACTGCTGGGAGAAATATCAACAACCTCAGATATGCAGATAATACCACTTTAATGCAAGAAAGTAAGGAAGAACTAAAGGGCCTCTGGATAAAGGTGAAACAAGAGAATGAAAAAAAGATGGCTTAAAACTTAACATACAGAGACTTCCCTGGTGGCACAGTGGATAAGAATCTGCCTGCTAAAGCAGGGGACACAGGTTTGATCCCTGATCTGGGAAGATCCCACATGTCTCTTAAGCAACTAAGTCTGTGTGCCACAACTACTGAGCCTATGTGGTACAACTACTAAAGCCCATGCACCTAGAGCCTGTGTTCCACAACAAGAGAAGCCACCGCGATGAGAAGCCCACTCACCACAACAAAGAACAGCTCCCACTCACTGCAACTAGGGAAAGCTCACACAAAGCAACAAAGACCCACTGCAGTCATAAATAAATAAATATTAACAAAAACCCTTAAAGAAATAAAATGGCATCATTAAAAAAAAACTTAACATACAAAAAACTAAGATATGGCACCCAGTCCCATCACTTCATGGCAAATATTAATAGAAGGGGAGTAAGTGGAAGCAGTAACAGACTGTATTTTCTTGGGCTCCGAAATCATTGCAGATGGTGACTATAGTCATGAAATTTAAAAATGTTTGCTCCTTGAAAGGAGAGCTATGACAAAATCCTACAAGCTGCTAGGCTTCAGTAGGAGGTGAACCGAGAACTTCCAGCATGCTGGGTTTACAAAAGGCAGAAGAACCAGCGATCAAATTGCCAACATTTGCTGGATCACAGAAAAAGCAAGGGAACTTCAGAAAAACATCTACTTCTGCTTCACTGACTATGCTAAAACTTTTGACTGTGTAAATCGCAATAAACTGTGGAAAACTCTTAAAGAGATAGGAATACCAGACCATCTTACCTGCCTGCTGAGAAACCTGTACGCAGGTCAAGAAGCAACAGAACCAAACACAGAATAAGGGACTAGTTCACAATTGGGAAAGGAGTACAACAGGCTGTATACTGTCACTCTGCTTATTCAACTTCTATGCAGAGCACATCATGCAAAACGACAGGCTAGATGAAGCACAAGTTGGAATTAAGACTGCTGGGAGAAATATCAACAACCTCAGATATGCAGATAATACCACTTTAATGCAAGAAAGTAAGGAAGAACTAAAGGGCCTCTGGATAAAGGTGAAACAAGAGAATGAAAAAAAGATGGCTTAAAACTTAACATACAGAGACTTCCCTGGTGGCACAGTGGATAAGAATCTGCCTGCTAAAGCAGGGGACACAGGTTTGATCCCTGATCTGGGAAGATCCCACATGTCTCTTAAGCAACTAAGTCTGTGTGCCACAACTACTGAGCCTATGTGGTACAACTACTAAAGCCCATGCACCTAGAGCCTGTGTTCCACAACAAGAGAAGCCACCGCGATGAGAAGCCCACTCACCACAACAAAGAACAGCTCCCACTCACTGCAACTAGGGAAAGCTCACACAAAGCAACAAAGACCCACTGCAGTCATAAATAAATAAATATTAACAAAAACCCTTAAAGAAATAAAATGGCATCATTAAAAAAAAACTTAACATACAAAAAACTAAGATATGGCACCCAGTCCCATCACTTCATGGCAAATATTAATAGAAGGGGAGTAAGTGGAAGCAGTAACAGACTGTATTTTCTTGGGCTCCGAAATCATTGCAGATGGTGACTATAGTCATGAAATTTAAAAATGTTTGCTCCTTGAAAGGAGAGCTATGACAAACCCAGACAATATTAAAAAGCAGAGACATCACTTTACCAACAAAGTTCCATATACTCAAAGCTACAGTTTTCCAGTAGTCACATATGATTTGAGAGCTGGACCATAAAGAAGGCTGAGTGTGGGGTGATCTTAAGATGGCAGAGGAATAGGACAGAGAGACTACTTTCTCCCCATAAATACATGAGAAGACCATCTGCAGGTGGGGCAACTTCCACAAAACAAGTTCTGAATGCTGGTGGAGCACCCCAGATACCCAGAAAGGCAAAGCAATCTCTTCGAAATGAGGTACAACAAAAGATAAAGACAGAAAGAGACACAAAGGATATCCCACTGGAGTCACATCCTGAGGAGAGTCGTGAAGGAGGGGACGTTTCCACATGACAGGAAATCTTCTCACAGGCAGTCAGTGGGGAGCTTTGGAATCTCAGAGGAGAGCAGAGCCAAAAAAAAAAAAAAAAAAAAAACCACCACAGAACTTGCACCAAATGGCAATTACCAGCAGAGAAGTGGCTCGCACGCTCACTTCCACCCACAGCGAGTGGAGGCTCGGCCTGCATCATGGGTCCTTAGGATAAGGACTGGGGTTGAATGCCCTGAGGATACTCTGAGGGGACTAATGTGCTACTCTAAGAGGGGGCCGAAACCCAGAGGCAGGGGGCTCAACTCCAGGGGGGACCATCATAGAACTCCTGACATCAGGGAACAGTTAAGAGATAAGAGCCCACACAAAAGCCTCCATACCTACACTGAGACCAAGCTCTACCCAAGAACCAGCAAGCTCCAGTGCAAGACACCCCATGCTAATCCTCCAGCAAAACAGGACACAACCCTGAATATTAAAAGACAGGCTGCCCAAAGCCATACCAAGCCCACAGACAGTCCACAACTCTCTATGGGACACTGCACTGCCCTCCAGAGAGACAAGGTCCAGCTCCATCCACCAGAACACAGACACAAGTTCCTCCAAGCAGGAAACCTTCACAAGCCACTGGTCCAACCCCACCGAGGGAGCAGACTCCACAGTTAAAAGGAACTATGACTCTCCAACCAGCAGAAGGAAACCCCAAACACAGCAAAGTAAACAAAATGAAAAGGCAGAGAAATATCCAACAGGTAAAAGAACATGATAAAAACCCACCAAACCAAACAGAAGAGGAGGAGATAGGGAGCTGACCTGAATAAGAATTCAGAATAATGATTGTAAAGATGACCCAAAATCTTGAAAACAAAATGGAGTTACAGACAAAGTCATGGATTGAGAAGATGCAAGAAATATTTAGAAGAAATAACAGTCAAACAATAATGAACAATGCAATAACTGAGATTAAAAACACTCTGGAGGGAACCAAGAGTAGAGTAACTGAGGCAAAAGAAAGGATAAGTGAGCTGAAGATAGAATGCGGGAATAAATTAAGAAAGGAAAAGAAAAAAAAGAGAAATGAGGCCAGCCTTAGAGACCTCTGGGACAATGTTAAACGGCCCAGCATTTGAATCCTATGCATCCTAGAAGAAAAGGGAAAGGGCATGAGAAAATATTTGAGGAGATAATAGTCAAAAACCTCCCTAAAATGGTGAAAGAAATAGCCACTCAAGTAGAAGAAGCCCAGAGCCCCATACAGAATAAACCAAGGCAAAACATGCTAAGACATGTAGCAATCAAACTTAACAAATATTAAACACAAAGAACAAGTATTAAAAGAAGCATGGGAAAAGCAACAAATAACATACAAGAGGATCCCATAAGGATAACAGCTGATGTTTCAACAGAAACTGTAGGCCATAAGGATATACTTAAAGTGATGGAAGAGATCCTTACTCTTCCCAGCAAGGATCTCATTCAGACTCAAAGGAGACAGGCAAAAGCTGAGAGAATTCAGCACCACCAAACTATCTCTTCAACAAATGTTAAAAGATCTTCTCTAGACAGAAAACATAGAAAAGGTTTATAAAAATGAACCCAAAACTATAAAGTAAATGGTAACAGGATCACAGTTATCAATAATCACCTTAAATGTATATGGATTGAATGCTCCCAACCTAGATACAAAAATAAGAGCCCTATATATGCTGTTTCTCAGACACAAGGGTTCCCCCAACCAGGAAACCTTCACAAGCCACTGGTCCAACCCCACACAGGGAGCAGACTGCACAGTCCAAAGGAACCATTGACTAACCAGCAGAAAGGAAACCCCAAACACAGCAAACAAAATGAAAAGGCAGAGAAATATCCAGCAGGTAAAGGAACATGATAAAAACCCACCAAACCAAACAGAAGAGGAGGAGATAGGGAGCTGACCTGAATAAGAATTCAGAATAATGATTGTAAAGATGACCCAAAATCTTGAAAACAAAATGGAGTTACAGACAAAGTCATGGATTGAGAAGATGCAAGAAATATTTAGAAGAAATAACAGTCAAACAATAATGAACAATGCAATAACTGAGATTAAAAACACTCTGGAGGGAACTAACAGTAGAATAACTGAGGTAGAAGAAAGGATAAGTGAGCTGAAGATAGAATGGTGGAAATAAATGAAGCAGAGCAGGAAAAGAAAAAAGAAATGAGGACAGCCTCAGAGACCTCTGGGACAATGTTAAACGGCCCAGCATTTGAATCCTATGCATCCTAGAAGAAAAGGGAAAGGGCATGAGAAAATATTTGAGGAGATAATAGTCAAAAACCTCCCTAAAATGGTGAAAGAAATAGCCACTCAAGTAGAAGAAGCCCAGAGCCCCATACAGAATAAACCAAGGCAAAACATGCTAAGACATGTAGCAATCAAACTTAACAAATATTAAACACAAAGAACAAGTATTAAAAGAAGCATGGGAAAAGCAACAAATAACATACAAGAGGATCCCATAAGGATAACAGCTGATGTTTCAACAGAAACTGTAGGCCATAAGGATATACTTAAAGTGATGGAAGAGATCCTTACTCTTCCCAGCAAGGATCTCATTCAGACTCAAAGGAGACAGGCAAAAGCTGAGAGAATTCAGCACCACCAAACTATCTCTTCAACAAATGTTAAAAGATCTTCTCTAGACAGAAAACATAGAAAAGGTTTATAAAAATGAACCCAAAACTATAAAGTAAATGGTAACAGGATCACAGTTATCAATAATCACCTTAAATGTATATGGATTAAATGCTCCAACCCAAAGACAGAGACTGGCTGAATAGATACAAAAATAAGAGCCCTATATATGCTGTTTACAAGAGACCCACCTGAAACTTAGGGACACATACACACTGAAAGTGAGGGGCTGGAAAAACATTTCTTGCAAATGGAGATGAAAAGAAAGAGAGAGTAGCAATATTCACATAAGGTCAAATAGACTTTAAAAATAAAGACTATTACAAGGGACAAAGAACACTACATAATGATCAAGGGATCAATCCATAAAGAAAATACAATAGCTATAAAAATATATGCATTCAACACAGCAGCACCTCAATTCATAAGGCCAATGCTTACAATTATTTAAAGGGAAGTTGACAGTAACACAGTAACAGTAGGGGACTTTAATATCCCACTCATACCAATGGACAGGCCATGCACAAAGAAAATTAACAAGGAAACATAAGGTTTAAATGATACATTAGACCTGTCAGATCAATTGATATTTACAGGGCACTTCACCCCAAAACTATGGATTTCACCTTCTCAGGTGCACCCAGAACATCCCCCAGGATAGATTATATCCTGGGCCACAAATCTAGCCTTGATAAATATTTAAAACCTAAAGTCATTTCAAGCATCTTTTCTGATCACAATGCTTTAAGAATAAATACTGACTATAAGGAAAAAACATACTATAAGAAACACAAATATACAGTGGCTAAACAACACACTTCTGAATAACCAACAGATCACAGAAGAAATCAAAAAGGAAATCAAAATATGCATAGAAACAAATGATAATGAAAACACGACAACCCAAATCCTATGGGATTCATTAAAAACGGTGCCAAGAGGGAAGTTGATAGCAATACAAGCCTACCTCATGAAGTGAGAGAAATATCAAATAAACAACTTAGCTTTACACATAACTACAAAGAGAAGAACAAAAAACCCTCAAAGTTAGTAGAAGGAAAGAAATCATAGTAATACAAAAGAGACAAACCGTTAGTCAGACTCATCAAGAATAAAAGGAAGAAGACTCATATCAATAAAACTAATTTCTATTAATGAAATGAAAATGGGAGACACTAAAATAGACAACACAGAATTACAAATGATCATAAGAGACTACTATGAGCCAAGAAAATGCCAATAAAATGGACAACTTGAAAGAAATGGACAAACTCTTAGAAAAGTATAACCTTCCAAAACTGAACAGAAAGAAACAGAAAATTTGAACAGACCAATCACAAGCACAGAAATCAAAACTGTAATCAAAAATCTTCCAACAAAATCCAGGTGGCTTCACAATTGAATTCTACCAAAATTGAAGAGCTAACACCTATATTACTCCAAGTTTTCAAGAAAATTGCATAGGAAGGAAAACTCCAAAACTCATTCTAAGAAGATAAAAATATATGCATTCAACACAGCAGCACCTCAATTCATAAGGCCAATGCTTACAATTATTTAAAGGGAAGTTGACAGTAACACAGTAACAGTAGGGGACTTTAATATCCCACTCATACCAATGGACAGGCCATGCACAAAGAAAATTAACAAGGAAACATAAGGTTTAAATGATACATTAGACCTGTCAGATCAATTGATATTTACAGGGCACTTCACCCCAAAACTATGGATTTCACCTTCTCAGGTGCACCCAGAACATCCCCCAGGATAGATTATATCCTGGGCCACAAATCTAGCCTTGATAAATATTTAAAACCTAAAGTCATTTCAAGCATCTTTTCTGATCACAATGCTTTAAGAATAAATATTGACTATAAGGAAAAAACATACTATAAGAAACACAAATATACAGTGGCTAAACAACACACTTCTGAATAACCAACAGATCACAGAAGAAATCAAAAAGGAAATCAAAATATGCATAGAAACAAATGATAATGAAAACACGACAACCCAAATCCTATGGGATTCATTAAAAACGGTGCCAAGAGGGAAGTTGATAGCAATACAAGCCTACCTCATGAAGTGAGAGAAATATCAAATAAACAACTTAGCTTTACACATAACTACAAAGAGAAGAACAAAAAACCCTCAAAGTTAGTAGAAGGAAAGAAATCATAGTAATACAAAAGAGACAAACCGTTAGTCAGACTCATCAAGAATAAAAGGAAGAAGACTCATATCAATAAAACTAATTTCTATTAATGAAATGAAAATGGGAGACACTAAAATAGACAACACAGAATTACAAATGATCATAAGAGACTACTATGAGCCAAGAAAATGCCAATAAAATGGACAACTTGAAAGAAATGGACAAACTCTTAGAAAAGTATAACCTTCCAAAACTGAACAGAAAGAAACAGAAAATTTGAACAGACCAATCACAAGCACAGAAATCAAAACTGTAATCAAAAATCTTCCAACAAAATCCAGGTGGCTTCACAATTGAATTCTACCAAAAATTGCGAGAAGAGCTAACACCTATATTACTCCAAGTTTTCAAGAAAATTGCATAGGAAGGAAAACTCCAAAACTCATTCTAAGAAGTCACCAACACCTTGATACCAAAACCAAAGATGCCACAAAACAGAAAACTACAGGCCAATACCACTGATAAACACAGCTGCAAAAATCCTCAACAAAATTCTAGCAAACAGAATCCAACAATGTATTAAAAAGGTCAATCATACATCATGGTCAAGTGGGCTTTCTTCCAGGGATGCAAGGATTCTTCAATATTCACAAATCATTCAGTGTGATACACCAAATTAATAAATTGAAAGGTAAAAACCATATAATCATTGCAACAGATGCAGAGACTTTGACAAAATTCAACATCCATTTATGATTAAAAAAAAAACTCTCCAGAAAGTAGGCATAGAAGGAACGTACCTCAACATAATAAAAGCCATATATGACAAACCCACAGGAAAATTAGACTCAATGGTGAAAAACTGAAAGCATTTCCTCTAAAATCAGGAACAAAACAACGGTGCCCATTCTTACCACTAATACTCAACATAGTTACTTCCTCTGTTTGCACATGACATGATCCTC
Source organism: Tragulus kanchil (assembly GCA_022376925.1). Lineage (NCBI taxonomy): Eukaryota > Metazoa > Chordata > Mammalia > Artiodactyla > Tragulidae > Tragulus > Tragulus kanchil. The sequence goes on from JAIOJX010000030.1 coordinate 74,020,380, forward strand.
TAACATAGAAAACCCTAAAGATGCCACCAGAAAATTACTAGAGCTAATCAATGAATATAATAAAGTCACAAGATAAAAATTAATACATAGAAGTCCCTTGAATTCCTCTAGACTAACAATGAAAAATTAGAGAAAGTAAGGAAACAATCCCATTCACCACTGCAACAACAACCGAAAACAATACTTCAGAATAAATTTACCTTAAGAAACAAATGACCCATATACAGAAAACTATAAAACACTGATGAAAGAAATCAAAGATGACACAAATGAACAGACAAATACTCCAGGACATTGCACTGGAAGAATCAATATAATGAAACTGATAGGGATTCTATCAAACTACCAACACATTTCCCAGAACTAGAATAAATAATTTCACAATTAGTATGGAAACACAAAAGACTCTGAATGACCAAAAGCAGTCTTGAGAAAGAATAATGGAACTGGAAGAATCAACCTTCTCCACTTCAGACTAAACTACAAAGCTAAAGTCATCAAGACAGTATGAGCACAAAGAAATATATATCAATGGAGCAAAATAGAAAAAGTCCAGAGATAAATCCATGCATCTATGGCAACCTTATCTTTGACAAAGGAGGAAATATACAATGGAGAAAACAGTTTAACAAGGTGCTGGGAAAACTGGTCAACTACTGATAAACACAGCTGCAAAAATCCTCAACAAAATTCTAGCAAACAGAATCCAACAATGTATTAAAAAGGTCAATCATACATCATGGTCAAGTGGGCTTTCTTCCAGGGATGCAAGGATTCTTCAATATTCACAAATCATTCAGTGTGATACACCAAATTAATAAATTGAAAGGTAAAAACCATATAATCATTGCAATAGATGCAGAGAAAGCCTTCGACAAAATTCAACATCCATTTATGATAAAAACCCTCCAGAAAGTGGGAATAGAAGGGACATACCTCAACATAATAAAAGCTATATATGACAAACCCACAGCAAACATTATCCTCAATGGTGAAAAACTGAAAGCATTTCCCCTAAAGTCAGGAACAAGACAAGGGTGCCCATTCTTACCACTAATACTCAACATAGTTACTTCCTCTGTTTGCACATGACATGATCCTCTAACATAGAAAACCCTAAAGATGCCACCAGAAAATTACTAGAGCTAATCAATGAATATAATAAAGTCACAAGATAAAAATTAATACATAGAAGTCCCTTGAATTCCTCTAGACTAACAATGAAAAATTAGAGAAAGTAAGGAAACAATCCCATTCACCACTGCAACAACAACCGAAAACAATACTTCAGAATAAATTTACCTTAAGAAACAAATGACCCATATACAGAAAACTATAAAACACTGATGAAAGAAATCAAAGATGACACAAATGAACAGACAAATACTCCAGGACATTGCACTGGAAGAATCAATATAATGAAACTGATAGGGATTCTATCAAACTACCAACACTTTTTCCAGAACTAGAATAAATAATTTCACAATTAGTATGGAAACACAAAAGACTCTGAATGACCAAAAGCAGTCTTGAGAAAGAATAATGGAACTGGAAGAATCAACCTTCTCCACTTCAGACTAAACTACAAAGCTAAAGTCATCAAGACAGTATGGTACTGGCACAAAGAAATATATATCAATGGAGCAAAATAGAAAAAAGTCCAGAGATAAATCCATGCATCTATGGCAACCTTATCTTTGACAAAGGAGGCAAAAATATACAATGGAGAAAAGACAGTCTTTTCAACAAGTGGTGCTGGGAAAACTGGTCAACTACGTGTAAAAGGATGAAACTAGGACACTTCATAACCCCATACACAAAAATGGATTAAAAACCTAAATGTAAGACCAGAAACTAAAACTCTAGAGGAAAACATAGGCAGAACACCCTCTGATACAGAGAGTCTCTGATCACAGCCAGATCCTCTATAATCCACATCCAAGGGTAATGGGAATAAAAAGAAAATAAATGGGACCTAATTAAACTTAAAAGTTTTTCACAATGAAGGAAACTGTAAGAAGGTAAAAAAGACAGTCCCCAGATCGGAGAAAACAAAACAACTGACAAAGAATTAATCCCCAAAATATACAAGCAGTTCATGCAGCTCAATACAAGAAAAATGAACAACCCAACCAAAAAATGGGCAAAAGACTTAAACAGACATTACTCTAAAGATGACATACAGACGACTAACAGATGAAAAGATGTACAGCATCACTCAGTACTAGAGAAATGCAAATCAAAATCACAATGAGGTATCATCTTACACCAGTCAGAATGGCCATCATCAAAAAGTCTACAAACAATAAACCCTGGAGAGAACATGGAGAAAAAGGAACCCTCTTACATTGTTGGTGGCAATGCAAACTGGTACAGCCACTATGGAGGAGTGTGAAGATTCCTTTAAAAGTGGGTACAGAAATGCCATATAATCCAGCAATCCCACTTCTGGGCATACACCTTAGGAAACCAGAATTGAAAGAGACACATGTACGCCCATGTTACCACAGTGTTCACTGCAGCAATATTTACAACAGCTAGGACATGGAAGCAACCTAGATGTCCATCGGCAGATGAATGGATGAGGAAGTCGTGGTACATGTAAACAAGAAAATATTACTCAGCTATAAAAAGGAACACATTTGAGCCAGTTCTAATGAGGTGGATGAAACTGGAGCCTACTATTCAGAATGAAGTTAAGTCAGAAAATGAAAAATATTGTATATTGGAACTTAGGAAGACGGTATCGATGATCTTACATACAGGGCAGCAAAGGAGACACATATGTAAAGAACAGACTTTGAACTCAGTGGGAAAAGGCGAGGGTGGGATGATTTGAGAGAATAGCACTGAAACATGTACATTACTGTTTGTAAAACAGATGACCACTGCAAGCTCGATACATGAAGCAGGGCACCCAAAGCCAGTGCCCTGGAACAACCCAGAGGGATATGATGGGGAGGCAGGCTCAGGATGGGGGGACACATGTATACCCGTGGCTGATTCATGCTGGTGTACGGCAAAGCTATCACAATATTGTAAAGTGATTATCCTCCAAGCAAAATAAATTATTTAAAAAAAAAGAAGTCTGAGTGCTGAACAATTGATGTTTTTGATTGTGGTGCTGGAGAAGATTTTTCAGAGTCCCTTGGACTGCCAAGGAGATCAAACCAGTCAGTCCTAAAGGAAATCAACCATGAATATTCATTGGAAAAACTGATGCTAAAGCTGAAGCTCCAATACTTTGGCCACCTGATGCTAAGAGGCAACTTATTGGAAAAGACCCTGATGCTGGAAAAGATTGAAGGCAAAAGGAAAAGGGTGGGGCAGAAGATAAGATATTTAGATAGCATCACTGACTTAATAGACAGTAATTTGAACAAACTCTTGGAAATGGTGAAGGGCAGGTAGACTGGTATGGTGCAGTTCACGGGGCCCCCAAGAGTTGGATAAGACTCAGCAACTGAACAACAACTATCTTAAGAGTGCCATGAGGACAAATACACTCAAAGTACACAGAATTGGAGAAAGAAATAGCAACCCACTCCAGTATTCTTGCCTGAAGAATTCCATGGATGGAGAATCCTGGGAGCTACAGTCCATGAGGTCTCAAATATATCTGGCTTCCCCAATGGCTCAGTGCTGAGACATCCAACTGCATGCAGGACTCCTGGATTCCATCCCTGGATTGGGAAGATGCCCCTGGAGGAGGGCATAGGAACCCACTCCAGTATTCCTGCCTGGAGAATTCCATGCATGGAGGAGACTGGCAGGTCCATAGGGTCACATAAGAGTCGGAAACAACTAAAGCAACTAAGCAGCACCAGTAAAGTACATAGCATAGTGGAGAGCACATAAATTTAAAAAGTTAATGTCTTATTATTACAATGAAAATATCCTCGTCATTTTTTTAAAAAATTTTTAGAGCTTGGAAATTACAGTAAAGGACAAATTCATATTCTTAATTCACGAATAAAATTTAACTCAGATCATTATTATTTTAGGAAATAAAAACATCTACTCCAGTTTCATAATGTTCTGGCAGAACAGATAAAACATCAAATTAAAAGTATATACTTTTTTTTTTTTTTTTAAACATTTATTTATTTACGGGGGTGGGGTGGGGTGGAGAGGGAGGAGGGTGGGCAGGCCACTTCTATTGGTGTTTCATTTGTCTGTTTTCATCCATCTTTGTTCTTTGGCCCGTGTGGGCCTCCCACCGCGGTGGCCTCTGATGTCGCAGAGCTCCGGCTCGGTAATTGGACACATGGGTCCAGCCGCTCCGCGGCACGTGGGATCTTCCCAGGCCAGGGATCAAACCAGCACCCCTTGCACTGCAAGGCAGTGTCCTTACCCACTGGACCACCAGGGAAGCCCAAAAGTATATACTTTTAAGCTAAAAAAAAGTTAGTGACCCTTCCTCTAATGGAGACCTAAATACCTCAAAACTTTAGTAAGAGAAATGAGAGGAAACAAACAATTATGAAATGTGAACCTTAGTTTTGGCAACAAATTTGAAAACGCCTTGTTCCCCAGGCAAGTGAAATAATATGGCTGTCTAGCCATCTTGCTAGAACTGAAACTGTGCTGCATGTGTGGATTCCCTCCTTTCCTAGGATGTGACAGTGATTGTGTTACATCTGTCAAACTGAAAGGGGCGAAAAGGCAGACTTGGTAAGAGGCCGAAGGTTTTTTCCAAGGAGGAGGAGGAGGAGGAACAAACATTTATTAGCCAAAGGTGTCTTCTCCTTGACTGCCACACCTATGACAATAATCTATTTTGCCTAAGATTTTCTTTAAGCCCTGAGCTAATGTTTATAACAGCAATGTATTTTGCTGGAAGACATGTTTCTCCTTCTTAACTTGTACCCATGTTAATTAAAGATGTATGTTGTGGGTGTGGGTCGATAAGACCTTTATCACCTTAAAGTATTCTTTTGATCTACTGTTAATAACCAACTGGAAAAGTACAAAATGCCGCCTCGCCTAAACTAACTTTTGGGCATACTCTTCTATCCCCCTTCCAGTTCCTTTAACTGGAAGTTTTATCTATTCCTTTTTTCTTTAATAAACTTCTTCCTGCAGGATGCCCTGAATGACCAAAGCCAAGTCTTTTTGATCCCAATGTGAAATCTTCTCCTTTGGAGATCAAGAATCCTGCACCGTTCATAGTAAGCTACTACCATCACCTATCAAAACCCAGTGATTCCTTGTGCCCCGTCTACAGAAAAATTAACTGTGATTATGGTTCTTCTGGTTTGGGTCAATGGGCTCCTCAAAAAATTTGCCTCAAAACCCCATGGAGAGCTTCCCTGGTGGTTCAGTGGGTAAAGAGTCTGCCTTACAGTGCAAGGGGCACCAGTTCAATCCCTGGCATGGGAAGATTCCATATGCCACAGAGCAGCTGGCCAGGGATCAAACCAGCACCCCTTGCACTGCAAGGCAGTGTCCTTACCCACTGGACCACCAGGGAAGCCCAAAAGTATATACTTTTAAGCTAAAAAAAAGTTAGTGACCCTTCCTCTAATGGAGACCTAAATACCTCAAAACTTTAGTAAGAGAAATGAGAGGAAACAAACAATTATGAAATGTGAACCTTAGTTTTGGCAACAAATTTGAAAACGCCTTGTTCCCCAGGCAAGTGAAATAATATGGCTGTCTAGCCATCTTGCTAGAACTGAAACTGTGCTGCATGTGTGGATTCCCTCCTTTCCTAGGATGTGACAGTGATTGTGTTACATCTGTCAAACTGAAAGGGGCGAAAAGGCAGACTTGGTAAGAGGCCGAAGGTTTTTTCCAAGGAGGAGGAGGAGGAGGAACAAACATTTATTAGCCAAAGGTGTCTTCTCCTTGACTGCCACACCTATGACAATAATCTATTTTGCCTAAGATTTTCTTTAAGCCCTGAGCTAATGTTTATAACAGCAATGTATTTTGCTGGAAGACATGTTTCTCCTTCTTAACTTGTACCCATGTTAATTAAAGATGTATGTTGTGGGTGTGGGTCGATAAGACCTTTATCACCTTAAAGTATTCTTTTGATCTACTGTTAATAACCAACTGGAAAAGTACAAAATGCCGCCTCGCCTAAACTAACTTTTGGGCATACTCTTCTATCCCCCTTCCAGTTCCTTTAACTGGAAGTTTTATCTATTCCTTTTTTCTTTAATAAACTTCTTCCTGCAGGATGCCCTGAATGACCAAAGCCAAGTCTTTTTGATCCCAATGTGAAATCTTCTCCTTTGGAGATCAAGAATCCTGCACCGTTCATAGTAAGCTACTACCATCACCTATCAAAACCCAGTGATTCCTTGTGCCCCGTCTACAGAAAAATTAACTGTGATTATGGTTCTTCTGGTTTGGGTCAATGGGCTCCTCAAAAAATTTGCCTCAAAACCCCATGGAGAGCTTCCCTGGTGGTTCAGTGGGTAAAGAGTCTGCCTTACAGTGCAAGGGGCACCAGTTCAATCCCTGGCATGGGAAGATTCCATATGCCACAGAGCAGCTGGACTGGTGTGTCCAACTGCGAGCCAGCACTCTGGAGCGCATGCTCCCAGAGCCAGTGCTCTGCAGTGAGAGAGGCCACTGCAATGGGAAGCCTGCACAGGCCAAAGAATTAAGATGGATGAAAATAAATAAATAAAGGACCAATAAAAGACGCCAACATTAAAAAAACAAACAAGCAAGAAAACCCCATGGACTCCACAAATGACAGTAAGCAGCAAGGAAAAGCATATAATTTCATGTGAAAAATTTCAGAGAAAATTGCTAAACCAAAGAGCAAGCTGTGGGGTATGCTTCCTTAGGAATCTGGATACTTTCCTCTCCTTTTAATCCTTATATAACTGTCAAGTATCAATTTCAGAAAAGTCTATGGCTGGAGAATTCTGGAAAAATAGCAGAGGAGTAAGACGGGGATGTCACCAGCATCCCCACAAATACATCAAAAACTCAAGACATGGAACAACTCCTATAAAGCAGCCTCTTGGCTGCAGCAGAAGACACCAGACCTTCTGCAGGAAAAGCTAAGCTCTCTGAAATGAGGTAGGAAAGGACAGAGACATAAAAAGGGAAAAGAAGAGACAGAGAACTTCTGCACAGGAGTTTATGCCCCGAGGTGGCGAGCGAGTCATGAAGGAGGAAGAGATTCCATGATCAGGGAGGTTCCTGCATAAGCAGGACCAAGGGCGAGCTACGGAATCTCACAGAGCTGGGCACAGAGGGAGCCTTGAAAACAGAATACAGAGAAACCTGCACTTCTCATCTCATAAGCAGCTCACAGACCTCAGCCCCAACCAGACGGCAGGCTCTGAGTGCCTAAAGAGGCTCACATAAGCCCTGCGGCGCAGAGGGTGGGCCCCGGGAGTCAAGAGAGGTGCACACAAGCCTCTAGAGCATAAGACAGGGCCGGGAGCTGAAGAAAGTGCCACACAAGTCCCCACCTAGCAAGGTTCAGCCTGCAGCTCAGGGTAGGAGTTGGGGGTGGGGTGGGAACTCGGCAAAGAGTCTGCCTTACAGTGCAAGGGGCACCAGTTCAATCCCTGGCATGGGAAGATTCCATATGCCACAGAGCAGCTGGACTGGTGTGTCCAACTGCGAGCCAGCACTCTGGGCGCATGCTCCCAGAGCCAGTGCTCTGCAGTGAGAGAGGCCACTGCAATGGGAAGCCTGCACAGGCCAAAGAATTAAGATGGATGAAAATAAATAAATAAAGGACCAATAAAAGACGCCAACATTAAAAAAACAAACAAGCAAGAAAACCCCATGGACTCCACAAATGACAGTAAGCAGCAAGGAAAAGCATATAATTTCATGTGAAAAATTTCAGAGAAAATTGCTAAACCAAAGAGCAAGCTGTGGGGTATGCTTCCTTAGGAATCTGGATACTTTCCTCTCCTTTTAATCCTTATATAACTGTCAAGTATCAATTTCAGAAAAGTCTATGGCTGGAGAATTCTGGAAAAATAGCAGAGGAGTAAGACGGGGATGTCACCAGCATCCCCACAAATACATCAAAAACTCAAGACATGGAACAACTCCTATAAAGCAGCCTCTTGGCTGCAGCAGAAGACACCAGACCTTCTGCAGGAAAAGCTAAGCTCTCTGAAATGAGGTAGGAAAGGACAGAGACATAAAAAGGGAAAAGAAGAGACAGAGAACTTCTGCACAGGAGTTTATGCCCCGAGGTGGCGAGCGAGTCATGAAGGAGGAAGAGATTCCATGATCAGGGAGGTTCCTGCATAAGCAGGACCAAGGGCGAGCTACGGAATCTCACAGAGCTGGGCACAGAGGGAGCCTTGAAAACAGAATACAGAGAAACCTGCACTTCTCATCTCATAAGCAGCTCACAGACCTCAGCCCCAACCAGACGGCAGGCTCTGAGTGCCTAAAGAGGCTCACATAAGCCCTGCGGCGCAGAGGGTGGGCCCCGGGAGTCAAGAGAGGTGCACACAAGCCTCTAGAGCATAAGACAGGGCCGGGAGCTGAAGAAAGTGCCACACAAGTCCCCACCTAGCAAGGTTCAGCCTGCAGCTCAGGGTAGGAGTTGGGGGTGGGGTGGGGAACTTCGGCAAAGATTCTGGAGACAAGTAGCAGGCTACTGGCAGTACGGAATTCCTGAGAGGGCAACTTCGACATGGTTGCAGAAATAGACATATCTATCACGGACAAAGCTGAGTGAGACCTGTCCAAGGTCACACTGGACCCACAGAAACCCTCAAACCTACTCCTGGACACCACACTGCTCTTCAGAGAGACGAGACCCAGCTCCAGGCAACAGAACACAGGCTCAAGTCCCCACAACCAGGAAACCATCAGAGAACACTAATCCAAACCTAACCACGGGGGCAGACTCCATAACTAAGAAGAACTATGACCTTGAGAATTTCTTCTTTCACTTTAAAATCACACTGTTTATTCCACCTACATATTTCAATCTCCATGTTAGCCTTCTGTAGTGCTGTGGCATTGTCCTTTTGTTTATTCTTGTTGTTGTTCTGTTTGACTGTTTTACCTGTCTTTCTTTCCCAGCTCTAACTATTCCAGAAACAGGGATCTTGTTCATGTACATCTGTTTATCTTTGCTTCTCTTTTTCATCTACCTTCTTCCATCCCTTCCTTTTCTCTTTGCCCTCACCATTTTTTTTTTTTTTTGCTCCCTTCACCTTTTTTTTCACCATGTAAGTTAAATTGTGTTCTCTTTGCTAGGTTCTCCAGTTGGCACTCTGGCCTCAGTTTTCTGGATTAAGAGCTATTAGCTCTGCTTTTAACAGGTCGATATCATTTTTGTAATTACCTGCCTGATCTTGTATTTACCATCTATCTGGGTTCACTTTTTATTTCATGGCATATTTTGCTTTTTGTCTTAGTGTGTTTGTTTTAACCCCCTTTAATCTCATACCAAACGACTTACAGAGTCCTGGTCCCCCGATCATGGATCAGCCCTGATCTATTCCCAGACTGCCAGAGAACTCCTACTACCTAGGGGTATTAATTACCGAGAACTTTCATGAAGGACATTTTACACAAACAATAAGCAAGACAAAAACACGAAAAGAATCATCAGCAAACAGGAATCCCAAGACACTCCAAAATATACCACCTCACACAGCCCTGCACATGAGAGGAAAAAGAAAAAAAGAAAAACCACACCTCCTCCCACTGGAGCATGGGCACGAGTCACCCCTAACCCCTAACAAGAAGTTAACACAAACCACTGAACCAACCTTTCTCTCTGAAGGCAAAAACCAAAAGAAGGAATACAACCCTAAAGCCTGGGAAAAGGAGACTTAAAATGGAGTTAAAAAAAAAAAGAAAACAGAAAAGACAGAAATATAAGAAAGAAAGAACAAGGCAGAAATTCACAAAACCAAATAAACGAAGAGGAAATATGCAAACTTCCTGAAAAAGAATTCAGAATAATGACAGTATAGCTATTCCAAAGCCTTGAGAGTAGAATGGAGAAAATACAAGGAACAACACAATTAGTATAATTATCAAGGACACAGAAGAAATAAGAATAAGCAAACAGAGATGAATAACACAGTTACCAAAATTAAAAATACTCTAGAAGGAACCAATGTGGGATAACTGAGGCAGAAGAATGAATAAGTGAGCTGGAAGACAGAATGGTAGAAGTAACTGCTGAAGAGCAGAATAAAGGAACAAGAATGAGAAGAATTGAGGATGGCCTCAGAGACCTTTGGGACAATATTAAACACATTAGTATTCAATTATAGGGGTCCCAGAGGAAAAAGAGAAAAGAAAGGCACAGAGAAATTTTATGAAGAGATTATAGTTGAAAACTTCCCTGACATGGGGAAGGAAATAGTCAAGAAGCAAAGTGTCCCATACAGGATAAATCCAACGAGAAACACACTAAGACACATACTAATCAAGATAACAGAGATTAAACAAAAGAAAGAATATTAAAAGCAGTAAGGAAAAAGCAGCAAATAACATACAAAGGAAAGTACATATGACTAACAGCGTCTCTTTGAACAGAAATTCTGCAGGCCAGAACGGAATGGCAGGATATATTTAAAGTACTGAAACAAAAAATATCTACAACCAAGATTACTCTATCAATCAAGGAACTCATTAAAAGGTTAACAAAGCTTTACAGATAAGCAAATGTTAGACAATTTAGCATCACCATATCAATTTTACAACAAATACTAAAGGAACTTATAAAAGCACTAAACACAGGGAAAGACCTACAAAAACAAACCAAAAACAATTAAGAAAATGCCAATAGGAACATACATATCAATATCACTTTAAATGTAAACATTAAATGCTCCAACCAAAATACAGACTGGCTGAATGGATACAAAAACAAGACCCATATATGATGCCTACAAGACATCCACTTTAGACCTAGAGACATGTACAGACTGAAAGTGGAAGGATAGAAAAAGATATTCCATGCAAATGGAAATCAAAAGAAAGCTGAAATGACAATTCTCATTTCAGACAAAATAGACTTTAAAGACTATTCCAAGAGATAAAGGACACTACATAATGATCACGGGATCAACCCAAGAAGACATAACAATTGTAAATATTATGTACCCAACATAAGAGTACCTCAATACATAAGGCAAACATTAACATATAATACGGGAAATCAACAGTAACAAAATAACAGTAGGGGACTTTAGCACCCCACTTACACCAACGGACAGATCATCAAAACAGAAAATCAATAAAGAAATACAAACCCTAAATGAAGCAGACCAAATAGACCTAATTGATATCTTCAGGACTTTCTATTCAAATGCAGAATATACTTTCTTCTCAAGTACACATGGAATGTTCTCCAGGATAGACTACATCTCAGGGTACAAATCAAACCTCAGTAAATTTAAGAAAACTGAAATTGGATCAACCATCTTCTCTGACTACAATGCTATCAGACTAACAATTTCAGGAGAAAAACTGCAAAAAAACACAAACACATGGAGGTTGAACAGTACATTTCTAAACTCTTAACAGGCTACTGAAGAAATAAGAAGAGAAATAGAAGGTTTCTAGAAACAAATAACAACAAAAACACAAAGACCCAAAACCTATGAGATGCAGCAAAACCAGTTCTAAGAGGGAAGATTATAGTAATACAATCCTATCTCAAGAAACAAGGAAAACATCGAATCAACAACTTAACTCTACATCTAAAGCAGATGGAAAAAGAACAAAAAACTCTGAAGTCAGAAGAAGCTAAGAAAGCATAAACATCAGAGCATGAAATGGAGGAAACAATAGTGAAGATTAATAAAACAAAAGGCTGGTTCTTTGAGAAAATAAAATTGATAAACCATTAACAGATTTATCAAAAAAAAAAAAAAAGGGAGAAAAAAATAACAGAATCAGAAATGAAGAAGGAGAGGTTTCCATAGACAGTGCAGAAATACAATTATCATAAGAGACTATTAAAAGCAACTATATGTCAATAAAATGGACAACCTAGAAGAAATGGATAGATTCTTAGAAAAGTTCAATCTCCCAGGACTGAACCAGGAACAAATTATGAACAACTCAGTTACAAGCAGTAAATTCAAAACTGTGATCAAAAATCTCCCCAAAACAAAAGTCCAGGGCCAGATGGCTTCACAGGTGGATTCTATCAAACATTTAGAGAAGACCTAATGCTCTATCCTTCTGAAACTTTTCCAAAAAATTGCAAACGAAGTAACACTTCCAAACTCATTCTACAAGGCCACCCTGATACCTAAACCAGACAAAGATATCACAAAGAAAGAAAATTACAGGCCAGTATCACTGAGGAACATAGATGCAAAAATCCTCAACAAAATTCTAGCAAACAGAATTCAACAACACATTAAAAAGATCATGCATATGATCAAGTTGGGTTTATCCCAGGGATGCAAGGATTCTTTAATATATGCAAATCACTGTGATAAATCATATTAACAAACTGAAAGATAAAATCCATATGATAATCTCAGTGGATGCAGGAAAAGTTTTTGAGAGAATTCAGCATTCATTTATTATAAAAACTCTCCAAAAAATGGGCATAGAAGGAACCTACCTTAACATAATAAAGGCTATATACCACAAACCCACAGAAACATTATTCTTCATGGTAAGAAACTGAAAGTATTCCTTCTAAGATCAGGAACAAGACAAGGGTGTCTACTCTCACTCTTGTTATTCAACATAGTTTTGGAAGTTCTAGTTATAGCAATCAGAGAAGAGAAAGAAATAAAAGGAATCCAGATTGGAAAGGAAGAAGTAAAACTCTATGTGCTGATGACATGATACTGTACACAGAAAATCCTAAAGATACTATCAGAAAATTATTAAAACTAATCAGCGAATTTAACAAAGTGGCAGGATACAAAATCAACACACAGAAATCACTTTCATTTCTTTGTACTAACAATGAAAAATCAGAAAGAGAATTTAAGGAATCGGCCACTTCCGCTATGCCATCTCTGGTGCCTGGCCAGCTGGGGCAGGGCGGCAGTTGGTGGAGGCCTACAATGAGGCCTCTGGCGCTCCTGCTGCCAACTGAGAGTGAGCTGTCAGCGCGCCGGCGACTAGGCCAAGGCTCAGACTGTAGCTGCGTCAGTGTAGGTTATGATGCAGTCTAGTACCACCCTAGCTACTGGAATCCCCAGAAGCAAAGTGAAATACTCAAGACTCTCTAGTACAGGAGATGGCTACATTGACCTTCAGTTTAAGAAAAGTCCTCCTAAGATCCTGTATAAGGCCGCTGCGCTTGCTACAGTGCTGTTTTTGATTGGCGCCTTTCTCATTATCATAGGCTCCCTCCTGGTGGCTGGCTGTATCAGCAAAGGGAGGGCAGACCGGGTCGTTCCTGTCCTGATCATTGGCATCCTGGTGTTCCTGCCAGGATTTTACCACCTGCGCATTGCCTACTATGCATCCAAAGGGTACAAGGGATAATCCAACGATGACATTCCAGACTTTGATGATTAGCACCCACCCCAGCCCTGAAGAAAAGAGTTAAAGATGGAACTGAGCCCAGCTTTAAAACGCTGAATAGGAGATACGGCTAAGGATGTCTGCCGTTTGCAGATGTTTGGCAAAACAGTGGCTAGATTTTATGGGTCCATCCTTAAATATGTTAACTGGGCTCACAAGTAACTCATTAGGCATTCTCTATTTTTCATTTCCTGACTCTGGCGAAAGCTCCCAACAGGTTTTTTCCCATGTGAATATGTAACACAGGAGAGTAGCAGGATTAATAGTGTGGTAAGGTGAGGGGTAACTAAAAAGTCCTCTATGTCAGTATGTTCTTGTGGCAAATGGAAGAATACAATATGTCATATTTCTTATTGCTAAGTAATTTGTTTTGAAAATATCTTAAGTGTCTTATCCCCATACTCTCAACTTTGTGTTCTAGTGGAAGGCCTTGGCAAAATCAAGTATCAGCGTGGTGCATCTATAATATTTCTTACTTGCTTTCTTACTAAAAACAACTAGAAACTTTTTTAAAACCTCAGAACAAATTTTCAAAATGTAAGCACTTTTTTCTTGGCCATCTCTGGCCTGGCTCACTGACAGGTTGACCACCATATAATTTAGATCATTCTGTCCTGTGTAGATCAAGATGTTCTGTGTATCATGCCTTTAAGGACTAGATTTTTGGCTGTTTCCTAAGCAAAAAAATGTAGACAAATGGTTATTGTTTAGAATTTATAAAATCCTGTTGTTAGCATCTTGTATTATGATGTCATTCTGCTGAAGATTTTAAGAATTGGCCTGGATCTCTCAAGGACTGGCCTACTTGCAAAAAGTGACTTGTAGTCAAAAGAAATTAAAATATCAAAATCTAAAAAAGAAAAAGAAATTAAGGAATCAATCCCATTCACCACTGGAACTAGAAGAATAAAATATGTAGGAATAAACCTACCTAAGGAGACAAAAGAGCTAAATATAGAAAACTATAGTCACTGATGAAAAAAATCAAAGATGATGACATAAATAGATGGAGAAATATACCATGCTCCTGGGTTGGAAGAATCAATATTGTAAAAATTACTATAAAAAGCAAACTACAAAAAGCAAACTACAGACGCAATGCAATCCCTATAAAATTACCAATGGCCTTTTCCATGGAACTAGAACAAAAAATTTCACAATTTGTATAGAAACACAAAAGATGCCAAATGGCCAAAGCAATCTTGTGAAAGAATGGAGGAGGAATCAACTTACCTAAATTCAGACTATATTACAAAGTTACTGTCATCAAGAGTACGGTTCTGGCACAAAACCAAAATACAGACCAATGGAAAAAGACAGAAAGCCCAGAGATAAACCCATGCACATATGGATGCCTTATCTTGGACAAAGGAGGCAAGACTCTGTAACAGGAAAAAGACAGTCTGTTCAATAAGTGGTGCTGGAAGAATTGGACAACTACATGCAAAAGAATGAAAGTAGAACATTTCATAACATCATACATAAAGATAAACTCAAAATGGATTATAGATGTAAATGTAAGACCAGATACTATAAAACTCTCAGAAGAAAACACAGGCAGAGCAGTGTATGTCATAAATCTACATAGTAAGATTCTTTATGACCCACCTCCTAGAGTAATGGAAATTAAAACAAAAATAACAAGTAGAGGGCTTCTCTGGTGGTCCAGTGGGTAAAGAATCTGCCTTGCAGTGCAAGGGGCACCAGTTTGATCCCTGGCCCAGGAAGATCCCACCTGCTGCAAAGCGGCTGAACCAGTGTAACCAATTACAAGCCAGAGTTCTGGAGCGCATGTGCCGTGAGACAGTGTTCTACAACGAGAGAGGCCACTGCAATGGGAGGCCCACACAGGTCAAAGAACAAAAGATGGATGAATATAAATAAATGAATAGATAAATCAATAAAGGAGGCCAAAACTAAAAACAAAAAGTGGAACCAAATTAAACTTAAAAAGCTTTTGCACAGTAAAGAAAACTATAAACAAGGTGAAAAGGCAACCTTCAGAACAGGAGACAATAATAGCAAATGAAACAACTGAAAAAGGATTAATTTCCAAAATATACAAGAAACTCATACAAGTCAATACCAGAAAAACAAACAACCCAATCAAAATGTGAGAAAAGACCTAAACAGACCTTCTTCAAAGAAGACACACAGATGATTAATAAACACATGAAGAGATGGTCAACACCACTCATTATTAGAGAAATGCAAATCAAAACTACAATGAGATGTCAACTCACACCAGACAGAATGGCTATAAGCAAAAAATCAACAAATACTGGAGAGGGTATGGTGAAAAGGGAACCCTCCTACTAAGCTGGTGGGAATGTAAATTGATAGTCACTATGGAAGACAATAGGGAAATTTCTTAAAAAACTATAAATAAATCCACCATACAACCCAGCAATACCACTTCTAGGCATGTATACTGAAGAAACAAAAACTGAAAAAGACACATGTAACCCATGTTCACTGCAGCACTATGTACAATAGCTATAACAGGGAAGCAACCTAGATGTTCATCAACATAGGAATGGATAAAAAAGTTGAAGTATGTATATACAATGGAATATTTATTACTCAGCTATAAAAAATGCATTTGAGTCCGTTCTAATGAGGTAGATGAACTCAGAACCTATTATACAGAGTGAAGTAAGTCAGAAACAGAAAAGCAAATACTGTATGTCGACACATATATATGGAATCTAAAAGGATAGTACTTATGAATCTGGTCACAGAGCAACAGTGGAGATGCAGACATAGAGAACAGACTTAGGGTTGGGGAGAAGAGGGAGAGGTAAACGGAGAGAGTAGCATGGAAGCATATACGCTAACATATGTAAATAGACAGCCAATGGGAATTTGCTATATGACTCAAGGAACTCAAACTGGGGCTCTGTCTCTGTAATAACCTAGAGGGGTGGGAATGGGCAGGAGGAGGGAGGGAGATTTAAGAGGGAGGAGACATATGTACACCAATGGTTAATTCATGCTGATGTATGACAAATCAAACCAATACGGTAAAGCAACCATCAATCAACCAAAAATCAATCAATATTAAAAAAAGAAAAGCATATGGTTGAGCAATAAAACTAGCACCAAATGGCTATGATACTGTGTAAGTATTAATACTTTTTACTGACTTATTTAAGGAAAAAAGTACAAAAGAGGAAAGCAAATAGCACATTCAATGAACATAATACAAACTGCAGGAAATAACACCTGTAATGTTGCATTTTCAAACTGGAATGAGATTATGAACCAAACACAACAGAGATCAATGGCAAAATTCTAGCTTTTTAATATAAATGACATTAAAAATGTCATTGAAATGGCAATGACATATTTGGAATGATCATACTGTCTCATCCTGAAAATGTTTTATTAAGTTCAATAAAACTAACAAAAGTTAAAGCTATCTATCGGGGGGTCAGCCAGAGATTCTACTTAAATGAGGTCAAAGATTCCTTACATATGATATCAAAAGATAATCCATAAAAGAAAAAAATTGATAAATTAAGACTGTAGCAAAATTAAGAACCTCTGTTCTTCAAAAAAAAAAAAAAAAACAAGAAAAAAAGATAGGCCAAGCACTGCGAGCAAGTATTTGCAAGTCATATATCTAATAAGGGACTTATATCTCAACACAATATTAAGGAAAAAAAAAAAAACCCAAGTTTAAAAACAGTCAAGAGATCTGAAATTTTCATGACATGTAATTACATGAAAAGATACTTAACATCATTAGCTACTAGGGAAACAGAAAAGAAAACCACAATGAGTTACCACTACATACCTATCAGAATGGTTAAAAAACAAAAACAGAGAGTTAACTCTCATATATTGCAGGGTGAGAACACAAAATAGTACAGTCACTTTGGAAACCAGTTTGGCATTTTCTTGTTAAGTTAAATATGGCTCATATGTTTATCATACAATCCACACCAACAATCCCATACCAGGTAAAATAAAAACCGATGTTAACACAAAACTGTCTAAAATGTTTACAACAGCTTTACTTACAAATACCAAAAATTAGTCTAAATGTCCCTCAAGTGAGTAATGAACTGTGAGAACTCCGCACAACAGAATACTGCTCAGCAATACCAAGAGATAAAAAGATATAACACAACACAGATAAATTTCATATGAATTATGCTAAATGAAAGAAGCCAGACTCAAACAGCGATGCTTTGTATGTGACACTCTGGACATGAAACAGCTGAGCTGTCAACTACTGGGACTTGGGGAGAGGGACTAACTAGAGAGAGAGGGACAGGAGGGAATTTGGGGGCTGACGGGACTGCTCTGTATTTTGATGGTACTGGTCATACGACTATGTGCACTTGGCAAAATTGCAGAGTTGTACACTAAAAAGGGTGAACATTACTGTATGCAAATTTTCCTTATAAAATTTCTTCTGTTATTAACTTACCTAAAACAAAACAAAAAACCACCTCTGACATGTGAAAAACCTTAAAATAAGAAAAAATGGCTAAGTCCACTTTGGGAATTAATGTCTAAGCCATAAATGTGCTCCATGAGGCAGATTAGTCTCATGTCTACATCAACTTGGTTTTACTTTTCTGGTAGTAAAATAAGATACATTGGACTGCTTAAAACATATATTTTAAAAAATAAACCTACTCTAAAATGTTTTGTTAGTAACAAATGCCCACTAAGCCATTAACAAATTCCATCATCCTACATTCCAAATCTGCTCCCTTCAATCTCTCAACATCTTTTTAACATTGGAATTATCCACCATGTCAGAACATTCCTGATCTCTACTTTTCATCAGCTTATTTCAAATTCTCTTTAAGTTTTACTTTGAAACAAGATCTGTTTACCCCTTGACACTTAGCCCAGCAATTTTTCTGTCACCTCAGTTCAGGTCCTTATCTCTTGCTCGTCTCCTAGATTTTCGTGTACCTCTGCCTTCTGCTCACTAATTGATCTATAAAGACTTTAGTTTCCTATTTTTCACCTGCCACCTTGGGTCTGTCCCCCTACCCAATCAGTGGAAATGTTTTCAGTAGAAATCCATCTTCTGAAGGACATTTTAATGGGACAGAGGGGAAACTGGTTTTATACTTTAGTATTGCTTTCACAGAAATATGAAAAATGGGTTTAGATTATATTATTAAAAAGCTAATCAATATCAGTATAATTTAGGAATGTTAAGCAAAAGTAATTCAAGAAAAATATAACTGTAAGAACTTGAGATGATCTCACAGAATATTGGGCAGAGCACAAAAGATTAAAGTTAAATTTAAACATTAATTGTATTACGGTGTTCTCCAGTGGCTGTGCCAATTTACATTCCCACCAATAGGAATGGGAGAGGGTTCCACTTTTTACCGCATCATCTCCAGTTTTTATTACTGTAGACTTTTTGATGATGGTCTAAAAAACTGAAAACAGAACTACCATATGATCCAGAAACCCAACTCCTGGAGATACACCCAGAGAAAATTATAATTTGATAACATACATGCACTCCAATGTTCACTGCAGCACTTTTTACACTAACCAAGAAACACAGTCCATCTAAATGTCCATGAACAGATGAATGGAAAAGGAAAATATGTTACATATACACAATTGAATACTTCTCAGCCATAAAAATAATGCCACTTGCAACAACATAGACAGACATAGAGATTATCATATCAAGTGAATTAAGTCAGAGAAAGACAAATAGGACATCACTTATACGTGCAACTTAAAAAAATATAAGGCTTCCCCTGGTGGTCCAGTGGGTAAGGACACCGCCTTGCAGTGCAAGGGGCGCCGGTTCGATCCCTGGTCTGGGAAGATCCCATGTGCCGTGGAGCAGCTGGACCCATGTGTCCAATTACCTAGCCGGAGCTCCGGGGCGCGTGCGCCAGAGCCGGTGCTCTGCAACGACAGACGCCACCGCGATGGGAGGCCCACAGGAGCCAAAGGACGAAGACGGACGAAAACTTTTAAATGAAAGACCAATAGAAATGGCCCGCCCATCCCCCTCCCTCCCCACCCCACCCCCCAGAGAAATAAATTTAAAAAAAAAAAAAAAAAAAAATATATATATATATAAATGAACTTATTTACAATACGTAAATAGACTCACAAACAGGAAACAAACTTATGGTTACCAAAGGGGAAAGGCAGGAAGGGAGAGAAAAATCAGGAATTTGGGAGTAATATATAAACTACTATATAAAAACCAGGTAGACAACAAGGATTTACTACATAGCACAGGGAACTTTGGTATCCCCAAACTAACACACTGTAAATCAACTATTTCTCAATTTAAAAAAATTAATTTCATCAAAAACAATGCCTAAGTCACAGCCAGCAGTTACCATGTAGGAACTAATGCATACAAAACTCTAATAGAAGACTCCCCTGGTGGTCCAGAAGTTTACAGCCTGCCTGCCAATGAAGGGGACATGGGTCGGACCCCTGATTGGGAGGATTCCAAATACAACTGAGCCAGAGCACCACAACTACCATATGATCCAGAAACCCAACTCCTGGAGATACACCCAGAGAAAATTATAATTTGATAACATACATGCACTCCAATGTTCACTGCAGCACTTTTTACACTAACCAAGAAACACAGTCCATCTAAATGTCCATGAACAGATGAATGGAAAAGGAAAATATGTTACATATACACAATTGAATACTTCTCAGCCATAAAAATAATGCCACTTGCAACAACATAGACAGACATAGAGATTATCATATCAAGTGAATTAAGTCAGAGAAAGACAAATAGGACATCACTTATACGTGCAACTTAAAAAAATATAAGGCTTCCCCTGGTGGTCCAGTGGGTAAGGACACCGCCTTGCAGTGCAAGGGGCGCCGGTTCGATCCCTGGTCTGGGAAGATCCCATGTGCCGTGGAGCAGCTGGACCCATGTGTCCAATTACCTAGCCGGAGCTCCGGGGCGCGTGCGCCAGAGCCGGTGCTCTGCAACGACAGACGCCACCGCGATGGGAGGCCCACAGGAGCCAAAGGACGAAGACGGACGAAAACTTTTAAATGAAAGACCAATAGAAATGGCCGCCCATCCCCCTCCCTCCCCACACCACCCCCCAGAGAAATAAATTTAAAAAAAAAAAAAAAAAAAAATATATATATATATAAATGAACTTATTTACAATACGTAAATAGACTCACAAACAGGAAACAAACTTATGGTTACCAAAGGGGAAAGGCAGGAAGGGAGAGAAAAATCAGGAATTTGGGAGTAATATATAAACTACTATATAAAAACCAGGTAGACAACAAGGATTTACTACATAGCACAGGGAACTTTGGTATCCCCAAACTAACACACTGTAAATCAACTATTTCTCAATTTAAAAAAATTAATTTCATCAAAAACAATGCCTAAGTCACAGCCAGCAGTTACCATGTAGGAACTAATGCATACAAAACTCTAATAGAAGACTCCCCTGGTGGTCCAGAAGTTTACAGTCTGCCTGCCAATGAAGGGGACATGGGTCGGACCCCTGATTGGGAGGATTCCAAATACAACTGAGCCAGAGCACCACAACTACTGAAACCCACGTGCCCTAGAGCCCATTCTCTGCAACGAGAGGCCACCTCAAAGAGAAGCCAGTGCACCGCAACTAGAGAATAGACCCCACTTGCAGTAACTAGAAAAAGCCCATATACAGCAAGTAAGACCCAGACCAGTCAAAAAAGAATAACCAATTGTGACAGATACACATTAGTCTTAAATAGCTAAATTAATATCTTGTCACTCAATGGGTTTACTTCTATCTACATCACTTCTAAGAATTTTAGAATTTCAAGATTTTTAGAAGATTTGCAGAGTTTTAGACTCTCCTGCCAAATTACTTAATTCCAGTCTCTAGAATTTTAACAAGATCCCCATATGACTCCTTTGTATATTAAAGTTTGAGAAGCACTGGTCTAGAACAAGAGGAGGCAAATTCTGTAAAGAGCTAGATAATGTCACATTCTGCAAGCTCTTACATCTCTGTTTTAACAATTCAACTATGCCGCTTATCATAAAGATAAAAGGGTCGATATATTAAGAAAGTATAATTAGAGATGCATGTATATGTAGGAAAAAAGGCCTCAAAATACTTAAGGCAAGAAAATGACAAAATTGAAATGAGAAATACACAATCACAATCTATTAAGTTTAATGGAGATTTTCAATATCTCTCAGAATTAAACAGAAAATCAGCAAAGATAAATATGTGAACACCACCAATAACCAACTTAACTTAGTTGATATTTATAGAATGCTTTAATCAGTAAAAGCAGCAACTTATTTGTTTTAATTAAATATGACATGTTCTCTAGAAGTGGACTTCCCTGATGACTGAGGAAAGGTAACAATCTACTGCACAGGAACTTTGGTATCCCCAAAACTAAACACACTGTAAATCAACTATTTCTCAATTTAAAAAAATTAATTTCATCAAAAACAATGCCTAAGTCACAGCCAGCAGTTACCATGTAGGAACTAATGCATACAAAACTCTAATAGAAGACTCCCCTGGTGGTCCAGAAGTTTACAGCCTGCCTGCCAATGAAGGGGACATGGGTCGGACCCCTGATTGGGAGGATTCCAAATACAACTGAGCCAGAGCACCACAACTACTGAAACCCACGTGCCCTAGAGCCCATTCTCTGCAACGAGAGGCCACCTCAAAGAGAAGCCAGTGCACCGCAACTAGAGAATAGACCCCACTTGCAGTAACTAGAAAAAGCCCATATACAGCAAGTAAGACCCAGACCAGTCAAAAAAGAATAACCAATTGTGACAGATACACATTAGTCTTAAATAGCTAAATTAATATCTTGTCACTCAATGGGTTTACTTCTATCTACATCACTTCTAAGAATTTTAGAATTTCAAGATTTTTAGAAGATTTGCAGAGTTTTAGACTCTCCTGCCAAATTACTTAATTCCAGTCTCTAGAATTTTAACAAGATCCCCATATGACTCCTTTGTATATTAAAGTTTGAGAAGCACTGGTCTAGAACAAGAGGAGGCAAATTCTGTAAAGAGCTAGATAATGTCACATTCTGCAAGCTCTTACATCTCTGTTTTAACAATTCAACTATGCCGCTTATCATAAAGATAAAAGGGTCGATATATTAAGAAAGTATAATTAGAGATGCATGTATATGTAGGAAAAAAGGCCTCAAAATACTTAAGGCAAGAAAATGACAAAATTGAAATGAGAAATACACAATCACAATCTATTAAGTTTAATGGAGATTTTCAATATCTCTCAGAATTAAACAGAAAATCAGCAAAGATAAATATGTGAACACCACCAATAACCAACTTAACTTAGTTGATATTTATAGAATGCTTTAATCAGTAAAAGCAGCAACTTATTTGTTTTAATTAAATATGACATGTTCTCTAGAAGTGGACTTCCCTGATGACTGAGGAGGTAACAAATCTGCCTGCAATGGAGGATACAAAGGATGCATGGGTTCAAGTCCTGAGGCTGGAAAGATGCCCTGAAGAAGGAAATGCAACCTACTCCAGTACTGTTGCATGGAATATTCCCATGGATGGAGGAGGACAGGTCCATGGGGTTGCAAGAGTCAAATACAACTTAATGACTAAGCACACACACACATTCTCTAGAATGCATCACATGTCATGCTACAAAACAAGTCTTAGTAAAAGTCTAAAATCAGGGCTTCCCTAGTGGTCCAGTGGGTAAAATGTCCCCCTTTCAGTGCAAGTGGTTCCGATTCGATTCCTGGCCTGGGAAGATCCCACATGCCACGGAGTAGCTGGATGGGTGTGTCCAATTATAAGCCAGTGCTCTGGAGCACATGCGCCCAGAGACAGCGCAACAACAAGAGAGGCCACTGCAAAGGAAGGCCCACACAGACCAAAGAATACAGATGGATGAAAACAAAGAATAAACAAAAAATTGGCTATAAAAAAAGACTAAAATCCTACAAACTATGTTCTCCAATTATCTAGACTTTAATCAATAAAAGAAAAAAATGTGGGAAATTCACCAAATATTACTGTATTACACAATAAAGGTTTTTTGGGGGGGGAGGGGGAGGGTTTGGGGGGGAGGGAGGCAGGCGGGCCACTTCTATTGGTCTTTCATTTATCTATTTTTCATCCATCTTTGTTCTTTGGCTCCGTGGCTATCGCGGGCATCGTCTTACATCTATGTTTTAACAATTCAACTATGCCGCTTATCATAAAGATAAAAGGGTCGATATATTAAGAAAGTATAATTAGAGATGCATGTATATGTAGGAAAAAAGGCCTCAAAATACTTAAGGCAAGAAAATGACAAAATTGAAATGAGAAATACACAATCACAATCTATTAAGTTTAATGGAGATTTTCAATATCTCTCAGAATTAAACAGAAAATCAGCAAAGATAAATATGTGAACACCACCAATAACCAACTTAACTTAGTTGATATTTATAGAATGCTTTAATCAGTAAAAGCAGCAACTTATTTGTTTTAATTAAATATGACATGTTCTCTAGAAGTGGACTTCCCTGATGACTGAGGAGGTAACAAATCTGCCTGCAATGGAGGATACAAAGGATGCATGGGTTCAAGTCCTGAGGCTGGAAAGATGCCCTGAAGAAGGAAATGCAACCTACTCCAGTACTGTTGCATGGAATATTCCCATGGATGGAGGAGGACAGGTCCATGGGGTTGCAAGAGTCAAATACAACTTAATGACTAAGCACACACACACATTCTCTAGAATGCATCACATGTCATGCTACAAAACAAGTCTTAGTAAAAGTCTAAAATCAGGGCTTCCCTAGTGGTCCAGTGGGTAAAAAGTCCCCCTTTCAGTGCAAGTGGTTCCGATTCGATTCCTGGCCTGGGAAGATCCCACATGCCACGGAGTAGCTGGATGGGTGTGTCCAATTATAAGCCAGTGCTCTGGAGCACATGCGCCCAGAGACAGCGCAACAACAAGAGAGGCCACTGCAAAGGAAGGCCCACACAGACCAAAGAATACAGATGGATGAAAACAAAGAATAAACAAAAAATTGGCTATAAAAAAAGACTAAAATCCTACAAACTATGTTCTCCAATTATCTAGACTTTAATCAATAAAAGAAAAAAATGTGGGAAATTCACCAAATATTACTGTATTACACAATAAAGGTTTTTTTGGGGGGGAGGGGGAGGGTTTGGGAGGGAGGGAGGCAGGCGGGCCACTTCTATTGGTCTTTCATTTATCTATTTTTCATCCATCTTTGTTCTTTGGCTCCTGTGGGCCTCCCATCGCAGTGGCCTCTGTTGTTGCAGAGCACCCACTCCGGGCGCATGCGCTCGTAGAGCTCCGGCTCGGTAATTGGACACATGGGTCCAGTCGCTCCGCGGCACGTGGGATCTTTCCAGGCCAGGGATCAAACCGGCGCCCCTTGCACTGCAAGGTGGTGTCCTTACCCACTGGGCCACCAGGGAAGCCCCCACAATAAAGCTTTAACTTTAACATACATCAAAGAAAAAGTTTCAAGGAAAATCAGAAAATACCTTCTGAGACAACATAGTAGTGTTTTAAGGATAGATATACAGATCAGTGGAACAAGAGACAGCTCAGAAACTATTTTTGGACAAAGGTGCCAACACAAGTCAACAAGGGAAAGGATAGCCTTTTTAGCAAATAGTGCTGGAATAATTACAAAGCCATATTAAAAAAAACAGAAAAAACAAACAAAAAAAACCCACCTCATACCATAAAAAAATTAACTCAAAAACAATCATATACCCTAAATGTAAAAGCTAAAATAATACAACTAGAAGGAAATGATAGTAGAAAAATCTCTGCGACTCAGGCCCAAGCAACAATTCCTCAGATATAATCCTAAAAGTGGAGTCCATAAAAGAAAAAGCTGACAAACCAGAATTCCTAAAGTTAAAAAAATATATATCATTAAAAAAAAAAAAAAAAGAGGACTTCTCTTGTAGCGTAGTGGATAAGAATCTACCTACCAATGCAGAAGACAGAGATTTGATCCCTGGTCCAGGAAGATCCCACATACCATAGAGCATCTAAGCCTGTGTGCCACAGCTGCTGAGCCTGTGCTCTGCAGCCCATGAGCTGCAACTACTGAGTTTGTCTGCTGCAACTGCTAAGGCCCACGGGCCTAGCGCCTGTGCTCTGCAAGGTGAGAGAACAGGGCAAGCAGAGCTCGAACACCACAAGGAAGAGTGGCCCCCACTCACCACAACTAGCGAAATCCCATGCAAAGCAACAAATACAAAGTGACAGAGATACAGTGCAGCCAAAAAGAAAATAAATTAGCTAAAATTTAAACAAAGCAGATAAGCCACACACAAGGAGAAAACATTTCCAAATCATATATCTGATAAAAGGCTTCTATGCAGAATACAAAAAGAACCCTTTAAATTCATAAGACAAATAATCCAATTTAGATCAAAAAAGTTTTAAACAGATAATTCAGCAAAGGTAAGTGAATTAATGCACACATTAAAAGATACTCAATATCATCAGTCATTAGAGACTTATTACATACAAATTAAAACCACAATAAGCTACCACTCCACATCTATGGTGAGGGGCATCTCAAGTAGATCAACTTTAACAAAAAGCAGAATGGAAGGTAAGACTATCTCAAAATGATCTTTGCTGACATACTCAATGGAAAGCTTCTATGTACCTCCAGTAGTAATGTTTAAGACCACTTGTATGAGAAAAGAATTTGGTGATTTACAAAATATTTGGTTAACAGGATTTGATGACTCAGAAAGGGGTCAAGAATGAATGAGGCTGATTTTGAAATGAAAAAGTAGGGCTGGGAAAGGAGCTAAAAGGAGGAGAGGAATCTGAAGGAGAACTCTTGGTAGAGTCTCATCCATAGAATAGTTCCTAGCACTGGACTCAAAAAATCTACCCTAAATGTAAAAGCTAAAATAATACACGAAAAAAAAACAGAGCAACAATTCCTCAGATATAATCCTAAAAGTGGAGTCCACAAAAGAAACAGCTGACAAAACAGAATTCCTAAAGTTAAAAAAATATATATCATTACAAAAAAAAAAAAAGAGGACTTCTCTTGTAGCGTAGTGGATAAGAATCTACCTACCAATGCAGAAGACAGAGATTTGATCCCTGGTCCAGGAAGATCCCACATACCATAGAGCATCTAAGCCTGTGTGCCACAGCTGCTGAGCCTGTGCTCTGCAGCCCATGAGCTGCAACTACTGAGTTTGTCTGCTGCAACTGCTAAGGCCCACGGGCCTAGCGCCTGTGCTCTGCAAGGTGAGAGAACAGGGCAAGCAGAGCTCGAACACCACAAGGAAGAGTGGCCCCCACTCACCACAACTAGCGAAATCCCATGCAAAGCAACAAATACAAAGTGACAGAGATACAGTGCAGCCAAAAAGAAAATAAATTAGCTAAAATTTAAACAAAGCAGATAAGCCACACACAAGGAGAAAACATTTCCAAATCATATATCTGATAAAAGGCTTCTATGCAGAATACAAAAAGAACCCTTTAAATTCATAAGACAAATAATCCAATTTAGATCAAAAAAGTTTTAAACAGATAATTCAGCAAAGGTAAGTGAATTAATGCACACATTAAAAGATACTCAATATCATCAGTCATTAGAGACTTATTACATACAAATTAAAACCACAATAAGCTACCACTCCACATCTATGGTGAGGGGCATCTCAAGTAGATCAACTTTAACAAAAAGCAGAATGGAAGGTAAGACTATCTCAAAATGATCTTTGCTGACATACTCAATGGAAAGCTTCTATGTACCTCCAGTAGTAATGTTTAAGACCACTTGTATGAGAAAAGAATTTGGTGATTTACAAAATATTTGGTTAACAGGATTTGATGACTCAGAAAGGGGTCAAGAATGAATGAGGCTGATTTTGAAATGAAAAAAAAGTAGGGCTGGGAAAGGAGCTAAAAGGAGGAGAGGAATCTGAAGGAGAACTCTTGGTAGAGTTCTCATCCATTAGAACTGTTCTGATAGTTCCTAGCACTGGCATATGCTTGTTTTTTGGTTTTTTGTTTTTAATCATCTGGTTGACTCCCACACAGGCTCCATGTTCTAGCCCACAATGACTAAAATGCACCATGCCCAGGCAAGTTTCCACATATTTTTTTCAAACACTCATATCTAGAAATCACTCTGCTCAACTAGTGCAAAATTGAGAACTGCATCAAGCAAAACTCACCTTCTCTTTTGCCCTATATCCCAACTTGATATACCCAAATTATAGTTTTTATCACACTGGTAGCTCAGCTGGTAAAGAATCTGCTTGCATGCCAGAGACCCTGGTTCAATTTCTGGGTTGGCAAGATCCCCTGGAGAAGGGAACAGCTACCCACTCCAGTATTCTTGCCTGGAAAATTCCACAGACCAAGGAGCCTGGGAGGCTATAGTCCATGGGGTTGCAAAGAGTTCAACACAACTGAGTGACTTTGTCTTACTCATCCAATAATAATTATTGGTTTACATCCCTGCCTTTTCTATCTCCCATTAGAGACTGTGTCTTTTATTCATTTTGAGATGTTCAGCATCAGTACAGTACCTGTTATATATGTTCAGAGACTGGAAGGCTGATATAAACTCTAACCATATATGTTTGAATGTCTTTGTCTACAAAAGAATTTTTTAAAATTATATTATAGGCAGCAAATGTAAAACTAATTTTTTTTTCTTTCTCAGGAGAGGCTCTAATCTGCAATTTAGAGTCTGACATGGGGACTTTCCCGGTGGTCCAGAGGCTAGGGTTCTGCACTCCCAAATACAGGGGCCTGGGTCTGATCCCTGGTCAGAAAACTACATCCCCATGCCACAACCAAGAGTTCGAATACCACAACTAAAGATTCTGCATCTCTCAACAAAGACTGAAGATCTTACATGTCACAGATAAGACCCAGCAAATAAAGAGTAAAAAAAGAAATATTAAATAAATAAATATATATATATATTTAAAAGACTCTGATGTTATTACATATCAAATCAGCTTTTATATAAAACCTTTAGGGAAATTAGAGACCAATGGACTAGACAGAAGCTAGGTAATTTTGTTCTAGCAAGTATCAGTGATATGTATCTGGATATGTTTTCTGGCTTTTGGTTTCCTCACTCATAAAATGAAAAAGAACAATCTCTAAGCACCCTTCAAATGTTAGTATTCTAAGGATCTTTAACCCATGACTGTTTCATTAATCAACAGTCAGAAGATAGGAGGCACGTCACATGCTGAGTATTCCTAATATGCTGGTACCTCTTGCTAGAAAGCAAATGAAATTATCTTGTCAACATTCATTCATACTCAATTCCAGAAACAAAACTAAATAAGTGCCCCACCCTTGACATCAACTTCTGAAATCAAGAGCTTTATCTTTTCGTTCTAATAATTTAACTCTTGAAACAAGCATTTAATCACATTATCGTAGGCAATCACATAAACAAACTACAAGCTTACCTGCCAGGAAACTGCTCCCAAAATTGCCGTGGCGAGAAGACTGAAAAAAACTAACTGCTCTGAAATTAAGCAAAAATGACGCATCCCTTTGGATGCCATGATTCTGTCAAGGCTATTGTTATCCACCCTATGGGTAAAACATACTTTATGGCAGTCATTTAATTTGGTATGGAACCCCCAAAGAGTTAAAAGAAAAATAACATGGCAAATCATCCAGAAAATTCCAAAAATGGAAAAACCTGGTATTACAAAATACCAGAGATGAGTGTCTCTAAGTTTAACTGCTGAAAGAATAAAAAATGCAAGCTCAATCATCCCAGTGAAAACGACTGAAAGTCTTCTGCAAATTCTTCCACGGTACAAAAAGGGTTTCCACCTTTCAGTCACTGAGAGTCCACTAAAATAAATGTCAAGGAAGGGATCAGTTATCAGGCAAATAAAAAAACACGCAAAAGCAACTGGATTTTTGGGAGTTTCCAATGAGGAGAAAAACAGCAAGACTGCAAAAATAACTAAGTTTGGAATAGCTAGGAAAGACTTCATTCTCAGGTCGATAATCAGCATGGCCAAAGCTACAACAAGTAAAATGACACTCAGAGACTTTCCCACCAACATAGTTGTGCTGGCGATGGCAAATCCCACAAGTTCCAGAAATTCGACTGTGGTTAGTAAGGTGGGCCGATGGCGGATATAGCCAGAGATTCTCTCCACCAAAGAGCATAGTATCCGCAATACTATGGACGTTAGAAGCAAATATTTGGTTGATTCTTCTTTGACATCACTTTTAAAGGCTGAATTATCAAGAAAACACAGGAGGCCAAGCAAGAATCCAAACCAAAGATTAGAGAGACTTAAACTTGCTGCTTCCATTGAAAAATAATAATAGAGTATGCTGGCAATTCCAAGAACAAAAAGACCAAGAATAAAAATGACCAAAATTAAAGAATTTGCTGTTTTTTCCCATCTTACATAAAGACCTAAGCATATAGCAACCAATAAATTGATTCTGGCTAAATAGCCAAGGTAACGCACTGAAGAATGCATGTTCACTTCTCTGTTTACTTCTTCCAGTCTTGTCATTGCTAAGTAGAGACAATGACTAAAGCAATAACGCAGTGATTTACACATTAATCTGTCAATCTGGGCTTTCTCCCCACGTTATAAAAATTAACTGCTTGTATTTCATCCAGCAAATCCAATGTATCTGCAGCAAGTCCTATTTCAGCATTTTCTCTGATGCAATTTTATAGTGATCTAAAAAGAAGAAAAAATATTTCACTGTTTATGTAATTTACCTTCCACATGTATCCACCTTTAAAAAAATAATGAGTAAATGAGAAATAAAGTTTGTTTTGATACCCAGTCTGACTTGCACTTATGGTAATATTAGGTACCTGTCTCTGGCTTAAAAACTCTTCAGTTCATCCAAACAAAAATGGAGATTTGTTCTACTTATTCTATGCTAGGACTGTATGACCAGATCACCATCAACAAAACTGTTTTTCCAGAGATGGTGAGAAATTCACGTAAACCGTTTTTATTCCAATATCTAGTTTTTCAACAACATGCAGTGCTGAGATATTCAACTTAGCTTACATGTAGAAGATAGATCTGGCACAGTAGAAAGCCAGTCAACTCTTAAATGAAATGAGAGACTTTATCTTTACTTCTGATTTGAAAAGCACCAGTATCCAAAGATAGCAACCATTACTACCTGCCTAAAATCCTCCACATCTTTTTCCAATTACCTCTAAAATGGTATAAAATCTAAGTCTTAACAATGTTTAACTAATAAACTTATTAGAAGTTTAACTGTATTAAAGTTACTCAGTCACTGAAGCTGATCCATAATTCTCCCTGTACTTTTACCCCTACTAAATTCCAAACATACAAACTCTGTAGCAAACCAACTTTGGACCTTTCTAGTCAAAACTGTAAAACTGAAAAGCTAATATTTATTGTAAATTTTAAAAACTATAATTTTACTTTTAGCAAGTTAACACAATAATTTTTGTTAAAGGACTCAGATAATTATTTCAATCTTAGATACCCCCTCAGGCTGCACTTCAAACATGACACAGACAAAATTATTTAACTATCTACTAGACAATTCTTCAAATTTTCTAGTATGCTATTTCAGAAGAAATGACACATGCAAAGGCTTATGGTCACACAAAATATCCCTTGAGAACTCAACAAGATTAAAAACTCAAAAGTAACTACTTTGCAATCAGCTTATTTATGCTTTCTAATAGCAGGACACTAAAATAAAAAAAAGACTCAATAGAAATGATATAACCTGAAATTAACCTTTAACCCTTAATTACTCATCTAGTTGGAGAAGAATGTCACAAGGTGACAACTTCAGGGTCTCTGGGAGATTCAAAGTACTATTACTAATTTGCATGTTCAATAAATATATATTTCTTTACAGGTGCTTGTTTAATTGACTAAGAATTATGAATTTCCTCAATTATGCTTTCATTCAATCATTTCTTAAGATACCACACAACACTAAAGAAAATATCCTCCTTGGTATATTTAAGTTTTATCTTTTACTTAAGTATGAGAAACTGTCAGTATCTAAAGCACTGCATTTTTAAAAACTCTTCAGTTATCAACTGAATTTTTCCAGAGATGGTTGAGAAAATTCACGTAAACCGTTTTTATTCCAATATCTAGTTTTTCAACAACATGCAGTGCTGAGATATTCAACTTAGCTTACATGTAGAAGATAGATCTGGCACAGTAGAAAGCCAGTCAACTCTTAAATGAAATGAGAGACTTTATCTTTACTTCTGATTTGAAAAGCACCAGTATCCAAAGATAGCAACCATTACTACCTGCCTAAAATCCTCCACATCTTTTTCCAATTACCTCTAAAATGGTATAAAATCTAAGTCTTAACAATGTTTAACTAATAAACTTATTAGAAGTTTAACTGTATTAAAGTTACTCAGTCACTGAAGCTGATCCATAATTCTCCCTGTACTTTTACCCCTACTAAATTCCAAACATACAAACTCTGTAGCAAACCAACTTTGGACCTTTCTAGTCAAAACTGTAAAACTGAAAAGCTAATATTTATTGTAAATTTTAAAAACTATAATTTTACTTTTAGCAAGTTAACACAATAATTTTTGTTAAAGGACTCAGATAATTATTTCAATCTTAGATACCCCCTCAGGCTGCACTTCAAACATGACACAGACAAAATTATTTAACTATCTACTAGACAATTCTTCAAATTTTCTAGTATGCTATTTCAGAAGAAATGACACATGCAAAGGCTTATGGTCACACAAAATATCCCTTGAGAACTCAACAAGATTAAAAACTCAAAAGTAACTACTTTGCAATCAGCTTATTTATGCTTTCTAATAGCAGGACACTAAAATAAAAAAAAGACTCAATAGAAATGATATAACCTGAAATTAACCTTTAACCCTTAATTACTCATCTAGTTGGAGAAGAATGTCACAAGGTGACAACTTCAGGGTCTCTGGGAGATTCAAAGTACTATTACTAATTTGCATGTTCAATAAATATATATTTCTTTACAGGTGCTTGTTTAATTGACTAAGAATTATGAATTTCCTCAATTATGCTTTCATTCAATCATTTCTTAAGATACCACACAACACTAAAGAAAATATCCTCCTTGGTATATTTAAGTTTTATCTTTTTACTTAAGTATGAGAAACTGTCAGTATCTAGAATGCACTGCATTTTTTAAAACATCACTTCTACCTGTTACGTAATTATTCAACAAATATGATGGAATGCATGCCCTCTAAGGGTTGATGGTACAGTCTGGGTTCAGATGACTGAACACCGTTGGAGAAAAAAAAAAAATCCTACACCAGACTACATGGTTGCAAC
The DNA here is from genome assembly GCA_022376925.1 of Tragulus kanchil. NCBI lineage: Eukaryota > Metazoa > Chordata > Mammalia > Artiodactyla > Tragulidae > Tragulus > Tragulus kanchil. The sequence goes on from JAIOJX010000030.1 coordinate 74,053,219, forward strand.
TCAACTCATGAGACATACTTTTGTGTATCTCTGGTCAACACTTTCTCATTCCCCGGGGTTAGGCAAACATCTCTTTCCTATTCTCAAACCTCTTTGACCAAATTCTTATCAGATGACTTTTACCTCCAATGAAGTCATCAGAAGGGAGTTTGCCTGAGTTTTCAGCCCTACAAACTCACCTCTTATCTACCCTCCTGATTCAAGAAAAGGAGGCTGTCTCTGCCCTAAGGCTACATTTTTCAGTCATATATGTAACTCTTCTCCTGTCTCTTCCAGAACTTCACACTCTCTTCTCTTTAAACTCCTACTGGTCTCTTATCCACAGGCGCTTCAACATCTGCAAAACTTCTTTAAAAAAATGACACCTATATATATATATGCATACATATATATATACACACACACATATATAAAGAAACAAACTAAAACTCACTAATCCCCATCTCTTCTTACAAATTTAACTGTCCTCTTGACAGCCAGTATCTGATTGCTTCACTTCTCATACCAGCTATAGCCCCCTACATAAAACTATATACACACAAAATATCCCTTGAGAACTCAACAAGATTAAAAACTCAAAAGTAACTACTTTGCAATCAGCTTATTTATGCTTTCTAATAGCAGGACACTAAAATAAAAAAAAGACTCAATAGAAATGATATAACCTGAAATTAACCTTTAACCCTTAATTACTCATCTAGTTGGAGAAGAATGTCACAAGGTGACAACTTCAGGGTCTCTGGGAGATTCAAAGTACTATTACTAATTTGCATGTTCAATAAATATATATTTCTTTACAGGTGCTTGTTTAATTGACTAAGAATTATGAATTTCCTCAATTATGCTTTCATTCAATCATTTCTTAAGATACCACACAACACTAAAGAAAATATCCTCCTTGGTATATTTAAGTTTTATCTTTTTACTTAAGTATGAGAAACTGTCAGTATCTAGAATGCACTGCATTTTTTAAAACATCACTTCTACCTGTTACGTAATTATTCAACAAATATGATGGAATGCATGCCCTCTAAGGGTTGATGGTACAGTCTGGGTTCAGATGACTGAACACCGTTGGAGAAAAAAAAAAAATCCTACACCAGACTACATGGTTGCAACTCAACTCATGAGACATACTTTTGTGTATCTCTGGTCAACACTTTCTCATTCCCTGGGGTTAGGCAAACATCTCTTTCCTATTCTCAAACCTCTTTGACCAAATTCTTATCAGATGACTTTTACCTCCAATGAAGTCATCAGAAGGGAGTTTGCCTGAGTTTTCAGCCCTACAAACTCACCTCTTATCTACCCTCCTGATTCAAGAAAAGGAGGCTGTCTCTGCCCTAAGGCTACATTTTTCAGTCATATATGTAACTCTTCTCCTGTCTCTTCCAGAACTTCACACTCTCTCTTCTCTTTAAACTCCTACTGGTCTCTTATCCACAGGCGCTTCAACATCTGCAAAACTTCTTTAAAAAAATGACACCTATATATATATATATGCATACATATATATATACACACACACATATATAAAGAAACAAACTAAAACTCACTAATCCCCATCTCTTCTTACAAATTTAACTGTCCTCTTGACAGCCAGTATCTGATTGCTTCACTTCTCATACCAGCTAAACTGTAGTTTCCACCACACAATAAACTGCTCTGCCAAGTTCTAAAATAACCTATAAACTCCTAAATGTCATGAGTACTTTTCACTCATTATCTTGCACATTCATCAAAACAACCTCTGACATTTTTGACTCCTCTAACCTCTGCAACCTGCCCTCTGGTTTCCAAAGACCAGTCTTCAGATATTCTTCCTAACTCACTGATCTCTCCTTCTGTCTCCCTGCAGGTTCTTCATTCTAAATCTATCCTTTGGATGTTCAATCCCAAGCTGGGCTCTTCTCTCACTAGCCACCTAAATGTGTATTAATAAATACGAACCTACCTGACAGAAATGAAAGCACTAGCTCTGTCCTGCATGGAGGTAAAAGCATAGAAAAAAGTAAAGGAAGACATACATGTAAACAAAAGTATAGTATATTCACCGTATGGAATAGATGCAGCCACCCTGTAATGGCCCCAAACCAACATGGCAGACTATATTAATTTTTTTAAATGGCTAATTCACAAAACCCTTTCCCCATTCTGACCTTCTTTAAAAGACAAACATCCTGAACAGAGAGTAAAACAACAAAGCAGTGCAATCATTTTCAGCAGGACTGCCAGTGGGAATTACTTGAGACAGATAAAAAAGGAGCACAGAAGAGTCTATCTGAATCCAGGAAAAGTGAGTAACTGTCAGAGTCTCTTTTATAACATCCTGTATACTATTCTAACCCTCCTTTCCTTCACCACCTATATTTAATCGTCACCCAGTTCTGCCCACTCTTTCTTCCTACATTTTTCTTAAATGTTTTTCTTTCTTTCCAACCTCAAGGTCACAAACCCAATTTGGGCTACCACCATCTCCTGGCCAAATGTCTCCCTGTACCCACTCTTGCCATTCTCCAAGAAGTATCCTTTTTAAGCCAAAACTTGTCGCATCATTCTGCTAGGTAAAAGCCTTCCAAGGGCTTTCCATCACTATTACAAAGTCACTACAAAGTCTAAACTCCTTAAAAATGCCTTAGGAGGGGCTTCCCCTGGTGGTCCAGTGGATAAGGACACCGCCTTGCAGTGCAAGTGGCGCCAGTTCGATCCCTGGCCTGGGAAGATCCCACGCGCCGCGGAGCGGCTGGACCAATGTGTCCAATTACCGAGCTGGAGCTCTGGAGCGCATGCGCCCAGAGCCCGCACTCTGCAACAGACCCCACCGCGATGGGAGGCCCGCAGGAGCCAAAGAACAAAGACGGACGAAAATGGAGAAATGAAGGGCCAATAGAAGTGGCCCGCCCACTCCCCTCCCTCCCCAACCCGACCCCCGCCCAAAATAAATAAATAAATAAATCTTTAAAAAAAAAATGCCTTAGGAGGCCTTCCTTATCAAATGCGAATAACTCTGCCACCTCATCTCTGACCATTCTCCCTATCTTGGCCACAGGGACCTTTCATTTCTGAACTACGCTAATACTACGCCCTCTCCAGGTGCAGGTCATTCTCTCTCCAGGTGCACACCTTTCTCTCCTCCTGGTCCCACCACAAGTCCTCACACCTGGCTCACTCTTACTCTTCAGGTCTGGGCTTAAATCATTTCTGAGAGCAATCACCTTGACTCATATGATCCACGTGCTTCCCCCCATAACAGAACTGACCATCAACTGTTGAGTGTCTGCATTCCCCACGAGATCTCAAGGTCTCTGAAAGTTTGTCTTCAAAACTGTACACCCAGGGTTTAGCAGAAAATGTGGCACCATGTAGATATTCGACAAATACTTGTTGAAGAAATAAAGACTGATATAGAAGTAACTATATTTAATAACAAAGTCAGTCAGTTGCAGGGTGCGTATATATACACAGAGAATAAACAAGTTGTCTACTAATCCACAGCTATTTAGTAATAAAGTTAAAGAAGATACCGTGAATGTTTGGCTGTTCCTCTTTCAGACTTACTCCAGCGTTCACTTAATTCAACCAAATTCCTCCAAACCAACAAGTTCTCTCTCACGTCCTACTTCTAGGGAAAAGTTCAAGGAGCCCAAGAAATACTCTATGATACGCACCGCCGTTTGTCTCAGAAACTACTTTTGTTCAGTCTAGGAGAAGTGTCAAAAGCTGAAAAAATCTACAGAGCAGCCAGGGCCGGGGAATTCCGGTGTCTCGGCTCGATGAATTCCAGATAACTCTTTGGACTCATCCCACACGAGGAGAAAGGCACCTCGAATATCAAAGCCCTCGGCAAAACGGCCGCCATAGCAATTCTCCCATTCTGCCTCCTCCGAGCAAAACGTGGGAGGCCCCAGAGCAGCCTGGCTCGTGGGGACCACCAGTGGGCACCCCCAGCTGAGGAGCGGACGCGCTGGGGGATAGAGAGAGGCGCCCTGCCTTTCATCCTCCACCCCCACACTATCAGCTGCTTCCCCGGCAAGCATCCCTAGCTCCGTCCCGCGAGGTGGGCTGGCCTGAGCTTCGGGTCCGCACCGCCGGAGCCCTGCGCGCCCCCGGCGCCCGGGCCTCGCCGCCCTGCCGGCGACCCCTTGGCTCACCTACCTGCCTCGGCCGCGGCTCCCAACGCTCTCTCAGCCCTCGGAGTCGGCGCTGGAGCCAGCAGGGAAAGGAAGGGCCCCCGCGGCTGAGCCTGCGACTCGGCGCGGGGCCACGCCACCCAGGACAGTCGAGGGCTCGCGGCTGCACGCTAGCACAGGCCTGTCTCCTCGGAAACTTTCTCCGTTACTAGCCCGACCGCGGCCGCCATGTCCCCGCCGCCGGAACCGCGACGGTACGGCACGCCGCCGGGGTCAAGCCGCGCGACGCGCTTCCCCCGCCCCCTGCCCAGGCCCGGCCCCGCCTAGGCCCGCCGCGCCCTCGCGGGCCAGGACCTCCCCGCGCTGCGCGAGCGCCAAAGGCTCCGCCCACGGCACGAGCTCTCGCCTTCCTGCACCTGCAGTGGGCGGGGAACTGGGAGCTGGAAGACCAAGAAGGATCGACCGTTCTTCCCCAGACTTACTCCAGCGTTCACTTAATTCAACCAAATTCCTCCAAACCAACAAGTTCTCTCTCACGTCCTACTTCTAGGGAAAAGTTCAAGGAGCCCAAGAAATACTCTATGATACGCACCGCCGTTTGTCTCAGAAACTACTTTTGTTCAGTCTAGGAGAAGTGTCAAAAGCTGAAAAAATCTACAGAGCAGCCAGGGCCGGGGAATTCCGGTGTCTCGGCTCGATGAATTCCAGATAACTCTTTGGACTCATCCCACACGAGGAGAAAGGCACCTCGAATATCAAAGCCCTCGGCAAAACGGCCGCCATAGCAATTCTCCCATTCTGCCTCCTCCGAGCAAAACGTGGGAGGCCCCAGAGCAGCCTGGCTCGTGGGGACCACCAGTGGGCACCCCCAGCTGAGGAGCGGACGCGCTGGGGGATAGAGAGAGGCGCCCTGCCTTTCATCCTCCACCCCCACACTATCAGCTGCTTCCCCGGCAAGCATCCCTAGCTCCGTCCCGCGAGGTGGGCTGGCCTGAGCTTCGGGTCCGCACCGCCGGAGCCCTGCGCGCCCCCGGCGCCCGGGCCTCGCCGCCCTGCCGGCGACCCCTTGGCTCACCTACCTGCCTCGGCCGCGGCTCCCAACGCTCTCTCAGCCCTCGGAGTCGGCGCTGGAGCCAGCAGGGAAAGGAAGGGCCCCCGCGGCTGAGCCTGCGACTCGGCGCGGGGCCACGCCACCCAGGACAGTCGAGGGCTCGCGGCTGCACGCTAGCACAGGCCTGTCTCCTCGGAAACTTTCTCCGTTACTAGCCCGACCGCGGCCGCCATGTCCCCGCCGCCGGAACCGCGACGGTACGGCACGCCGCCGGGGTCAAGCCGCGCGACGCGCTTCCCCCGCCCCCTGCCCAGGCCCGGCCCCGCCTAGGCCCGCCGCGCCCTCGCGGGCCAGGACCTCCCCGCGCTGCGCGAGCGCCAAAGGCTCCGCCCACGGCACGAGCTCTCGCCTTCCTGCACCTGCAGTGGGCGGGGAACTGGGAGCTGGAAGACCAAGAAGGATCGACCGTCTCCATCCAGCTTCTAGGCCGCCGCCTCGGGTTGAACCGAAACGGGGGCAGGACTGGCGGGCCGGCCTTACGAGGACAGTAAATACTGCAAGAGGCGTTGCTAGCTCTTTAATATCTATCGCATAATATATGGCTTTGTGTCCACTGACCAGCTAAAAGCCCAGGGTCCTTGGGCTCGCCTTCAAAGCCCTTCTCGCCTCATCTTCTAATTAAGGCGCTCTTCAATACACAGTCCGGGTCTTTTTTCTGCCAACAACGCTAAGCTCCCCCAGTCTTGGCCTGTCCCATTCGGCCTCTGCCCCACACTCTTACGCGTTCACCAGCCCCACATCCTGTCCTTTAATTCCAGGGCTGAATCTCCTTTTGTATCTGAGGGTGCTGAGTAAATGTAAAAGGATATTAGTCGAGGGCAGCATTTCGCGACAGCTATGGAGCTGATGGTTTGCATTCTGGTTTCTCCCATTCTTACTGCGACCGCGATTTCTCCATTAAAAAAAATCTTGTGAATATTCCTGGAAACTATTTTTTGTCTTGGAATCAAAAGGTAGGCCCTCAAAAAAGTATGAATCCTCCCTCCCTCCTCAAGAAGCCCTTCCAGTCTTCTGTCACTACCATTATTTTCCACTGTCTATAGCACTTAGTGAAATCAATCCCTAGGAACCCCAGGTATATGTAACCAGAATGCTGATACTACAATAATACTAATACCTTCCTTACAGGGTTGTTGTAAGAATTAAATGAGATGATGTATGTGAAAATTTCCTTAAAACCTTTACGTGGTTTATCCTTTGGGATAAAGCTCAAAATCCTTAAAGAGGTGAGTGTTGTAGAGTCTGGTCCTTTTTTTACCTCAAGCTTGACCTCCCGCTGGTATAAGAGGAAAACTGTAAGCTGTTACAAGAGGAAAGCTTATCACAAGCTCATCTTATAAGAGCTTTCCTCTTATAATAATAAGAGATAGTAAGAGGGCTTCCCTGGTGGTCCAGTGGGTAAGGACACTGCCTTGCCATGCAAGGGGCGCCAGTTCGACCCCTGGCCTGGAAAGATCCCACGTGCCACGGAGCGACTGGACCAATGTGTCTAACTACCTAGCCGGAGCCCTGGAGTGACAGAGGCCACTGTGATGGGAGGCCCATACTGGCCAGAGAACAAAGATGGTTGAAAATAGATAACTGAAAGACCAATAGAAGTGCACCCCCCCCCAAAAAAAGAGGTAGTAAGAGGTAAACTGTAATAAGAGGAAAGCTGTAACCTTTAAAAGAATGACAGGCATAGCACCTGACAAAAACTGGTTAAAACCAGTCAGGTCCAAAATAGTGGAAGATTTGATTTCCAGTGAACCGTGAACCTCATTGTATGCTCATTGTTAATATATTAGCATGCCAAATAGTACACCCACTAGTGCCTGGACAGTTCTGAGGCCCACCATAAAAGGTCAAACAGGGGGCAGTGACCCAATTCCTGGAAATCTCCACCTCTTCTCCTAAATAGTTGGACTAATCCACCCACTCATTGCATGCTTAGTTGCTCAGTTGTGTCCAACACTTTGGGACCCCCAAAGACTGTAGCCTGCCAGGCTCCTCTGTCCATGGGATTTTTCAGCAAGAATGCTGGAGTGGATTGCCATTTCCTCCTCCAGGGGATCTTCCCAACTCTGAGATTGAACCTGCATCTCTTGTGTCTCCTGTGCATTGCAGGCAGATTGTTTACCCCCTCAACCAAAGTGATATTTTACCTATAACTTTGTCTCTTGCTAAAGTCTTTCTACAACAAGATACTGAGAGCCTGACCTTCTTTAAGTCGTCAGACCAGTTGTCTCAAGGTTCAAACCACAGTCTGAGTTGCACGGTTTCTCTGCCGTACTCCCCTAACTCTGCTCCCTAGCCGGCTTCCAGTTCCTCAGATTTGCTCACCGTTAAATCAGTGCCTGATATATAGTTGGTACTTAAATATTTATCAAAGAAAATAACTCTAAATTCAATCAGTACTCAGCTCCTGATTCGGTAACTTTGTCTCTCTGGCTAATACAGTGTCTCATTTCCAACTACCTGCTAGATGTTTCTACTTGAATATATAGTCATCACTTCTAATTCAACATGTCTAATGGATTCTCACCTAAATCCTACTTCCGTATTTGGGGACTTCTCACATGCTGACTGAAAAAAAAAGTACAACCTAAAAGTTGAGAATAATGTTTTATTCGGAAGAGAAAACTGAAGGCTTAAGCCTAGGACATGGCCTTTCAGATTGTTGCTCTGAGAGATGGCTCCCAAGAGGTCAGGGAGGAGCCCAGGATATATAGGAGATTTTGCACCAAAGACCAGGCAGTTAGAACTTTCAACGAAAGATTGCTATTCAACCCAGACATCTCAAGTTAATGAATTTAGTTAGCATCTTATGTATATGCATGCGTGTGTGCTAAGTCGCTTTTGGGTCTCTGACTCTGCGACCCAATGGAACGTAGGCCATCAGGCTCCTTTGTCCGTGGGATTCTCCAGGAAAAAATACTGGTATGGGTTGCCATCTTCCTGACCTGGGGATCAAACTTGTGTCTCCTGTGATCCTACGTTGCAGGTGGATTCTTTACCGCTGAGCCACCCAGGAAACCCTTCTATATATAAGAAGATGCAGAAATCTGGGCTTATTGAGACTATTCCTTTGATATGTACTCAGCTACCTGCAGCCAATGTTCTGTGTCTTCCTTTCCTGAGTCCTCAGGGCTTACTGTCTCAGAGGGGTAGGGGGAGGATTGGTGGCTGCAATACGCCTTGTTTACTGATATGGGAGGAAACATTTTTTCACCCACACCCCCTACCTTAGGAGTCTAGTAACTGAAATTGAAAAGCCAAGTTCTTAATAAATTATGTACACCAGCTGAAGGCTGTTGACTCAAAAAAAAGCAGTCACAGAAAGCTCTGCTGCCTGGGTAACCTCAGGAGTGTAGCAAGGTAAGCTCCTGGGGCAGTAGCAAGAGGCTTCTGGAGGTGACATCCAGTATTAGCAGTGTCATTGATTCCAGAGGTCTGCGCATGGTGAGGCCAACTCCAGAGCTTCCTCACATGGGTTCTGTAGTTCTTATTATTGATTGTAGTCTCTGGCCATACAAGTCCAAGCCTCGAGCTCTAGCAATTCCCTGAGCTAACCAATATCCTCTAATAAATTTCTTTCTGATTTGAATCAGCCACAGCTGTTTTCTGTTCTGTAGGAATAAGATCTCTCATTAAAACAGAGCTTTTCATCTTTCTCAAACATGATCCTCTGTCTTGTGACTTTGAAACCATTTTTTGAGGCTACAGTCAACGTCCACAGTGATTTGGGAGCCTGAGAAAATAAAACCTGCCACTGTTTCCATTTCTATTTGCCATGAAGGGATGGGACTGGATGCCATGATCTTTGTTTTTTGAATGCTGAGTTTTAAGCCAGCTTTTCCACTCCCCTCTTTCACATTCACTAAGAAATTCGTTAGTTCCTCTTTGCTTTCTGCCATTAGGGTGGTAGTGTCATCCGCGTATCTAAGGTTGTTGATATTTCTCCCTGAAACCTTGATTCCAGCTTGTAAGTCATCCAGCCTGGCGTTTTGCACAGAATACTCTGCACAGAAGTTAAATAAACAGGGTGTCAATATATAGCCTTGTCGTACTTCTGTCTCAGTTTTGAACCAGTCTCTCATTTCATGTCCGGTTCTAACCGTTGCTTCTTGACCTGCATACAGGTATCTCAGCAGGCAGGTAAAGTGATCTGGTAATTCCATCTCTTTAGAATTTTCCACAGCTTGTTGTGATTCACACAGTCAATGAAGCAGAAGTAGATGTTTTTCTGGAATTCTCTTCCTTTTTCTGCGATTCAACAGATACTGGCAATTTGATCTCTGGTTCCTCTGCCTTTTCTAAATCCTTCTTGTACATCTATAAGTTCTTGGTTCCTATATTGCTAGCATGTGAAATTAGTGCAATTGTGCAATAATGTGAACATTTTTTGGCCTTGCCCTTCTTTGGAATTGAAATGAAAACTGAGCTTTTCCAGTCCTGTGGCCACTACTGAGCTTTCCAAATTTGCTGACATGTTGATTATAGCACTTTAACAGCACCATCCTCTAGGGTTTGAAATATCTTAGCTACAATTCCATCACCTCCACTAGCTTTGTTAGTAATTCTTCTAAGGCCTGCTTGACTTCACATTCCAGGATGTCTGGCTCTAGGTGAGTGACCACACCATCATGCTTATCTACATCATTAAGACCTTTTTTGTACAGTTCTGTGCCTTATTGCCACCTCTTAATAATCTACTTCCGTTAGGTCTTTACCATTTCTGTCCTTTATTTTGTCTATATTTGCATGGAATGTTCCCTTAGTCTCTGTAATTTTCTTGAAGAGATCACTAGTCTTTTCCATTCTATTGTTTTCCTCTATGTCTTTGCATTGTTTGCTTGAGAAGACTTTCTTGTCTCTCCTTCCGATTCTTTGGAACTCTGCATTCAGATAGGTGTATCTTTCCTTTTCTCCTTTACCTTTTGCATCTCTCCTTTTCTCACCTATTTTTAAGGCCTTCTCAGATAACCCTTTTGCCTTTTTGCATTTCTTTTTCTTGGGGATGGTTTTGATCACTGCCTCCTGTACAATGTTAGGAACCTCTGTCTATAGTTCTTCAGGCAATCTGTCTCTCAGATCTAATCCCTTGAATCTATTTGTTACTTTAACTGTATAATCATAAAGGATTTGATTTAAGTCATACCTGAATTGGCCTCATGGCACTAGAGGTATGTTAAGTAGCATAAAAGCTTAGAATTTTTCATTGTGGAAATAACTGGTGGCCAAGATATATGACTGGCTAGAATATTTTACTTCTGTCCTTGTGTATATGTGGTGTCTGCTGAATCTAGCAGACAGACACCCATCAGAGTGGCTCCTGGGAGTCTACACTTCTGTTTTATACTGGATTACAAAATATTGTCTGTGTACTGTTGTGTGCCTGCTTGTTGATAAATATTTATTTGTGTAGTACTGTTATGTGTGAGACTTACTTTCACTCTAGGACACTACCTAGGGACCAGGGAGGAGGTGGGTACCGCTCATCAATATTTAGTTGTTGAAGGCTGCCAGCATTTACTAAAAGGACAATTGTGAAGGCCAAGTGCTTCTTATTTTCTTTCACCATTTGTTTTTTGCAGTTATCATTTCCTACTAACTTCCATTGTCACTCTCCCGGCTGAAGTTCTGACCCTGAATTACCCCAGTACCTTCTAGGCTGGTCAGCTCTATGTTGGCCTCACCACAGCCTAACCTACCACATGGGCCCCCAGCTGATATAGTCAGCATATACTCAGTGTCCTTTCGGATTAAAATCAACGACTGATACAAACGAGAGAGTAAAGTCCTAACTTCCTAGTTTGGTGCCATAGTTCCTATGTCTGACCCCTTGGCTAGTGCCATTTATCTTGAAATTAGAAGCATGAGGATCAGTTCTTGGACATCTGATACATGGATAGACAAACACCTGGAGGTAAACCAGCCACCTGGTAACTATTTTGGTGACAGATTTCAAGCTGCACTTACTGACGGCAGTGTAATGATCCTACAAACTGGACCATCCATTCTTCATTACTTGCTTCTCTGCTGGCCAGATCTGTGTGTTCCACACCAGGAATTTCACCAGAGGAGTTACTTCAGACTAAACACATCTGTTGAAAATAGAATCATAATTTGGGGGCAGCATCTGTGGCAGGAGAAATGGATGATCATACCATTTCAGTCCTCTGTAGTGGAAGTGGGGGATCAGATGACTCCACTATTTCTGAGTTCTCTTTTTTTTCTTTTCTTTTTCCTACTTTCAATTCTTCAATCCTGTTCTAGAGCGAAATCAAGTCAAATTCTCCATAGAAATCTTGGCCTGATTCCTTGTTATTTATATGTAATACTTTGACATTACAAAGTTATTTCATCACAGTCATACACTCTAATCTTACAAAAATATGATGATGCAAATATTTTCATAACCATTTGATAGATAACCAAGGTCCAGAGAAACTACTGTCCCAGAGCAGGGATTAACACCTTGGTCTTTGAGCCTGAAGTCCTAGGCCATCAAGTACAACTTTCTGTCATCCCTCTCTTCAGGAAACAGTATTTCAGTCTCTTCACGCTATTCAGAATAAGCAGGGAAAGGATTACAATGTTCAGTCCTAGTACACTTATTATGATAATCATCTGGAAGCTCTTTAGCCTACACATCCGTAAAGTCCAGAATCTCCTATGGAGTGAGTTCCAGATAGATTGTGTGCTTTTTGAAAGACCCTCCCTTTTCACCTCCTCAGTGATTCTAATCTAAAGGGCTGAGAACCCGGCTTCCCTGGTGGTCCAGTGGGTAAGGACACCGCCTTGCAATACAAGGGGCGCCGGTTCGATCCCTGGCCTGGGAAGATCCCACGTGCCGCGGAGCGGCTGGATCGATGTGTCCAACTACAGAGCCAGAGCTCTGGAGCGCATGTGCCCAGAGCTGGTGCTCTGCAACAACAGAGGCCACTGCGATGGGAGGCCCACAAGGGCCAAAGAACAAAGATGGACGAAAACAGATAAATGAAAGACCAATAGAAGTGGCCCGCCCACCCCCCTCCCTCCCCAACCCGCCCCCCACCAAAACTAACTAACTAAATAAATATTAAAGGGCTGAGAACCACTAAATTATTAGTCCCATTAGTATAGTGGCTCTCCAACTGTTAGAAATGCAGATTAAAAGGAACCACCTCCGGCTCAACTGACTCAGAAACCCAAAGCACAGAGCCCAGATTTCAGGAGTATTTTCAGATCCATGTGTCAGAAAGCTCAATCACTGTGGCTCCATGGACGTTTATTTCTAGAAGTAGGTGGTCCAGAGCAGAAGTGGTGTTCCTCCATTCTCTCTTGTTGCCCTTCTGCTCAGGGCATGCCTGCCTCCTCAGCATCCAAGATGGCTGCTTAATTTCCAGCTGTCACTTCTGAATTCTAGTCAACAGGAAGGAGAAAGTACAAGAGGCAAGTCTGTTCCCCTCACCCCTACTTAAATGACACTTCTTGGAAGTTGTATAAGACATTCAACCTATGTCACACTGACCAGTATTTAACATTTACAGAGTCTGGGAAATGTGCCATGTTTTGAGTGGCCATGACCCCATCCAAAACCACAGTTCTCTTTCTGAGAAATAAAGGAGAACAAATAATGGATGACAAAAAGGAGTCTTTTCCAGAGCTCAACTAACCTAACTCCTGTGTCTCCCGTGTCTCCTACACGGTAAGCAGACTCCATGGCTGAGTCACCGGGGAAGATCTCTCTGCTGTATCAACACTGGTAACGATCATGTACTTGAACCAATCATGATTTAGTTAACATTTTCCTTAATTTTAAAAATTGAGGATGCTTTTGATTTTTATTATTGAAACTTCCACAGTGATAAGCATTTCAGCTCATTGCACTTGTGGTATTACGTTTCTGATTATTTGAGGTAGATTCCTAGATAGGTTAATATGAATGTTTTTAGTACTCTTAATAATGCTGATTTTCTGGCCAAAAAGGATCATTTTGTGCCATTATTGCCAGTAAACTATGCTTTCAGCCACAGAAAGTTTTGTCTTTTTAAGGTTTAGGGTTTTTTTTTTTGCTAATTTTCCTTTAGCATTTTAAAAATAATTCAGGGAAGAACATCATTTACATTTGCTACTTCCATGATGAGAGAGACCTGTATTTAAGTAAACGGCATCTGGACTGGTTATGAACAAAGCTGAGGCTCTCCAACTGTTAGAAATGCAGATTAAAAGGAACCACCTCCGGCTCAACTGACTCAGAAACCCAAAGCACAGAGCCCAGATTTCAGGAGTATTTTCAGATCCATGTGTCAGAAAGCTCAATCACTGTGGCTCCATGGACGTTTATTTCTAGAAGTAGGTGGTCCAGAGCAGAAGTGGTGTTCCTCCATTCTCTCTTGTTGCCCTTCTGCTCAGGGCATGCCTGCCTCCTCAGCATCCAAGATGGCTGCTTAATTTCCAGCTGTCACTTCTGAATTCTAGTCAACAGGAAGGAGAAAGTACAAGAGGCAAGTCTGTTCCCCTCACCCCTACTTAAATGACACTTCTTGGAAGTTGTATAAGACATTCAACCTATGTCACACTGACCAGTATTTAACATTTACAGAGTCTGGGAAATGTGCCATGTTTTTGAGTGGCCATGACCCCATCCAAAAACCACAGTTCTCTTTCTGAGAAATAAAGGAGAACAAATAATGGATGACAAAAAGGAGTCTTTTCCAGAGCTCAACTAACCTAACTCCTGTGTCTCCCGTGTCTCCTACACGGTAAGCAGACTCCATGGCTGAGTCACCGGGGAAGATCTCTCTGCTGTATCAACACTGGTAACGATCATGTACTTGAACCAATCATGATTTAGTTAACATTTTCCTTAATTTTAAAAATTGAGGATGCTTTTGATTTTTATTATTGAAACTTCCACAGTGATAAGCATTTCAGCTCATTGCACTTGTGGTATTACGTTTCTGATTATTTGAGGTAGATTCCTAGATAGGTTAATATGAATGTTTTTAGTACTCTTAATAATGCTGATTTTCTGGCCAAAAAGGATCATTTTGTGCCATTATTGCCAGTAAACTATGCTTTCAGCCACAGAAAGTTTTGTCTTTTTAAGGTTTAGGGTTTTTTTTTTTGCTAATTTTCCTTTAGCATTTTAAAAATAATTCAGGGAAGAACATCATTTACATTTGCTACTTCCATGATGAGAGAGACCTGTATTTAAGTAAACGGCATCTGGACTGGTTATGAACAAAGAATTGAACACAATTCTATGAACAGATTTCATTGATATACACCAGATACAGTAGTACCGGAATATGCTATTCAATTTTAGTTTTTCTGGCTTTATATTAAGGCTAATACTCTTCCTAAGTTACACTGTCAATTCTAAAAAGCACAGACATTTATTCCTTACAGTACCTACTCTAGTGCTGTAGTGTAGAAATGAAGCCTCAGTTGATGAATCAAGCAGGCTAGAGATGGTTTGACATTCTAACTCCCATTCTGTAGCTCATTCCAATTGGCATCATTCTAAAGGCCACCAGGGTAGGATCCCTCCTACCTTGATATTTCTGCTTACACAGCTCCAGACCTTTCCTCTCCATCAAAATAGTATCTTCTTCACTTTCAAATTTCCAGGTCCTTACTTTTCCACAGTTAACCACACTCTGGTACTTTGAACTATGCTAATATTGCAGTAGAACTGAGAAACACGTAAGCTCCTTTTTGCAGTCAAGCCATTATAGCCCCTCTTTCTGTTTCAGGTCTGTTTCTTAAGCATCTTTCTACTTGCATTCAGGCTCCAGGAATTTAGCCTGCCTACTTCTCTTCGCAGCAATCTTGCATCTACTTTACTTCTAGGCCTGCTTTGAAACATATTATCTCCTGGATTCCTAGTGAGAAGGCCTGTGGTGATTTGAAAACTGTAATTGTCTTTGGATGTTGATCTTTCCTATATCTTTTAGCATGTCTGCAAACTCTCATCTAAAGAAGGACAGACGTTTCAGTGTGTGAAAGTTTTTTTGACTTTTAAGTTTAGGGTTATTTTTGGGGCCTAGATAGGTTAATATGAATGTTTTTAGTACTCTTAATAATGCTGATTTTCTGGCCAAAAAGGATCATTTTGTGCCATTATTGCCAGTAAACTATGCTTTCAGCCACAGAAAGTTTTGTCTTTTTAAGGTTTAGGGTTTTTTTTTTTGCTAATTTTCCTTTAGCATTTTAAAAATAATTCAGGGAAGAACATCATTTACATTTGCTACTTCCATGATGAGAGAGACCTGTATTTAAGTAAACGGCATCTGGACTGGTTATGAACAAAGAATTGAACACAATTCTATGAACAGATTTCATTGATATACACCAGATACAGTAGTACCGGAATATGCTATTCAATTTTAGTTTTTCTGGCTTTATATTAAGGCTAATACTCTTCCTAAGTTACACTGTCAATTCTAAAAAGCACAGACATTTATTCCTTACAGTACCTACTCTAGTGCTGTAGTGTAGAAATGAAGCCTCAGTTGATGAATCAAGCAGGCTAGAGATGGTTTGACATTCTAACTCCCATTCTGTAGCTCATTCCAATTGGCATCATTCTAAAGGCCACCAGGGTAGGATCCCTCCTACCTTGATATTTCTGCTTACACAGCTCCAGACCTTTCCTCTCCATCAAAATAGTATCTTCTTCACTTTCAAATTTCCAGGTCCTTACTTTTCCACAGTTAACCACACTCTGGTACTTTGAACTATGCTAATATTGCAGTAGAACTGAGAAACACGTAAGCTCCTTTTTGCAGTCAAGCCATTATAGCCCCTCTTTCTGTTTCAGGTCTGTTTCTTAAGCATCTTTCTACTTGCATTCAGGCTCCAGGAATTTAGCCTGCCTACTTCTCTTCGCAGCAATCTTGCATCTACTTTACTTCTAGGCCTGCTTTGCGAAACATATTATCTCCTGGATTCCTAGTGAGAAGGCCTGTGGTGATTTGAAAACTGTAATTGTCTTTGGATGTTTATCTTTCCTATATCTTTTAGCATGTCTGCGCAAACTCTCATCTAAAGAAGGGACAGACGTTTCAGTGTGTGAAAGTCTTTCAGTCCTGTCTGACCCTCTGTGACTCCATGGACTGTAGCCTGCCAGGCTCCTCTGTTCATGGAATTCTCCAGGCAAAAATACTGCAGAGGCAGCCATTTCCTTCTCCAGGGCATCTTTCCAACCCAGGGATTGAACCCAGGTCTCCTGCATTGCAGACAGCTTCTTTACTATCTGAGCCATTTATTAACAGTTTCCAACACCAAGAAGGATGCAAATCTTGTCTACATTCTGCGTATCTAGTATGTGGACTCTCAAAGAGGAATACCATTGCAGTCCTGCTCTCAGAAATGTGTGGGAAAATGGTGCAAAAGCTCAGTTCTATTTCTTCCTGCCTCTTACAACCAGAACTTATTTATACTTCTCTAGAGGGATAAACAATGTATTTCTCTTATCTAAGGCCACTTGAGTTCTCTGGATCTCAGCGAATGAATTTATGAAATTAAGGGACTTGACTAGATGAAACCAGCTGGAAAAGTCTAAGTCAATTAAGTTTTAAATTGCTTCCCAATTCTGAAATCACTTCGTGAAAACAGGTCAAGACCACAAAACTTTCGACTTGTAAATAACAGACAATGAATATTAGAAAATTTAAAATTTTTAATAAATGTGCTTTGTTCACAAAATGTGAAAAAATACAACAAACACAAACATACGTTTTCAGGTAAGCCACCTCCCACCACTTGGCAACTACTGTATAAACCACTTGATCTAGTCATAATCCCGAAGAAACCAAGCAATGATCATTTTTGAACTATGCTAATATTGCAGTAGAACTGAGAAACACGTAAGCTCCTTTTTGCAGTCAAGCCATTATAGCCCCTCTTTCTGTTTCAGGTCTGTTTCTTAAGCATCTTTCTACTTGCATTCAGGCTCCAGGAATTTAGCCTGCCTACTTCTCTTCGCAGCAATCTTGCATCTACTTTACTTCTAGGCCTGCTTTGCGAAACATATTATCTCCTGGATTCCTAGTGAGAAGGCCTGTGGTGATTTGAAAACTGTAATTGTCTTTGGATGTTTATCTTTCCTATATCTTTTAGCATGTCTGCGCAAACTCTCATCTAAAGAAGGGACAGACGTTTCAGTGTGTGAAAGTCTTTCAGTCCTGTCTGACCCTCTGTGACTCCATGGACTGTAGCCTGCCAGGCTCCTCTGTTCATGGAATTCTCCAGGCAAAAATACTGCAGAGGCAGCCATTTCCTTCTCCAGGGCATCTTTCCAACCCAGGGATTGAACCCAGGTCTCCTGCATTGCAGACAGCTTCTTTACTATCTGAGCCATTTATTAACAGTTTCCAACACCAAGAAGGATGCAAATCTTGTCTACATTCTGCGTATCTAGTATGTGGACTCTCAAAGAGGAATACCATTGCAGTCCTGCTCTCAGAAATGTGTGGGAAAATGGTGCAAAAGCTCAGTTCTATTTCTTCCTGCCTCTTACAACCAGAACTTATTTATACTTCTCTAGAGGGATAAACAATGTATTTCTCTTATCTAAGGCCACTTGAGTTCTCTGGATCTCAGCGAATGAATTTATGAAATTAAGGGACTTGACTAGATGAAACCAGCTGGAAAAGTCTAAGTCAATTAAGTTTTAAATTGCTTCCCAATTCTGAAATCACTTCGTGAAAACAGGTCAAGACCACAAAACTTTCGACTTGTAAATAACAGACAATGAATATTAGAAAATTTAAAATTTTTAATAAATGTGCTTTGTTCACAAAATGTGAAAAAATACAACAAACACAAACATACGTTTTCAGGTAAGCCACCTCCCACCACTTGGCAACTACTGTATAAACCACTTGATCTAGTCATAATCCCGAAGAAACCAAGCAAATGATCATTTGTTTTTGAAACATCAAATTGTTTTGGAGAATACTGCTGTGAATGTGACAGGAGGCCCCTTAACTTTATATTCAAATGAAATCATTCTCAAGAGTACCCATACAGTATTAGAAGGCTCTATGAACTTCTTTTGTCTTTATATAGAGAATCTGGCTCCAAGCCACAAGACTGCTTATATTTTAACATACATATGTTGAACCAGCTTTGGTGGATACTAATACATATTAGTTTAAATCCTGCGCCAACCTAATTTTGAAGATGGATTTACAGTAACAAATGAGATTCATAAATCCAAACAAATTTATACTAAATGAGAATATAGGTTTTTATAAAGAGATTTTTCATTTAAACTACTACTTAAAATACACCATTTACACTTTGGAGCATAAGCAGAATCAACATCTGTAAACAATCAGAAGAATTTATAGCACCAACATTTTAGCTGTAACACAAAGGCTAACTCCAAGGTCAAATACTTACACTGCCTCTCAAAAGCCCGGTTTTCATTTACTTTCAAAGCACTCTTGTTTGGCATGTTGTTTTCTTTGCCCTTAAGATGGCATTTAGCCAATCATAGAAAATGGACTGTATGGTAAAGGAGGTACTACTGACACACATTTCTATGTTGCTCTGAACACAGTATTTTTTTGGTTTTTTTTGCTTCTTCTTTCAGGTGACCTACAAGACTAGACCTTGTAGTGCTTAAGTGGAAAGTCCTAATTACTCCTTATTATTAAGTAATCTTATGCTATTGAAAGTAAATGAAAAACTTTACTTCTGACATATTTGAGCAACCAATTTTATTGCATTTACTCAACAGACTTTTAGGTTAATTACAATCTAGTTACTTTCATTAATCTAGAATTTGAAATTTAATTTGAAATATTGGTTTCACACACTCAATTATTTATATCCTAAAGGGTAAATTTTGTATTTCTAAATAAACTGTGACATTCAAAGTTAACTACAGCAATTCACAATAAGCACAAAACCACTTTTACCAGAGTAAAGAAGTGCAGTTTCTGAATTTCGGATCAACTATTGAAAATGCAAGTTTCCTTTAAAAACACACACACACACAACATTAACCATGAAATCTGAAACGGTTTTCAGTGCAAAAACCTCAGTATGAGGTAATTTTAATGTAATAACCACTTGAAAAAAAAAATCCACACAGTGGCACTCTTAAAAATGATAGTTTACATGACAATTGCTGGCTGACAAGACAATGTGGACCAAATGTTCTTAGCCATTTAAACATTTAAACTGATCTTGTCTTGTTGAACATATATTTCTCCTTCCTTAATCATTTGCTTCTGATTCAGAAACACAGAAAGGCATTTATCAATGTGGAAAGGGAAAATTCCCACAGCCAACTAATGGTTTATATATTCAAATTTCTGCTAGGGCTTTAGATAGAAATTAGAATACCAAAAGGTCAAAATCATTTTATGGGATTACCAGCAGAGAGTTAATTAAAATTTTCTCTATATAATTTCCAGACTTGTAGTGCAGCACCTCCATAAACTGTAGAAAAAGGTGAGGCTAACTCCAAGGTCAAATACTTACACTGCCTCTCAAAAGCCCGGTTTTCATTTACTTTCAAAGCACTCTTGTTTGGCATGTTGTTTTCTTTGCCCTTAAGATGGCATTTAGCCAATCATAGAAAATGGACTGTATGGTAAAGGAGGTACTACTGACACACATTTCTATGTTGCTCTGAACACAGTATTTTTTTGGTTTTTTTTGCTTCTTCTTTCAGGTGACCTACAAGACTAGACCTTGTAGTGCTTAAGTGGAAAGTCCTAATTACTCCTTATTATTAAGTAATCTTATGCTATTGAAAGTAAATGAAAAACTTTACTTCTGACATATTTGAGCAACCAATTTTATTGCATTTACTCAACAGACTTTTAGGTTAATTACAATCTAGTTACTTTCATTAATCTAGAATTTGAAATTTAATTTGAAATATTGGTTTCACACACTCAATTATTTATATCCTAAAGGGTAAATTTTGTATTTCTAAATAAACTGTGACATTCAAAGTTAACTACAGCAATTCACAATAAGCACAAAACCACTTTTACCAGAGTAAAGAAGTGCAGTTTCTGAATTTCGGATCAACTATTGAAAATGCAAGTTTCCTTTAAAAACACACACACACACAACATTAACCATGAAATCTGAAACGGTTTTCAGTGCAAAAACCTCAGTATGAGGTAATTTTAATGTAATAACCACTTGAAAAAAAAAATCCACACAGTGGCACTCTTAAAAATGATAGTTTACATGACAATTGCTGGCTGACAAGACAATGTGGACCAAATGTTCTTAGCCATTTAAACATTTAAACTGATCTTGTCTTGTTGAACATATATTTCTCCTTCCTTAATCATTTGCTTCTGATTCAGAAACACAGAAAGGCATTTATCAATGTGGAAAGGGAAAATTCCCACAGCCAACTAATGGTTTATATATTCAAATTTCTGCTAGGGCTTTAGATAGAAATTAGAATACCAAAAGGTCAAAATCATTTTATGGGATTACCAGCAGAGAGTTAATTAAAATTTTCTCTATATAATTTCCAGACTTGTAGTGCAGCACCTCCATAAACGGAAAGGTGAGGATCCTATCAACGTTGGTCTAGGTAGAACATAAGCTCTCTTACAAGTGCAAACCCCTTCACAAAGGTGTGTTAGGTCAGTATCGTGTATTGTATTGTTCCTTGCTTAAATAGAACATTTTGTAATGAGACCTAAATTTTAAAAAGTAAAAGTGAATTCGCACAGTTAAATATACTTGAACACCAATGCCCAAATCAACAAGAAGGATATGAAAACTCTATTTTGGCAATGGTGTCTATTGTACTGTGCTAATCAAATCAGAATACATACCGTTGGGGGAAATATCACCCCAATGTCTGATGCTGCCAAATGAGCAAGAAAAAATGAGTAAGAATTAACATCAGTTCAAAAAAGTCTAGGGAATGTTGGATCATCAGACAAAACTGAGCCAAAATGGCTTTCTGTAACAGGTAACAAATTTTGTTAGAAAAAAGAATAAGATAAGTAAGTGCATCACAAAACTACCAAACCAATCTATCTCTGTCACATTTAACTTGTGAGTCATCAAAGTGCAATCTACAGCTTTCTACATATTTTAGTTTCTCATTGCAATGGTTTAAAGTCAACACTGAAAAGATGAAAATTACATAGCAAATTATGCTTATCACAAAAGCACTAAAGAGAAAAAGGTACCTTTCTATAGTATCTTAGTGCTAACGGCTAAGTAACAGTGGTTTCTGCTAGGACAGGAGTCACTCTGCATGAAACATTAAGCTTTCTATATAAGAATAAATTTTAAAATCCAGAAGTAGAAAAAAATAGCAAACTCTGTAAACCTTTGCATTTCTTTTATGCAAACCAGGTTTTAAGTACTGAGTTCATGTTAGTATTTCTGATTAGTGTAAGCAATTAAGTTTAGGAGTCTGGACTGAAAGGGTCGTTTGCTTTTATATTAACTTAAAAGTAATATGGGATCTTCTAGCTCATAGAAAGGAATAGAGCTGGCTTGACTTTCTCCAGAATCTGAGTCATATGGAGCATCAGGGAGCTCTGTGAAACCATATGCTAGTTGTTCATCTTCTATATCTGATCGAACGTAGCAGGAAGGGTTAGAATATTCCTCATCTTCTATACTGTTGAAATCTTGAGGAATATATAACATCCCTGGGTAGTTTCTACTAACCAAGTCACTTGTTGTTTTTAGGGAGGTTTTTCTAAATGCCATTAGATGCATATGTGAAAATTTTGAATACTTGAAACGTTTAAAGCCCAGGGACTCTATAGCAATCTTCCAGCTTTTCATCATCATTGCATGACGGTTCTGATGGGAGGAATCAGGTGTGATGATAAGCAACAAACCATTTAACACCAACAGTTCATGGGCTTTCTTGCAGCAAATCCATCGCTGGTAAGGTGATGGAAAATAAGAAAGAAGAAGAGAGAAAACAACCACATGGAAAAGTTCTCCAGGAAGAGAATCAATAGGGTTTTTCAGCTGCTTTAAAAAGGCATCTATAGCATCCTGTGCAAGCTGCAGTGGTTGCTGAAGCTGTAAGTTCAGGAAGTCACATTTATATACACTCTGCAGAAAGGGAAAAACAAGGCCTGTTGAGAATTTTAAGATTATTTCCACCTAATTACACAAATTTTAAATCAAACTATTTCATAGGACTTCAATATAATCCAAGCTTTAATTATGTACCCTTCCCTTCTAAATTATTCCACTCACATGGGCTTATTCAACCTAAACTTTTATTTAGAAAAATCTGAGTAATTAATTCCAGAGGGTTTCTAGTCATCATTAAAAAAATATGTTTCTGAGAAACAATTAATTAAAAATAGTTTTAAAATACATATTTTTTTAAATACTAAGGGTTTATTTGAAACTTAATTTGGATAAGAATTTACAGGGATGTTTTATTTCTAAACTTAGTCATATTTATATTCACTTAAACATTTGCAGTTACCCAAAACAGGCTGATATAAAAATAACTTTAAACAAGAAACACCATGAAATGACGATGAATCAAAGAAGTCAAAGAGGATAATGAAAAAGGAGTTATAACTTTGTAAAAACACAAAATACCAAATCATTTTAAAGTCCCTGAAAACATCTTTTCAATCATTAATTTTAACCATCTCAAAAGTAATTTCAATAATATATCTTATCTATTAAAAAGCTAATCTCTGGCTTGAAATAAACTACATATCAAATTTAATTAATTAAGTCAAATGACTGTGACGTACATACAAGCGAAGAAACAGCACAGCATCATTTGTTGTTTTCAGGGAGGTTTTTCTAAATGCCATTAGATGCATATGTGAAAATTTTGAATACTTGAAACGTTTAAAGCCCAGGGACTCTATAGCAATCTTCCAGCTTTTCATCATCATTGCATGACGGTTCTGATGGGAGGAATCAGGTGTGATGATAAGCAACAAACCATTTAACACCAACAGTTCATGGGCTTTCTTGCAGCAAATCCATCGCTGGTAAGGTGATGGAAAATAAGAAAGAAGAAGAGAGAAAACAACCACATGGAAAAGTTCTCCAGGAAGAGAATCAATAGGGTTTTTCAGCTGCTTTAAAAAGGCATCTATAGCATCCTGTGCAAGCTGCAGTGGTTGCTGAAGCTGTAAGTTCAGGAAGTCACATTTATATACACTCTGCAGAAAGGGAAAAACAAGGCCTGTTGAGAATTTTAAGATTATTTCCACCTAATTACACAAATTTTAAATCAAACTATTTCATAGGACTTCAATATAATCCAAGCTTTAATTATGTACCCTTCCCTTCTAAATTATTCCACTCACATGGGCTTATTCAACCTAAACTTTTATTTAGAAAAATCTGAGTAATTAATTCCAGAGGGTTTCTAGTCATCATTAAAAAAATATGTTTCTGAGAAACAATTAATTAAAAATAGTTTTAAAATACATATTTTTTTAAATACTAAGGGTTTATTTGAAACTTAATTTGGATAAGAATTTACAGGGATGTTTTATTTCTAAACTTAGTCATATTTATATTCACTTAAACATTTGCAGTTACCCAAAACAGGCTGATATAAAAATAACTTTAAACAAGAAACACCATGAAATGACGATGAATCAAAGAAGTCAAAGAGGATAATGAAAAAGGAGTTATAACTTTGTAAAAACACAAAATACCAAATCATTTTAAAGTCCCTGAAAACATCTTTTCAATCATTAATTTTAACCATCTCAAAAGTAATTTCAATAATATATCTTATCTATTAAAAAGCTAATCTCTGGCTTGAAATAAACTACATATCAAATTTAATTAATTAAGTCAAATGACTGTGACGTACACTACAAGCGAAGAAACAGCACAGCATCATTTGCTGAATATTAAAACTCTACAAAAATATCTAGAACAAGAAAGCAGTTTTAAAATTAGATAAAAAGTTACCTTTATATAAAACAACAGTTATTTAATTATCAAAGACATGAGCTAATACCTTAGTCCCTCATTCTTATTAGTGTTTAGTCAAGCTGGTCACATAAGCATCTGGACTGTCTACTAAGAAAAGCGATACATGCAGTTATATTACATGGAAAAAGATTTGTTTTTCTTCTTCCCTTTTCTCCATTTGGAGGGGGACAGAGATAGCTCTATTGAAGTATAACTGACGTACAACCTAAAGTATAACTGACACACAAACATTTAAATTTAAATGTATGTTTTTGATGTTTTAACATTTATACACTTACAAAACTACTACAATCAAATTAATGAACAGATCCAACACCCCACCCCCGATAAAGTTTTCTTGTGCCCCTTACATATTCCTTCCTTTTATCTTCCCTGTTCTCCCCTGTCACTAGGCAATCACTGACATGATTTCTATCACTGTAGATCAAGTGTATATTTTCTAGAATTTTATGTAAGTGGAATAAGATAGAATAACGTGCTCTTGTTTCATCTGGCATCCTTCATACAGCACAATTTTGAAATTCAATGTCTTTCTTTTTTTGCATGCATTGATAGTTTATTCCTTTTTAATTGCTGAGGTACGGTACCATATAAAGAATATATCACAGTTGGCTTATCCATTTATCTTGCATAGATAACTTGGCTGTTTCTGGATTTTGGCTGTAACAAGTAGACCTGCTATGAGCATTCCTGTTTGTCTTTGAATGGACATGTTTCATTTGCCTTGGCAAATTCTGAGGGAAGGGGTGGCTGGATCATATTGCACGTGCATATTTAACTTAAAAAAAACCTCCAAAACGATTTTCAAAAGTGCTTATACTGAGTCTTACATTTCTACCAGGAGTTTATGGGAGTCCCAGTTCCTCCCAATTCTCACCGACACTTGGAACGGCATCCTTTAAATTTTAATTATAGTCACAGGTGTGTAGTAGTATACTGAGATTTCAATTTGGGTTTTGCTAATAAGTAGTGATGTTTACCTGGGTATCTTTGATGAAGTATCTGTTCAACTTTTTTGCACAATAAAAAATAATTGGAAAAAAAATAATAATTGGGCTGTTAAAAACCTATTTTATTATTGAATTTTGAGAGTTCTTTACTCTGATCCAAGTCCAAGACAGATATATTAATTGAAAATATTTCCCTCAGGCTATGGTTTGTCTTTTCATTTTCTTAATCTTTTTTTATGGCAGTACTATTATTTTTTTCTTTTTTGGGGGGGGCGGTTAGGGAGGGAGGGGGGTGGGCAGGCCACTTCCTTTAGTCTTTCGTTTATCTATTTTCATCCGTCTTTGTTCTCTGGCCTGTGTGGGCCTCCCATCGCGGTGGCCTCTGTAGTCGCAGAGCACCGGCTCTGGGTGCATGCGTTCCAGAGCTCCGGCTCGGTAACTGGACACATTGGTCCAGCCGCTCCGCGGCACGTGGGATCTTCCCAGGCCAGGGATCGAACTGGCGCCCCTTGCACTGCAAGGCGGTGTCCTTACCCACTGGACCACCAGGGAAGCCCCGTGGTAGTATTATTGATTTACAATATTTTATTATTAATAGTTTCAGGTGTATAGCATTGTGATTCAATATTTTTATAGATTATACTACATTAGAAGTTATTACAAAATAACTATATTCCAGAGTGTTGTACAATATATCCTTGTTGCTTATCAATTTTATATATAGAACTTCATATTTCTTCATCACATATCTAGCCCTTCTTCCCTTCCCTCTTTTCCACTGGCAACCACTAGCTTGTTCTTTATATCTGATCTGTGAGTTTGTTTCTGTTTTACTATATACTTTCATTTATTTTATCTGTTAGATTCTACATATAAGTGATAACACACAGTACTTGTCTTTCTCTGTCTCACTTCACTTACTATGATAATCTCTAGGCCCATACATGTTGCCACTAATGGCATTATTTCATTCTTTGTTATGGCTAAGTAATATTCCGTTGTGTATATATACCACATCTTCTTTATCTATTCATCTTGTCTGTAGACAATTAGGGTGTTTCTGTATCTCTGCAGTTGTAAACAATGCTGTTATGAACACTGGGGTGCATGTACCTTTTCAAATTGGAGTTTTCTCTGAATATACACCCAGGAGTGGGATTGCAGGATCATATGGTAACATTATTTTTAGTTTTCCAAGGAAACTCCAGGAGTGTCGGTGGGTTCCCTTTTTCTTACACCCTTTCCATCCTTTATTATTGATAGACTTTTAACAATAGCCATTCTGACTGGTGGGAAGTGCTGCCTCATTGTAGTTTTGATTTGCATTTCTCTAATAATTAGTGATACTCTGATCCAAGTCCAAGACAGATATATTAATTGAAAATATTTCCCTCAGGCTATGGTTTGTCTTTTCATTTTCTTAATCTTTTTTTATGGCAGTACTATTATTTTTTTCTTTTTTGGGGGGGGCGGTTAGGGAGGGAGGGGGGTGGGCAGGCCACTTCCTTTAGTCTTTCGTTTATCTATTTTCATCCGTCTTTGTTCTCTGGCCTGTGTGGGCCTCCCATCGCGGTGGCCTCTGTAGTCGCAGAGCACCGGCTCTGGGTGCATGCGTTCCAGAGCTCCGGCTCGGTAACTGGACACATTGGTCCAGCCGCTCCGCGGCACGTGGGATCTTCCCAGGCCAGGGATCGAACTGGCGCCCCTTGCACTGCAAGGCGGTGTCCTTACCCACTGGACCACCAGGGAAGCCCCGTGGTAGTATTATTGATTTACAATATTTTATTATTAATAGTTTCAGGTGTATAGCATTGTGATTCAATATTTTTATAGATTATACTACATTAGAAGTTATTACAAAATAACTATATTCCAGAGTGTTGTACAATATATCCTTGTTGCTTATCAATTTTATATATAGAACTTCATATTTCTTCATCACATATCTAGCCCTTCTTCCCTTCCCTCTTTTCCACTGGCAACCACTAGCTTGTTCTTTATATCTGATCTGTGAGTTTGTTTCTGTTTTACTATATACTTTCATTTATTTTATCTGTTAGATTCTACATATAAGTGATAACACACAGTACTTGTCTTTCTCTGTCTCACTTCACTTACTATGATAATCTCTAGGCCCATACATGTTGCCACTAATGGCATTATTTCATTCTTTGTTATGGCTAAGTAATATTCCGTTGTGTATATATACCACATCTTCTTTATCTATTCATCTTGTCTGTAGACAATTAGGGTGTTTCTGTATCTCTGCAGTTGTAAACAATGCTGTTATGAACACTGGGGTGCATGTACCTTTTCAAATTGGAGTTTTCTCTGAATATACACCCAGGAGTGGGATTGCAGGATCATATGGTAACATTATTTTTAGTTTTCCAAGGAAACTCCAGGAGTGTCGGTGGGTTCCCTTTTTCTTACACCCTTTCCATCCTTTATTATTTATAGACTTTTTAACAATAGCCATTCTGACTGGTGGGAAGTGCTGCCTCATTGTAGTTTTGATTTGCATTTCTCTAATAATTAGTGATACTGAGCATCTTTTCATATGATTGTTGGCCACCTGTATGTGTTCTTTGGAGAAATGTCTATTTAGGTCTTCTGCCCATTTTCTTATTGGGGTTTTTTAAAACATATTAAGCTGTATGGGCTTCCCTGGTGGTCCAGTGGGTAAGGACACCGCCTTGCAGGGCAAGGAGCGCCGGTTCCATCCCTGGCCTGGGAAGATCCCACGTGCCGCGGAGCAGCTGGACCGATGTGTCCAATCACCGAGCCGGAGCTCTGGAGCGCATGCGCCCGGAGCCGGTGCTCTGCGACAACAGAGGCCACCGCGATGGGAGGCCCACACAGGCCAAAGAACAAAGATGGATGAAAATAGACAAATGAAAGACCAATAGAAGTGGCCCGCCTGCTCCCTCCCTCCCCACCCCACCCAAAAAAACAAAAAATAAATAATAAATTAAAAAAAAAAACATATTAAGCTGTATGAATTGCTTGTTTATTTTGGAAATTAATCCCTTATCAGAATTGTTTCCAATTATTTTTTCCCAGTCTGTAGGTTGTCTTTTTGTTTTGCTTATGGTTTCCTTTGCTGTGCAGAGGCTTTAATTAGGTCCCATTTGCTTAATTTTTGTTCTTATTTCCATTACTTCAGAAGATGGATTAAAAAAATCCTGTTGTGACTTGCATCAGAGTTCTGTTGTGATTTGCATCTGCTTGTATTTTCCTCTACGAGTTTTATAGTACCTAATCTTATATTTAGGTGTTTAATCCATTTTGAGTAGATTTTTGTATAAATGCTAGAGACGGAGTATTTTTTGAATGTTAAACCAGTCTTATGCTCCTGAAATAAATCAAACTTTGCCATGATTGTTATCTGTTTTGAAATATTGTTGGGTTCAATATGCTAAAATGTTATAGAGAACTTTTGTGCCTATGTTCATGATGGATATGGCCTATAAGTTTTTGTTGTTGTTCTGTAATATCTCTGGTTTGGGTATTGGGATAAAGGCCTCACAGAGTAAGTTGGGAAATGAAGCTATTTGAGCCTGGAATTTTCTATGTGGGCAAGTTTTTAACTGTCAATTAAAATTCATTTAAGACATTATGGGTTATTAAGGTTTTCTATGTCTTCACAAGTGAGGTTTGGTTGTATGTGTCTTTCAAGGAATTTGTCCATTTAAGCTGTGGAATTTATTGACATAAAATTTTTTGCAATATTTATTATCCTTTTTTAAAAAAAATTATTTATTTATCTTTTGGGGAGTAGGGTGGGGAGGGAGGGGGATGGGTGGGCCATTTCTATTGGTCTTTCATTTCTCTATTTTCATCCGTCTTTGTTCTTTGGCTCCTGTGGGCCTCCCATCGCGGTGGCCTCTGTCGTCACAGAGCACCGGCTTGAGCACGCATGCCAGAGCTCTGGCTTGGTAATTGGACACATCGGTCCAGCCACTCTGCGGCACGTGGGATTTTCCCAGGCCAGGGATCGAACTGGCGCCCCTTGCACTGCAAGGCGGTGTCCTTACCCACTGGACCACCAGGGGAAGCCCGATCCTTTCTTTTTAATATTGGTAAAATATGTACGATGTCACACCTTTCTCTTTATTTCCTAATCAGTCTGTAGTTTTTTTTTCATGGGGGGTTAACCCATTTGCTTAATTTTTGTTCTTATTTCCATTACTTCAGAAGATGGATTAAAATCCTGTTGTGACTTGCATCAGAGTTCTGTTGTGATTTGCATCTGCTTGTATTTTCCTCTAGTTTTATAGTACCTAATCTTATATTTAGGTGTTTAATCCATTTTGAGTAGATTTTGTATAAATGCTAGAGACGGAGTATTTTTTGAATGTTAAACCAGTCTTATGCTCCTGAAATAAATCAAACTTTGCCATGATTGTTATCTGTTTTGAAATATTGTTGGGTTCAATATGCTAAAATGTTATAGAGAACTTTTGTGCCTATGTTCATGATGGATATGGCCTATAAGTTTTTGTTGTTGTTCTGTAATATCTCTGGTTTGGGTATTGGGATAAAGGCCTCACAGAGTAAGTTGGGAAATGAAGCTATTTGAGCCTGGAATTTTCTATGTGGGCAAGTTTTTAACTGTCAATTAAAATTCATTTAAGACATTATGGGTTATTAAGGTTTTCTATGTCTTCACAAGTGAGGTTTGGTTGTATGTGTCTTTCAAGGAATTTGTCCATTTAAGCTGTGGAATTTATTGACATAAAATTTTTTGCAATATTTATTATCCTTTTTTAAAAAAAATTATTTATTTATCTTTTGGGGAGTAGGGTGGGGAGGGAGGGGGATGGGTGGGCCATTTCTATTGGTCTTTCATTTCTCTATTTTCATCCGTCTTTGTTCTTTGGCTCCTGTGGGCCTCCCATCGCGGTGGCCTCTGTCGTCACAGAGCACCGGCTTGAGCACGCACGCAAGAGCTCCGGCTTGGTAATTGGACACATCGGTCCAGCCACTCTGCGGCACGTGGGATCTTCCCAGGCCAGGGATTGAACCGGCACCCCTTGCACTGCAAGGCGGTGTCCTTACCCACTGGACCACCAGGGGAAGCCCGATCCTTTCTTTTTAATATTGGTAAAATATGTACGATGTCACACCTTTCTCTTTATTTCCTAATCAGTATGCTAGTAATTTATCAATTTTATTGTTCTTCTCAAAGAAGTAGCATTTGCTTTCAATTTTTCCCTACTATATTTCTGAAAGGTTTCTATTTTATTGATTTACACTGTAATTTTTATTATTTTTTCTTGTATTTTGGATTTAGTGTGGGCTTTTTGTTTTTTGCTATTGGAAAGCTGATGATATTTGGGAATTTTCTTATTTTCTAATGAAAATGTTCACTATTGGAAAATTTCCTCTAAGTACAGAACTTCTTTTTTTAAAAAAAATTATTTTTATGTTTTGGCCATGGTGCATGGCATGTAGTTCAGTCATAGTTCCACAGGGAACAATGACAGGAATCCATGCCACCTGAACTGGAAGCATGGAGTCGTAACTGCTCAACCTCTAGAGAAGTCCCTCTAAGTACACTTGAGTGATTTTAGCAGCATCCTATACATATCATGCTTTTGATAGCTTATGTTTTTATTTATCTTCATCCAAAATATGATCTAATTTTCCTGGTGAGTTCTTTAACTAATTATGATGTCCTAATTATTCCATCAGTTACTGAGAGAGAGGTAATGAAATCTTCAACTATAATTTTATAAATGTCTGTAATTGCTCCTTTATCAGTTTTGGGTTTATGTATTTTGAAGCTCTTTTATTAGATGCATAACTGTTGAGGACTGTTGTGTGTGTGATGAACTGACCTTTTTATCCTGATGAAATGACCATCTTTATTGCTGGTATTATTTTTTGTGGGAACATCTAATTTGTCTGACTGTAATAGTGTCATCTTGCTCTTTTGACCATCATACTTGTATGTTTATAATTGAAGTGCATTTCCTATAGGTAACAAATATTTGAGTCTTACTTTTTTATCCACTCGGACAATTTCCACCTTTTAATTGGGTTAAGCCATATCCTTTTATTATTATTATTTATTTATTTATTTTATTTTTGGGCGGGGGTCGGGTTGGGGAGGGAGGGGAGCCGGCGGGCCACTTCTATTGGTCTTTCGTTTCTCTATTTTCATCCGTCTTTGTTCTGTGGCTCCTGTGGGTCTCCCATCACGGTGGTGTCTGTCGTTGCAGAGCACTGGCTCTGGGCGCATGCGCCCCAGAGCTCCAGCTTGGTGATTGGACACATCAGTCCAGCTGGTCCGCGGCACGTGGGATCTTCCCAGGCCAG
The DNA here is from genome assembly GCA_022376925.1 of Tragulus kanchil. Lineage (NCBI taxonomy): Eukaryota > Metazoa > Chordata > Mammalia > Artiodactyla > Tragulidae > Tragulus > Tragulus kanchil. Next base: position 74,084,658 of record JAIOJX010000030.1, read on the forward strand.
GGATCGAACTGGCGCCCCTTGCACTGCAAGGCGGTGTCCTTACCCACTGGACCACCAGGGGAAGCCCAGCCATATCCATTTAATGTGATTATTAGTAAACTTAAGTTTGAATGTATAAACTTGCTATATATTTTCTACGTTTCTCAACTGTTCATCATTTCCTTTCTTCTTCCATCTTTTGGATTAAATAAATTTCTTTATGATCCTATTTTATCTCCTTTGTTGGTTTATTAGCTGTAACTCTTTGACTGGTTGCTTTAGAATTTACAGTCTACATCTTTAACTGGAAGCTCTAACCCCCTAGAGAAGTCCCTCTAAGTACACTTGAGTGATTTTAGCAGCATCCTATACATATCATGCTTTTGATAGCTTATGTTTTTATTTATCTTCATCCAAAATATGATCTAATTTTCCTGGTGAGTTCTTTAACTAATTATGATGTCCTAATTATTCCATCAGTTACTGAGAGAGAGGTAATGAAATCTTCAACTATAATTTTATAAATGTCTGTAATTGCTCCTTTATCAGTTTTGGGTTTATGTATTTTGAAGCTCTTTTATTAGATGCATAACTGTTGAGGACTGTTGTGTGTGTGATGAACTGACCTTTTTATCCTGATGAAATGACCATCTTTATTGCTGGTATTATTTTTTGTGGGAACATCTAATTTGTCTGACTGTAATAGTGTCATCTTGCTCTTTTGACCATCATACTTGTATGTTTATAATTGAAGTGCATTTCCTATAGGTAACAAATATTTGAGTCTTACTTTTTTATCCACTCGGACAATTTCCACCTTTTAATTGGGTTAAGCCATATCCTTTTATTATTATTATTTATTTATTTATTTTATTTTTGGGCGGGGGTCGGGTTGGGGAGGGAGGGGAGCCGGCGGGCCACTTCTATTGGTCTTTCGTTTCTCTATTTTCATCCGTCTTTGTTCTGTGGCTCCTGTGGGTCTCCCATCACGGTGGTGTCTGTCGTTGCAGAGCACTGGCTCTGGGCGCATGCGCCCCAGAGCTCCAGCTTGGTGATTGGACACATCAGTCCAGCTGGTCCGCGGCACGTGGGATCTTCCCAGGCCAGGGATCGAACTGGCGCCCCTTGCACTGCAAGGCGGTGTCCTTACCCACTGGACCACCAGGGGAAGCCCAGCCATATCCATTTAATGTGATTATTAGTAAACTTAAGTTTGAATGTATAAACTTGCTATATATTTTCTACGTTTCTCAACTGTTCATCATTTCCTTTCTCTTCTTCCATCTTTTGGATTAAATAAATTTCTTTATGATCCTATTTTATCTCCTTTGTTGGTTTATTAGCTGTAACTCTTTGACTGGTTGCTTTAGAATTTACAGTCTACATCTTTAACCTATTGTAGTCTACTTTCACATAATATCTCACCACTTAATATACAGTATAAAAACCAATTACTATATATATAGTATGTTTCCCTTTCTCCCCTCCTGTTCTATTGCTATCATACTTTTTTTAATATATAATTACAAACTCCATTTTACATGTGACTTGAACAATATGAGTTTTCACTGCACAGGTCCAATTACACATGAATTTTTTTTTCAAGAAATATATAGTCAGTGCTTTCAATCTGTGGACATGGAACTCAGGGATACAAAGAGCTGACTGTAAGGGATTAGGCATCCACAGATTCTGCTATCTGTGGTGGTGGTGGGGTGTCCTTGAACCACTTCCCTGGGAAGCTCAGGGCCAGCTCTACTATTAGCTTTTATCAGATTTGGGAAAATTCTGACCATTATGCCTTTTATTCTCTTCTCCCCCTTTTTGAGGGAACTCCAAGTATGCTTATATTTGGCCACTTGAAATAGACTCACTGTTTGCTGATGCTCTTCCATTAAAAACACAACAACAACAAAAAAACCCAGAAAAACTCACTCTTGCTTAATTTTGGATAGTTTCTATTGTCATGTCCTCTAACTTTTCTTCTGTAATATCTAATATACTGTTAATCCCATTTAGTACATGTTTCATATCATACATCCATCTTCAGACGTTAGATTTGGCTACTTTTAATTATTTTGCCTGTTTCTTCCTTCTGTACATATAGTCAAAACATTCCTATCTTAATGTCCTTGTTTCCTAATTTTAATGCCTGTGTCAGTTCACAGTTGGTTTCTGTTGGAAGATTGATCTTCTCATTATGGTCTTATTTTCTTGCTTCTTTACTTGGCTGATTACTTTTTTATTGGATGCCACATGGTGAATTTTACTTTCCCGTGTACCGGATTACTCTGTACTGCTATAAATATGCTAACTTTGTTGTGGGAATGTATTAATAGTTAAATTATCTGGAGACAGTTTGATTTTCTTAGTTCTTGTTTTGAGATTTGTTATGTGGGACTAGAGCAGCCTTCAGTCTTTATGATCCTATTTTATCTCCTTTGTTGGTTTATTAGCTGTAACTCTTTGACTGGTTGCTTTAGAATTTACAGTCTACATCTTTAACCTATTGTAGTCTACTTTCACATAATATCTCACCACTTAATATACAGTATAAAAACCAATTACTATATATATAGTATGTTTCCCTTTCTCCCCTCCTGTTCTATTGCTATCATACTTTTTTTAATATATAATTACAAACTCCATTTTACATGTGACTTGAACAATATGAGTTTTCACTGCACAGGTCCAATTACACATGAATTTTTTTTCAAGAAATATATAGTCAGTGCTTTCAATCTGTGGACATGGAACTCAGGGATACAAAGAGCTGACTGTAAGGATTAGGCATCCACAGATTCTGCTATCTGTGGTGGTGGTGGGGTGTCCTTGAACCACTTCCCTGGGAAGCTCAGGGCCAGCTCTACTATTAGCTTTTATCAGATTTGGGAAAATTCTGACCATTATGCCTTTTATTCTCTTCTCCCCCTTTTTGAGGGAACTCCAAGTATGCTTATATTTGGCCACTTGAAATAGACTCACTGTTTGCTGATGCTCTTCCATTAAAAACACAACAACAACAAAAAAACCCAGAAAAACTCACTCTTGCTTAATTTTGGATAGTTTCTATTGTCATGTCCTCTAACTTTTCTTCTGTAATATCTAATATACTGTTAATCCCATTTAGTACATGTTTCATATCATACATCCATCTTCAGACGTTAGATTTGGCTACTTTTAATTATTTTGCCTGTTTCTTCCTTCTGTACATATAGTCAAAACATTCCTATCTTAATGTCCTTGTTTCCTAATTTTAATGCCTGTGTCAGTTCACAGTTGGTTTCTGTTGGAAGATTGATCTTCTCATTATGGTCTTATTTTCTTGCTTCTTTACTTGGCTGATTACTTTTTTATTGGATGCCACATGGTGAATTTTACTTTCCCGTGTACCGGATTACTCTGTACTGCTATAAATATGCTAACTTTGTTGTGGGAATGTATTAATAGTTAAATTATCTGGAGACAGTTTGATTTTCTTAGTTCTTGTTTTGAGATTTGTTATGTGGGACTAGAGCAGCCTTCAGTCGAAGGATAACTATTCTTCACTACTGAGGCAAGGCTTTTCTTGTGTACACTATCTAATGTATCATGATTCTTGAGGTTTTCAGTATGGCCAGTGGGAACAGCTACTACTTCAAGCTTGTATGAGTGTGCCGGTTCAATCATTGGGTCAGGCAGCTAGATCCCACATGCCGCCACAAAGACCAAAGATCCTGGGTGCCACAACTGAGACCTGGCATAGCCAAACAAATAAGTGAATTTTTAAAAGAAAATAAGATTATAGCTTCCGAGAGCACAGGAATTTGCTACAAAGTATTTGTCTATCTTTAGGAAGTAGAGATAATAGTATTTTTTTTTTTAGAATTTTCTTATTTATCTGTTGTACAGACTATCACACTCATCAAAATTAAAGAATATATTCATATGAAAGTTGACTCTTCAGGCAGGAATTTTTCAATTATAACAGCAAACATTTCTTTAGCACTCTATGTAACAAGCCCCTTGGCTAGGTGCTTTAAGTACTTTTTATCGAGTAAATGTGCAACAATATTACAAGGTACGGTCCATTACAAATCCCACTGAATAGATGAGAAAACTGAGGCTCAGAGAGTCAAACTGAGGTTGAAAGATTTCATTCTTTTATTAAAGTACTTACTGAGTACTTAATATAAAGCAGTGGGGGTGAAAAATCTCTAATCCTAAGAGATTACGCTTTAACACATAATCCCTTCATACCAATAAAAATTTGTAAAAAAAAAAAAAAAAAAAGTTATGCCTGGTGTTAACTTTTATCAAAAGTTACAATGGCCAAAGCTATGAATTTTTTCACGGAGGGAAAAAATCTAATTTTAAAACCAGAGGAAAGATTCTTTGTAAAGTTAAGTAGTTTTATACAAATTTGGCCATCTTCAAGATCCCTGTTCTTTACTGTTCCACAGTAGCTCTACATCACAGTATGTTTCAGAAAGAGATGCATTAAAAAATTAAAAGCTGAAACACTACAGCCTGTGTGGGAATCTCTGCAACTTATTAAAATTTATTGATTGCAATGACAGATGATAAACAGGGAATAAAATGACAAATAATATATTGGTCAAATTAATATTAGTTAACAGAGTGTTCAAATTTTCATAGACTATACATTTAGCTTTGAATAGAAATACTCTCTGGTCAACGTGTACAAAGGAAGTATATTTGCTATTTCAGGAATGTAAAGATAATGCTTTACTTTGTATACATACATGTAAAACATTCAAATCTCAGAATAAAACAAATTACGTATACCTCTACAGCAGGTACAATGTCTATGCCAACAGTTAGGAATTCTTCAAACTTCAGAAATGGGTTAAAGCAGCTGCCAACGTCAAGTAATCTGATCTTTCCTGAGGTCTGTAGCAACCTACAAATAGATTATTTTCAGTATGTCTTTTATAATATGAAATAAAAGAAAAATCCAAACATTTGATAATAAAGAAAGATCATACAGATTATGGACATTCTGGCCTCAGGAGCCCTTCACATGTTTAAAATTTACTGAGGGCCTTGAAGAACTTCTTTTTATGTAGATTTCATCTACCAATAATACCATATTTGAAATTAAAACTCATTTAAAAATAGTAATTCATAATGAAATGTATAAAAACATTAATTCATAATAAAAATCTAGATTAGAAAGACAGCAAAAGTGAGTTACTGTTTTACATTTTCTCAAGCCTCTTTAATGTTTGGCTTAAAAGAAAACAGATGGATTCTCATATCTGCTTTGCATTCAAGCTGCTGTAATATCGCATGCCATGAAGTTGCTAGAAAACTCAACCCAAGATTCAAGAGACAATGAAAGTAGAAAACGCAAATGACATTTTAGTATTATTATGAAAATAATCTTCTCCCCAAAGAGACTCTGGAAGGCTCTCAGATATCTAGATCACACTCTGAAAACTCTTTACAGATGAAAAAATCCATTCACAAATTAATTCTTTAGTAGTCAATACAATGATGTCGTTGAACTTTGTCTCATTGATTTAAAAGGACCAAAGAGAAAAACAATGATAGCATTTTTTATTATGAAAGAATTTTATTTTGTGCATGAGCATTTCTTGTGTACAAAAGTAGTAGGAGGGCTTCCCCTGGTGGTCCAGTGGGTAAGGACAACGCCTTGCAGTGCAAGGGGTGCCGGTTCCATCCCTGGCCTGGGAAGATCCCAAGTGCCGCGGAGCGGCTGGACCGATATGTCCAACTACCGAGCCAGAGCTCTAGAGCGTATGCACCCAGAGCTGGTGCTCTGAGACAACAGAGGCCACCGCGATGGGAGGCAGGCCCACACGGGCCAAAGAACAAAGATGGATGAAAACAGACAAATGAAAGACCAATAGAAGTGGCCCTCCTGCTCCCCTCCCTCCCCACCCCTCCCCTACCAAAAATAAATAAATAAATTTAAAAAAAAAAAAAAGTGGTAGGAAAAAAAGAAGATAAACAAAACCAGGCATCACCATTAAAGTAATTCAAATGCAGCTAATATAGATTTACATAGCTGCAAATAAGGATGAAGACAAACAGTGGACTTTTGTTGATCTGAGGCCTGCAGTCCTAGTGTCTTGACAGTAAAGCAATAAAAACACCCACCTTTAGATATACACATTTTCATTGATATTAAGAGAATTTTTTGAAAAATATTATGAATAGATACTAGAAATATAAGGGAAAGAAATATAGTGAAATAACTGGGTGAAAATAGAATCTTGGTATAAGGGACAGGAAATCTGCCGTACTTCTGTTCCTTACACCTTGGCTAGTATACTGCTGGAGGATCCATTAGAGAGGCGTTAAACCACACACTCTAACTTAAGCTCCTGGAAAAGGCACTGTATGTCAAAATAATACAAGTGTTAGTTGCTCAGTCACGTCCAACTCTTTTCATTCCTACGGACTGCAGCTAATGAGGCTCCCCTGTCCATGGAATTCTCCAGGCAATAATACTGGAGTGGGTTGACATTCCCTTTAGGGGTTCTTCCTGACCCAGGAATTGAACCAAGGTCTCTCACATTGCAGGCAGGTTCTTTACCGTATGAACCAACGGGAAAGTCCCAAAATAATATAAAGCTGATTTTTTTCATAAAAGAAATGTAATAAAAAGAGGTTATATTTTTAACCAAGAGCCTGATGTTCTAACATTTCATAGAAAATGACCATAATCACCATTTGATCATATATAAACTATATATAGGATCTGTCTGGTACAGGACATGGCATGTTATAGTACTATAAAAACAATATGAACCAATTAAAAGAATTTTTCCAATAAAATTTTATTTAGAAACTCATCCAAAGAATGGGTTAAAAAGGTACAAGGAAATAAAAGGAATAGCACTCTCAGCAAAAAGAGCTGGTCCTAGGCTCATGAGGTAATCTTCTATAATACAACAAAGTCAAAAGACAGATTATTATGTAGTCTGAGTGATGTGTATAATAAATAATCCCTGTAAAGCTGATTTAAGTTTAGTGATACTTGAAATACCACAACACACTAGCTCCAAGGAAGAAGGAGGCCAGCGAACTTCTGTGATACAGGTTCCAAGTGGCTAAATGCAGCTAATATAGATTTACATAGCTGCAAATAAGGATGAAGAAAAATGTTTGGATCTGAGGCCTGCAGTCCTAGTGTCTTGACAGTAAAGCAATAAAACACCCACCTTTAGATATACACATTTTCATTGATATTAAGAGAATTTTTGAAAAATATTATGAATAGATACTAGAAATATAAGGGAAAGAAATATAGTGAAATAACTGGGTGAAAATAGAATCTTGGTATAAGGGACAGGAAATCTGCCGCATACTTCTGTTCCTTACACCTTGGCTAGTATACTGCTGGAGGATCCATTAGAGAGGCGTTAAACCACACACTCTAACTTAAGCTCCTGGAAAAGGCACTGTATGTCAAAATAATACAAGTGTTAGTTGCTCAGTCACGTCCAACTCTTTTCATTCCTACGGACTGCAGCTAATGAGGCTCCCCTGTCCATGGAATTCTCCAGGCAATAATACTGGAGTGGGTTGACATTCCCTTTAGGGGTTCTTCCTGACCCAGGAATTGAACCAAGGTCTCTCACATTGCAGGCAGGTTCTTTACCGTATGAACCAACGGGAAAGTCCCAAAATAATATAAAGCTGATTTTTTTCATAAAAGAAATGTAATAAAAAGAGGTTATATTTTTAACCAAGAGCCTGATGTTCTAACATTTCATAGAAAATGACCATAATCACCATTTGATCATATATAAACTATATATAGGATCTGTCTGGTACAGGACATGGCATGTTATAGTACTATAAAAACAATATGAACCAATTAAAAGAATTTTTCCAATAAAATTTTATTTAGAAACTCATCCAAAGAATGGGTTAAAAAGGTACAAGGAAATAAAAGGAATAGCACTCTCAGCAAAAAGAGCTGGTCCTAGGCTCATGAGGTAATCTTCTATAATACAACAAAGTCAAAAGACAGATTATTATGTAGTCTGAGTGATGTGTATAATAAATAATCCCCTGTAAAGCTGATTTAAGTTTAGTGATACTTGAAATACCACAACACACTAGCTCCAAGGAAGAAGGAGGCCAGCGAACTTCTGTGATACAGGTTCCAAGTGGCTAAACAGTACAAAATACCCAGTATAGGAAACAAAGAAATGCCTGGCATATAGCTGACATTTACTTCTGAATTAAGAAATCTGAATACTCAAATCATAACCAGCTATACTAAATGAGAATCTATAACAATATGTAATGCTAAATACATCACTACATTGTCATTCTAATCCTTGCGTGGGGCTATAGTTAAGAACAAAAGTTCTGGAATCAGAGAGACTTCGAATCACAACTTGACTCCTGTCTCCATATCATACACGGAGACAATAATGATACTGACACATAAGAGTTGTTTTCAGGACTAAATGAGATAAGCATTTATAATGCTTGACCCAGTGTTTGGTATATGGTAAATGCTCAAAAAATGATAGCTATTGTTATCTATTAACAGCATACTATATTATAAAATCTTTTGTGGTTTGTCCACAAATATCTTCCTGAACATAGTAAAAGCTGTATTTGCCTCACACTATTCTGGCAGATTCTAGAAAACTGGGTAGCAAAAAATTTCTAATAGGCTTTTAAAAGGTGTTTCTTATAAACTTTCTAACTGAAGGGAGTATTCTAAATCAATTAATTCAACATTAAAATATAATCACCAATAATTTAATATGATGGAATAAGTTTATAACATTGTTTAGCTGCTACGTCGTTGTCTTTTCAACTCCATGAACTGCAGCATGTCAGTGTTCACTGACCTTTACTAACTCCTGAGTTTGTTATTTCAGTACTATAATACATATCATATAGGATCTGTCTGGTACAGGACATGGCATGTTATAGTACTATAAAAACAATATGAACCAATTAAAAGAATTTTTCCAATAAAATTTTATTTAGAAACTCATCCAAAGAATGGGTTAAAAAGGTACAAGGAAATAAAAGGAATAGCACTCTCAGCAAAAAGAGCTGGTCCTAGGCTCATGAGGTAATCTTCTATAATACAACAAAGTCAAAAGACAGATTATTATGTAGTCTGAGTGATGTGTATAATAAATAATCCCCTGTAAAGCTGATTTAAGTTTAGTGATACTTGAAATACCACAACACACTAGCTCCAAGGAAGAAGGAGGCCAGCGAACTTCTGTGATACAGGTTCCAAGTGGCTAAACAGTACAAAATACCCAGTATAGGAAACAAAGAAATGCCTGGCATATAGCTGACATTTACTTCTGAATTAAGAAATCTGAATACTCAAATCATAACCAGCTATACTAAATGAGAATCTATAACAATATGTAATGCTAAATACATCACTACATTGTCATTCTAATCCTTGCGTGGGGCTATAGTTAAGAACAAAAGTTCTGGAATCAGAGAGACTTCGAATCACAACTTGACTCCTGTCTCCATATCATACACGGAGACAATAATGATACTGACACATAAGAGTTGTTTTCAGGACTAAATGAGATAAGCATTTATAATGCTTGACCCAGTGTTTGGTATATGGTAAATGCTCAAAAAATGATAGCTATTGTTATCTATTAACAGCATACTATATTATAAAATCTTTTGTGGTTTGTCCACAAATATCTTCCTGAACATAGTAAAAGCTGTATTTGCCTCACACTATTCTGGCAGATTCTAGAAAACTGGGTAGCAAAAAATTTCTAATAGGCTTTTAAAAGGTGTTTCTTATAAACTTTCTAACTGAAGGGAGTATTCTAAATCAATTAATTCAACATTAAAATATAATCACCAATAATTTAATATGATGGAATAAGTTTATAACATTGTTTAGCTGCTACGTCGTTGTCTTTTCAACTCCATGAACTGCAGCATGTCAGTGTTCACTGACCTTTACTAACTCCTGGAGTTTGCCCAAATTCATGTTCACTGAACTAACTAACCATCTCATATTCTGCTGCCCCCTTTTCCTTTTGGCTTCAATATTTCCCAGCACCACGGTCTTTTCCAATTAGTCTGCTCTTTGCATCAAGTGGTCAAAGTACTGGAGCTTCAGCTTCAGTCCTTCCAATGAATATTCAGGGTTGATTTCCTTTAGAATTGGTCTGATCTTCTTGCAGTCCAAGGAGTCTTCTCCAGTACCACCACTTGAAAGCTTTAATCCTTTGCTACTCAGCCTTCTTTATGGTCCAACTCTCCAATTTGTACATGACTGCTGGAAAAACCATAGCTTTGACTCTACAGACCTTTGTCAGCAAAGCGATGTCTTTCATTTTTAATATGCTGTCTAGGTTTGTCATAGTTTTCCTTCCAAGGAGCGTCTTTTAACGTCATGGCTGCAATTATCAATCACAGTGATTATGAAGGCCTTCCCCAACCCCAGAAAAAAAAAAAAAAAACCTGTCACTGCTTCTACTTTCCCTCCTCCTATTTGTCATAAAGTGATGGGACCAGATGTCATGCTCTTAGTTTTTCAAATGTTGAATGTTAAGCCAGCTTTTTCCACTCTCTTTCACCCTCATCAAGAGGTTCTTTAGTTCCTCTTCACTTTCTCCCATTAGAGTGGTATTATCTGTATACGTGAGGTGGCTGTTCTCAGTAATAAACCTAATCCACTTCAAAGTCTTTGATTTTATTTTGCTCTACAGTTGTTTTTTTTTTTTGCATCAAACATATATTTACAGTTTGAACACTAATCACAAAGTGAACAGTAATTACCACCCAGGTCAAGAAATAACATACTGCCAGCATCTTAGAAACACAAGCCTTCCTGATGACATTTCCTACCGTTTCTAATAGGCTTTTAAAAGGTGTTTCTTATAAACTTTCTAACTGAAGGGAGTATTCTAAATCAATTAATTCAACATTAAAATATAATCACCAATAATTTAATATGATGGAATAAGTTTATAACATTGTTTAGCTGCTACGTCGTTGTCTTTTCAACTCCATGAACTGCAGCATGTCAGTGTTCACTGACCTTTACTAACTCCTGGAGTTTGCCCAAATTCATGTTCACTGAACTAACTAACCATCTCATATTCTGCTGCCCCCTTTTCCTTTTGGCTTCAATATTTCCCAGCACCACGGTCTTTTCCAATTAGTCTGCTCTTTGCATCAAGTGGTCAAAGTACTGGAGCTTCAGCTTCAGTCCTTCCAATGAATATTCAGGGTTGATTTCCTTTAGAATTGGTCTGATCTTCTTGCAGTCCAAGGAGTCTTCTCCAGTACCACCACTTGAAAGCTTTAATCCTTTGCTACTCAGCCTTCTTTATGGTCCAACTCTCCAATTTGTACATGACTGCTGGAAAAACCATAGCTTTGACTCTACAGACCTTTGTCAGCAAAGCGATGTCTTTCATTTTTAATATGCTGTCTAGGTTTGTCATAGTTTTCCTTCCAAGGAGCGTCTTTTAACGTCATGGCTGCAATTATCAACCACAGGAATTATGAGGGCCTTCCCCAACCCCAGAAAAAAAAAAAAAAAACCTGTCACTGCTTCTACTTTCCCTCCTCCTATTTGTCATAAAGTGATGGGACCAGATGTCATGCTCTTAGTTTTTCAAATGTTGAATGTTAAGCCAGCTTTTTCCACTCTCTTTCACCCTCATCAAGAGGTTCTTTAGTTCCTCTTCACTTTCTCCCATTAGAGTGGTATTATCTGTATACGTGAGGTGGCTGTTCTCAGTAATAAACCTAATCCACTTCAAAGTCTTTGATTTTATTTTGCTCTACAGTTGTTTTTTTTTTTTGCATCAAACATATATTTACAGTTTGAACACTAATCACAAAGTGAACAGTAATTACCACCCAGGTCAAGAAATAACATACTGCCAGCATCTTAGAAACACAAGCCTTCCTGATGACATTTCCTACCGTTTCTGTTGAGGCAGCCACTAAACTGCTTTTACTGATAAACATTCCTTTGATTTCCTTTTATAGTCTTACTACCATGAATGTCTTCTGAATAATACAGTTTTATACTACACATTTGCTTTTGTGACTTTATTCTTTAACTTCATAGCAAATTTGTGAGGGTCAACTGGGTTTCTGTAATTTAATTCACATTCATTGCTCTGTGGTAGTACCTTTTTCACAGTACATCCCACTGTGATTTTGATTAGAATGGCATTGAGTCTAAAGATTATTTCAGGAGAATTAACATGTTTACAACATCAAGTCATCAAATCCATGGATATACCAAATCTATTTAGGCTTCTTTCACTGCCTTCAAATAGTTTAGTAATTTCTCTTAAAGGTCCCATATATGGTTTGTTAGATTTTTATTTCTTATTAGTTCATTTTTGATGCTTTTATTGCTTTCCCCCATGGATAAACACTGATATTTTTTTATATTTGATTTTTCATTGTTGGTTACTAAAATGCAGCTCATTTTCATATAGTGATTTATATCCAGCAGCATGACTAAGTTTCTGTTATCTCAACTGCTAATCTGTATATTAATTATTTTGGGTATTCTAGTCTGAGTACATGTTACATAATCTGTTAAAAATAACATTTCTTATTTTTCTTGTCTATCCAACCATTCACCCATCCATCTATTTTTTGCCTCACTGCTTTTTCCCAAGGTATTCTATTATTGTTCAGTCACTAAGTTGTGTCTGACTCTTTGTGACCCCATGTACTGCAGCACATCATGCTTCCCTGTTTTTTACTATCTCCTGGAGTTTGCTCAAACTCTAGAACTTCTAACACAATATTAAACAGGACTAACACAAGCAGTTACTATTTTTATTTCCAGCCTAAGAACAGAATTAAGTATAAGGTTTACCATTAATATATAATTCACTATTAAATACAATGACTGTTGTAGGTTTTACATAGACCCCTTGATAAAGCTAAAGAAGTTCCTCTTATATTTTGCTAGTTCCTTTTATAGAAAAATTTTTCAGAGATCTATGTCAGATTTTATTAAATGCACTCTATTCAGTGACTGAGATATGACTTTTTAAAAATCTGCATCAATCTAATTGATACAGTACACTCAATTCTATAGTGTTAAATCAATCTTGCATTATTGGGAATAATCTGATTTAGTTTTGATAAATTATTATTTTTACAATTTAAAGGATTTGTTTTATACATGTGTATATAGTTTGTTCTATCTGTGGTTGTTCTGGTCTATAAAGTCATCATAATCACTGAACCATGCTCCTAAGGGAAATATAAGATTAGGCCTCTGGTTACAATACTTTCATTACTAAATTGACATATAACTTGGATTTATGTGTATTTCTGTTTAAAAGTACTTTATTTAATTTTTATTACAATGTATCAACACCGAACTCACAGCCATCACCATTATAACTCATGTCTAAGGGAGGCATATCTAACACAGTATTTTCTCCGTAAGGCATAATACAGCCTTCTTGTACTTAGATACACTTGATAGAACTTCAACGTTATGCTTAGGGGTCATTTTAAAAGTAAAATCAATTAAAAGCATAAAAACTGTGATTATAAATAGACTGAAAAAGGGAGATTTTTATACTTGAAAGCTGAAACAGTAAGGCAGAGCTTGCCTTGTTCATTATGGACAACTTTTTTGGTTACTAAAATGCAGCTCATTTTCATATAGTGATTTATATCCAGCAGCATGACTAAGTTTCTGTTATCTCAACTGCTAATCTGTATATTAATTATTTTGGGTATTCTAGTCTGAGTACATGTTACATAATCTGTTAAAAATAACATTTCTTATTTTTCTTGTCTATCCAACCATTCACCCATCCATCTATTTTTTGCCTCACTGCTTTTTCCCAAGGTATTCTATTATTGTTCAGTCACTAAGTTGTGTCTGACTCTTTGTGACCCCATGTACTGCAGCACATCATGCTTCCCTGTTTTTTACTATCTCCTGGAGTTTGCTCAAACTCTAGAACTTCTAACACAATATTAAACAGGACTAACACAAGCAGTTACTATTTTTATTTCCAGCCTAAGAACAGAATTAAGTATAAGGTTTACCATTAATATATAATTCACTATTAAATACAATGACTGTTGTAGGTTTTACATAGACCCCTTGATAAAGCTAAAGAAGTTCCTCTTATATTTTGCTAGTTCCTTTTATAGAAAAATTTTTCAGAGATCTATGTCAGATTTTATTAAATGCACTCTATTCAGTGACTGAGATATGACTTTTTAAAAATCTGCATCAATCTAATTGATACAGTACACTCAATTCTATAGTGTTAAATCAATCTTGCATTATTGGGAATAATCTGATTTAGTTTTGATAAATTATTATTTTTACAATTTAAAGGATTTGTTTTATACATGTGTATATAGTTTGTTCTATCTGTGGTTGTTCTGGTCTATAAAGTCATCATAATCACTGAACCATGCTCCTAAGGGAAATATAAGATTAGGCCTCTGGTTACAATACTTTCATTACTAAATTGACATATAACTTGGATTTATGTGTATTTCTGTTTAAAAGTACTTTATTTAATTTTTATTACAATGTATCAACACCGAACTCACAGCCATCACCATTATAACTCATGTCTAAGGGAGGCATATCTAACACAGTATTTTCTCCGTAAGGCATAATACAGCCTTCTTGTACTTAGATACACTTGATAGAACTTCAACGTTATGCTTAGGGGTCATTTTAAAAGTAAAATCAATTAAAAGCATAAAAACTGTGATTATAAATAGACTGAAAAAGGGAGATTTTTATACTTGAAAGCTGAAACAGTAAGGCAGAGCTTGCCTTGTTCAATTTCAGCTAGGAAAGTTTATGTCAGATGACTTAAGCTTTTCACCACACTGTGCTTGTCCACAAATGAGTCTGAAAATGCCATGGGTACTGATCTTGAAATTAAATTTTAAATGTTATTGAGTAGGTGAACTTGCAGATATGGAATTTTTGAATAATGAAGATAACCAGTATGTGTGTATACACACAAATATTTTTGCATCTATATTTGTGAGACCAGATGATAATTGTCCATTCTTGTATTGTCCACAGAGACTTTTCATATCAAGGTTATGCTATACTTCTTTTTTTTTTTTTTTTTAAAGATTTATTTATTTATTTATTTATTTTTGGTGGTGGGGAGGGAGGGGAGCAGGTGGGCCACTTCTATTGGTCTTTCATTTCTCTATTTTCATCCGTCTTTGTTCTTTGGCCCGTGTGGACCTTCCATCACAGTGGCCTCTGCTGTCGCAGAGCACCGACTCTGGGCTCATGCGCTCCAGAGCTCCGGCTCGGTGACTGGACACATCAGTCCAGCCGCTCCGCGGCACGTGGGATCTTCCCAGGCCAGGGCTCGAACTGGTGCCTCTTGCACTGCAAGGCAGTGTCCTTACCCACTGGACCACCAGGGAAGCCCTATGCTATACTTCTTAAGGTGAGTGTAGAATTCTTTTCTTTTTCTTTTTAAAGTGTATGTGTAAGAATAGATTTCTCTTGAATACTTATTAGAACTTGGTGGTAAAGCCATTTGGGCCTAGAGCTTTATTTAAGAAAAGAGTTTTAACCACTGATTTAATTTCTTTAATATTATTAACAAGCACAAAGTTATTTAGTATACTTTTACTATCTTTTACATGTCTTCAGTATGTATAGTTACATTCACCATTTTTAATCCTAGAACTGGTTATTTGTGACTTTTGTTTTTTGAAATCTCTGCCTCACAGATTTCAAATTGTAATAGTTGTTATAAGATTCTAGTTTTTATCTCTGTTGACTTTATTTACCTTCCTGCTCGTTATTATTTCCTTTCCTTTATTTTTGGTGGGGGCGGTGGGCTTGTTTGCTGAGTTTTTTAACTTTTTTAAAAAAACACTTTTAAAACAATTTTACTTATTTATTCACTTTTGCCTGTACTGGGCCTTCACTTCATTGGAGTCTTTTCTCTATTTGCAGTGAGTCAGTGCTATGCTCTAGTTGCAGTGTTCCAGCTTCTCATTGTGTCGGCTTTTCTTATTGCAGAGTATCAGAGCTTTAGCTCGTGCAGGCTTTAGTACTTGGCCTCTTAGGCTCTAGAGCACAGGCTCAAGAGTTGTGGCACATGAACTTAGTTGCTCTATGGCATGTGGGATCTTCTTAGACCAGGGATTGAACCCCCGTCTCCTGCATTGGCAGGTGGATTCTTACCACTAGGTCACCAAGGAATCCCAACTTTAACTTCTTGAGATAGATTATTAATTTATTAGTTTTCAGCTTTTCTTTGTACCATATGTATTGAAGCTATAAATTTTCCTTTAAGTGATGCTTTAGTTGTATCTAAAAGTTTTAATAAAAAGCATCTTTGTAAAAAAAAAGTAGCATTTTTATGATTTTTTTACAAAAATTTCTGCACAGAAATGTATTATTATTACTTAATTGAAAATATTTTCTATTTTTTATTTTAATTTTTCAGCTCATGGGAAGGTTATTTATTAATTTCTCAACCTTTGGGTACATCATAATCTCCATTTGGTATCAATTCCTAGCTTAGTAGCACTGTTGGTATAATTCAACCCTTTGAGTCTTATTGACATTTGCCTTATAAATTTTTATAAATAACATTTTAAATACTTAATATAATTTTTAAATAAATTTTTTAATAAATGTTTCCTGTATGGCTGAAATGAATATCCCTTTGTAGTTTTGGGATACACTATCCTACATATGGCTGTTAGGCTGTTACTTATGTTGTTCAAATATTCTACCATGAATGCTCACTCTCTGTTGTTGAGAAGGTGTGCTAAAAATCTTACAACTTTTTAAAAGAAGCTGAAAAAGATCTCTATAAAATGATATAAAATAACTGATATCCAAGACTCAAAATCTAACTGTACCATGAATAAGTACATACATGCATATGTCACTATTTTAAAACCGACTTCCATATTTTAATAGAACAATCACAATGTAATTTCCCCAAGAAAATTTGCCTAGAAGAAATAGTTACTAAAATGCCAAAACAATACCTTCTTCAAGATTAAATAAGTTAACTACACACTTTACCAACAGGAGCCCATATAGTGAAAGCTATGGTTTTCCCAGTAGTCATGGTGGATGGGAGAGCTGGACCATAAAGAAAGCTGAGTGCCAAAGAACTGATGAGAGTTTCTTGGACAGCAAGGAGATCAAGCCAGTTCGTCCTAAAGGAAATCAACCCTGAATATTCATTGGAAGGAATGATGCTGAAGTTGAAGCTCCAATGGCTACCTGATGCAAAGAGACGACTCACTGGAAAAGACTCTGATGTTGGGGAAAATACAGGCAGAAGGAGAAGGGGATGAAACAGGATGAGATGGCTGGATGGTGTCTCTGAGTCAAGGGACATGAGTTTGAGCAAGCTCCGAAAGATGATGATGCACATGGAAGCCTGGTGTGCTACAGTCCATGGGGTCACAAAGAGTCAGACACGACTGAGCAACTGAACTGAACACATCAAAGATGAGGACAAGGAGTAAAGAAAAATTACCAAAAGTTCAGTACAAAAGAAAAAAAAAAGATCTCTGGCGAGAGAATCAACAATTTTTACTTGTGTTTTACTACCTAGTGACCTCAGAGTGACCTTAGACATTTTATTTGCTCTTTTTGTATCTCAGTCTCCTCATTTGTAAAATGAAAGGCCATTCTAATTCTAATATTTTAGATCAGTTCTTGATAAAATACCACCCTCTTACTGATTTGAAATCTGTCTGTATCAATATCCAGCTAAAAATAATCAAATAAACAAAGACCAACACTTAAAAAACTTACTACCTAGTGAATTTTCCTGAGGTCCAAATTTCATGAAAATCTATTCTGTCAGATTGTTAATGGACACCTGATAGCAGCAAAGCTCTAAGGGGCACCTTTTCCAATGTGTCACACCTAGGATAAAAACTGGCACTGTCAGATACAATGATAGAGTCTCTGCATGAGACTCTCTACCAGTAGTTCTTAATGTGGGGGTAATATACTTCTCTGAGTACCTGCTGAAAGCTATGGCCTTCTTCCTCTAGAAAACTATACCTATACGATACACAGATTACATGTTGATATAATTCAGGGCAGTTCCCAGACTGTGCTTGGATTATCAGAGTTTCTATGTGTAGGCAGTGATGAGGAAGGTAAGATTTCATAAAATCACTGCCTTGGTCTGGTCTGGTTTATTGGCAAGGAACAGAAAACCACTCAAACTATCTTAAGTATAAGGTAAATATACCTTAAATATGAAAAGACAGCTCTTTGAATTCAACTTTAAGGAGTGCAGTTGGTCTTCATGGGAACAAAAAAGGTACCAAAGAGATACTCCTCTGTTTCCTCCTTCTTTCCAGAAAGTCACCTTTCTGCGTACAAAAAAAACTTCTGGACTTTGATGACTAAAGTATACATAGTTTTATACCCCTGAACTAGATTATTACAGTATAACTATTTTTCACTTCAGGTTAGAGTACTTAGTATTTATATACACAGTTTGGATACAAGCTAGATTAATAACATAGTCTATCTGTGAACTCTTCTGTGAGTTAATGTTTAGCATTCTTTGTTAGGATGTGCTCTTTAAATTCCCTTCCAAGACACCTCAGATAGCCCTTTTTAGGTTATACTTTTCATATTTTATCTCTCTCTCCATAGCAACCTAGGACTTATTACAGCTGTATAATTTTGTACCGAAACATCTCTCTGAAAATTAACATCACATTCAACCAACAACAGACTATCTCCCACCATTAAGAATGTTGAAAAGAAATGCAGTGTAGGCATTGTAACTTCATTAAACAGCTGTAATCAATTTTGTGGTCTACAGCAGCACTGCTGGAACATGTTAGTGTTCCCTGGAGACTGCTCTGAGGCTTTTGAACACGTTTTCTAAATGTGCACTAGGTTATAAGAAAGCAAGCCTCTTTCAGACATGCAAAATGTGATTCCAAAGAGACTGAGGGGGAAAAAAGTCATTATCCCTTATGAGAAACAAAACAAAGGAAGGGCTGAATTTATTAATGCCAGTAAGGCAAATATTTGGAAGAAATCAGTTTTTCTGATCAGGAAAATCTATAGAACAGTCTGATTAGTCAGGAAACATGGTTTTCTAGAGGACAGTTAATTGAAACAGAGTTAGACTGGTTCCTAATTTTGGAATATATGCACTGTCTTCATTTATGCTCTGTAAAGTGATAAAACAATGATTAGAAGAAAAAGTTTGGTTAGAAGGTCTGTTATGTTTCCTATACATTTTATTGCCTCTTTCAATGTTCATTTACATTCCTCAGCAAATTTTCACTTTGCTTTAGACAGATTTACAGAAAGCCTTAAAATGTATTATCTGAAAACATTTTTTAAAAACTAAGAATTCATAGTCTTCAGCCTCACAGTTTCTCAGAAGTATTAAGAAAATATCTTATATGTAAAAATGTATATAGGCTGTTCAAATGATAACTTTTTATTTAAATTTTCTTCCTATGTTGGTTTTTACTCAATGCTGCCTTTGTTCTCTTTTCCAAACGAGTTATAGTAAAAGACTGTATTGCTTTACTCCTGTCTGCCTAGGCTGTTCAAATGATAGCTTTCTATTTAAATTTCCTATGTTGGTTTTTACTCAATATTGCCTTTGTTCTCTTTTCCAGAACAGTTATAGTAAAAGATCATATTTCTTTACTTTCTCCCCCTCAGTTCCCATCCTGTTGGTTAAGGAGTTTAATAAAGAAATACAGGATTTTGTTTCCTACAAAATTCTGTCTGGCATGCTGCCAGTGTCAACAACAGCATCTTGAATTCTTCAAGATATATTAAGAAGGAGCTGTAAACTCTGGTAAGATGTTTTGCTTATTACATAAGAAAATTTGGTAATATTTACCCAAGTATGCAGTTCACAACAGTTTTTCAAAGTGCTCTCTACAAAGCTGGAGGTATTTTCCAGAGTCCATTCCATGGCCAACAAAGGCAGACATGGGAGATACTAGGAGGTGAGAACTTCACCCTTTGCCAGTACCAAAGAATGTTTCCTCACAAAAAGCAAAAAAGCATGACATTTGTGGTCTACAGCAGCACTGCTGGAACATGTTAGTGTTCCCTGGAGACTGCTCTGAGGCTTTTGAACACGTTTTCTAAATGTGCACTAGGTTATAAGAAAGCAAGCCTCTTTCAGACATGCAAAATGTGATTCCAAAGAGACTGAGGGGGAAAAAAGTCATTATCCCTTATGAGAAACAAAACAAAGGAAGGGCTGAATTTATTAATGCCAGTAAGGCAAATATTTGGAAGAAATCAGTTTTTCTGATCAGGAAAATCTATAGAACAGTCTGATTAGTCAGGAAACATGGTTTTCTAGAGGACAGTTAATTGAAACAGAGTTAGACTGGTTCCTAATTTTGGAATATATGCACTGTCTTCATTTATGCTCTGTAAAGTGATAAAACAATGATTAGAAGAAAAAGTTTGGTTAGAAGGTCTGTTATGTTTCCTATACATTTTATTGCCTCTTTCAATGTTCATTTACATTCCTCAGCAAATTTTCACTTTGCTTTAGACAGATTTACAGAAAGCCTTAAAATGTATTATCTGAAAACATTTTTAAAAGCTAAGAATTCATAGTCTTCAGCCTCACAGTTTCTCAGAAGTATTAAGAAAATATCTTATATGTAAAAATGTATATAGGCTGTTCAAATGATAACTTTTTATTTAAATTTTCTTCCTATGTTGGTTTTTACTCAATGCTGCCTTTGTTCTCTTTTCCAAACGAGTTATAGTAAAAGACTGTATTGCTTTACTCCTGTCTGCCTAGGCTGTTCAAATGATAGCTTTCTATTTAAATTTCCTATGTTGGTTTTTACTCAATATTGCCTTTGTTCTCTTTTCCAGAACAGTTATAGTAAAAGATCATATTTCTTTACTTTCTCCCCCTCAGTTCCCATCCTGTTGGTTAAGGAGTTTAATAAAGAAATACAGGATTTTGTTTCCTACAAAATTCTGTCTGGCATGCTGCCAGTGTCAACAACAGCATCTTGAATTCTTCAAGATATATTAAGAAGGAGCTGTAAACTCTGGTAAGATGTTTTGCTTATTACATAAGAAAATTTGGTAATATTTACCCAAGTATGCAGTTCACAACAGTTTTTCAAAGTGCTCTCTACAAAGCTGGAGGTATTTTCCAGAGTCCATTCCATGGCCAACAAAGGCAGACATGGGAGATACTAGGAGGTGAGAACTTCTATACCCTTTGCCAGTACCAAAGAATGTTTCCTCACAAGAAAATGTTCTATGGCTAAAATGTTAAAGTCAGTAAAATCTATGCCATACTTACTACCCACACTGGTTTGATGTAAAGAAAGGGGAAATTAGATTTCCATATAGTATGTTTTTCAGGAGGAAGAAAAGAGGAAAACACATTTTTGAGAGTCAGTATGCAAAATAGCACTGTCACTCTGAATTCATGACAGTCATATATATGAGATTTAAAAAAAAAAATTTTGGTCTCTTTTATTGGTCTTTCATTTAGTTATTTTCATCCATCTTTGTTGGTTTTGGCCGGTGTGGGCCTCCCATTGCAGTGGCCTCCCTTGTTGCAGAGTGTTCCATGTGCTCCAGAGTACTGGCTCATGACTGGACACACCAGTCCAGCTGCTCCGCTGTATGTGGCATCTTCCCAGGCCACAGATCGAATTGGTGTCCCTTGCACGGCAAGGGGGACTCTTTACCCACTGGACCACCAAGGAAGCCCTATGAGAAATTTTTTTACAATTCAACCTTAAGGGCTGGTAGATAACAAGTAAATGGGTAATATGTATTACTAGATACCCTGGATAACATAAAAATCATTAGTTCCATCCATCCTCCTGTCTTAATCATTTCTTCAAGGAATAGCAGAAAAAAAGACAGAAAATTTCTGATTCTGATTGATGACTTGGTTAATTATTACTTACTACTATTTAGAGAAGAATACTGGAGTGGGTAGCCATTCCCTTCTCCAAGGGATCTTCCAAACCCAGGGAATGATGATTCTTCACCATCTGAGCCACCAGGGAAGCCCAGTATTTAGCAACTTGTTTTTAGCATTTCACATAATCTAGTTCATCTCTGTTATGTTTAATAAAGAAATACAGGAAAATTCTGTCTGGCATGCTGCCAGTGTCAACAACAGCATCTTGAATTCTTCAAGATATATTAAGAAGGAGCTGTAAACTCTGGTAAGATGTTTTGCTTATTACATAAGAAAATTTGGTAATATTTACCCAAGTATGCAGTTCACAACAGTTTTTCAAAGTGCTCTCTACAAAGCTGGAGGTATTTTCCAGAGTCCATTCCATGGCCAACAAAGGCAGACATGGGAGATACTAGGAGGTGAGAACTTCTATACCCTTTGCCAGTACCAAAGAATGTTTCCTCACAAGAAAATGTTCTATGGCTAAAATGTTAAAGTCAGTAAAATCTATGCCATACTTACTACCCACACTGGTTTGATGTAAAGAAAGGGGAAATTAGATTTCCATATAGTATGTTTTTCAGGAGGAAGAAAAGAGGAAAACACATTTTTGAGAGTCAGTATGCAAAATAGCACTGTCACTCTGAATTCATGACAGTCATATATATGAGATTTAAAAAAAAAAATTTTGGTCTCTTTTATTGGTCTTTCATTTAGTTATTTTCATCCATCTTTGTTGGTTTTGGCCGGTGTGGGCCTCCCATTGCAGTGGCCTCCCTTGTTGCAGAGTGTTCCATGTGCTCCAGAGTACTGGCTCATGACTGGACACACCAGTCCAGCTGCTCCGCTGTATGTGGCATCTTCCCAGGCCACAGATCGAATTGGTGTCCCTTGCACGGCAAGGGGGACTCTTACCCACTGGACCACCAAGGAAGCCCTATGAGAAATTTTTTTACAATTCAACCTTAAGGGCTGGTAGATAACAAGTAAATGGGTAATATGTATTACTAGATACCCTGGATAACATAAAAATCATTAGTTCCATCCATCCTCCTGTCTTAATCATTTCTTCAAGGAATAGCAGAAAAAAAGACAGAAAATTTCTGATTCTGATTGATGACTTGGTTAATTATTACTTACTACTATTTAGAGAAGAATACTGGAGTGGGTAGCCATTCCCTTCTCCAAGGGATCTTCCAAACCCAGGGAATGATGATTCTTCACCATCTGAGCCACCAGGGAAGCCCAGTATTTAGCAACTTGTTTTTAGCATTTCACATAATCTAGTTCATCTCTGTTATGTTTCATAAATCCGTGAAATGACTGTTAAAGATACTGATTTTGATGGCAATGTGTAAAGCCAGACAATAGCTTCTCCTTCACATTTTGGTATTAAAGAACCAAAAATGTACTGGTAGTAAAAAATATATTGGAAGGAGATTAAGTGTGTGAGTAAAGGTGTGATTAAAGTGTGTGAGTAAAAGTAGGCTAAATAGGGCTTCCCTGGTGGTCCAGTGGGTAAGGACACCGCCTTGCAGTGCAAGGGGCACCGGTTCGATCCCAGGCCTGGGAAGACCCCACGTGCCGCGGAGTGGCTGGACCAATATGTCCAATTACCGAGCCGGTGCTCTGGAGCGCGTGCGCCCAGAGCTGGTGCTCTGCGACAACAGAGGCCACTGCGATGGGAGGCCCACACGGGCCAAAGAACAAAGATGGATGAAAATAGATAAATGAAAGACCAATAGAAGTGGCCCACCCGCCCCCCTCCCCGCCCCCAAAATAAATAAATAAATAAATAAATCTTTAAAAAAAAAAGTAGGCTAAATAATCTGCACTAAGTAGATCAAGTCAGGCTTTACTAAGGAAAATAAAAATGTTAGCTCATAGAGTTAATGATTTGTATTTGAAGTGACAGTTTTTCCCAAGGTGCATGTCACAAAATAGTCTTATAAGGAGCTTCTCTGTCAGCAGGTCGAATGAATGTGGAAAACGTATGCTCTTTTTTAAAGCACTACAGGCACGTAAGCATATAATAACTGTATAACTAGAAAACTCAATTTAATTTTAATTTCCAAACTTATTTTGTTGACGAACTCTAAATTATGTCTTACTTATTTTACAGAACTTCTCTGGGAAATTTTTGAGACTGGAGATAGGGAATTCATGAGAAAGGCATGGATATCTAGTTTTTTAAAGCAAACATCTGAAATAAAAAACTGGAAGGATAACTCAGAAAATCCATATACAGAACTGGAGGGAAAAAAGCCCGGACATTCCCAGAAACATGATGATTTTTCACCATCTGAGCCACCAGGGAAGCCCAGTATTTAGCAACTTGTTTTTAGCATTTCACATAATCTAGTTCATCTCTGTTATGTTTCATAAATCCGTGAAATGACTGTTAAAGATACTGATTTTGATGGCAATGTGTAAAGCCAGACAATAGCTTCTCCTTCACATTTTGGTATTAAAGAACCAAAAATGTACTGGTAGTAAAAAATATATTGGAAGGAGATTAAGTGTGTGAGTAAAGGTGTGATTAAAGTGTGTGAGTAAAAGTAGGCTAAATAGGGCTTCCCTGGTGGTCCAGTGGGTAAGGACACCGCCTTGCAGTGCAAGGGGCACCGGTTCGATCCCAGGCCTGGGAAGACCCCACGTGCCGCGGAGTGGCTGGACCAATATGTCCAATTACCGAGCCGGTGCTCTGGAGCGCGTGCGCCCAGAGCTGGTGCTCTGCGACAACAGAGGCCACTGCGATGGGAGGCCCACACGGGCCAAAGAACAAAGATGGATGAAAATAGATAAATGAAAGACCAATAGAAGTGGCCCACCCGCCCCCTCCCTCCCCACCCCCCAAAATAAATAAATAAATAAATAAATCTTTAAAAAAAAAAAAAGTAGGCTAAATAATCTGCACTAAGTAGATCAAGTCAGGCTTTACTAAGGAAAATAAAAATGTTAGCTCATAGAGTTAATGATTTGTATTTGAAGTGACAGTTTTTCCCAAGGTGCATGTCACAAAATAGTCTTATAAGGAGCTTCTCTGTCAGCAGGTCGAATGAATGTGGAAAACGTATGCTCTTTTTTAAAGCACTACAGGCACGTAAGCATATAATAACTGTATAACTAGAAAACTCAATTTAATTTTAATTTCCAAACTTATTTTGTTGACGAACTCTAAATTATGTCTTACTTATTTTACAGAACTTCTCTGGGAAATTTTTGAGACTGGAGATAGGGAATTCATGAGAAAGGCATGGATATCTAGTTTTTTAAAGCAAACATCTGAAATAAAAAACTGGAAGGATAACTCAGAAAATCCATATACAGAACTCAGAGGAGGGTGTAAACAATTAAATGAAAAAATCTCAACCATGGCTTCACATAAATGCCCAGGTTCCTGCTTTTACTGACAGCATTCTTTGTGTTGCCATCAAGGTGATCACGGTCATCACATAACAATGACCACGATATCAGCAGTCTAAAATTCTTATGCGTAGGCTCTATTATTCTCATTTTACAGATGAGGGGGATGAGGCTTAGAGAAGTTAAGTATCTCACTGAAGGTCATTTGCTAGTAACTGATTTCATTTCAAATGGAATTAAAATCTGATTCCATAGTCTGAGCTTTCAACAATCATGCTCACTATGTCTACCACAGAAGTACCAGTTTGGATACAACTTAACAGCTGTCCATGCATAAAATAAACATGCTATGGAAATATTTACTGTAAGTGTAGGTCTACACTTTAAAAACAAACTAATCACATGTATTAGTTTTCTATTTTTTATGTAATGACCTACCACAAAGTTAATTTCAAAATACAACCTAATTTGGTAGGTTAGACATTCAGGCATGCTTGGCTGGTCCTCTGCTCTGGATGTAATAAAGCTGAAGTCAAGGTTGCAGCAGACCTAGGCTCTTATTTAAGAGTTTTGTGAGGGAAGAATCTAGGTTTATTCAGGTTGTTGGCAAAAACCAGTTCCATGTGGATGCAGGGCTGTTTCCTTGCTGACTATCTGGTCCAGCTTCTACAGGCCACCTGTGCACCATGGCTCATAGCCCATCCCATTTTTCAAAGCCAACAATAGCACGTTTATCCTTCTTATGCTTCAAATCTTCCTGAGGCTCTCTTTCTCCCTCCTCTTCTGCTAAATTTGGAAAAAGCTCTTTGTTTTTAAGGACTCACATAATTAGATTAGACCCACCCAGATAACATCCCTAGTGGTCAACTGATGAGTAACATTACTAGAAGACTAAGGTCACCGGAGGAAGAGGGCTTTTGCCACCACATTACTTCTATACTCCAGGTGCAACATCATGTGACCAAAAAACTGTCTCTGTCCCTCTATACACACCCACACACTACATTAGTACAATTCTTCTGGAGCACACTAGTAAACACTACCCAACAGAACCCCATGTATCTTGCTTTTCACATAAAAACGGAAGGATAACTCAGAAAATCCATATACAGAACTCAGAGGAGGGTGTAAACAATTAAATGAAAAAATCTCAACCATGGCTTCACATAAATGCCCAGGTTCCTGCTTTTACTGACAGCATTCTTTGTGTTGCCATCAAGGTGATCACGGTCATCACATAACAATGACCACGATATCAGCAGTCTAAAATTCTTATGCGTAGGCTCTATTATTCTCATTTTACAGATGAGGGGGATGAGGCTTAGAGAAGTTAAGTATCTCACTGAAGGTCATTTGCTAGTAACTGATTTCATTTCAAATGGAATTAAAATCTGATTCCATAGTCTGAGCTTTCAACAATCATGCTCACTATGTCTACCACAGAAGTACCAGTTTGGATACAACTTAACAGCTGTCCATGCATAAAATA
Organism: Tragulus kanchil; assembly: GCA_022376925.1. Lineage (NCBI taxonomy): Eukaryota > Metazoa > Chordata > Mammalia > Artiodactyla > Tragulidae > Tragulus > Tragulus kanchil. Next base: position 74,111,421 of record JAIOJX010000030.1, read on the forward strand.
AACATGCTATGGAAATATTTACTGTAAGTGTAGGTCTACACTTTAAAAACAAACTAATCACATGTATTAGTTTTCTATTTTTTATGTAATGACCTACCACAAAGTTAATTTCAAAATACAACCTAATTTGGTAGGTTAGACATTCAGGCATGCTTGGCTGGTCCTCTGCTCTGGATGTAATAAAGCTGAAGTCAAGGTTGCAGCAGACCTAGGCTCTTATTTAAGAGTTTTGTGAGGGAAGAATCTAGGTTTATTCAGGTTGTTGGCAAAAACCAGTTCCATGTGGATGCAGGGCTGTTTCCTTGCTGACTATCTGGTCCAGCTTCTACAGGCCACCTGTGCACCATGGCTCATAGCCCATCCCATTTTTCAAAGCCAACAATAGCACGTTTATCCTTCTTATGCTTCAAATCTTCCTGAGGCTCTCTTTCTCCCTCCTCTTCTGCTAAATTTGGAAAAAGCTCTTTGTTTTTAAGGACTCACATAATTAGATTAGACCCACCCAGATAACATCCCTAGTGGTCAACTGATGAGTAACATTACTAGAAGACTAAGGTCACCGGAGGAAGAGGGGCTTTTGCCACCACATTACTTCTATACTCCAGGTGCAACATCATGTGAGCCAACTCCTTAAAATAAATCTGTCTCTGTCCCTCTATACACACCCACACACTACATTAGTACAATTCTTCTGGAGCACACTAGTAAACACTACCCAACAGAACCCCATGTATCTGGTAGTCAAGATTCCTATTTCCGAGTAGGGTTACGTGAGAGAGGAGAGGGAGTTACACCAGTGGCATATCCTTACTAACTGTTCTCTAGCAGCATACCACAACATACTGAGTTTCCTTGCTCCCAGGTAAGTCAATATATAGACTGAATTATTGGTCTTAATAAAACTAAGCCTCATGAAAGAGTAGCTTATCAAGATTCCTGGCAAAGAAACTTAAAGGTTGAATACAATCTAAAAATGCAAATGCAAGGGAGCTAGAAATAAAATAACACAACAGATCTGACATTTCTATTCCTAGTAAAAACATTTTCAGCTAGAGTGAAGCAAAAATAATTACTAAAGCAGATCTGGCAAGAAATAAGAAAAACTCAAAATAATAAACAAAGTTAACTGAAGATTTATATTCACACATGACCTTGTCCTAAGTGATTAACCTACATTTCAGTATTTTTTAACAACTCAAAATTTATGATAGGGCATGATTCTTTAAAGGCAAGGGTCTAGTGCTTGCATGAGAATGCATTTTATATGCAGTAGAAATCTTCTAAGAGTTAATATAGTCTTACCTGTCTTCTTAAAAGTAACTTAACATCTTTTCTTGACATCAGAAGTATACATCATGACCACTAACCATTTTTAAAGATATATAGGACTCTATTTCTACAAAAAAATGGCCTATTTCTAGAGTTATTTGTTGTTTTCCTCTAAGATAGTTGGTCTTTTCTCTCAATGTAACATTTTCTCATTATGTAACTGATTTCTTTTGTTTTCTTAAGATTTCTAATCTATTATGCTTGAAAAGTTTTCCCTTTTATTTCCTCTTTTTCATTTTTGTATATGAAGGCCTAATTCCATGGCAATTACATGATCTCATCTTTGTTCAGAGTAGTTAAATACAAGTAGGTTAAAACTAGATACACTGTCTTTTATTAACCAGAGTAAGAAGTCAAAGAGTACACAGGGATATTAGATCCCCAATGCTTCTCAAGATATAAAGTGCCACACACAGAACCCCTTCACTACCTGGGTTTCCCTTTTAAGCCTTTTTCTTAGCCTACTTCTAAGATTTTAACCCTTTGTCTTTCTCCTTGGGATCATTCATAATGTATTTATCCTACTCCAAATACTTTGGGCCAACATCAAAGTACTCAGTGGTACACAGAACTGAAAAGATACTGTAGGCATAAAAAGAAAATAAAGGAAACCAAGTACTACTAAATTTTCCTGCTTCTAACCTCAGTTAAGTCATCTTTGTTCTAAAGTCACAGTTAACTTAATCATGCAATTGCCACTATTTGGGGTTTTGGTTCAAATTAATTTTATAGTCTCTTCTAAGATGATTCATTCATTCATTGATTTACTGTGTTCCCTTATATGCAAGGTTACTGAGTTAAGCTCCCAAATTATAGCAGAGACTAACAGAGTCTGAACATCTGTCCTTATGAAGTACTCACCAGTACATGGTTTGGAAAATTGTAATGAGGAAGATTATAATGACCCTTGGGCAAGTTAGTTATTAAGTTAGCAATTAAGTGATTAACTTAATTCTTTTAGAATTCTCTGACCCTTTTTTAAAGTTCTCAACTACTATCAAAGCCTAAAGAAAACCTGACTTTGAGACATAGACACAAGTTCTCTTCTGATTTTATGGGGGAGTAGATCACTTTACTGCGAATTCTGTCAAACACAGACTTTCTCAGGTTACCAAAATGTTTCTACCTTTGAGAATATCTATTTAATCTAGAATTAATACATAAAAGAACCGAGACCTTGGTAAGAATAGGCTTTTCCTCTTAGAGGTTCTTAAAGCAAATAAACATTGCCTAAAAGCTTAGAGATTGAGTGAGGTAGATCATGTAATTCTGAAATACCTTACTGCTCTACACTCATATTTATAGTTTAAAAGATCTATGCTCTGACTTCTACTGCTGTTGGCTTAGATTAAAATTAACATATGTAACAATGTTTCATTAAAGGCTATATAAAAACCACCGGCATTGGAAAACTGTGGTAGACAAGAATCTAGTTGGCTAAGGTTCTTCAACAACCTATATACTTTAAAGAAGGCTTTCACCTGAGGTTCGTATTTCATCTCTGGTCATGTTAAGGTCAAAACCAAAAATCTTCATACTTTCTATATCAGATAACTGTTTCCTAATAAAATGGGATATTAGATCCCCAATGCTTCTCAAGATATAAAGTGCCACACAGAACCCCTTCACTACCTGGGTTTCCCTTTTAAGCCTTTTTCTTAGCCTACTTCTAAGATTTTAACCCTTTGTCTTTCTCCTTGGGATCATTCATAATGTATTTATCCTACTCCAAATACTTTGGGCCAACATCAAAGTACTCAGTGGTACACAGAACTGAAAAGATACTGTAGGCATAAAAAGAAAATAAAGGAAACCAAGTACTACTAAATTTTCCTGCTTCTAACCTCAGTTAAGTCATCTTTGTTCTAAAGTCACAGTTAACTTAATCATGCAATTGCCACTATTTGGGGTTTTGGTTCAAATTAATTTTATAGTCTCTTCTAAGATGATTCATTCATTCATTGATTTACTGTGTTCCCTTATATGCAAGGTTACTGAGTTAAGCTCCCAAATTATAGCAGAGACTAACAGAGTCTGAACATCTGTCCTTATGAAGTACTCACCAGTACATGGTTTGGAAAATTGTAATGAGGAAGATTATAATGACCCTTGGGCAAGTTAGTTATTAAGTTAGCAATTAAGTGATTAACTTAATTCTTTTAGAATTCTCTGACCCTTTTTTAAAGTTCTCAACTACTATCAAAGCCTAAAGAAAACCTGACTTTGAGACATAGACACAAGTTCTCTTCTGATTTTATGGGGGAGTAGATCACTTTACTGCGAATTCTGTCAAACACAGACTTTCTCAGGTTACCAAAATGTTTCTACCTTTGAGAATATCTATTTAATCTAGAATTAATACATAAAAGAACCGAGACCTTGGTAAGAATAGGCTTTTCCTCTTAGAGGTTCTTAAAGCAAATAAACATTGCCTAAAAGCTTAGAGATTGAGTGAGGTAGATCATGTAATTCTGAAATACCTTACTGCTCTACACTCATATTTATAGTTTAAAAGATCTATGCTCTGACTTCTACTGCTGTTGGCTTAGATTAAAATTAACATATGTAACAATGTTTCATTAAAGGCTATATAAAAACCACCGGCATTGGAAAACTGTGGTAGACAAGAATCTAGTTGGCTAAGGTTCTTCAACAACCTATATACTTTAAAGAAGGCTTTCACCTGAGGTTCGTATTTCATCTCTGGTCATGTTAAGGTCACACTCTTAATTTTAAAATATTCTCCATAAGAAAAGCAATTACTCTCATACTTTCTATATCAGATAACTGTTTCCATATTTTTTTCATTTATTCAAATATATACTAAGCAATTATTGTATGCCAGGTATTCCATAGGTACTGATGATATAGTTATAAGACAAAGTTACTGTACTTAAATTTACACAGCAGTAATATAATTTAGGTAACTGTTCTATAAATAAAATGTCACAAATTATTTTCACATGCCTTTCTGTAAGTAAAGCCGAAGGAAGAGTGCAAAATATATACAATATAATAAATATATAGTACTACATGAGGATGACCACATCAAAAAACATAAATAATATGACTAATTTGGCTATCATCAGTATAGTAAGAATAAGCTTAATAACAATGTGTTATTAAATTTGGGGCAGGGAAACCATTCAGAATTCCGTGCAATACCGGGACTAATCTAGAGATTAGGTCTGCCTATGGCAGATCTGTGGGTAGGCAGTCTCCATGGGCCATGTGAAGCAAGAAGAGTGGGAGAGAATTCGGGAAGCAAAGCCATGAATTCCAGTGTTTTAGCTCCTATTTAATCTCTTTAAACAGCAGTTTCTCCATAAGCTTCATGGTAAAATGTTTAGAAAGCCGACATTAGCCCCATTCTTTATCATAAATCCTGTCTCGGCCTAAGTACTGGATCTCAGAAGAAGTTTATATTTCTTTTGCTTCACTTAATTAACAGCAGTCTTCTCATTTACCCTTACTTTTGCTTCCTCTTCTTAAATATGCTTTCAAACAATAGTACAACTCTACTTTCTCAAAATAATGAGAGTGTAAGTAAAGTAGGGAAACTGTTAAATAATACCAAAGATATTTAAATACTAGGATTCATGTGTTCCCCTGCATATACTATTATCAATTATATCACTTACTGTACTATTGTTTTCATAAAAATAACTGGAAGATTAAAATAATGCCATGATAAGAAGCTTAGTTATCAGTCTTAGTACAAAACAAACAAAGATAAAATTCATTAAATCTGCTTAAAGCAGTGAATTTTCAGCCTCCCAGTTTTATACTTACAGGGCATGTAATAGAAAAGCTAAAACTAAACTGTATACTCAAGTTTACAATTATTAAAGAACACGATAACATACTGGAAATATCACAACTATTAAAGCAAGGTATAAAATATATACTAAGCAATTATTGTATGCCAGGTATTCCATAGGTACTGATGATATAGTTATAAGACAAAGTTACTGTACTTAAATTTACACAGCAGTAATATAATTTAGGTAACTGTTCTATAAATAAAATGTCACAAATTATTTTCACATGCCTTTCTGTAAGTAAAGCCGAAGGAAGAGTGCAAAATATATACAATATAATAAATATATAGTACTACATGAGGATGACCACATCAAAAAACATAAATAATATGACTAATTTGGCTATCATCAGTATAGTAAGAATAAGCTTAATAACAATGTGTTATTAAATTTGGGGCAGGGAAACCATTCAGAATTCCGTGCAATACCGGGACTAATCTAGAGATTAGGTCTGCCTATGGCAGATCTGTGGGTAGGCAGTCTCCATGGGCCATGTGAAGCAAGAAGAGTGGGAGAGAATTCGGGAAGCAAAGCCATGAATTCCAGTGTTTTAGCTCCTATTTAATCTCTTTAAACAGCAGTTTCTCCATAAGCTTCATGGTAAAATGTTTAGAAAGCCGACATTAGCCCCATTCTTTATCATAAATCCTGTCTCGGCCTAAGTACTGGATCTCAGAAGAAGTTTATATTTCTTTTGCTTCACTTAATTAACAGCAGTCTTCTCATTTACCCTTACTTTTGCTTCCTCTTCTTAAATATGCTTTCAAACAATAGTACAACTCTACTTTCTCAAAATAATGAGAGTGTAAGTAAAGTAGGGAAACTGTTAAATAATACCAAAGATATTTAAATACTAGGATTCATGTGTTCCCCTGCATATACTATTATCAATTATATCACTTACTGTACTATTGTTTTCATAAAAATAACTGGAAGATTAAAATAATGCCATGATAAGAAGCTTAGTTATCAGTCTTAGTACAAAACAAACAAAGATAAAATTCATTAAATCTGCTTAAAGCAGTGAATTTTCAGCCTCCCAGTTTTATACTTACAGGGCATGTAATAGAAAAGCTAAAACTAAACTGTATACTCAAGTTTATAATTATTAAAGAACACGTATAACATACTGGAAATATCACCAAAGCTGATTAAAGCATGAGGTATAATTAAAATTTTATTTTAATATTTAAGGGAATGAGAATAAAAGATCTCTTATAATTGTCCAACTTTCTCACATGAGTCCATTCACTCTTTTGAAAAAGAATTACCTGTCCACAAAGAGGTGAGAGTGTCTACAGGTTCAATGCCAGTGAGCACACTGAAAGTCTAAGCGAAATTAATCTGTTCCATTCTTTTACCTTGCTCTATTATTTTGACGTAACAAAACATTAAGTAAACAGTACTACTCCAGCTTGGATAAACCATAAAACATGGTACACTGATTCTAAAAAGAACAAAATCTGTTTTCTTATACTCAGCAAAAAAGAACTGCATTTAAAGTGCAAATAAGTCAACTAGTTTGGCTACTTAATACTGTTAATATTTAAAAGTAAGACACAGGAAACAATGGCTTTGCTCTGGGAACACCCCATACTTTCAAACTAAGTAAGCACCCTAGAGTAACAAATACAAAAACATGAAGTTGAAGAAGTAAACTAAGTCACCTAATACTTTCACATACATTTACCTCTCTTGGTATTATCCTTTTTTTTTTTTTTTTTAAATTTAAGGACAATAGGTTTACAGAGTTGTGCTGTTTACTGCCAAACATCAACATGAATTGGCCACAGGTATACATACCTTCCCTCCTTCTGGAACTCCCTCCCATCTCCCTCACCATCCCACTCATCCCACCCCTATAGGTTGTTATAGAGTCCTTGTTTGCAATTATTTATCAACAATAGTACAACTCTACTTTCTCAAAATAATGAGAGTGTAAGTAAAGTAGGGAAACTGTTAAATAATACCAAAGATATTTAAATACTAGGATTCATGTGTTCCCCTGCATATACTATTATCAATTATATCACTTACTGTACTATTGTTTTCATAAAAATAACTGGAAGATTAAAATAATGCCATGATAAGAAGCTTAGTTATCAGTCTTAGTACAAAACAAACAAAGATAAAATTCATTAAATCTGCTTAAAGCAGTGAATTTTCAGCCTCCCAGTTTTATACTTACAGGGCATGTAATAGAAAAGCTAAAACTAAACTGTATACTCAAGTTTATAATTATTAAAGAACACGTATAACATACTGGAAATATCACCAAAGCTGATTAAAGCATGAGGTATAATTAAAATTTTATTTTAATATTTAAGGGAATGAGAATAAAAGATCTCTTATAATTGTCCAACTTTCTCACATGAGTCCATTCACTCTTTTGAAAAAGAATTACCTGTCCACAAAGAGGTGAGAGTGTCTACAGGTTCAATGCCAGTGAGCACACTGAAAGTCTAAGCGAAATTAATCTGTTCCATTCTTTTACCTTGCTCTATTATTTTGACGTAACAAAACTTTAAAAAAACAGTAATACTCCTGGTTGGATAAACCATAAAACATGGTACACTGATTCTAAAAAGAACAAAATCTGTTTTCTTATACTCAGCAAAAAAGAACTGCATTTAAAGTGCAAATAAGTCAACTAGTTTGGCTACTTAATACTGTTAATATTTAAAAGTAAGACACAGGAAACAATGGCTTTGCTCTGGGAACACCCCATACTTTCAAACTAAGTAAGCACCCTAGAGTAACAAATACAAAAACATGAAGTTGAAGAAGTAAACTAAGTCACCTAATACTTTCACATACATTTACCTCTCTTGGTATTATCCTTTTTTTTTTTTTTTTTAAATTGAAGGACAATAGGTTTACAGAGTTGTGCTGTTTACTGCCAAACATCAACATGAATTGGCCACAGGTATACATACCTTCCCTCCTTCTGGAACTCCCTCCCATCTCCCTCACCATCCCACTCATCCCACCCCTATAGGTTGTTATAGAGTCCTTGTTTGAATTTCTTTAGTCTTAGAGCAAATTCTCATTGCTTATCTATTTTATACCACATGTAACCTTTCTTTTTCATAGTTCTATAACTATATATATATATTTTTTTTTTTTTTTTTGCCACACTGTGTGACATGTGGGATCTTAGTTTCCCAACAAGGGATCAAACCCACGCTCCTTGTGTTGGAAGCACAGAGTCTTAACCACCAGGCTACCAGGGAAATCCCCATAACTTCTTACACTGGTCAACATTTAAAAATATTTAAGAATGGGGCTTCCCTCGTGGCTCAGTGGTAAAGAACTTGCCTGTCAGTACAGGAGACACAGGTTCAATTCCTGATCTGGGAAGATCCTACATTGCTGAGGAGCAATTAGGTCTGTGAGCCACAACTATTAAGCCTGTGCTCTAGAGCCTTGAAGCCTCAACTATTGAAACCAATGTGACCTGGAGCCCGAGTTCCACAATAAGAGAAGTCACTGCAACAAGAAGCCTGCTCGCCTCAACTAGAGAGTAGCCTCTGCTCCCTCCAACTAAAGAGCCTGTAGCAGTAGTGAAAACCCAGAATAGCCAAAAATAAATAAATAAATAAATAAAACCCATGTCTTAAAAAAAAATAAATTTAAGAATGTTCATAAAACCTGAGTTATAAGCTGTTTAGCAACTCATTATGCTTTGTAAGCTTTGTAGTAACTTTTTTTTTTTTAAAGATTATTTATTTAGGTGGGGGGTGGGGTGGGGAGGGAGGGGAGCAGGCGGGCTACTTCTATTGGTCTTTCATTTGTCTATTTTCATCCATCTTTGTTCTTTGGCCTGTGTGGGCCTCCCATCACAGTGGCCTCTGTTGTCGTAGAGCACGGCTCTGGGCGCATGCGCTCCAGAGCTCCGGCTTGGTAATTGGACATATCGGTCCAGCCACTCCGCGGCACGTGGGATCTTCCCAGGCCAGGGATGGAACCAGCGCCCCTTGCCCTGCAAGGCGGTGTCCTTACCCAGTGGACCACCAGGGAGGCCCTGTAGTAACTTTTGAATAACAGATCCTTCCCTATAGAATTAATCAAAGGTATGTTAATTTTTAAATGAAACTGTTTATACTTAACTAGGTATTTCAATATGGTATAAAATCAATGTAGCCATAGGTAATGTTATATTGATATCCACAGGTCTGAAACTGTTTTAAGAGGTTAATTTTATTTCCACGGTTAGCCTTCAGTGTCTGTCAGGAATGTCTCTAGAATTATGTCGAGAGAATAATCAAGTATTACTTTACAAACATATTCTGGTACTATGGTTTATTTTAATACTATTATCAATTAATTGCATTGTAATACACACAAAATACTATTTAGCCATAAAAAATGGGAAATCCTGCCCTTTGCAACAATATGGACGGACCTTGAGGTCACTATATTAGGTAAAGTAAGTCAGACATGAAAAGACAAATACTATATAATCTTACTTATTTTTAGAATAAAAAAATCAAACTCATAGATACAGATAACAGGTTTGTGATTGTCAGAGCGAGGGTTTTCAGAGTAGGAGATTGAAAAGTATTTTCAATTATTAAGTTCTAGAGATGTAATATCAGCATGGTGACTAAATAGTTAACAATACTATATTGTGTATTTGACAACTGCTATTTTAAAAAGTTCTTTTTTCATAAGGAGGCTTCCCTAGTGGCCCAGTAGGTAAAGAGTCCATCTTGCAATGCAAGAGGCACTGGTTTGATCCTTGGCCTGGGAAGATCCCACGTACTGCAGAGCAGCTGGACCAGTGTGCCCAATTACGAGCCAGTGCTCTGGAGCACATGCGCCCAGAGCCAGTGCTCTGCAACAAGAGAGGCCACTGCGATCCGAGGCCCACAAAGGCTAAGGAATAAAGATGGATGAATAAATGAAGGACCAATAAAAGAGGTCAAAATTAAAAATAAAAAGAAAAGTCCTCATAAGGAAAAAAAGGTAATTAGGTGAGGTGAGAGATGATTAATTAAATTTATTGTGGTACTCATTTTACAACATATTCATATTAAATCATTTTATTATATTCCTTAAACAATGTGATATCTTGAGTGGTGGTAGTGGATTAGCTGCTAAATCTTGTGATCTCATAGACTCTAGTCCGCCAGGCTTCTCTGTACACAGGATTTCCCAGGCAAGAATACTGGAGTGGGCAGCCATTCCCTTCTTCTTAACCCAGGGATCAAACCTGGGTCTCCTGCACTACAGGCAGATTCTTTACTCCCTGAGACACCAGGGAAACCTAATAATAATAATAATAATAATAATAATAATAATGATAATCTTAATATTAATAATCTTCTAGCTACCCTTTATTTGTGATTGTTAGTGGATAGCCATTTTAAATTTAACTAATTTTGCTGCTTTGTATCATCATAAAAATAATTATTATAACATTTAATGAATGATTGTCATTATTAGTAAGAACAATCTATGTTATGGAACTACTAGTTTCCCTGATATCCCTTAAAATTTTATGCTATTTTCCTATGTAATAATATTATAAATTTACATTTCTAAGACTAACATACTTCTGTAGAAGCAAAGTGCCTACTACCTGGTATAAATCATTATAGTATTTTACATGATTAACTCAGCTATCCAGGATAATATTAATAATCAAAATAGGAAAATATACTTACTCAGTTATAAATTCAGGGTTTGTAAAGCTGAGGTTGGTTAAATGACCTTCAAGTTTAGAAGATTCATGTGTATTTAAGGCTGGAGTGGTCTTAGTGCCGAGTACAGCTCTTTTTTCATCCTTCTCAAGTGCTTTTCTCTTTCCACCATTTTGGAAATATTCTCTGCACACGCTACAAGGCAAAATAAAGTTACGCCTTAAACAACAGTATGGATGTAGAACAAAAATGGAAAAATATTAGCCTTTATTAATCAAAATGGGAGTTTTTAAAATTATAGTCTACTATTTTTAAAAAGTCACAAATAGGTAAGTTTGAGTACCTGTAGCACTCTTAAATTTTTAAAATTATCACACAACAAAGCATAACCATAGATTATGTTTTATAGATTAGAAGTGTTTTTTCAGAAGCACAGTACCATTATAGGTTTTGCTGAACTTAATTCTCAGCTGAAGCACAAGTTCCTCTAGAAAAGGTTAAATAACTCTGCTATTCAATGACACATCCCAAAATACCAGTAGTCACAGTTAATTTTGAACCAGCTCTGCTGGTAACAAAGTTGTTGTTCAGATCTCTCCTGGTTTATAACAAAAAATCACAAAAGGGCAGCCATTCCCTTCTTCTTAACCCAGGGATCAAACCTGGGTCTCCTGCACTACAGGCAGATTCTTTACTCCCTGAGACACCAGGGAAACCTAATAATAATAATAATAATAATAATAATAATAATGATAATCTTAATATTAATAATCTTCTAGCTACCCTTTATTTGTGATTGTTAGTGGATAGCCATTTTAAATTTAACTAATTTTGCTGCTTTGTATCATCATAAAAATAATTATTATAACATTTAATGAATGATTGTCATTATTAGTAAGAACAATCTATGTTATGGAACTACTAGTTTCCCTGATATCCCTTAAAATTTTATGCTATTTTCCTATGTAATAATATTATAAATTTACATTTCTAAGACTAACATACTTCTGTAGAAGCAAAGTGCCTACTACCTGGTATAAATCATTATAGTATTTTACATGATTAACTCAGCTATCCAGGATAATATTAATAATCAAAATAGGAAAATATACTTACTCAGTTATAAATTCAGGGTTTGTAAAGCTGAGGTTGGTTAAATGACCTTCAAGTTTAGAAGATTCATGTGTATTTAAGGCTGGAGTGGTCTTAGTGCCGAGTACAGCTCTTTTTTCATCCTTCTCAAGTGCTTTTCTCTTTCCACCATTTTGGAAATATTCTCTGCACACGCTACAAGGCAAAATAAAGTTACGCCTTAAACAACAGTATGGATGTAGAACAAAAATGGAAAAATATTAGCCTTTATTAATCAAAATGGGAGTTTTTAAAATTATAGTCTACTATTTTTAAAAAGTCACAAATAGGTAAGTTTGAGTACCTGTAGCACTCTTAAATTTTTAAAATTATCACACAACAAAGCATAACCATAGATTATGTTTTATAGATTAGAAGTGTTTTTTCAGAAGCACAGTACCATTATAGGTTTTGCTGAACTTAATTCTCAGCTGAAGCACAAGTTCCTCTAGAAAAGGTTAAATAACTCTGCTATTCAATGACACATCCCAAAATACCAGTAGTCACAGTTAATTTTGAACCAGCTCTGCTGGTAACAAAGTTGTTGTTCAGATCTCTCCTGGTTTATAAACAAAATCACAAAATCAGATTGCCAATGGAGAAAGACAATCATAAAAATCTAGTTCAGGTAAAAATGGTATTATAAAGGTATACATTCAGAGAGAATAAAGGTTTGAACATAACAATTGGAAATTATTCCTATCATCAAGAGACCATTACTGCTTGTTCCAATTCTTATAAATGAATATTAAAATACATACTTTTCAAGATACATTATTTTAAGCTCATTTAGTTTATTCCATATTAGGTTGTTATCCAGCATCAGAAACTAACAAGAAGTATTAACATTAACACCTAATACAATTTTTAAAGTGAATATAGCAGAGTACTATGCCTGGGTATGTTAACAGGGCAATAAATACGAACCACAGAATTAACTCAAGATATTCACTAGCTATGAAAGACAAGAAACTTAAAGGAAAAGAGACTGGTGTGATCTGTCTCTGGTCCTTGAGCTTATTATATGACAGGAGACACACACTTAAACAATTAACTGATATACTTACCAATGTTTAAAGTGAATGTAAGTGGAAGCTAAATGAATTTCCGTTTTTTTTTTTTTTTTTTTTTTAGTCTTAAACCATTATTATTCCATATATTCCCATAGATCAGTCAATAAAGAATCTGCCTGCAATGCAGGAGACCTGGGTTAGATTCCCAGGCTGGGGAGATCCCCTGGAGAAAGAAATAGGAACCTACTCCAGTATTCTTGCCTGGAGAATTCCATGGACAGAGGAGTTTGGCAGGCTACAGTTCATGGGGTTGCAAGAGCTAGACACGACTTAAGTGACTAAACCACCACCATTCCATATAGCTCATACTCTGAACAAAGCTGGACTATTTTTCTCCACAGACATTGCTTGGTATGGTTCCAAAAACACATGTCTAGAGAAAAGCTGAAAAAGTACTTTAAAACTAAGTTGTGCAAGTCATACTATGGCATCTAAGCAAACATGCCCATTTCTCATCACACTTAAAAGATGCTGTTAGCTCAAAAATGTCTCTAACTTATTCTATGGAGATTTAATTTTAACTCATATTATATACAGAAGCTGAAACTCATTTATCATTAATCAAACATTTATTAACTACCTGTCATGTGCCAGGCACACAGGTGATGGGAAAACAAACTGAAGAAGGCATTGCTGCTCCCGAGGACTTTGATCTAACGAAGAAGACAAATGATTATGCAATAAAGAAAATATAACTTTTAAATACCTATCATCCAGTTTAAAATCAGAAGTGTAAGAGTTGATTTTAGAAAGATGAGTAGGAATAAATCAGGGTAGGAAGAACGTTAGTTAAGGAGGAAAGTGCTTTTCTGGTAGGGAGAACAGCATGAGCAAAGGCATCAAAGAGGAAAGCGTCATGGATCCCACAGAGACAGACATCACTTCAAGGCATGTGAAATTTATGGACTCTTAACTGAAAAGGCCCTGAGGCCTTAGAGAAGACAGCCAGGTGACACTGGAGAGATATGCAAACTTCAAGTCACCAAGACAGGCCAATGTAGGAATGTGGCCTTTAGAAATCTAACCTAATGAGAGAAATGGTTTAGTGGTTCCTTGGAGTAGGGGGTAGGACTGACTACAAAGGCATGCATAAGAGCTTTCCAGAGTGATGGAAAAGCTTTAAATCTGGACAGTGGTGGCGGTTACATGAGTGTAAACAACCATCAATACTCCCTGAACTATACACTAAAAGACTGTATTTTATTGTATGTTAACAGAACCCCAAGGTTAATTAACAAAATATAGCCTTAAACATCTTGGAATTAATACTAAAAATAATATCTTTATCATATATCATTTCAGAAACTAAGGCATAAGAGATTGTTAACCTTTCTACTGGTTGGAACCATACATAACTGCTGATATTCAATAGTTCTTGATCCACAAAAATTACAATTTTGTATGGTTCAATCTCATAATTACCTAGAAACTGGACTGCAAAATACTTAAAAGGCTAGAATTCTAGATACTCATAGGATAATAATGCCAAACCCCAATCTCCCTAAACAACTTCCCCAAAACATACAAATCATTAGAGAGCACACAGAGAGCACACACAATTCACACACACCTATGACATAACTAGTAGTATCTTATTTTATGTGTAATTTGGAATTAAAAATCTCAGGCCAACTGAGTTGGCTTTGAGGTTATCCAAAGTCCAGGCATAAGTTATACCTATTATAAAATTATACATCAGCTAAAAAGAGGACAGTATTTAAAGGAAATCTACTTTTACATTTGTAACAATAAAGCAAGGAAATATGGAATTAAGAAGCAAAGCAAGCCATGCAAACTCCTACCTATGCATCTACAGACACTCCCAACATAACAGACAAAACACATAAAAGAAATATCCAATGATCCCAGCAACTGTATGTGTTTCTATTAAAAAGGAAGACAAAGATCAAAACTTTTCAGTAGATGAAAAGTCTTAAAAACATAAAAAAACAAAAATAGCTATAAAAGAGGAGAAAATTGAAACCTAGTATTTAAGCATTAATTATATAATGAAGAAATTGCAGATATGAAAAGAAACTCATTTCAACTCTCAAACTAAATAAACTGAGAATAAAGAAGAACTAAATAGATAGATATTCCATGACTATGGATAAGATTCAATACTGTCACTATGTTAGCTCTTCCCAAATTTATACATTCAGCATAATTCCAATCCAAAGCAGAGCAGATTATTTTATTGACAAAACAAGTGATTTTTAAAGTTTACATGGATTAGCAGAAGACCCAGAACAGCATACACAATACTGAGGGAGAAGAACAAAGATGGAGGACTGACACCTTCTGATCTCAAGACTTAATATAAACCTATTACTATAGTATTACTATTAGTAATCAGAGACAGTACGCTGTTGGCAAAACAATAGACAAATAGATCAATGGGAACAGAATAGAGCCCAGATACAGATCCAGACAAATACATTCAACTGATCTTTGACAAAAGAGCAAAGGCAATACAGTGAAGATAGTCTTTTAAACAAATAATGCTGAAACAACTGGGTACTGACATACCAAAAATCAACCCAGACACTGACATTATAACCTTCACAAAAATTAACTCCAAATGGATCACAGACCTAAATGCAAAACACAAAACTATAAAACTGTGAAGAGAGTTTCATAAATTTCCACAGGAAAATCTAGATGACTTTGGATGTTGAATCTAAAAATTCATGGTCAGATGCAAGTCAAAATCTATTAACAAAAAAACTGAGAAGCTAGATTTAATTAAAATCAGATTTAAAAATTTCTGTTCTGCAAAAGACAATGTCAAGAGAATGAGAAGACAAGCCAGAGACTAGAAGAAAATATTTGCAAAAGATACACTTAAAAAAGGACTATTACTCAAAACAAGCAAAAAATTCTTGAAACTCAACATTAAGAAAATAAACAACCTGATTTAAAAACGGGCAAAAGACCTAAACAGAAACCACAATAAAGAAGGTATACAGATTTCAAATAAGCTTAAGAAGAGGTCCCATATCATATATCATTGGGGAAATACATGTAAATTAAAATAGCAATGAGATACTATACATTATTAGAATTAACTAAAATCCAGAACACTAACACCGCCAAATGCTGGGGAAGATGTGAACAAGAATGCATTGCTAGTATGAATGCAAAACGGTACAATCACTTTGTAACACAGCTGGTAGCTTCTTACAAATCTGTATTCTTTCCATATAATCCAGCAATCAGATTTTGTGGTATTTACCAAAAAGAGTTGAACACTTATTTCCACACAACACCCTGCAGATGGATGTTTATATCACTTTTACTCATAACTGCCAAAATATGCAAGCAACCAAGATTCCATTTTTGCAAGTCATGTCTTTGTGATATGCTTCTGTGGAGGACTGACACCTTCTGATCTCAAGACTTAATATAAACCTATTACTATAGTATTACTATTAGTAATCAGAGACAGTACGCTGTTGGCAAAACAATAGACAAATAGATCAATGGGAACAGAATAGAGCCCAGATACAGATCCAGACAAATACATTCAACTGATCTTTGACAAAAGAGCAAAGGCAATACAGTGAAGATAGTCTTTTAAACAAATAATGCTGAAACAACTGGGTACTGACATACCAAAAATCAACCCAGACACTGACATTATAACCTTCACAAAAATTAACTCCAAATGGATCACAGACCTAAATGCAAAACACAAAACTATAAAACTGTGAAGAGAGTTTCATAAATTTCCACAGGAAAATCTAGATGACTTTGGATGTTGAATCTAAAAAGTCATGGTCAGATGCAAGTCAAAATCTATTAACAAAAAAACTGAGAAGCTAGATTTAATTAAAATCAGATTTAAAAATTTCTGTTCTGCAAAAGACAATGTCAAGAGAATGAGAAGACAAGCCAGAGACTAGAAGAAAATATTTGCAAAAGATACACTTAAAAAAGGACTATTACTCAAAACAAGCAAAAAATTCTTGAAACTCAACATTAAGAAAATAAACAACCTGATTTAAAAACGGGCAAAAGACCTAAACAGAAACCACAATAAAGAAGGTATACAGATTTCAAATAAGCTTAAGAAGAGGTCCCATATCATATATCATTGGGGAAATACATGTAAATTAAAATAGCAATGAGATACTATACATTATTAGAATTAACTAAAATCCAGAACACTAACACCGCCAAATGCTGGGGAAGATGTGAACAAGAATGCATTGCTAGTATGAATGCAAAACGGTACAATCACTTTGTAACACAGCTGGTAGCTTCTTACAAATCTGTATTCTTTCCATATAATCCAGCAATCAGATTTTGTGGTATTTACCAAAAAGAGTTGAACACTTATTTCCACACAACACCCTGCAGATGGATGTTTATATCACTTTTACTCATAACTGCCAAAATATGCAAGCAACCAAGATTCCATTCAGTTGTTGTTGTTGAAGTCGCTAAGTCATGTCTGATTCTTTGTGACTCCATGGACTATAGCACTCCAGGCTCCTCTGATCTCCACTATTTTCCAGAGTTGGTGCAAATTATGTTCACTGAGTCAGTGATGCCATCCAACCATCTCATCCTGTTGCCCCCTTTTCCTTTTGCCTTCAGTCTTTCCCAGCATCAGGGTCGTTATACCAAAGTTTTGGAGCTTCAGCTTCAGCACCAGTCCTTCCAATGAATATTCAGGGTTGATTTTCTTTAGGATTGCCAGGTTGGATCTCTCTGCAATCTAAGGGACTTTCAGGTCTTTTCCAGCATCACAATTCGAAGGCATCAGTTCTTTGGTTTCAGCTTTCTTCATGGACCAACTCTCATATCCATACATGACTACTGGAAAAACCACAGCTTTGACTCTACAGACCTTTGTCAGCAAAGGGATGTCTCTGCTTTGTAACACACTGTCTAGGTTTGTCATAGCTTTTCTATGGAGCAAGCATGTTTTAATTTCCTGGCTGCAGCTGCCCTCCACAGTGATTTTGGAGCCTAAGTAAATAAAATCTGATACTGTTTCCATTTTTTTCCCCATCTATTTGCTATGATGTGATGGGACTGGATGTCATGATCTTAGTTTTCTGAATGTTGAGTTTCAAGCCAGCTTTTTTACTCTCCTCGTTCATCCTTCATCAACAGGCTCTTAAGCTCCTCTTCACCTCTGCCATTAGAGTGGTATCATCTGCATATCTGAGGCCAAAATATATTTCTCCTGGCATTCTTGATTCCAGTTTATCATTCAGCCTATATGTATATCAGTATATTGGCTGATGTACTCTGCATAGGAGTTAAATAAGCACAGTGACCATATACAGTCTTGTACTCCTTTCCCAATTTGGAACCAGTCAGTTGTTTCATGTCCATTTATAACTGTTGCTTTTGAACCCACAGGTAAAAATCTATACAAGAAAAAAACCCTAACACCGCCAAATGCTGGGGAAGATGTGAACAAGAATGCATTGCTAGTATGAATGCAAAACGGTACAATCACTTTGTAACACAGCTGGTAGCTTCTTACAAATCTGTATTCTTTCCATATAATCCAGCAATCAGATTTTGTGGTATTTACCAAAAAGAGTTGAACACTTATTTCCACACAACACCCTGCAGATGGATGTTTATATCACTTTTACTCATAACTGCCAAAATATGCAAGCAACCAAGATTCCATTCAGTTGTTGTTGTTGAAGTCGCTAAGTCATGTCTGATTCTTTGTGACTCCATGGACTATAGCACTCCAGGCTCCTCTGATCTCCACTATTTTCCAGAGTTGGTGCAAATTATGTTCACTGAGTCAGTGATGCCATCCAACCATCTCATCCTGTTGCCCCCTTTTCCTTTTGCCTTCAGTCTTTCCCAGCATCAGGGTCGTTATACCAAAGTTTTGGAGCTTCAGCTTCAGCACCAGTCCTTCCAATGAATATTCAGGGTTGATTTTCTTTAGGATTGCCAGGTTGGATCTCTCTGCAATCTAAGGGACTTTCAGGTCTTTTCCAGCATCACAATTCGAAGGCATCAGTTCTTTGGTTTCAGCTTTCTTCATGGACCAACCCCATATCCATACATGACTACTGGAAAAACCACAGCTTTGACTCTACAGACCTTTGTCAGCAAAGGGATGTCTCTGCTTTGTAACACACTGTCTAGGTTTGTCATAGCTTTTCTATGGAGCAAGCATGTTTTAATTTCCTGGCTGCAGCTGCCCTCCACAGTGATTTTGGAGCCTAAGTAAATAAAATCTGATACTGTTTCCATTTTTTTCCCCATCTATTTGCTATGATGTGATGGGACTGGATGTCATGATCTTAGTTTTCTGAATGTTGAGTTTCAAGCCAGCTTTTTTACTCTCCTCGTTCATCCTTCATCAACAGGCTCTTAAGCTCCTCTTCACCTCTGCCATTAGAGTGGTATCATCTGCATATCTGAGGCCAAAATATATTTCTCCTGGCATTCTTGATTCCAGTTTATCATTCAGCCTATATGTATATCAGTATATTGGCTGATGTACTCTGCATAGGAGTTAAATAAGCACAGTGACCATATACAGTCTTGTACTCCTTTCCCAATTTGGAACCAGTCAGTTGTTTCATGTCCATTTATAACTGTTGCTTTTGACCCACATAAATGTTTCTCAGAAGACAGGTAAGATGGTCTGGCATTCCCATCACTTTAAAAAATTTCCACTATCTGTCGTGATTCACACAATCAAAGGCTTTAGCGTAGAGCAGAAGTAAATATTCTGGAACTCCCTTGCTTTTTCCATGATCCATCATATGTTGACAATTTGACTTCTGGCTCCTCTTTCTCTTTGCTATCCTTCAGTAGCTAAACGGATATACAAGCTGTGGTTCATCTAGACAATGGAATATTATTCATCACTAAAATGAAATGAACTTTCAAGCGAAGAAAGACATGGTGAAACCTTAAATGTGTTTTTTTTTTTTTTTTGGCCACTTCTTTTGGTCTTTCATTTATCTATTTTCATCCATCTTTGTTCTTTGGACTGTGCGGTGGGCCTCCCATCGCAGTGGCCTCTCTCACTGCAGAGCACTGGCTCTGGGTGCACGCGCTCCAGAGCTCCGGCTCGGTAGTTGGACACATCCAACCAGCCACTCTGTGGCATGTGAGATCTTCCCAGGCCAGGGATGGAACCAGCGACCCTTGCATTGCAAGGTGGTGCCCTTACCCACTGGACCACCAGGGAAGCCCTAAATGTGTATTATTAAATGAAAGATGTCAATATGAAAAGGATAAATACTGTAATTCCAAATACATACATTCTAGAAAAGGTAGAACTATGGAGATAGTAAAAACTTGTTAGTTGGTTGATGGGGGTGGTTTGGGGGGAGAACTGATTAACTGTTGGAGCACAGGATTTTTAGGGCAATGAAATTATTTTTTATGATACTATAATGATACTTATAAGGATAAATACTGTAATTCCAAATACATACATTCTAGAAAAGGTAGAACTATGGAGATAGTAAAAACTCGTTAGTTGGTTGATGGGGGTGGTTTGGGGGGAGAACTGATTAACTGTTGGAGCACAGGATTTTTAGGGCAATGAAATTATTTTTTATGATACTATAATGATACTTATCACATATATGTCAAAACTCATAAAATATACAATACCAGAAGTGAATCCTAATGTAAAGCTTGGGCTCTGAATTATGATGATCTGTCAGCGTGGGTTCATCAACTGTGGCAAAGGCGGTACTATAGATGGATTGTTGATAGTGGTGCGTGGCTGCTCACGTGTGTAGGCAGGGTGTATTTAGGAACTACCTGCATTTTCTGCTCAATTTTGCTGTGAACCTAAAACTGCTCCAAAAAATAAATAAATAAATAAAGACTATTTGAAATGAAAAGAATAAAAAAAGACCACAGGATATCATGAGCCTTCTGATATAGTACCCCTGACAAAGATACAATGTCATCTATGTGATATTCTTGCTAATGATATGCTTAACTTGAACCTAATCACAAAGAAACAACCATAGAAATCCAAACTGAGGAACAGTCTGTAAAACTTTGACTTTACATATGTCCGTGTCACAAAAGACCAAAAAAGAGGAAAAAAACCCCAGAGAATTTTCCTAGATTAAAAAAGACCAAGAGGGTTAACAACTAGATGCAGTACTATACACTTAAATATTCAGCATCAAAAGTGTTGATTTCTGCAACTGACACACAAATGGTTCAACAGAGAATGAAGGGAAAGGAGTGGGAATGGCAGGACTACGGAGAAAAAGAGGAAGCAAGATACAAAATGAGACTAAAATAGCAGAACTTCCTCCCCCCCGCCCCCGAAACTGAATGAAAGAAAGTGTGAATCAAAGGTTTCATATCTAGCCAAGCTATACATCTTGTAAAAGAAACTATAGAGAATTATAGAAAAATAGCTTTTGGTATGTAATAACTCATATAATATCATAATTATAAGCTGTTTTGAAAGCATGAACTTCATCTGTGGCTTCATAGATGTTGGTGAAAATGCTGGTGGTGCTGGTGGTGAATAAAAAGCATTAAATGAATTTTAAAAAGTTTATAATGCCGAAGGCCACAATTCTCAATTAAGTGACATGCTAAGTATCACAGCAGTGATACTTACACCATGAGATGCATGGAGTTTAAGGGAACTTTAACAGTCCACTCAGGTATTCTCATTTTTGCTAGTGGAATTAAATGACCTAACTTCTACGGAGGGTGATGTGGCAATATCCAACAAAATCACATATGTGTTTACTTACCTTTTACTTGGCAATTCCACATCTACAAAAATACCACGCCAAAAATACAAAATGAATATGCACAAGGTTATTCATTACAGCCCTATTTGTAACAGAACAAACTTGCTAAGTAACTTAACTAAATGAGGAAGATATCTATATACTGGTGATAGTCCATTTATGTGTTAACGTGACTGGATTACGAGGTGCCTAAATACATGGTCAAACATTCTGGGTGTTTCTGTAAGCATGTTTCTCTGTAAGACTGGAGTAAAGCAGATTGTCCTTCTTAACGAGGGTAGGCTGTATCCAATTACTTGAAGGTCTTCATAAAGCCAAAAAGTTGACCCTCGCCAGAGTATGAGAGATTCTTCTTGCCCAACTGCCTTTGAACTTAAATAGTAAATCCCTCTTGCCTTCAGACTCAAAGTGGAACAGCAGCTCCTCCTGGGTCCTGGGTCTGTAGGCTTTTGTTGTTGTTCGTGGCTCTCTCATGTCGGACTCTTTGCAACCCCCATGGACCACAGTCTATCAGGCTTCCCTGTCCTTCACCATCTCCTGGAGTTTGCTCAAACTCACGCCCATCCAACCACATCCTCTGCCATCCCCTTCTCCTCCTGCCTTCACTCTTTCTCAGCATCAGGGTATTTTGCTTTTGCGGCGGGGGAGGTCTTTTTCAACGAGTGGGCTCTTCACATCAGGTGGCCAAAGTATTAGAGTTTCACCTGCAGCATCAATCCTTACAGTGAATATTCAGGGTTGATGTCCTTTAGGATTGACTGGTTTGATCTTCTTACTGTTCAAAAGTCTTTGCCAGCACCACAGTTCAAAGGCATCAATTCTTTGGTGCTCAGCATTTTTCACTGTCCAGATCTCATATTTGTATATGACTGCTGGAAAAACCATAGCTTTGACTATACAGACCTTTGTAGGCAAAGTAATGTCTCTGCTTTTCATACGCTGTCTAGGACGGGAACTACATCATTGGTCTGGTTCTCCTGGGTCTCTGGCATGTCAACTCATCCTGCAGATCTTAGGACTTGTCATTATTCACTAACCCATGAACGGATTATCTGGAGAACTGAAACTAATACAATACCAAATAGAATGAACTCCATGACATACTATTTAGTAAAAATGAAAGGTACAAAAGAGAGTATGTGACATATACAAAAGAAGAGATAAGACCAGGTGGCTCCATGCATACGCACTGTGTAAATTTGCCTATTTTTGCAAAAAGGAGAAATAAGAAATAAATGAATAAAATGGAAGGGAGACTGTTCTGAGTATACCTTTTTGTAAAGTTTTGACTTTTAAACCATGTAAATGCTTTATATTTCCCCAAGTTAAAATAAAATAAAAAATATCATAAAACACAGTGACATAGTGAAACTAACTGCATAGTAAACTGGTAACATAATCTATCTACACAAAATAATTGTTTAAAATAACTTTTAAACACAGTATTCTGACCCTTAGTTAGCTATGTTTTAAAGACAAAAGAACTAAGTGAAAAGACCTTAAATCTCATTCAGCTTACTATTAAAAGTAAAATTGGTACTGTAATTTTGAAATCATTTTATGTAAATTATAGAACAAAGCAAATATTTTAATGTAATTCAGAACTAGGTCCTTCAGTGTAACAGAAGAGATAAGACACAAACATAAAACAAAAAAGTTAGGCAAAAACACCTATAATGCTACATTTGAATAGAAAATATTGGTTATAAATTTAACAGTATATAAAAATGTTTTTAACTCTGTTCACTGAAATATTCTAGAAGAAAGGACAATCCAGAAGCATATATACTGCTCAAATCTTAATTTCTAATTACTATTTTCCACTACAAGAAACTAAGGCTCCTTGATTCTAGGTCTTGACTGAAGGAGTAGAGACTTGTAAAAGTTACCAAGATAGTGCTCAAAGGCAATGTCCGAACACAGAAGCCAGCTTTGAAGAAGCTCCGACTGGCTAAAAACAGAACAATTTGAACACACACATTCATACACAAATGAAAGACTGATGGAAAAAGTAACAATCCAGGAGGCTACAGTGATATTCCAAAAACAAACGAAATCCACCAAAACCAAACCAACCAACCAAACACTAAAAGTCACAAAAACTCACTTGTTACAATTGCAATTACAGAATACACCAACTCCTAATTCTGAAAACAGGTAATTAAACAGAAAAAAATTACATGTATATGCTTTTTTTTACCTAGCCTTTCTGGAAAACGTAATCATTCCCTGTTCATAAATTTTTTATTTACAGAAGAATTATAGCTAATAAATGCAAGGAATAATACAATTTAGATAATCATTCTGCAACCCTAAATGAGGTAATTTATTTTATTTTTATTTTTATTTTTCCAAATGAAGTAATTTATTTAATAAATGGAGTAAACCTGTTAGTTGAAAGACTGCTGGAAGACAAGACTGATGCACAAGTCAAAAATGCCAATTCATACATTACTTGCTAATTATAAAGGGAAAACATAAACTTATAATGCAAGGATCTATAAGTTACCACCTTAATCAAATGACAAATTTAGGATCTCTAACAGTGCAATAGTCTAACAATAAGAACATGCTAGTGTAATGCAGTTTCACCTAATAAATATGTTGGCAAAAATCTGAGATCTGAATCAACATTTTAGACTCAACTTTCACTTTATAATAAAGGAAACTGAGGAAATAGTTACATGGCATCATGAGAAAACAATCGAATTCAAAAGAAAGATACAAAGCTAGTTTTAGATTAGTTTCCAGACAATCACAAGAGGCCCCTGTGATATAACTAGGGAAAAAAAAAAAAAAAAACCCTATATGATCTAAAAAATAAGGTATTAAAAATAAATCAAGATAACCAAGAACACAAAGAGATCTAACGGAACTAAGTTCCAGAAGATGGCAAGCCCTCCTAGGTCTCCTAGGGATCACAGGCACTATGTTCATTCGTGGAAAGGGTGTATGAGAAGTAGAGAAAACTCAAACCCAGGCTCTCCTAAGGTAGAGGGGCTTTTGTATGTTAAAGAAGCAATAGTTAGGCACAGAAGCCAGCTTTGAAGAAGCTCCGACTGGCTAAAAACAGAACAATTTGAACACACACATTCATACACAAATGAAAGACTGATGGAAAAGTAACAATCCAGGAGGCTACAGTGATATTCCAAAAACAAACGAAATCCACCAAAACCAAACCAACCAACCAAACACTAAAAGTCACAAAAACTCACTTGTTACAATTGCAATTACAGAATACACCAACTCCTAATTCTGAAAACAGGTAATTAAACAGAAAAAAATTACATGTATATGCTTTTTTTTACCTAGCCTTTCTGGAAAACGTAATCATTCCCTGTTCATAAATTTTTTATTTACAGAAGAATTATAGCTAATAAATGCAAGGAATAATACAATTTAGATAATCATTCTGCAACCCTAAATGAGGTAATTTATTTTATTTTTATTTTTATTTTTCCAAATGAAGTAATTTATTTAATAAATGGAGTAAACCTGTTAGTTGAAAGACTGCTGGAAGACAAGACTGATGCACAAGTCAAAAATGCCAATTCATACATTACTTGCTAATTATAAAGGGAAAACATAAACTTATAATGCAAGGATCTATAAGTTACCACCTTAATCAAATGACAAATTTAGGATCTCTAACAGTGCAATAGTCTAACAATAAGAACATGCTAGTGTAATGCAGTTTCACCTAATAAATATGTTGGCAAAAATCTGAGATCTGAATCAACATTTTAGACTCAACTTTCACTTTATAATAAAGGAAACTGAGGAAATAGTTACATGGCATCATGAGAAAACAATCGAATTCAAAAGAAAGATACAAAGCTAGTTTTAGATTAGTTTCCAGACAATCACAAGAGGCCCCTGTGATATAACTAGGGAAAAAAAAAAAAAAAACCCTATATGATCTAAAAAATAAGGTATTAAAAATAAATCAAGATAACCAAGAACACAAAGAGATCTAACGGAACTAAGTTCCAGAAGATGGCAAGCCCTCCTAGGTCTCCTAGGGATCACAGGCACTATGTTCATTCGTGGAAAGGGTGTATGAGAAGTAGAGAATCAAACCTTCCAAGGTAGAGGGGTTTTGTATGATTAAAGGGAAAGCAACAAAGCTCTCAATGGCTGCTTAGAATGATGTGACAGACTGGAAACTTGAGGAAATTCAAATGCAGGGACTGTTTATTGCTTTCCCCCATAGGTCTTTTTTCAGGTAAGAAAAATGTAGTGGAGAGGGGAATCACTGGAGACTTGGAGTGGGACTAAAAAGGGAAAGAAAATTCTCTACACTCTTCCATGGGATTAGGTCTCAGAGTTCTGCTAGAGGATGGTACCTGGAATATACACAGAACAAGACTCAGTCTTATGGCATTTAAAGCCAGAAGTGAATGAAACTATAAAGAGGTAATCCAGATTCAACTCAGTTTAATTCCTCACGAGTTCAAAGTGTTTAATCTCTCATCTCAGCTGCCTATTAGAAGAAATCATGCCCTCTCTGGGAAAACATTTATTCCAGTCTCTTCTAAACGCAATGCTAGTATATATGCTTTTACAATGACCAGACATAGAATGACACAGGAAAATGATCTCTGACCAAAAGTAATAACAGTCAAAAGAAACAGACCCTCAGATTAACTGTATGTTGGAATAAGCAGATAAGACCTTAACTAATATGAATTTTTTAATAGAGGAAAATATTAACTGAATAGATGAAAAGTGAAGAACTTTAATAGAAAAATGAAATATTTAAGGAATAGCCAAATTATTACAGAAGAATTAAGAAAAGTCTTGAAAACATCCCTCTTGGTAATGGATAGAATAAAACGCCAAAATGAAAAACTGTAAGGATATAAAGAATATTTGAACAATGCCAGTGATCACCTTGAGCTAACAACAACAACATACATACAAAATGTATGTTTTACAAATCAACAGACATTTCTCTAAAAATTCAATGTTAAGGAAAACAAGAACCTAAAAAATTTAACCACCAATATATCAGCCTTGATATAGGGAAAAAAATTATAAAGCATGTTTTGGGGATAATAGCAAAAAAATCTGAATTTATGAACTAGATATTATAGGAAATCCTACAATAATAATGGTTGTCTTAATGTGTTTACAATACTGTGGTTATACAGAAGATGGAGATGAAATACCATGTTATCTGCAATTTATTTGCAAATGGTTCAGGAAATGGTGTGTTTATAGGTTCCTTTGTGTGGAGAGTTAACAAAAGGCAAATTCTGGGTCTTTTCTGGTGGCCCAATGGCTAAGACTCCACACTCCCAAGGTAGGGGGACTGGGTTCAATCCCTGGTCAGGGAACTAGATCCCACATGCCACAACTAAGAGTTTGCATGTTGCAACTAAAGATCTTCATGCTACAACTGGAAGATCAAAGATCCTGTGTGCCACAACTAAAACCTGGCACAATCAAATAAATAAACAAAAACAAATATTAAAAAAAAAAAAAAAGAAAAGGGCTTCCCTGGTGGTCCAGTGGGTAAAGAGTCTGCCTTGCACTGCAAGAGGCTCCAGTTCGATTCCTGGCACTGGAAGATCCCACATGCTGTGGAGCGGCTGGACTGGTATGTCCAATTATGAGCCAGCTCTCTGGAGCGCATGTGCCCAGAGCCAGTGCTCTGCTACAGGAGAGGCCACTGCAGTGGGAGGCCCACACAGGCCAAAGAACAGAGATGGATGAAAATAAACAAACACCAATAAAAGTGGCCAAAAATTAAAAAAATAAAAGGCAAATTATTTTACTAAGCATACAATTATAACTGTATGTTGTGTTTTTGTTTCTAACTTATACACTTCATATTACAAATAAAATTTTATTCAATTTTACTAGGAAATCTTATGTTTAATTCTTCAAGCTAAACAGTCAACAAAAATCTCAGCAGGGTAATGTCACTAAGAGTTATTTCACATACCTAATTCCTCTGAAGTTCTAAGTATAAATACTGGGAGCAAACTTTTTTTTTTTTAAGTTTAATTAATTAATTTATTTTTGGCTGTTCTGGGTTTTCATTGCTGCTGCAGGCTCTTCTCTAGTTGCAGAGAGTGGGGGTTATGCTCTAGTTGATGTGAGCAGGCTTCTTCTTGTTGCCGTGACTTCTCTTGCTGTAGAACTTGGGCTCTAGGGTACACGGGCTTCAATACTTGCGGCACATGGGCTCCATAGTGGCGGTTCCAAGGCTCTAGAGCACATGTTCAATAGTTGTGGCTCTCCGGATTAGTTGCTCTGCAACATGTGGGATCTTCCTGGATCAGGGATCGAACTCGTGTCTCCTGCACTGGCAGGCAAACTCTTCACCACTGAGCCACCAGGGGAACCCTGGGAGCAGACTTTCATCAAACCCCCTTTAATGTTCATCTTAGCTTTCAGACTGACTCTGCTCTCTTAGAATTGTCAACAGGGAAAGGAAATACATTTAACCCTAGTTAGAATTACAGATAACTCATTTCAAAGTTCAGTATTGCTTAAGTCTTTTTTCACAATCTAGCTTTAAGTTAAAGGCACTATAAAATCTCTCTTGAGATTACTTCCCATAGTAAAATCTATTATATTTTGCCACTGTTCTTTTTCAGTAGTTTGATCTAAGCTCTTATAATGTTTATTTTTAGCAATCTGACCTAAAAATGACCTCTTTCAGAACACATGGATACACAATAACTACTGGTAATCTGAGCAAAAAGAAAAGAAAGAAGAGTAAAGTGTGAGGCAGATTCATTGTTCAAGTGGAAGGTGTAAGTAAATGCTCCTGTGAGAATACCGCATATCAAAGTGGTCTTTGAAATAAAGTTCGAGAGCTCGCCCGATGCATTGGAATATGAATTTAAGATTTAAAAACAGTGCTGCTAAGAGCAAAGAATGAAAGTCTTCAGGAGTGATGGTACAGATTTTCTAATTGGATTACATCACTTGTGTCACAAGGGAAATGGTATGCCTCAATTTGTGTTTCTTAGCTTAAAGGAAAAAAATGTATACTCTGTACAAAAGTCAGATTTATAACCATTTTTTTTTCCTCTAGAGCAAGCAAAAACAAACAAAAAACAACCACCAAATATTTTAATTTCAAGCATATCATCTCTCATGATTCTGGTTCTTTCCTTTAGTTCCCCAACTCCACAATCCATTGATAATACCAATCTTCTCCTGTTTCTCACCTACCTCATAGTTTCAACTCCCTTCTTACAGATTATCATAAGCACCACAATGTATCCACCAGCATATCCCCAGCTCCTCTCTTATGTCATGATACTCATATGATCATTAACTCTACCACTATCTGCTCTCTCTCTCCCTAAGAAAACTTTCACTAAAACTCTGTGTGCCCTGATTATTGTAGGTCGAACTCGGTGGGCTCTCCTGCACTAGGCTCTAGAGCACATGTTCAATAGTTGTGGCTCTCGGATTAGTTGCTCTGCAACATGTGGGATCTTCCTGGATCAGGGATCGAACTCGTGTCTCCTGCACTGGCAGGCAAACTCTTCACCACTGA
This sequence comes from Tragulus kanchil, assembly GCA_022376925.1. Lineage (NCBI taxonomy): Eukaryota > Metazoa > Chordata > Mammalia > Artiodactyla > Tragulidae > Tragulus > Tragulus kanchil. The sequence goes on from JAIOJX010000030.1 coordinate 74,140,683, forward strand.
GCCACCAGGGGAACCCTGGGAGCAGACTTTCATCAAACCCCCTTTAATGTTCATCTTAGCTTTCAGACTGACTCTGCTCTCTTAGAATTGTCAACAGGGAAAGGAAATACATTTAACCCTAGTTAGAATTACAGATAACTCATTTCAAAGTTCAGTATTGCTTAAGTCTTTTTTCACAATCTAGCTTTAAGTTAAAGGCACTATAAAATCTCTCTTGAGATTACTTCCCATAGTAAAATCTATTATATTTTGCCACTGTTCTTTTTCAGTAGTTTGATCTAAGCTCTTATAATGTTTATTTTTAGCAATCTGACCTAAAAATGACCTCTTTCAGAACACATGGATACACAATAACTACTGGTAATCTGAGCAAAAAGAAAAGAAAGAAGAGTAAAGTGTGAGGCAGATTCATTGTTCAAGTGGAAGGTGTAAGTAAATGCTCCTGTGAGAATACCGCATATCAAAGTGGTCTTTGAAATAAAGTTCGAGAGCTCGCCCGATGCATTGGAATATGAATTTAAGATTTAAAAACAGTGCTGCTAAGAGCAAAGAATGAAAGTCTTCAGGAGTGATGGTACAGATTTTCTAATTGGATTACATCACTTGTGTCACAAGGGAAATGGTATGCCTCAATTTGTGTTTCTTAGCTTAAAGGAAAAAAATGTATACTCTGTACAAAAGTCAGATTTATAACCATTTTTTTTTCCTCTAGAGCAAGCAAAAACAAACAAAAAACAACCACCAAATATTTTAATTTCAAGCATATCATCTCTCATGATTCTGGTTCTTTCCTTTAGTTCCCCAACTCCACAATCCATTGATAATACCAATCTTCTCCTGTTTCTCACCTACCTCATAGTTTCAACTCCCTTCTTACAGATTATCATAAGCACCACAATGTATCCACCAGCATATCCCCAGCTCCTCTCTTATGTCATGATACTCATATGATCATTAACTCTACCACTATCTGCTCTCTCTCTCCCTAAGAAAACTTTCACTAAAACTCTGTGTGCCCTGATTATTGTAGTAACTTCCTAACTGGTGTTCTTACTAACATCATTGCCTTTTCCATAGTCTATTTTAACACTACAATTAATTCTTAAAAATCCTTGACATATTTCAAAAGGTTAACAAGGTCCTGTTACTACTTCTTAAAACTTTTAATGACTTTTCATCTCATGCGTCAACGTCCTTACAATGGTGGGCAAGAACCCCCCAAATCGAGCTGTTTGTGACTTTCCTTATTTGCTACCACTCTCCCCTTCTCATTCTGCTCTAGCCACACGGGTCTCTTTGCTGTTTCTGAAACACGCCTGCCAGCTCCTGTTCTCATGGCCTTTGGGACTTGCTAAGGCTTGTTCTTTCACTTCCTTCATGTCTTTTACACATCACTTCGATGAGACCTTCTTCTCTATCAGCTCTCTACAATTAATTCTTAAAAATCTTTGACACATTTCAAAAGGTTAATAAGATCTATATCTATATACTTTTATTTTTTTGCTTAGGTTTTCTCACAGCACTTACCACTATCTTACCTAATATATATTTAACTTATGTGTTGTTTCTTGCTTCTAGCATGTAAATTCCATGAGCACAAGGATTTATCTGCTTGGTTGATTGCTGTACTCACAGTGTCTATGATGTGACTGATACACAGTGGACAATCATTTAAAATCATTTATTAAATGAATAAAAGAACTAAGTAAAATACATATCTTTCCCTGGATTATATGATGAAAGTACAAAATAGGAATTATTAAATAATTTAAAAATGAAATTAAAACAGAAACTGAATAAAAAATAACAAAGAAAAACTACTGAAATATAAACATACTGTCCAATCCTTTTTTCCTAGGTTTTTCTTCCCTTTTTTTTTAGTTCCCCAACTCCACAATCCATTGATAATACCAATCTTCTCCTGTTTCTCACCTACCTCATAGTTTCAACTCCCTTCTTACAGATTATCATAAGCACCACAATGTATCCACCAGCATATCCCCAGCTCCTCTCTTATGTCATGATACTCATATGATCATTAACTCTACCACTATCTGCTCTCTCTCTCCCTAAGAAAACTTTCACTAAAACTCTGTGTGCCCTGATTATTGTAGTAACTTCCTAACTGGTGTTCTTACTAACATCATTGCCTTTTCCATAGTCTATTTTAACACTACAATTAATTCTTAAAAATCCTTGACATATTTCAAAAGGTTAACAAGGTCCTGTTACTACTTCTTAAAACTTTTAATGACTTTTCATCTCATGCGTCAACGTCCTTACAATGGTGGGCAAGAACCCCCCAAATCGAGCTGTTTGTGACTTTCCTTATTTGCTACCACTCTCCCCTTCTCATTCTGCTCTAGCCACACGGGTCTCTTTGCTGTTTCTGAAACACGCCTGCCAGCTCCTGTTCTCATGGCCTTTGGGACTTGCTAAGGCTTGTTCTTTCACTTCCTTCATGTCTTTTACACATCACTTCGATGAGACCTTCTTCTCTATCAGCTCTCTACAATTAATTCTTAAAAATCTTTGACACATTTCAAAAGGTTAATAAGATCTATATCTATATACTTTTATTTTTTTGCTTAGGTTTTCTCACAGCACTTACCACTATCTTACCTAATATATATTTAACTTATGTGTTGTTTCTTGCTTCTAGCATGTAAATTCCATGAGCACAAGGATTTATCTGCTTGGTTGATTGCTGTACTCACAGTGTCTATGATGTGACTGATACACAGTGGACAATCATTTAAAATCATTTATTAAATGAATAAAAGAACTAAGTAAAATACATATCTTTCCCTGGATTATATGATGAAAGTACAAAATAGGAATTATTAAATAATTTAAAAATGAAATTAAAACAGAAACTGAATAAAAAAATAACTGAAATGAAATATAAATCTACTGAAATATAAACATACTGTCCAAGCAGAAAGATAATGTTTTGTTTCCAGGAATTCATAATTCAGTCAATACACAAATCCATTCTCATAATTTTACCACTTGAGAGAAATGATCAGTAGTAATCCATTTTCTGATGTTTTTAACATTATAAATTTTGCTATGAGAAAATAAACATCTGAAGTCAATATAAGTGCTGGAATACCCTGAATCACATATAAAAATTCAAAATTTGGGAACTTTTACAGATGTTTACAGCTTTAAAGAATGCAAAATACTAATTTTTATTTGAATCCAAATATAATTAATGAAATTTCTATGCTACAATTTATCAGTGATAACTCAGGTGCTAAATCTCATTAAATGTATCAACACTTAAATATATTAGATCTCCTTAAAGATACACTAAAGTTTGAAACAAAAAATTATAAATTATATCAAAAAAAATTAATTAAAAAAGATGAATGAAATAAACCTCGAGAAAGTAAGTCAAGGGGAGGAAGCTATTTAAAAGACATCATCCGTTTCAAAACATTTCTATTTTGGTACAATGAATCGTATACAACATTACTTAGACTTAAGAGTTTAAATAAGACATCAGAAACCAAAACTGTTAGTTCATAAAAAACACTCACCTACAACACCATTCAATACGACCTTCGCCCTCACAAGTTTTTGCCCAATGATTATCTGCCAAATTTTTCATTGCAACAGCATATTCACAAAGCGTTTCCTCATCCTCACAATGTTCTCGACACATTGCAAAAGGTTAATAAGATCTATATCTATATACTTTTATTTTTTTGCTTAGGTTTTCTCACAGCACTTACCACTATCTTACCTAATATATATTTAACTTATGTGTTGTTTCTTGCTTCTAGCATGTAAATTCCATGAGCACAAGGATTTATCTGCTTGGTTGATTGCTGTACTCACAGTGTCTATGATGTGACTGATACACAGTGGACAATCATTTAAAATCATTTATTAAATGAATAAAAGAACTAAGTAAAATACATATCTTTCCCTGGATTATATGATGAAAGTACAAAATAGGAATTATTAAATAATTTAAAAATGAAATTAAAACAGAAACTGAATAAAAAAATAACTGAAATGAAATATAAATCTACTGAAATATAAACATACTGTCCAAGCAGAAAGATAATGTTTTGTTTCCAGGAATTCATAATTCAGTCAATACACAAATCCATTCTCATAATTTTACCACTTGAGAGAAATGATCAGTAGTAATCCATTTTCTGATGTTTTTAACATTATAAATTTTGCTATGAGAAAATAAACATCTGAAGTCAATATAAGTGCTGGAATACCCTGAATCACATATAAAAATTCAAAATTTGGGAACTTTTACAGATGTTTACAGCTTTAAAGAATGCAAAATACTAATTTTTATTTGAATCCAAATATAATTAATGAAATTTCTATGCTACAATTTATCAGTGATAACTCAGGTGCTAAATCTCATTAAATGTATCAACACTTAAATATATTAGATCTCCTTAAAGATACACTAAAGTTTGAAACAAAAAATTATAAATTATATCAAAAAAAATTAATTAAAAAAGATGAATGAAATAAACCTCGAGAAAGTAAGTCAAGGGGAGGAAGCTATTTAAAAGACATCATCCGTTTCAAAACATTTCTATTTTGGTACAATGAATCGTATACAACATTACTTAGACTTAAGAGTTTAAATAAGACATCAGAAACCAAAACTGTTAGTTCATAAAAAACACTCACCTACAACACCATTCAATACGACCTTCGCCCTCACAAGTTTTTGCCCAATGATTATCTGCCAAATTTTTCATTGCAACAGCATATTCACAAAGCGTTTCCTCATCCTCACAATGTTCTCGCCAGATCTTATCAAAATCTCCCACTAAAAACAAGGAAAAAAATAAATTAAATTAAAATGTCAAGCTTTTCAGTTTCTGCATAATCTAAAATTATTAAAGATGAATTTAAGCAAAATTATTAAGTAAAATTTCATGAAGTTTAAACTCCCTAATTTTTGAAGCTCTTTTATGCAAATGGATTCATCACTTTAACCATGATGAGTTGATAATCAAATTAAATTTATCATTTTAAGCAGATGGATTTTGGATTTGCAAAGCTGCATCTCTACATATTTATCAGGTTCCTGTATTAAAAAGGGCTGATAGGTGAAATGGCAACATAAATTAGCATGCAAGTTAAATGCTTGTATTGATATACTTGGATTTACTTTAGGCATACTACACTTAAAAAAAAAAAAAAAAGTAATCCTAGGGCAAAAATATGGCTAGAGAAATTACTTTGGAAACCTCTCCAAAGTTTTGAGGTCATGTAAGATGAATAAAAATTGTAAGCTGACTGCATTATCTGGCCACAGCATTATTTCTAGCTACTCTTTTTATTATTTAAATAAATGATCACATTTAATAGAAATTTGAAAGATCAATGTGAGTTCTGATAAAGGTACAAAATGCCACAGTCGAATAAATAACACTGACATAATTACAAAGGTTAAAGAGTAAACAAAAATTATCAAAGTGGCTTCAGTCAATGTTCTTAGATACAGTTTAGGTTCTCTAAACTGTGTTCAAATATAGGCAATTGTTTAGTGAGAGAATAAACTTAGAAACATAAATACAACAACCAAATATGGAGATGATAATGTTCTTTCTCCAGGTGAGATAAGCAAATTCCAGTATCTAAGACTAGATTTTTTTTAATAGAAAAGGAATTATAATAGCTCAGATTTAACAATACTTAACTAGTCAAAATTTGAAAACCTTTACTGGTTATTTTAAGCAACTAAGCAGATACGAGGTTGAAAACAAAATTATTAGACTTCTAGTTTGACCAATATAAGAGAAAGCAATAAGGGTATAAAACATGCCCTCAAACACACACTGTTCAGTTAAGATGAATGTGTATCAGTCTCAGTCTTGGTCTGAATATTGATTTTAAATCCCAAAGGAAGAAAAGTATTCTCTTTTTTGTCTGTACGATTATATCCTTACACAATAATATTTTCATTAAACACTAATATTTGTGTAGTAACAGGGCTCTCAATTTGTTACATAGCAGACTGGCAATAACTATTCATTAGAAACAAGCAGGCAAACATTTTTCTAAATTCTCAAAGAAAAACTCTTCACTTTTAATAACATCTTTCAGATGTACTTATCAAATCTCTAAGAAGGACTACAGGAAATAAAGTCTTTGATTAATGATACTTTAATAAACCTATGATGTTCATAAAGCTATTGCTGACTTTACTAATCAAGACTTAATGCCAAATGGTCCATTAAGGTACAGAATCATTTTAAGGGTGCTTTATTTTTTTTAAAAAAAGAGAGAGGTCATCAATTATTTTCCAACAATACAAGAGACAATGCTACACATGGACATCACCAAATGGTTAATATCAGTATCAGAATGACTATATTCTTTGCAGCTGAAGATGGAGAAGTTCTATACAGCCAGCAAATCAAGACCTGGAGTTGACTGTGGCTCAGATCATCAGCTCCTTTTAGCAAAATTCAAGCTTAACCTAAACAAAGTGGAAAAAACCAGTAGGGCATTAAGGTATGACCTAAATCACATCCCTTATGATTAGACAGTAGAGGTAACAGATAAAAGGGATTAGATCTGGTAGACAGAGTGCCTCAAGAACTACGGACAGAGGTTTGTAACACTGAACAGGAGGCTGTGACCAAAACCATGCTTTCAAATTGTGGTGCTGAAGAAGACACTTTTGAGAGTTCCTTGGAGAGCAAAGGACTCAAATCAGTCAATCCTAAAGGAAATCAACCCTGAATTCTCAGTGCAAAGACTGATGTTGAAGCTGAATCTCCAACACTTTGGCCACCTGATGTGAAGAGCACTCACTGGAAAATAGCTTGATCTAGGAAAGACGGAAGCAAAAGGAGAAGGCAGTGGTACAGGATGAGATGGTTAAATGGCATCATTGACTCAATGGACATGAGTTTGAGCAAATTCGGAGAAGATGGTGAAGAACAGGAAAGCCTGGCATGCTGTAGTTTATCAGATCCCAAAGACTCAGATACAACTTAGTGACTGAACAACAACAACATCATTATCAATTCTAAAAGACCCTTTATTTGAATATGTAAGCTTCACTGTCCTATGTAACGTACACATTACAAGTAAATACATTAAATTTTGATAATAGAAGGCATTCAAACAAAAGGTTCGCTTTATAGACTGGCAATAACTTCATTCACCTTTTCTAAATTCTCAAAGAAAACTCTTCACTTTTAATAACATCTTTCAGATGTACTTATCAAATCTCTAAGAAGGACTACAGGAAATAAAGTCTTTGATTAATGATACTTTAATAAACCTATGATGTTCATAAAGCTATTGCTGACTTTACTAATCAAGACTTAATGCCAAATGGTCCATTAAGGTACAGAATCATTTTAAGGGTGCTTTATTTTTTTTAAAAAAAGAGAGAGGTCATCAATTATTTTCCAACAATACAAGAGACAATGCTACACATGGACATCACCAAATGGTTAATATCAGTATCAGAATGACTATATTCTTTGCAGCTGAAGATGGAGAAGTTCTATACAGCCAGCAAATCAAGACCTGGAGTTGACTGTGGCTCAGATCATCAGCTCCTTTTAGCAAAATTCAAGCTTAACCTAAACAAAGTGGAAAAAACCAGTAGGGCATTAAGGTATGACCTAAATCACATCCCTTATGATTAGACAGTAGAGGTAACAGATAAAAGGGATTAGATCTGGTAGACAGAGTGCCTCAAGAACTACGGACAGAGGTTTGTAACACTGAACAGGAGGCTGTGACCAAAACCATGCTTTCAAATTGTGGTGCTGAAGAAGACACTTTTGAGAGTTCCTTGGAGAGCAAAGGACTCAAATCAGTCAATCCTAAAGGAAATCAACCCTGAATTCTCAGTGCAAAGACTGATGTTGAAGCTGAATCTCCAACACTTTGGCCACCTGATGTGAAGAGCACTCACTGGAAAATAGCTTGATCTAGGAAAGACGGAAGCAAAAGGAGAAGGCAGTGGTACAGGATGAGATGGTTAAATGGCATCATTGACTCAATGGACATGAGTTTGAGCAAATTCGGAGAAGATGGTGAAGAACAGGAAAGCCTGGCATGCTGTAGTTTATCAGATCCCAAAGACTCAGATACAACTTAGTGACTGAACAACAACAACATCATTATCAATTCTAAAAGACCCTTTATTTGAATATGTAAGCTTCACTGTCCTATGTAACGTACACATTACAAGTAAATACATAAGTTTACTGCATTTTCTGATAATAGAAGGCATTCAAACAAAAGGTTCTAGGACTAAATATATTTGGGAAAACCTGTATTTAACTTAAACAGATTTCCTTTTTAAAAGAACTTCTTAGACTCTACAGAAGGTGCAACTTAAGACAAGGACATGGGTGCACTAGTTTACTTAGGAGGGAGCCCTAGGGAACAGGAGTGAGGGAGTGAGGGAGAACAAATTAGGGGAGGAGAAAAAGCTAATACAAGGATGCATTATCCAGGCTGCTGCTGTGGACAACACAGAAGCCTAGAATGCCTCAGGAATTGTGCAGCTGAAGGATGGGAGGCTGGAGGATTTATCTAACAGTTACTACCTCCCACTAATTAAGAGCTGTTATTTGTACTTCTACCCTACACTATGGTCTTGAAAAAGGGGATGCCCTCAAAGGGCTCCAGCAGTTTTGGAAAAAGATGAAAACCAGAAAAGAAAGCAGTATTTAAAATGGGATTCTGTCAGGGCTAGGCTAGTTCCTCTGAGCTTACAGTGACTTACAGTGAATGTGGTGACTGCCACACCAGAGAACCAATCTTACGTAAGTCACTAAAGGCATCTACTATAACTTCTCTGAGTCTTTACTATGTCCTTGCATACTGTAAACTACATTCAAAATTCTGTTGAAATATTGCCTATTTTTTATGAAGTTTTAAGGCTTACAATGAATATCTGCTTTACTGAAGTTTTGAGGAAGGATTCAAATTTATCTATGAGACTATAAATTCAAACTGATTGCAAACTTCAATTTAGTGTTTTCACTAACATTTAAGAGTCTCCAGACTCTCCAAATATGCTGATACTGAGACTAATATGATTAATAGTTAGTACATTTATTATATATAACTGAGACTAAATGCAATTGTACATACCTCTTATTTTCTTTAACAGATTTGCTGAAAAAATAGTCTATATCAAATGCTACAGAGAATAATAAACTTAGTGAGCAAGCACTGGTATCAAATGACAGGGAGAAGATATTTAATAAAATGTGATATATGCTATAACGGAGACATACACCTGAAGTATTCCCTATGGCCCATGTAAGCCATTCCAGACCCAGAACTTAAATCATGTATTTATTCAAGTAACCAAACCCCAACTACTGGATATACACTATGTACAAAAAACATAGTTGGCCTTCAATTATTAGATATTTCCATTTTCTAGAATACCTGGGAAGCTTATTTTTAAAATAAATAAAATTATTAAAAACAGAATGGGTAAATCCTATGTTTTTCGTAAAAGCCCATTATTTGTTTTTACAGTATTTAAATAATGCTATTTATCTTTTAAGTAGCATATTTTCAAAACAATTTTTGATTTGGGTTCTAAAAGTCAAAAAAGGTAAGGTTGACCAATGCACTGCATATACAAAAAAGTATGTTAAAACTCAGTTCTAAGGATTTTTTTGCTGTTATTGTTATTTTTTAGTTACTAGCTCAACCGATACTTAAAGGATTATCTTATGTAAAATGATAATACTTTTTCATTATCAAAAAGTAAATCAAGGGCTTCCCTGGCGGCTCAGCGGTAAAGAATTCACCTGTCAATACAGGAGATCTGGGTTTGATCCCTGATCCAGGAAGATCCCACATGCTGTGGAGCAACTAAGCCCGTAAACCACAACTATTGAGCCTGTGTTCTAGAGCCTCGGAGCTGCAGCTATTGAGTCCATGTACCACAACTATTGAAGCCCATATACCCGAGAGTCCAAGTTTCACAAGAGAAGTCCCGCAACAAAAAGCCTGCTCACCTCAACTAGAGAGTAGCCCCCACTCCCTGCAACTAGAGAATAGCCTACAGCAGCAGAGAAAACCCAGAATAGCCAAAAAGAAAAAAAAAAAAGAAAGAAAAGTAAAAAAATTTAAAAAAAGGTAAATCAAGAATGAATAACTTCCTGAAGTCTGCACTGAACATCTATTCAACAAGAAATGCTTAGGTATTCAAGTTTAATCAATCAGGGCTTTTGATTAATTAATAATTAGCCTTATAATGATTTTTATATATTGGCATTTTTGATGACTCAAAATCATTGTGATTAACAATATATTTTCTTACTTATTTCTTACAGGGATCCTATAAAAATATGAATGTATCTTAGTTAAAAGAGGGAGAGAAAGAGAAGGGATAGAAGAGAAGGAGAAGAAAACATCTAATTAATGTATACATTTTGTTTTACCCAAACAGAGAAATCTGAGCAATTCAAAAATTATATTTAGATGTCCTGCAGCCAGACCTGAAATTAATAAACATTTTATAGCCAGACCAAAATAATAAATCTAGAGGATTATCAGTATTCATTTGTTCAAATACTACATCATTTTAAGATCAACTTAAAGCTCTGCCAGGTATTAAGTCCCCTAACTGTCTCAAAAAATCCGAGAATAAAGCTTGCATAAACATGACTATTATATTCTTTCTTTAAATTTAAATTTTTACAAACACTAATTAAAAAACTAATTGATAATTCAAAACACAAATGATGCCAACTTAAATTTGTGAAATCAAATTCAGTATGAAAATCAATGAATCAAATTACTTTGAAGCTTGGTCCTATGGTCAGGATTATACCAAAATTATTAACTAAAGTTTCACAAACCTATGCCACAACTAAAGAATATTCAATATAAGTTACTTCCTATGAAAAGAGAGTAACTAGGAAAAATAGCACATTCATTAATTGATTAAATAGACAGTTCTATGGAATCAAAGAAGAAGGGAAAAAAAAAAAACACACCAAACTCATAGATACAGAGAAGTGACTGGTAGTTGCCAAGGGCAGGAGGTGGGAAACAGGCAGAAGAGGTGAAGGAGGGCAAAGGTACAAACTTCCAGTTATAAATTAAGTATGTATGTCATATGGATGTTAATTTTGCAATCAGTTTAAGATATTATTACTTTGATTACAACTATCTTTGTAAGAACCAAGCATAAGAAAGTAAGAAATTATGTAATTTTGCTCATAAGAACAGCTGGATTATAGGTCCAAACTTAAGTGAACCAATGGAGTCTCTATACTGTCTCTTTAGAATGGATACCATTCTTCCTTTTTGAATTAACCTCTCTCTCCTTTTTGAATTAACTGTCTAATTAACTTCCATGCCATCAGGAATAGCAAATTTCTTTCCTTGGAAATGTAAGAGAATTCCCATATTCTTCAAGAGGGTCTACCTCCCTCCCACTGGCTCATCTTACAATTCCCTCAGACCTGCATTTGCCATCCTTACAGAACTGTCACTTGTTTACATAGAGAATTGTCTATTAAAATCATGTGTGATTTTCCCCATTACACAGTATAAATTGAAAGGCAAAGATTACTTTTAATTTATAATTTACATAAGTTATAGAAAGTAATCATGGTGCCCCATTAATGGGAAAGAAAATATTAAAATTTTCACCACTGTGCAATAACTACAGTAAACACCAATTTAATTACAAATTAAATTAGTTGTTAGAGTAAAATTCAAATTACAGTTGGTAAATGTCATAGAGACTAGTGATGAATAAGCAGTACAATTTGAATAGTTTGAAACAGTGTTCTAAAATACTACTAGAGGTTGAGGAAAGCAATCAGTTCAAAGTCAATTTTCTGAAGACTCTCTCCTTCAACTGTTTTTTTTTTGCCAACTTAAATTTGTGAAATCAAATTCAGTATGAAAATCAATGAATCAAATTACTTTGAAGCTTGGTCCTATGGTCAGGATTATACCAAAATTATTAACTAAAGTTTCACAAACCTATGCCACAACTAAAGAATATTCAATATAAGTTACTTCCTATGAAAAGAGAGTAACTAGGAAAAATAGCACATTCATTAATTGATTAAATAGACAGTTCTATGGAATCAAAGAAGAAGGGAAAAAAAAAAAACACACCAAACTCATAGATACAGAGAAGTGACTGGTAGTTGCCAAGGGCAGGAGGTGGGAAACAGGCAGAAGAGGTGAAGGAGGGCAAAGGTACAAACTTCCAGTTATAAATTAAGTATGTATGTCATATGGATGTTAATTTTGCAATCAGTTTAAGATATTATTACTTTGATTACAACTATCTTTGTAAGAACCAAGCATAAGAAAGTAAGAAATTATGTAATTTTGCTCATAAGAACAGCTGGATTATAGGTCCAAACTTAAGTGAACCAATGGAGTCTCTATACTGTCTCTTTAGAATGGATACCATTCTTCCTTTTTGAATTAACCTCTCTCTCCTTTTTGAATTAACTGTCTAATTAACTTCCATGCCATCAGGAATAGCAAATTTCTTTCCTTGGAAATGTAAGAGAATTCCCATATTCTTCAAGAGGGTCTACCTCCCTCCCACTGGCTCATCTTACAATTCCCTCAGACCTGCATTTGCCATCCTTACAGAACTGTCACTTGTTTACATAGAGAATTGTCTATTAAAATCATGTGTGATTTTCCCCATTACACAGTATAAATTGAAAGGCAAAGATTACTTTTAATTTATAATTTACATAAGTTATAGAAAGTAATCATGGTGCCCCATTAATGGGAAAGAAAATATTAAAATTTTCACCACTGTGCAATAACTACAGTAAACACCAATTTAATTACAAATTAAATTAGTTGTTAGAGTAAAATTCAAATTACAGTTGGTAAATGTCATAGAGACTAGTGATGAATAAGCAGTACAATTTGAATAGTTTGAAACAGTGTTCTAAAAATACTACTAGAGGTTGAGGAAAGCAATCAGTTCAAAGTCAATTTTCTGAAGACTCTCTCCTTCAACTGTTTTAAACTAATTTATCCTTTTTTTTTTTAACTTCACATTACTGTCAAAAAAAACCCCCAAAACTTGCAAGTGGGAAATCCAATCACATCCATTAAGTTCTTTGATAACAATACATGAGTCTTTTGGAACATATGTAAGATTAAGAGGAAATTATTGGTACCCATTAAATAGATAAAAGAGTTACTTATATATGAATAAAATGAATAAGAGATGCTGAGGTTCATGCTGTTTAGAAGCACATTAGAAACAATATCATTTTCTCAGTAACTCCATCCTAATTCTCCTTATAGAAAGATTGACTATAAAGAAGAGAAGGTAAGAAATTTAGCAAGTTTAAATCTGAGGCCAGTTTAAGATAAGGATTTTATTCTTGTCAATTTTGCCTTGTGAGTTGAGTCAAAATACGAAAGATTAACATTTCACTGTAGTGGTCTTTAAATGGCATACAATGCACAAAGTAGGTATCACATGACTGCATACAGATAAAATTCTAAAAAATGAAAACAAATCTTGCAGGGACAAGAGATCAGTGGGATGAAGAGCAGAGTGGAAGAATGACTGCAAATGAGCATGAGGAAATTTGGGAGGCAAAAGAAATGGTTTGTCACGATTGTAGTAAAAGAAGTATAGAGCATACACAACTGTCAAACCCACTGAATTATATACTTTAATTCTGTGTAGTTTATCATATGTAAATTGTACCTCAATAAATTTCATATTAAAATATGGTGTGCTGTGAACACAGCAAAAATTACAAAATAAAAACTGTATTTCATTAAATTTAAGGATCATTAGTTACCATGAGTATCACAAGCAAGTCTTAAACTTACTGAAATATAGAAAATTATGATTTTAACTTAGATGTATTATTATATAGATGACCAGATTACCAAATTCAAAGAACAGTTAAAGGTCATTTTCTCTAATATTATCTTCCCTAGTGGCACAGATAGTAAAGAATCTGCCTGCAATGCAGAAAACCCAAGTTTGATCCCTGGGTCCAGAATATCTCCTGGGGAAGGGAATATAACCCACTGCAGTATTCTTGCCTGGAGAATTCCATGGACTGAGGAACCAACTGGGCTATGGTCTATGGGGTCGCCAAGAGTCAGACATGACTGATCGTTACAGGATAAATGAAGTAAGCAGAGACTCTCATGACCAGGTGGAAACAAGTTTAGCAGCAATTTCAAGACATGAAAACAAAGTGATCAGGAACAGATTCTCAGATAGTTAAACCACATACAGACCAGCTTTCTCAGTATTCTTGAACATCTGATATAGTGACAAACCTAAAGGTGGGACAAAAACATCCAAGATGTTTGGTGCTGAAGCAGCTTCTAAGAATCAAACAAAGGAACCACCTGAAAAACTGCAACTTATACCTAACATGCTGATTTCTCTGACAAGGGGAAAACCCCTATATTCTAATGTGCTAAAAAGATTGGACCTTTCATATAAAACGTTATTAACAGAAATTTAAGAAGCAAAGGGGGCACAAAATAAGCAGATAAGAAAAAAGCTATAGCCATCCTAATACTAAAGAAGAAAGACATTATAGAACAATCTAGATAGAAATTCCAGGAACAATTCAATCTTCAATGCCCTTAAATGCATCTAGGCAATAGCTAGAAATACATGTTTTATTTTTAAGATTATGTACTTAACACAAATAATGCTTCCTATGTGCCAGATACTGTCTTAAGTACTTTACAAATATTAACTCACTTAATTCTAATACCAACCTACTGAGGCAGATATTTTACTTTACAGTAAGAAAACTGAAGTACAGAGAGATGAAGTAACCCTCTCAAGGGTACACATCAAACCTGGCAGTCGAGTGCCCAAGTCTATGCTCATAACCACTGTACCACCTTGCCTCTCATGAGCTTCTAATTTATGCAAAACCTGAATGATTTAAGGATCATTAGTTACTTCCTTAAACTTACTGAAATATAGAAAATTATGATTTTAACTTAGATGTATTATTATATAGATGACCAGATTACCAAATTCAAAGAACAGTTAAAGGTCATTTTCTAATATTATCTTCCCTAGTGGCACAGATAGTAAAGAATCTGCCTGCAATGCAGAAAACCCAAGTTTGATCCCTGGGTCCAGAATATCTCCTGGGGAAGGGAATATAACCCACTGCAGTATTCTTGCCTGGAGAATTCCATGGACTGAGGAACCAACTGGGCTATGGTCTATGGGGTCGCCAAGAGTCAGACATGACTGATCGTTACAGGATAAATGAAGTAAGCAGAGACTCTCATGACCAGGTGGAAACAAGTTTAGCAGCAATTTCAAGACATGAAAACAAAGTGATCAGGAACAGATTCTCAGATAGTTAAACCACATACAGACCAGCTTTCTCAGTATTCTTGAACATCTGATATAGTGACAAACCTAAAGGTGGGACAAAAACATCCAAGATGTTTGGTGCTGAAGCAGCTTCTAAGAATCAAACAAAGGAACCACCTGAAAAACTGCAACTTATACCTAACATGCTGATTTCTCTGACAAGGGGAAAACCCCTATATTCTAATGTGCTAAAAAGATTGGACCTTTCATATAAAACGTTATTAACAGAAATTTAAGAAGCAAAGGGGGCACAAAATAAGCAGATAAGAAAAAAGCTATAGCCATCCTAATACTAAAGAAGAAAGACATTATAGAACAATCTAGATAGAAATTCCAGGAACAATTCAATCTTCAATGCCCTTAAATGCATCTAGGCAATAGCTAGAAATACATGTTTTATTTTTAAGATTATGTACTTAACACAAATAATGCTTCCTATGTGCCAGATACTGTCTTAAGTACTTTACAAATATTAACTCACTTAATTCTAATACCAACCTACTGAGGCAGATATTTTACTTTACAGTAAGAAAACTGAAGTACAGAGAGATGAAGTAACCCTCTCAAGGGTACACATCAAACCTGGCAGTCGAGTGCCCAAGTCTATGCTCATAACCACTGTACCACCTTGCCTCTCATGAGCTTCTAATTTATGAACTTTCTAAACAAAGCTTTGCACTAAGCAAAGTACACTGACTCCGCTAGCCACAAACAAACGGTCTTTTGTCAGTCAAAGGTAGTTAGTCTCCGGGTGGTAAAGGTTTAGTCTCTGCAACTGCATTATTTGTTAGATTTCTGGCAGTGATTTCAACTCTGGCTGCACAATGGTATCACCTAGATGTCTCATTTAATTGGTCAATGTGAGAATTGGTCACTTATTTTACTGCTCCCCAGACGAATCCACTGTGCAGCTGTGGCTTAAAACCATGGGTGTATGGCAAGACTGTAAACTCAGAAGCCTGGTGAAATAATATACAGAGCAACTGAGGTCTGGGAAAAACTGAAGAGCCAAATATAATTCAAAAACAAAACACACTGAATGGATAAAAGTTCACATTTGGCTCATGGTGAAATTTCTGTTTGTGGAGCACTCTGTTACTGCAAACATACTTATGATAGTTAATTCAAAATGTAAAACTTTGAATATACCCTATACAAGAGATGCAGAGAATCAAGAAAAGTTAGAATCAGTATCTGTTATTTCCCTGTGAAACAACTTTATCTAAATGTGTTATCACCACACAGATCTCTTGTTTAGTGCAAACAAAGGTCGTTAATAGTAAAGGGGAATGTTCTGGGACTTACTTTTCAAAAACTGGGAATAGGAATATCTATATAAATAAGAGGAATTTCTGTATAAATGAGAATAAGTAGTAACTCAGATGTTCCTCTAAAGGCAATGAGCATCAATATACCTACATGTAAAGCACAATCAATTAATACAGTTTAGATTTAGTTTAAATCAGTGGTTCTCAGAGGTTTGGATTTTAAAACTAGTGCAAATTTCACCTCCAAAATTTACGAAATGAATATTGGGGTTGCAAACTTTATTTTCAAGTTACAGTATATAAGCAAATATATACACATATACAAAATTATTTTCATACCAACACACACAGAGACACATTACACCACATACAATATCCTTATTCACGTTTTTGGGGAATAATTTTTTTTTTTTTTTATCTATACTCACTATTGACAGATTTTTTAATTAAAAAATGGAATGATGTTAATAATAATAATTTGGACTATTTCAAAAGGTTAAATTAACCAAATATACTCATTTAAGATATAACCATAAATTCATTACAAAAAAACTCATATCCAAAATTATCCGGGGGTCTTTTGTCAGTCAAAGGTAGTTAGTCTCGGGGCCAACTGCATTATTTGTTAGATTTCTGGCAGTGATTTCAACTCTGGCTGCACAATGGTATCACCTAGATGTCTCATTTAATTGGTCAATGTGAGAATTGGTCACTTATTTTACTGCTCCCCAGACGAATCCACTGTGCAGCTGTGGCTTAAAACCATGGGTGTATGGCAAGACTGTAAACTCAGAAGCCTGGTGAAATAATATACAGAGCAACTGAGGTCTGGGAAAAACTGAAGAGCCAAATATAATTCAAAAACAAAACACACTGAATGGATAAAAGTTCACATTTGGCTCATGGTGAAATTTCTGTTTGTGGAGCACTCTGTTACTGCAAACATACTTATGATAGTTAATTCAAAATGTAAAACTTTGAATATACCCTATACAAGAGATGCAGAGAATCAAGAAAAGTTAGAATCAGTATCTGTTATTTCCCTGTGAAACAACTTTATCTAAATGTGTTATCACCACACAGATCTCTTGTTTAGTGCAAACAAAGGTCGTTAATAGTAAAGGGGAATGTTCTGGGACTTACTTTTCAAAAACTGGGAATAGGAATATCTATATAAATAAGAGGAATTTCTGTATAAATGAGAATAAGTAGTAACTCAGATGTTCCTCTAAAGGCAATGAGCATCAATATACCTACATGTAAAGCACAATCAATTAATACAGTTTAGATTTAGTTTAAATCAGTGGTTCTCAGAGGTTTGGATTTTAAAACTAGTGCAAATTTCACCTCCAAAATTTACGAAATGAATATTGGGGTTGCAAACTTTTGCGTGTCAAGTTACAGTATATAAGCAAATATATACACATATACAAAATTATTTTCATACCAACACACACAGAGACACATTACACCACATACAATATCCTTATTCACGTTTTTGGGGAATAATTTTTTTTTTTTTTTATCTATACTCACTATTGACAGATTTTTTAATTAAAAAATGGAATGATGTTAATAATAATAATTTGGACTATTTCAAAAGGTTAAATTAACCAAATATACTCATTTAAGATATAACCATAAATTCATTACAAAAAAACTCATATCCAAAATTAAAATTTAAAAATTATGAATATAAAAAGATTAGACTCAAACTACATGGACTTACCTATATCAGCTTCCTTCTTGTATGTGCCTTAAATTTACAAGGCAAGGTGCTAGGTACTAGACAGTCAATGATAAAAGGCAGAGTTCTACTCAAGGAACTAAATTTGGTGGAAAAGGCAAATAAGTGAACTGATAGTGATAACCATGGGCTTCCCAAGTTGCTCAGTGGTAAAGAATCCACTTGCCATTGTAAGAAGATGCAGAAGACGTGGGTTTGATCCCTGGGTTGGGAAGATCCCCTGGAGGAGGAAATGGAAAAATGCTCCAGTATTCTTGCCTGGGAAAACCCAGAGACAAAGGAGCCTGGTGAGCTACAGCCCAGGGGGTCACAGAGTCAGACACGACTGAGCACGTAGCAAGTAATAACTACAATAAAAGAAAGGCAATGGTGCCTTTACATAAGTAAGGCATCATTATGTAAAATTATGTAAAACTGGACACTACTGGTCTCTTCCAAGAGTCCATTCTCTGTTAAACAGTATCATTACTCCACTGGGCAGTTCATCTGCTCTAAAAGCTTCAATAGAGGGCTTCCTATCCTTTAGGGGGATACATCAGAACTAAACCATTACTGTTACCCTATGGTAAGACAACGTGCCTGTCTACTCTTTTCTCCATGCCCCTATCTCAACACACACATTTCTAATCTGGATGGAAATGTTATTTATATTATTTCAGACAAAAAATCTTGGCATCATCACTGATTTTTCCCCTTTACTTTCACTAAAGCTTTTCATCCTGACTTTCAAAAAGTATTTGACTTACTTTCTCTATTTTCATGACCACTATTGTTATTTACGCTATTATTAACCTTTAAAAATAGATTGGTGTTAAGAGTCTCCTTGTTGTTACTCAGTTGCTCAATCATGTCTGACTCTTTTGCGATCCCATGGACTGCAGCACGCCAGGATTCCTTGGCCATCACCATTCCCAGAGCTTGTTCAAGGTCACTCACGTCCATTGAGTTGGTGATGCCACCCAACCATCTCATACTCTGTTGTCCCCTTCTCCTCCTGTCTTCAATCTTTCAGCATCAGAGTCTTTTCCAATGAGTCAGCTCTTTGTATTAGGTGACCCAAATACTAGAGCTTCAGCTTTAGCATCAGTCCTTCCAATGAATATTCAGGGTTGATTTCCTTTAGGACTGACTGGTTTGATCTCCTTGCAGTCCATGGGTCTCTCAAGATTCTTCTCCAACACCACAGTTTAAAGGCATTAATTCTTTGTCACTCAGGTTCTTTATTCTTTATGGTTCAATTCCCTCCGATGACAATTTTACAGTGAACTGATAGTGATAACCATGGGCTTCCCAAGTTGCTCAGTGGTAAAGAATCCACTTGCCATTGTAAGAAGATGCAGAAGACGTGGGTTTGATCCCTGGGTTGGGAAGATCCCCTGGAGGAGGAAATGGAAAAATGCTCCAGTATTCTTGCCTGGGAAAACCCAGAGACAAAGGAGCCTGGTGAGCTACAGCCCAGGGGGTCACAGAGTCAGACACGACTGAGCACGTAGCAAGTAATAACTACAATAAAAGAAAGGCAATGGTGCCTTTACATAAGTAAGGCATCATTATGTAAAATTATGTAAAACTGGACACTACTGGTCTCTTCCAAGAGTCCATTCTCTGTTAAACAGTATCATTACTCCACTGGGCAGTTCATCTGCTCTAAAAGCTTCAATAGAGGGCTTCCTATCCTTTAGGGGGATACATCAGAACTAAACCATTACTGTTACCCTATGGTAAGACAACGTGCCTGTCTACTCTTTTCTCCATGCCCCTATCTCAACACACACATTTCTAATCTGGATGGAAATGTTATTTATATTATTTCAGACAAAAAATCTTGGCATCATCACTGATTTTTCCCCTTTACTTTCACTAAAGCTTTTGATGCTGACTTTAAAAAAGTATTTGACTTACTTTCTCTATTTTCATGACCACTATTGTTATTTACGCTATTATTAACCTTTAAAAATAGATTGGTGTTAAGAGTCTCCTTGTTGTTACTCAGTTGCTCAATCATGTCTGACTCTTTTGCGATCCCATGGACTGCAGCACGCCAGGATTCCTTGGCCATCACCATTCCCAGAGCTTGTTCAAGGTCACTCACGTCCATTGAGTTGGTGATGCCACCCAACCATCTCATACTCTGTTGTCCCCTTCTCCTCCTGTCTTCAATCTTTCAGCATCAGAGTCTTTTCCAATGAGTCAGCTCTTTGTATTAGGTGACCCAAATACTAGAGCTTCAGCTTTAGCATCAGTCCTTCCAATGAATATTCAGGGTTGATTTCCTTTAGGACTGACTGGTTTGATCTCCTTGCAGTCCATGGGTCTCTCAAGATTCTTCTCCAACACCACAGTTTAAAGGCATTAATTCTTTGTCACTCAGGTTCTTTATTCTTTATGGTTCAATTCTCCCATCCATACATGACTATTGAAAAAAACAAGACTTTGACTAAATGGACTTTTGTCAGCAAAGTAGTATCTCTGCTTTTTAATAAGTTGTCTAGGTTTGTCATAGCTTTTCTTCCAAGGAGCAAGTGTTTTTTGATTTCAAGACTGCAGTCACCGTCCGCAGTGATAAGCCTTTCTATGAACAGTGTTCACCTTACTCGTTTGGTTGATACAGCAAAGATTCTATGACCAAAAAACAGCACTTTCAGATTCTATATCAGAACCAGAAAAGAACTTGTAAAGAAAAAAAAAAAAAAAAGTTAAACGTCACTTGATAAAAAAGTAAAACAAAGGGCATCTGCTAAAATGTCTTGGGGTCAAAGAGTTGGTCAGTAATTTAAAGTAGTATTGAAAGCCACCAGAGGAGAAAAAAATCAGGAAATTTCAACTAAAAACACACAGTCTGTTATCCTAATTTTAAAAAGTAATTTCAAAACTTTGTTTCAGGAAAAGTGCTAACAATGTATGTATTCCTTTACTTTTAGACCTTTTGGTTTTAGTTTAAAATTATTTCTAATTCAAAGGTTTTTCCCTTCCCCTTACAATTCTCTTGATTTAGATGTACGCTAAGAAAAATCAACCACAAATAGCAGCTTATCCTAAACTGCTGCTGAAGCACCCTTTGTCTCAAACAAGGAGAGTAATTTGAATAACCAATAAGAATTAAACATCTAAACTAGGCTATTTAGTAGCTGACTCTTAAAATGCTGCTCACAGCTGTTAACCTTTGCAACATTTTTTTTCCCCCTGACTTAGTGTACAAAAACAGCCTATTCTGTGTTCTTCTTTTCTGTTTCAGTATCAGTAATCTGTCCTATTTATTCTAACTACTTTTAACACAGCATCATTGCCACCAATAACACTGATTTTTTAAAACATAGTAAAGTATAATAAAGATCACCCTTTAATCCATGCTTTGAGAATATCACTGTTTACAGGTTAACATGCACTTTAATTTTTTTGAATGATAACCTACATGGGTTATGTGACAAACTTTTAAACTGTTTTGGCATACAGAAAAAGGAAATTCAAACTTAATTAAATTAAAATTAAATGGAATGAGGGGTCACATTTTTATTCCTAACAGCTGTAGCCTTTATATTTTCTTGGAGTTTTTACATGAATACTTTCAGTTAAAAAGAGATGCCAAGCATAATAACAATAATTACTGAAACGGGATTATGTGACTAGGATTACAGAAAAAAAGCACACAAAAACAACTGAAAATACACATGGTGCTACTTCAGTTCTCAGTTCGATATGTACTTATCAGGCATATCTGATTAAACAATGAACTCCTGTTTGGAAAGAAGAACTGTTTCTTATTTAAAAGTTGTCTCCAACACTGTATTATAAATATTTTTGGCTTGCATCAAGGCCATATTTTGAAAATTCTGTACTGCAAAGAAAGAAAACATCTACATATGCAAGCGTGTTTCCATTTATATAAACTCAATCTGAAAGACTGTCCTTTATTTAAAAATGACTGACACCAGAAATACCCCTTCTCATCACCATTGCTTAACATTTCCCTACCATTTCCTTTCAGTAACTACTTCAGATATCAGCAAGGCCTGGAACACTGACCTTTATCTCCAATTCTCACTTTACTCTTATACACATAGGCAAAGGATCTCTAAGTGCTGACAGAGGACAGGCAGTAAAATGGAGCAGAGAGGTGAATAGTGATAAAAGAGTACATTAAACTTAACTGCTAGTCTTTACAATCTTATCCACTAAGGCTGCTCATTGCCACAATAAGCACCAGTTTGGACAAAAGGACTGGGAAGGGTGGAGAGAAATTTTTTTCAACTATAGCAGAAAAATCTTATTTTCAATCTCATTTCTGCTTCATTTTCAATTCTACTATCAAAGATAAGGGAAGGGTAAATTGTATTATCCAACCCTAACATCACTATTCAGGTCTCATTCCTGTCTTTCCTATCCAGTGAATGTTTTGCCTCCTTCTTCATTTGCCTCCAACCTATTTTTTTCTCTGCCATCACTCCTGAAGAAATCCACACCTCACATAACTCAGCAAATCATATCTGTTATTCCATGGACTGCCCCATTCTCATCAATTTACATCCATTTTATCCAACACAAATTCTAGAAAATGCTTCTCATTTTCTCTCCCACTCCAACAATATTTGGAGACACCATTATTAGACATTGGATTGGCAAGAAAAAATTATTATTCTCATAAAATACGTTTGGTGCTAACTTCAAGCAAGTTATTTTATTATTCTTAGGACTCAGCTCACTCGTCTATAAAAAGGTTCATGTTTGGGAATCACTGAAACACTAAAGTTCCTTTTAGATTAACATTCCAAGTTTCTAAGCTGCAATTCTCACTGTATTTTCTGATAGGAATATTGTTACAAGAGTATAGTTCACATAGTTATTGGTATTACACTGCAGGCACGTTACTGATTAAATAGGCCTTTGTAACCTGACTTAGCACCATTTGTATTACTATTTAATAACCAGAGATGACGTGCAAATGATATCATAATGATAGTAAGACATCACATGAAAGCACTAAAAATTACTTTTTTGGTATTATTATGTGCAAAATCACTTTTCCACAGATGGCTTTTCCACAGATTTTTGTCAAATCACAAGTCGTGACCTACATGTTAGAAATAAAGGTAAAAAGGACATGCCTTTTAGGATCTCTTACTTCGCTAGTTCGCTGATTGCCCTTTGTATATTATTAAAGCCTAGAGATCATTGGTGGAGTTCAGGGCATTAACACACCGAAAGAACAATCTCCTTCATATGCTTACAGACCAGTCCTAAAGCACGCGGTATCATTCACTTATGAACTACATGTATCTATTCTAGCTCTGATGACTTTAAAATACTAATTCTTATTATAAACAAGTGTTCCCTTGGTTAATATTCAGGCTTAAAGACATGGTTCAAGATGTGGATACTAAGAGAAAATAAACAGCACTTGAAGACATGCTGGTACAATAGTAGTATATATTAAGTGGAACCTAATTTTGAGTAAATTAATCATTATTAAATTTATTATTAATAATAAAATTATTATAAAAATATAAAAGTAGAGATTGAATTATATGCTACCCATATTTTTCTTTAAAGAGGGGTACTTGCTTAACTCTGTACAAAACAGAATGACAAAGTGTATCCATTTATTTCCTCATTTCTCCAAACAACATGGTTACCTACACTGAATGCTATTATGTAAGTGCACTCTCTGAAAATCAAGAATGATGCAATGGTTGCTATGGTAACTACTCATTTTATTGAATAAATTATGGGAAGCATTCTTTTAAAAAAACAGATTTCAACATTCAAGATGCCTGATAAGTCTCTTTCTATTGCTACCTATTAAACAGTAACTTTAGGCTATCTTTGAGGATCGCTATTTAAGTAGCTATTTAAAAAATCGAGCCTTGAGCTCTCAAGGGGAAAAAAAAAACTTTTTAAAGCTTGAAAAATGAAACACATCACCTACATTCAAAAGAACAAAAGATACTTAGTTTCAATCTCCCACAGTAATTGAAAAGTGTTTGTAACTTAAAAGTAACAAGAGCTTCGCTATTTGTTCCCTCCCACCGTCATAATTTGGCACCAAATCCTAACTCAACTAAGTACAAGACAAACACTAGATCTCCGACTTCTCAATGTACAATAGTTAAAGTCGGAAGAAGAATGCCAGAAGAAAGTTATCCTTCGTTTTGATCTTTAGAAGAAATGCCTCCTGAGCACATGAAAAAACTGGGAATTTTCACTGTCAGTTTCTTATAAAACAGTGCTGTAAAGAAACCCAAACACAACTATATTTTAAAATACTGAGTATAACTGTAGATCCCAACTATAAACGCTTCTCAGGCCCATGTGAAAGCTACTACAGCTTCTTCCTTTGCTCAAGATCTTCCATAAGAGGGGTTCCCCTTGATGGCCTGTTTCCACGGACCTGTCCCCTTAGGGGGTGGTAGTTACAGACCATTAATACCTAAACAATATTTTGATAATCTGCCTCAGATCTCTTCCTCTGCCGTGTAAACAAAGACTAAGACCCAGCATTTGAAGAGCAGGGTTGATTAATCTGTAATAAAAACCTAATTTTGAGTAAATTAATCATTATTAAATTTATTATTAATAATAAATTATTATAAAAATATAAAAGTAGAGATTGAATTATATGCTACCCATATTTTTCTTTAAAGAGGGGTACTTGCTTAACTCTGTACAAAACAGAATGACAAAGTGTATCCATTTATTTCCTCATTTCTCCAAACAACATGGTTACCTACACTGAATGCTATTATGTAAGTGCACTCTCTGAAAATCAAGAATGATGCAATGGTTGCTATGGTAACTACTCATTTTATTGAATAAATTATGGGAAGCATTCTTTTAAAAAAACAGATTTCAACATTCAAGATGCCTGATAAGTCTCTTTCTATTGCTACCTATTAAACAGTAACTTTAGGCTATCTTTGAGGATCGCTATTTAAGTAGCTATTTAAAAAATCGAGCCTTGAGCTCTCAAGGGGAAAAAAAAAACTTTTTAAAGCTTGAAAAATGAAACACATCACCTACATTCAAAAGAACAAAAGATACTTAGTTTCAATCTCCCACAGTAATTGAAAAGTGTTTGTAACTTAAAAGTAACAAGAGCTTCGCTATTTGTTCCCTCCCACCGTCATAATTTGGCACCAAATCCTAACTCAACTAAGTACAAGACAAACACTAGATCTCCGACTTCTCAATGTACAATAGTTAAAGTCGGAAGAAGAATGCCAGAAGAAAGTTATCCTTCGTTTTGATCTTTAGAAGAAATGCCTCCTGAGCACATGAAAAAACTGGGAATTTTCACTGTCAGTTTCTTATAAAACAGTGCTGTAAAGAAACCCAAACACAACTATATTTTAAAA
The DNA here is from genome assembly GCA_022376925.1 of Tragulus kanchil. Lineage (NCBI taxonomy): Eukaryota > Metazoa > Chordata > Mammalia > Artiodactyla > Tragulidae > Tragulus > Tragulus kanchil. Next base: position 74,166,417 of record JAIOJX010000030.1, read on the forward strand.
TACTGAGTATAACTGTAGATCCCAACTATAAACGCTTCTCAGGCCCATGTGAAAGCTACTACAGCTTCTTCCTTTGCTCAAGATCTTCCATAAGAGGGGTTCCCCTTGATGGCCTGTTTCCACGGACCTGTCCCCTTAGGGGGTGGTAGTTACAGACCATTAATACCTAAACAATATTTTGATAATCTGCCTCAGATCTCTTCCTCTGCCGTGTAAATAAAGACTAAGACCCAGCATTTGAAGAGCAGGAGACGGGGGTTGGTGTTAAGGATGGAGCCCCTCCGCTTTTCAACAAGGTCTGAAGTCCAGTCAGCTAAAAGGCCTGCTGACTTCGCAGCCCTGGAAGTCTATGCGAGGAAGCTCCAGCCCGGGCTACACTCGCAGGAATGAGGTACTAGGAAGGCGGTCAGACAGGGCAGCAAATCAAACAGGCTGATCAAGAGCGAGGTGGTCAACTCGCGCTTCTTCCAGTCCATTCTTTCTCGAATGCATTCTACCTGCCTCCGTGTTTTAGCTTCCTTCTGGCAACGATCGACCTCCACCTCCTGTGTGAGGGTCTACGCGCTTGTGTGTGTGGTGACAACAATCTCAACACCCTGGCTGGGGCCTGGGGATGGGCTCGGCTCCTCCAAGGGCCTGGAACTCTCCTGAAGGGCCCTCGAAGAAAAGGGGGCGGGGAGGAGCGCGCCGACGCCGACCGAGGACTCGACCGAGAAAGGGGCGTCCGGGCCTGGGAGAGCGGCCCTGCCAGGGGCTGACGTGCAGCTTCTTCAGGTTGTAATGGTGGCCCTTTGGGGGCGGGGGAGGTTGACAAGGGGCTAGGGGCGACAAGGCCTCCCCTTCCCCCCGCTCCGTTCGCTGTTTACCTTCTCGGTACTTCTTGCGGAGCCGCCGGTGGACGCTCTTTACCACCCCGGAGAGCTTCTCCTGCTCCAGCTTCCGCTCCTGCTCCCTGGGCGGCGGAGTGCTCGGGGGCCCGGCCCCAGGCCCGCAAGCAGCGCTTCGGCCGCCGGCCCCCGGCTCCATATCGCTGCCGCCGCCGCCGCCGCCGCCCCTCGGGCCCCCGCAGACGCCCGCCTGACGGAGGAGGTGGGGAAGGAGGAGGCAGCAGCGGAGGCAGCAGCGGGAGGAGGCAGAGGAGTCGGAGTGACGGCCTAGGAGGGGGACACTTACTCAAACGCACAAGCTGATTGGTGAAGTCTGGAGGGCTGGGCGGAAACGGAAAAGGCCAAGGACCAATAGACGGAGAGCGCCAGGCCGCACCCGCTTGTTTGGGAAGGAGAGCGGCTGAAAGAGGCGGGGCTTGCGTGCAGAGGTTGCTGAGGCAGTGGGAGCTCTAGGCCCGACAGGTCCTCTCCTTTCCCCGCCGCTCCAGGGATCCTATGCGCAGGCGCTGTGATGTAGCCCCGGGAGACGCACTGCAACCATGCGCTTGCGCGTGTGAGTTTGCCTAGGTTTGGCATCTTTGTATAGCCCAGCTTTCTCACGTAGCCATTCACCGTCCTGCGAGTTATATTCAGGTGTGTTGCATCAGAGCCCTCTATCTGAGCCCCAGCTGCACCTTGTAGTTGTAGGTTCCCTTTAGCTGCGTAGCACTGGGAAGCGCTTTGGAGATGTCTTGGCAGCTCTAAAATTTACACTTGAAGGAACCCAGGTATGGATACGTTGGTGGGCACAAGGAGATGGTGGTGACTACGAAGAACGTGCGTCCTGAGTCCTGTCTGACTGTGACCCCATGGACTGTAGCCCGCCAGGTTCCTCTGTCCCTGGAATTTTCCAGGCAAGAATACTGGAGTGGGTTGCCATTTCCTACTCCAGGGGATCTGCCCGACCTGGGTATTGAATCTGCATCTGTGGCATTGGCAGGCGGATTCTTTACCGCTGCTCCACCTGGGAAGTGCAAACACTGATTTAATTCAAGGAGCAACAATGGTTGATGCCTCTAGTGCTAGCGTTGGGCGAAAAACAGGAATTGGGGAAAAGAGAGGGCCAAGAAAAGCAATGTAAGATGGGAGAGGGGAAAGGAGAGCTAGAGAATCTACAAGATGCCCTTAAGAACTTTTTTTTTTAAAATAATGTATGCATTATTTATTTTTGGTGGTTGGGGAAACAAAGGGATGTCCTATTAATTTTTTCCTTAAGAACTTTTGCGGTAACCCAGGTCAGAGAAAGCCTGCCTTGGTCTAATTCTCATCAGAACTCTGAGCCCTTTTTTTTTTTTTTTTTTTTTGGCCTCTTTTATTGGTCCTTCTTGTATTTATTTTCATCCATCTTAGTTGTTTGACCTGTGTGGGCCTCCCATCGCAGCAGCCTCTCTTGTTGCAGAGCACTGGCTCTGGGCTCATAACTGGACACACCGGTCCAGCGGCTTCACAGTATGTGGAATCTTCCCGGGCCAGGGATGTAACTGGTGCTCCTTTCACTGCATGGCTGACTCTTTACCCACTGGACCACCAGGGAAGCCCTGAGCCCTTTTAAAGTTGGCTTCGGTGACTTCCTGCCTTTTAAATTGGTAGGTTAATTTGAAGAGTGCCTAAGTGGATTTGGCAACTTGTTTTACATCCCTTCTCGTCTCTCTTCTATGGGAAATTTATGGGGAATATGGTTACTGACTTCTGTTCCAGAAAGTTGGAACACTGCTTTTTCAAAAAGAGAGAGACTGCATTGGCTTCAAAAGTGGTACTGAGGCCGCTAGAGTGTCAGATTTTCAACAAGCTGAGAGCCCTTAGTGAATTGTGTTAGGCTGTAGCATTCCCATCCCACCACCATGCTGCAGATGTTGATTACATGATGTTATCTGGAAATTGTTGCAATGACAATCTGATCAGTAATTCTGTAAATATAAACGAAGCCTGCATTGGGTAACCGTGTTGTATGCCACCTTCTGAATAATGAAGACCTTGAGAAACATAGCACTATACACTCTCCAGAACATGGGAGCAAGAGGGAGGAAGTGAAGGAAGAAGACTGGTGAAATTTAAGATTAAAGATATGTACCTGTCCTCACAATGAAGCAGATCAAACCCAGATAAACTTCATAAGAACTAATAGTAGTTATAAGGAGAAACTACACAGACATGCCAAATAAAATGAGAGTGTGTGAGGGTTAAGTCAATTCAGTTGTGTAAGAGTCTCTGCGACCCTGTGGACTAGAGCCCATCAGGCTTCTCTGTCCATGGGATTCTCCGGACAAGAATAGTGGAGTGGGTCACCATGTCCTCCTCCAAATAAAATGATATGGGACCTTATTTAGGGGGGATTTCATTTGGAAAAAAGAGGAATGTGAAAAGACAGAACCGCATTTGACTCTTTCCATATTTTAATATTTATTGGAGGCAGGAAGAGGTGCAAATATTTGGAAGTTATAATCATAGTAAAGAGAGCATTACATTTCATTTGTACTGAATTGTAGTCAATTTTTTTTACTCAACGTTACTAGTAGCACATGACTCTTTACCCCCCCCTTTGGACCCCAACCAGGACGGCTTCACAGTATGTGGAATCTTCCCGGGCCAGGGATGTAACTGGTGCTCCTTTCACTGCATGGCTGACTCTTTACCCACTGGACCACCAGGGAAGCCCTGAGCCCTTTTAAAGTTGGCTTCGGTGACTTCCTGCCTTTTAAATTGGTAGGTTAATTTGAAGAGTGCCTAAGTGGATTTGGCAACTTGTTTTACATCCCTTCTCGTCTCTCTTCTATGGGAAATTTATGGGGAATATGGTTACTGACTTCTGTTCCAGAAAGTTGGAACACTGCTTTTTCAAAAAGAGAGAGACTGCATTGGCTTCAAAAGTGGTACTGAGGCCGCTAGAGTGTCAGATTTTCAACAAGCTGAGAGCCCTTAGTGAATTGTGTTAGGCTGTAGCATTCCCATCCCACCACCATGCTGCAGATGTTGATTACATGATGTTATCTGGAAATTGTTGCAATGACAATCTGATCAGTAATTCTGTAAATATAAACGAAGCCTGCATTGGGTAACCGTGTTGTATGCCACCTTCTGAATAATGAAGACCTTGAGAAACATAGCACTATACACTCTCCAGAACATGGGAGCAAGAGGGAGGAAGTGAAGGAAGAAGACTGGTGAAATTTAAGATTAAAGATATGTACCTGTCCTCACAATGAAGCAGATCAAACCCAGATAAACTTCATAAGAACTAATAGTAGTTATAAGGAGAAACTACACAGACATGCCAAATAAAATGAGAGTGTGTGAGGGTTAAGTCAATTCAGTTGTGTAAGAGTCTCTGCGACCCTGTGGACTAGAGCCCATCAGGCTTCTCTGTCCATGGGATTCTCCGGACAAGAATAGTGGAGTGGGTCACCATGTCCTCCTCCAAATAAAATGATATGGGACCTTATTTAGGGGGGATTTCATTTGGAAAAAAGAGGAATGTGAAAAGACAGAACCGCATTTGACTCTTTCCATATTTTAATATTTATTGGAGGCAGGAAGAGGTGCAAATATTTGGAAGTTATAATCATAGTAAAGAGAGCATTACATTTCATTTGTACTGAATTGTAGTCAATTTTTTTTTACTCAACGTTACTAGTAGCACATGATTTTTTAATCCTTTTAAGAAGTAACTATACACTGAAGGACATCTGGAAAATATAGAAAGGAGTAAAGAATAATGTCAAGAGAGTACATTTTAAATGTTTCCATCACAAAAAATAAGTGATAACATGGTGAGGGATGGAGTTGAGCACTAATACTAAGGTGGCAATAATTTTGCAATTTATGAAAGTGTCGGGTCCATCTGAGGCCTTAAACTTACCCAGTGTTATATGTGTCAGCTACATCTCAAGGAAGCTGGGGGAAGGGGAGTAAAAGTCACTTGGAAATCCAGTACTGAAAGATAACAATGCTTTTTTTCTTGGCTTGTATGCACTTATTTCAAATGAGATATTTCTTGATGTTTGTATGATAATCTATTGCATGTCTAGCCTATCATTTTAGTAACCAGTTCCCAGCTATTGTATATTTAGATTGGTTCCATATTTTTCTGTATTCCAAATAATACTATAATGAACACTTGGTACCCAAATGGTTGACCGTTTCTTTAACACTATTACATGTATTACATTTCTTTAGGTATATATTTCTTTAGGTACATTTTACTAGACTAAATTTATAAAAGTGGAATTTCTGAATCAAAAGTCAAACACGTTAAGGTTTTTTATGTATATTGTCAAATTGCCTTCTCTGTAAAGTGGTAGCAGGTTAGGTCACCCCAAAAGTACCAGTGAGTGTCTGTTTGACTGCACCCTACCAACCGGTTTCTTTAACAACTTTAAAATACAGTGTAGTTATAAGGAGAAACTACACAGACATGCCAAATAAAATGAGAGTGTGTGAGGGTTAAGTCAATTCAGTTGTGTAAGAGTCTCTGCGACCCTGTGGACTAGAGCCCATCAGGCTTCTCTGTCCATGGGATTCTCCGGACAAGAATAGTGGAGTGGGTCACCATGTCCTCCTCCAAATAAAATGATATGGGACCTTATTTAGGGGGGATTTCATTTGGAAAAAAGAGGAATGTGAAAAGACAGAACCGCATTTGACTCTTTCCATATTTTAATATTTATTGGAGGCAGGAAGAGGTGCAAATATTTGGAAGTTATAATCATAGTAAAGAGAGCATTACATTTCATTTGTACTGAATTGTAGTCAATTTTTTTTTTTTTACTCAACGTTACTAGTAGCACATGATTTTTTAATCCTTTTAAGAAGTAACTATACACTGAAGGACATCTGGAAAATATAGAAAGGAGTAAAGAATAATGTCAAGAGAGTACATTTTAAATGTTTCCATCACAAAAAATAAGTGATAACATGGTGAGGGATGGAGTTGAGCACTAATACTAAGGTGGCAATAATTTTGCAATTTATGAAAGTGTCGGGTCCATCTGAGGCCTTAAACTTACCCAGTGTTATATGTGTCAGCTACATCTCAAGGAAGCTGGGGGAAGGGGAGTAAAAGTCACTTGGAAATCCAGTACTGAAAGATAACAATGCTTTTTTTCTTGGCTTGTATGCACTTATTTCAAATGAGATATTTCTTGATGTTTGTATGATAATCTATTGCATGTCTAGCCTATCATTTTAGTAACCAGTTCCCAGCTATTGTATATTTAGATTGGTTCCATATTTTTCTGTATTCCAAATAATACTATAATGAACACTTGGTACCCAAATGGTTGACCGTTTCTTTAACACTATTACATGTATTACATTTCTTTAGGTATATATTTCTTTAGGTACATTTTACTAGACTAAATTTATAAAAGTGGAATTTCTGAATCAAAAGTCAAACACGTTAAGGTTTTTTATGTATATTGTCAAATTGCCTTCTCTGTAAAGTGGTAGCAGGTTAGGTCACCCCAAAAGTACCAGTGAGTGTCTGTTTGACTGCACCCTACCAAGCACAGGTAGTACAATTTACAAGGTTTTTAGTGAGATTTTTTTTTTCAAGTTCTCTATTTTTTAAGAACCATGTGGAAATTTTCTGCTGTTTCATAGCTGGCTATTCTGGTCGACATAATTTTTAACAGTAAACATTGATATAAAAGCAAGTAAAAGCAACTTATTTAAGACTAGTTGGTCATTGTTTAAGAAAATTGAAGAGCTCCACAGTTGTTTTCTTTTTTTACTTTTTTTAAATTTTAACTTGTAATTTTGTATGATTAACAATGTTGTGATAACTTCGGGTGAACAGCAAAGGGACTCAGCCATACATGTATCCATTCTTCCCCAAACTCCCGTCCCATCCAGGCTGCCACGTAACATTGAACAGACATCCATGTGCTATACAGTAGGTCCTTGTTGATTATCCGTTTTAAATATAGCAGTGTGTACATTTCCATCCCAAACTCCTAACTATCCCTTTCTCCCACCCCACCCCCACCCACAACCATACGCTCATTCTCTTAAGTCTGCGAGGAAGAGCTCCACATTTTTTATTTTTATTTTTTTGATGTCATACTTTCTTGAGAAATACTCAAGACTAAACACTAAACAGCTGGATTTTATTCTAAATTTAAATGGATTAACATAGGGAGAAGGTCATTGTGTTCTGAGGAACATCAACACTGAATTTTCTTTGGATAACGATGGCAAGTAGCCATATACTACAGTATAAAAAAGAGTTTATGATATTCCTCCAGTGTGATTAGTAATATTGGGGAAAGCTTTCTAGCTGTTAAGGTAACGGAAGAAAGGTAACAAGATTTTTCATTTAAGTAAAAAATTGTTCTTATTGCTGGTAAGGAACAATTCACTGCAGGAAGTAGGTTTAGTACTATGCTCTCCTATGCCCAGCAAAATACCAGCACCTTCCCCGACCCTGTTCATGTGTGACTGAATTTCATTTACTATTAAATATCTTAAAGTTTTTTTCTCATTATTATATTATTTTTTTCTCATATCATTTAAATGGCTGTTGGGAAAAAAAAAAAAATTGATGTTGGAATAAAACAGTATTCACTGAACCAGACAAACCAGTCTGGAGGGAAGAGACATTTCTAATGACTGCACTAAACCCCTGATAACTAAATTTCTCATCCTCATTCTTTGCTTTACCTGATGAACTTTTTTTTTTTTTTAAAGATTTATTTATTTATTTATTTAGGGCGGGGGTCGGGTTGGGGAGGGAGGGGAGCGGGCGGGCCACTTCTATTGGTCTTTCATTTCTCTGTTTTCATCCGTCTTTGTTCTTTGGCTCCTGTGGGCCTCCCATCGCAGTGGCGTCTGTCGTTGCAAAGCGCCGGCTCTGGGCGCATGCGCCCCAGAGCTCCGGCTCGGTAATTGGACACATCAGTCCAGCCGCTCCGCGGCACGTGGTATCTTCCCAGACCAGGGATCAAACCGGCGCCCCTTGCACTGCAAGGCGGTGTCCTTATCCACTGGACCACCAGGGGAAGCCCCTGAGCGATTGTTTGCATCTTGCTTCCAGCTTTAAGTTGGCTGCCAGAGCAAGGTGCTTGATTTCTCTGAGCCTTATTTTTTCTCCTTTTAATGTAAAATGAAGAGATTGGATTAGATTAGTGCTTTTCAACTTTTTATGTTCACCATGACACAGAGTAAAACATGTATTTTTCCAATGGTGCTTGGGATATATGTATGTAAGTGCATATGCATATGTACTTACATATATATATATATATATATACATACATATATATATATATATATACATACACCAAGCCTGGATGTAAAACATGTGTGTTTGTATATACATATATATATATACACTATATATACAAATGTAAGTATATATAATATATATATATTGTACTTATACAAATATATACAGACATATAGAGACACATATATTATTAGGACAAAAGTCTCACCAGACAATACTTACCTTCTCTAAGTGCAACCCATGGTGATATTTTCAATTGTATTTTAATTTTTAAAAACTATGGAGCTCATTGCGCTTATTCTCAAGGTGTTTTAATGAGTCACAGCTTAACGTTTAGGAAACACAGGCAATCTAAAAGATTCCTTTCAACCCCCAAACGACTGTAATTCTATGGCTCATATTGATTTTAAGAATGCTTTGTGAGGGCTTCCTTGGTGGTCCAGTGGGTCAAGAGTCTGCCATGCAGTGCAAGGGGCACTGGTTCAATCCCTGGTCTCATGCACTGCAGAGCGGCTGGACTGGTGTGCCCAATTACGAGACAGCCCTCTGGAGCACATACGCCCAGAGCCAGTTCTCTGCAGCCAGGGAGGTCACTGCAGTGAGAGGCCCACACAAGGCCAAAGAATAAAAATGGATGAAAATAAATTAATTTTTTTAAAAAAAAGGTCAAAATTTAAAAAAAAATGCTTTGTGAGATGTACCTTAGCATGCTGAGGCTACTCAATGGCTTTTTTTTTTTTAAGCTTTTATTTTACTTTTAACTTTTACAGAGTTTTGTTGTTTACAGATATGTATGCTCCCAGATTAGTCGTATGTATATCCCCCCCATTCCACCCCTCCAGACCGTCACACAGCACCCCTACAGGATCCCCTGGCTTTTAATCATTTTTATGTTTGGAGAATTTCCCCTATTATGAGTGCAGGCTCAAATAAATAACTAGACTCGGCTAATCATATTCTCTGTTGTGAACTATCTGTTCAGAAAAGAGCAGAACACAGGGATTCTTTTTGTTTGTTGAGGAGACTGCTGGTGTGGGTCTTTTAGGATCATAGTCATTGAGGTCCTGTCTTCTAGTATCCAACATTTGCCCTTTAAGTCAAAAACTAGTTAGATGAAATCTGGCACTTTAGTTGGTGACAGTGAGATCTGACCTAGCACATTCTTTGCTGGGTCTGACTTAGGTATTAATCTGGGCTGGGTGGTCTGCAAATTTATCTCACTGGTCCTTCTGGAGATTGAGATGGTACCCAACACCTATTTAATAAGTGCCTTTTCTATTTGAGCAGCTAGAGCGAGTTCTATTTTTTGCATAGAAGTGTCTGGTGAAGAAACATCTCAGAAGAGAATTAGGTGACCTGAAAGCAATTTTCATTAGCCTTCACGGTGTTTTTGGGTGATCTGCTATCTGCTGGGTTCCCCACTTTCCTCAGCTGCCAATAATGGCAATTTATCATTCTTACTTCACAGTTATATGAATAGAAGAAAATAATAAAGTGTTTTGAATAGTTAAAAAATTACATATGCAATTTGTAAAAATTATGTAAAAAATGTGATAAGTATTACTTGTTTTTAAGGGGCTTGGAAGAGAAATTTTCCTGGATGCTGGATGCTAAATTTAGACTTTCTTTTATTAAATGCACATCAGTTTCCTTTAGATTTTAATAGTTTGTCACCGAATCAAAATTATTTCTGTTAAATGTAGAGCATATGCCCAGAGCCAGTTCTCTGCAGCCAGGAGGTCACTGCAGTGAGAGGCCCACACAAGGCCAAAGAATAAAAATGGATGAAAATAAATTAATTTTTTTAAAAAAAAGGTCAAAATTTAAAAAAAAATGCTTTGTGAGATGTACCTTAGCATGCTGAGGCTACTCAATGGCTTTTTTTTTTTTAAGCTTTTATTTTACTTTTAACTTTTACAGAGTTTTGTTGTTTACAGATATGTATGCTCCCAGATTAGTCGTATGTATATCCCCCCCATTCCACCCCTCCAGACCGTCACACAGCACCCCTACAGGATCCCCTGGCTTTTAATCATTTTTATGTTTGGAGAATTTCCCCTATTATGAGTGCAGGCTCAAATAAATAACTAGACTCGGCTAATCATATTCTCTGTTGTGAACTATCTGTTCAGAAAAGAGCAGAACACAGGGATTCTTTTTGTTTGTTGAGGGAGACTGCTGGTGTGGGTCTTTTAGGATCATAGTCATTGAGGTCCTGTCTTCTAGTATCCAACATTTGCCCTTTAAGTCAAAAACTAGTTAGATGAAATCTGGCACTTTAGTTGGTGACAGTGAGATCTGACCTAGCACATTCTTTGCTGGGTCTGACTTAGGTATTAATCTGGGCTGGGTGGTCTGCAAATTTATCTCACTGGTCCTTCTGGAGATTGAGATGGTACCCAACACCTATTTAATAAGTGCCTTTTCTATTTGAGCAGCTAGAGCGAGTTCTATTTTTTGCATAGAAGTGTCTGGTGAAGAAACATCTCAGAAGAGAATTAGGTGACCTGAAAGCAATTTTCATTAGCCTTCACGGTGTTTTTGGGTGATCTGCTATCTGCTGGGTTCCCCACTTTCCTCAGCTGCCAATAATGGCAATTTATCATTCTTACTTCACAGTTATATGAATAGAAGAAAATAATAAAGTGTTTTGAATAGTTAAAAAATTACATATGCAATTTGTAAAAATTATGTAAAAAATGTGATAAGTATTACTTGTTTTTAAGGGGCTTGGAAGAGAAATTTTCCTGGATGCTGGATGCTAAATTTAGACTTTCTTTTATTAAATGCACATCAGTTTCCCTTTAGATTTTAATAGTTTGTCACCGAATCATTTATTTCTGTAAATGTAGAGCATATTCCAAAGATCTCATATTAGGTCTGAGATTATGAGGTATTCTATGTCAAAGAATGAGGCAACCACAATACATTCCCAAAGTTAACTTTATCTCTCCAAAATTTTAAAAATAAAATTAGAATGTTTTTTGAAAAGCCAGGTAAAAATTTACTGCCATAATATTTTGATAAACATGATATTTCTAATTTACCTAGAACTTCTGAAGATTCTCTATTCTAAAACCGAACCTTAACAATTCTTCTTCCATTCAATAAAGATGTGTTCAGTATTGTTAGGATGTCAATCTTCCCTATACTGATGTAAAGATCAAAGAAATCAAAATCCAAGCAATTCTTATTATAGAACTTGGTAAGCTATCTTGAAAATTGATATGGGAATAAACAAAAATCAGAAGATTCAAAACAATTTTGAAAAAATGAAGAACGAAGTTGGAGATCTCAAGATTCAGTATATGACTACAACAATCAAGACAGTATGGCATTGGCATAAAGAGAAACAAAGATGAGTAAAACAGAAGAAAACATTCAGAAATAGACTTATGCATAAGCAACTGACATTTTCACTAAATGGAAAAGCTCATTTGGTGAAGAAAGGATGGCATTTTTGACAAACTTTGCTGAAAAATTGGACATCCGTGTGCAGAACAATGTCCTTCAATCCTACCTCATGCCATATACAAAAATTAACTCAAAATGAAACACAGATTAAATACAAAACCTAGCACTGGAGAAATTTTAGGTGAACATCTTCATGACCTTGGCAAATAGTTGGCAAAAAAGTGCTTGAAATCATTAATCATTAGGGGAAAGCAAATTAAAATCTGAGAGAGATACCACCACACATCAATGCTAATGACTAAATTTTTAAAGTTTGGTCATACCAAGTCTTGGGTTAAACAGAGGAAGGGCTTCCTGGTGGTCCAGTGGATAAGGACACCACCTTGCAGTGCAAGGCGCGGTTTGATCCCTGGCCTGTTTTTAGGGGGCTTGGAAGAGAAATTTTCCTGGATGCTGGATGCTAAATTTAGACTTTCTTTTATTAAATGCACATCAGTTTCCCTTTAGATTTTAATAGTTTGTCACCGAATCATTTATTTCTGTAAATGTAGAGCATATTCCAAAGATCTCATATTAGGTCTGAGATTATGAGGTATTCTATGTCAAAGAATGAGGCAACCACAATACATTCCCAAAGTTAACTTTATCTCTCCAAAATTTTAAAAATAAAATTAGAATGTTTTTTGAAAAGCCAGGTAAAAATTTACTGCCATAATATTTTGATAAACATGATATTTCTAATTTACCTAGAACTTCTGAAGATTCTCTATTCTAAAACCGAACCTTAACAATTCTTCTTCCATTCAATAAAGATGTGTTCAGTATTGTTAGGATGTCAATCTTCCCTATACTGATGTAAAGATCAAAGAAATCAAAATCCAAGCAATTCTTATTATAGAACTTGGTAAGCTATCTTGAAAATTGATATGGGAATAAACAAAAATCAGAAGATTCAAAACAATTTTGAAAAAATGAAGAACGAAGTTGGAGATCTCAAGATTCAGTATATGACTACAACAATCAAGACAGTATGGCATTGGCATAAAGAGAAACAAAGATGAGTAAAACAGAAGAAAACATTCAGAAATAGACTTATGCATAAGCAACTGACATTTTCACTAAATGGAAAAGCTCATTTGGTGAAGAAAGGATGGCATTTTTGACAAACTTTGCTGAAAAATTGGACATCCGTGTGCAGAACAATGTCCTTCAATCCTACCTCATGCCATATACAAAAATTAACTCAAAATGAAACACAGATTAAATACAAAACCTAGCACTGGAGAAATTTTAGGTGAACATCTTCATGACCTTGGCAAATAGTTGGCAAAAAAGTGCTTGAAATCATTAATCATTAGGGGAAAGCAAATTAAAATCTGAGAGAGATACCACCACACATCAATGCTAATGACTAAATTTTTAAAGTTTGGTCATACCAAGTCTTGGGTTAAAAACAGAGGAAGGGGCTTCCCCTGGTGGTCCAGTGGATAAGGACACCACCTTGCAGTGCAAGGGGCGCCGGTTTGATCCCTGGCCTGGGAAGATCCTGCATGCCGCGGAGCGGCTGGACCGATGTGTCCAATTACCGAGCCGGAGCTCTGGCACGCATGCACCCAGAGTCGGTGCTCTGCAACGACAGACACCACCGTGATGGGAGGCCCACAGGAGCCAAAAGAACAAAGACGGATGAAAACAGAGAAATGAAAGACCAATAGAAGTGGCCCGCCCGCTCCCCTCCCTCCCCAACCTGACCCCTGCCACGAAATAAATAAATCTTAAAAAAAAAAAAAAAAAACAGAGGAAGAATTCTCAGCACTGCCAAGTACAAGTGTTAAATAATGAACTTACTTTGGAGAATAGTTTGTCACTGTCTTAAAACACTAAACCATATGATCAAACCACACCACTCCTAGGTATTAACCCCACAGAAACATCTAAATAAAGACATGTGTGAATATTCACAGAAATTTTATGTGCAAGACCCTCAAACAAAACCTAATGTTCCTCCACAGATGAATGGATAAACAAACTGTGGTTTAGTCATACAACAGAATACTACTCAGCAATAAAAAGAAATGAACTGTTGATTCACACAGCACAAAATAATCTCAGTTAAGCTGAGTAAAAGAAGCTAGAGAGAAAACAAAACATACTTTATGGGTTCACTTTTATAGGACTCTAGAAAATGCAGGCTAATCCATAGCAACAGAAAGTACATAAGTAGTCATGATTGAAGGGATTAAAAGGGAGCATGAAGAAACTTTTCAAGGCAATGGATATGTTCATTATACTGATTTTGGTGATAGTTTTATGAGTGTGTATAGACATAAACATGTATCATACTGTACACCTTAAATGTAGGTTCTTTATTGTCTATTCTTTTAAAAGTAACATTTACTCCACCTATTATATGTTAGACATTCTGCTAGGTATTATGGCTTCAGTGGAAAAAATAAAAAGAGGCTGTCTGTGTTTTTATAAAGTTAGCAGTTATTAGTAAGAGGATGCAAACCAGTGGACTTCTTTTTTTTTTTTTTTTTAACATTTATTTATTTATTTATTTATTTATTTTGGCGGGGAGGTGGGGTGGGGAGGGAGGGGGGTGGGCGGGCCACTTCCACTGGTCTTTCATTTGTCTAGTTTCATCCATCTTTGTTCTTTGGCCCATGTGGGCCTCCCATCGCAGTGGCCTCTGTTGTCACAGAGCAACAGCTCTGGGCGCACGTGCTCCAGAGCTCCGGCTAGGTAATTGGACACATTGGTCCAGCTGCCCCGCGGCACGTGGGATCTTCCCAGGCCAGGGATCTAACCGGCGCCCCTAGCACTGCAAGGCAGTGTCCTTACCCACTGGACCACCAGGGAAGCCCTGGAATTCTTTTTTTAAATTATTATTATTTTTTTTTTATTATTATTTATTTATTTTGGTGGGGGTGGGGTGGGGGAGGAGGGGAGCAGGCGGGCCACTTGGTCTTTCATTTGTTCATTTTCATCCATCTTTGTTCTTTGGCCCATGTGGGCCTCCCATCGCGGTGGCCTCTGTTGTCGCAGAGCACTGGCTCTGGATGTGTGTGCTCCAGAGTTCGGGATCGGTAATTGGACACATCAGTCCAGCCGCTCTGCGGCACGTGGCATCTTCCCAGGCCAGGGGTCGAACCGGCGCCCCTTGCACTGCAAGGCGGTGTCCTTACCCACTGGACTACCAGGGAAGCCCCTGGAATTCTTTTTTATGGTACTATTTATAACATAAAACAAGTAGAAATTTGATACAAACTAGTTATGCTTTTGGTACCTAGATTAACTTAGTGTAAAAACAGAAAAAGCTTAGCATATCCATCAAATGAGAATATATGTAAAAGAGACATCCAATAATTCTTGATTATGTCTCTTAACAGTGCCCACGATGTTAAAATAGAAAATGATAGAGCAAGTTTTAAATTCATAATTTGGTTTAATTCCCAAAAGTCAATTATGATAGAAACTGGATTTTTGTGTTGAATTAAAGTATGCACTGGTTAACTTTAGGAGAATATGTTTTCCTACATTAAAAAAAAAAAATCCCATTAATGTATCAATCTAATTGAAGAGAACTAACAGGAGACTAGTTGAAGAGAAATATAATACATTTTGGGTTTATCCTTCAGTTCACTTTACATGTATTAGGAAAAGCATAAATGGGAAAAATCTTTCATTTATTAATTATTTTAAAATATTTATCCATCAAGTTGATTTTAGCCTATAATATATTGGCATTTGAGGTTTATAAAATAATGATAGTAATTTTGCTCAGTTGAAAAAAACCTATAGCACTTTCAAGTAGAGAAATCAAGTAAAGAAAAACTGTGAGCTAGATAATCTGAAGCAATACAGCTTAAACTGTATGTTTGTGGCTTTTATATGGTGATTTTTATGCTTTTTCTTTTCTTTCTTTTTCATTACATTCCTGCTTTACATTCTTTTTAGCATTTACATCTTTAAGATATTCTTATATTCATTTATTAAATAATAAACACCATTAGAAGGAACATTTTGACCATTTTTTAAAATAAATTAACCAGTCATCATATGATACGGATTTTGAGGATAAAGTCTTACTGCTATGTGGTTGAGAAGACAAAGGTAGGAAAGTGAATAACAGTGAAGCCACAGACCTTCACAGACAAATTTTGCTTGTTATAATTTTAACCCATACAAAGAAAAGACAGTGATACATTGTAAAACTTAATGATTTAAAATAGCATCAATCGTTTATTTGCTCTAAATTCCAAAATTTAGGCAGGACTGAGCACCGATTTCCAAAATGGCCTCACGGATGTTTCTGGCATATTGTACCGTCTGTTTCAGCTGGGGTTTCTCAACAGCATGAAAGGCTCAGAGTGTGAATATACGTGCTAAGTCACTTCAGTCATGTTTGGACCCTATGGACTGCAGCTTGCCAGGCTCCTATGGCCATGGAATTTTCCAGGCAAGAATTCTGGGTTGGTTGCCATGTCCTCCTCCAGGAGATCTTCCTGACCTTGGGATTGAACCCTACTGATTGAACCTGTGTCTCATATGTCTCCTGCATTGGCAAGCAGTTCTTTACCACTAGTGCCACTGGAAGCCTAGGCTCAGGGTAGTTAGACTTTATGCATGGTGGCTAACTTCCTCTAGAACACAAAAGATACTGTCAGGCCTTCAGGCTTGGTTGGCCTAAGACATCTTGCACAATTCTGCATCTCCTCTGGAGCACTGTTAAGCTGTCTCCTGTGCCTCTAAGGCCTTCCCCAGGCCTTTTTTCTAACTTAAATCTTATACTTCCTGCGAGATCTAGCACAAGGAACACTCCTTTGTGAAAACTTTTCCACTTGTTCCATATTGGTATGATAAACCTTTCTTTTGAAACCTGATAGCTCTTTTAATCTGTAATATTCATATGTCACTGAAAATATGCTGCCTTATATTATTTGCTTTCCTATGGATACCATATTGTTTCTCCTCAACCCACTGAATGGTCTTGAAACTGTATGTTTGTGGCTTTTATATGGTGATTTTTATGCTTTTTCTTTTCTTTCTTTTTCATTACATTCCTGCTTTACATTCTTTTTAGCATTTACATCTTTAAGATATTCTTATATTCATTTATTAAATAATAAACACCATTAGAAGGAACATTTTGACCATTTTTTAAAATAAATTAACCAGTCATCATATGATACGGATTTTGAGGATAAAGTCTTACTGCTATGTGGTTGAGAAGACAAAGGTAGGAAAGTGAATAACAGTGAAGCCACAGACCTTCACAGACAAATTTTGCTTGTTATAATTTTAACCCATACAAAGAAAAGACAGTGATACATTGTAAAACTTAATGATTTAAAATAGCATCAATCGTTTATTTGCTCTAAATTCCAAAATTTAGGCAGGACTGAGCACCGATTTCCAAAATGGCCTCACGGATGTTTCTGGCATATTGTACCGTCTGTTTCAGCTGGGGTTTCTCAACAGCATGAAAGGCTCAGAGTGTGAATATACGTGCTAAGTCACTTCAGTCATGTTTGGACCCTATGGACTGCAGCTTGCCAGGCTCCTATGGCCATGGAATTTTCCAGGCAAGAATTCTGGGTTGGTTGCCATGTCCTCCTCCAGGAGATCTTCCTGACCTTGGGATTGAACCCTACTGATTGAACCTGTGTCTCATATGTCTCCTGCATTGGCAAGCAGTTCTTTACCACTAGTGCCACTGGAAGCCTAGGCTCAGGGTAGTTAGACTTTATGCATGGTGGCTAACTTCCTCTAGAACACAAAAGATACTGTCAGGCCTTCAGGCTTGGTTGGCCTAAGACATCTTGCACAATTCTGCATCTCCTCTGGAGCACTGTTAAGCTGTCTCCTGTGCCTCTAAGGCCTTCCCCAGGCCTTTTTTCTAACTTAAATCTTATACTTCCTGCGAGATCTAGCACAAGGAACACTCCTTTGTGAAAACTTTTCCACTTGTTCCATATTGGTATGATAAACCTTTCTTTTGAAACCTGATAGCTCTTTTAATCTGTAATATTCATATGTCACTGAAAATATGCTGCCTTATATTATTTGCTTTCCTATGGATACCATATTGTTTCTCCTCAACCCACTGAATGGTCTTGAAAACACAAACAAGGGTGCATATCACTAAGTCACAGTGCATCACAGTGCCACCATATGATATATACTAGATAAATATTTGAAAGCAGGGAAGCTGAATACTGGGGCATTCTGCTTAAACTGATATAATCTTGAATTTAGATGCTGTGAAAAAATTCTTTTTGATGAGATGTTTGCCTGTCAGTTCAATCAGTTGCTCAGTCGTGTCTGACTCTTTGTGACCCCGTGAACTGCATGCAGCATGACAGGCACCCCCCGTTGCCCACCATCTCCCAAATCCTGCTCAAACTCATTTCCGTAGACTCAGTGATGCCATCCAACCATCTCATCCTATGTCATACTCTTCTCCTTTTGCCTTCAACCCAACATCAGGGTTTTTTCCATATTTTTAATTACTTATTAGGTATAATGAGTTTGGATCATTTATTTTATTACATTTTTCAATATTTTTTTTTAGCTTCATGTCTCTTGGTCTTTCTCATTGATCCAAAGAAGCAACGTTTATTAGGATGTTCAGCATCACTGAGGTAAGCCTAGAAAATGCAAAAATAAAGCTAGTTAACCTGAAAATAATGAGAAATGTTTATTAACCTAATTGTCTTAAACTGGGAAAGTAATTAGAGGAATTTTAAGGATACCTTCTCTGAACTACAGGCAGAGCTGTTATCAACACATTAACTGATTTTGTCCTCTACTACTCTATATGTTTGTAACTGTTATGACTCGGAGAGAAATAAATGCACCATTAGAGAGAGGAAGGAAAATCGATGAAAATAAGAATCTGACAATAAGTTGGATCTGTAAAACAACAAATTCAATGCAAAAAATGTCTTGGCTTTACAGATGTGTCAGCATCTTCAAAAGTGGTTTCTTTTCAGAACATTGCAGTGATTTCAGTTTGAAGAAGTTTCTGAACTTTTACCTCAAGGTAATGAGCCATTTAATACGAGACTGGGTTTTGTGTAGGAAGCAATTACCCCAATTGATAGGAAACTTGAGAAAATGAGCACAAACTTTAATGAGATCGACAAAAAGGTCATGTGTCTGAGAGCTGAGGTGGAGTAAAAAGGAATGATGATGGAAGAAATCATTAAAGACAATGGCATGAAAACCAGTAAAAATAAAAATGAGATATAGTATTATTGGATCTACCTCTCTAAAAGGCCACGGAATTAATTTATTTTAAAAATAAATTGATCTCTAGATATTTTGGAGAGAGGAGTTCATGGTTCAATTGGACCTTTGTCAATAATTTAGTTTTAGTTCAACTCAGTAGAGTGATAAAATAAGTATTAATAGAATAAGTCATTCTATACAGATATATATTCTAGTTCATAGATGACTTTTGGAAAAAGCAGGTCATAGGTACTGCTTCCACTTCCTCTTCTCTCAATCACTTCTCAATGCCCAGCAATTTGGCTTCCACCCCCACCAGTCTACTGAAATTGCTCTCATAAAGGTTAGCAATTATGTGATTGTCAAATACACTAGCCTCTTTTCAGATCTCAGCCTACTTTTCCTTCCAGCAGAATTTTATATTGTTGATCATTTTTCTTTCCTGTAAAGCTCTTTCTTGGCATCTCAGTTATCCCTTATTCTTCTGTTATGTCTCTGTCTGCTTTTTGTTTTGCTCCTAGTTTCATCTCTTCTGCTAGAGTTTTACAAAGGAGCTACTATTTTTTCTTCACTGTATATGATCTTCCTGAATGATCTCATACAATCCTGACATTTCAACTACTACCTTTGTGTCTCTCAAATACTGATTTTTTTTGTTAACCCTTTCCAGAAGTTTAGATCTGTCATTGGATTTACTATAATCCTTCAGGCTTGATAATGCCACTTCCAAAGCTGGTGGGGGTTTTGTTGTTCTTTAATTTTTTTCTTTTTGTGTCTCAGTTATCAGCAATCATATTTATCCTATTGCCCATGCTAGAAATCTTGGAATAATCTTCGCTTTTTCACCTTTCCTCACTGCTGATATTAAAGTCTGGTCCAAGGTTTCCCTGGTGGTCCTGTGAATAAGAGTGCCTTGTAGTGCAAAGGGCACCAGTTTGACCCCTGGCCCAGGAAGATCCCATTTGCTGAGGAGCGGCTGGACCAGTGTATCCAATTAGGAGCCAGTGCTCTGGAGTGCATGCGCCCAGGGCATGTGCTCTGCAACAAGAGAGGTCATTGTGATGGTAGGCCCACACAGGCCAAAGAATAAAGATGGATGAAAAATAAATGATGACTTAGAGGCAAAAAGAAAAAAAAAATTAGTCTGGTCCATTCAACATCTGAAATGTGTCTGGTAGCCATACATGCCCTTTTGTTGCTACTACTGCTGTTCCAAACCAGGTTCATTTCATTTTTTTGCTTGGCATTTTTCTTAGTGGCTTCCTAACTGGATTTACCTCTCTGAATCTAGTTTGTCTATGTTTCTATATATTCTTTATATTGCTTCCAGAGTTATCTTTTTTAATGATCATTTTGATCATGTTACTTCTGTATTAAAAAAGAAAAAAAATCTTCCCATATCTTGATGACCTGAGGGTGGCTTGCTTAACTTCTAAAAATATTATCTTCCATGAGCTCAGCTACTAATCCACAAGCATGGGCCACCAGAAACTATATTTATTCATGACACCCCACTCTCCGACCATAGTTGATAGAAACTGAAGTAGATACCTGAACTGGCTCAGTCTCTCTCCCTCCTGTTAAAATAGATATATATACATACACACACACACACACATATATATATGTATATACTTATGAGCAATGGGGTCACCATGTTCTAATAGGTGAAGTGGAGAAGAAGTAAACAGACTAGGAAAGAAAAGGAGAAATGAGTCACAATATACATGCTATATATTACTGCCCTTCTCAGGTTACTACTTCTTTTCACTCTTGAATTCTGTAAGATACTTGTATCCTTATTTTTACATCCCCCTTTCATTATAAATATCATCCAAGTAGATATCTGTTATTTGCAACTCAAAGACTCTTAAGAATTATGGTTGTCAACTTAAGTTCTAACTCTTTGGCAGACATGCAATATCCTCCAAAAACTAGCTTTCAAGGTTCGTCTCTTTTCACTGCTCCTACTCTCCATACCCTTATGTCTCCGTGGGCTCATCCTCTTCCTTTCCCAGGTATACTTCTTTCACAGAAGGTCAAGTGTTCATTCTTCTTTCTAGCTTTCTTTATTCATCAATTTGTGTAACCCTTTATCATACCATGATCTCCTCCCCTCCCCTCTCCTCTCCTTGTCCAACTTAGACTCCACAATTACCATGCTCCCTACTCAGACTTCCCCATGAATACTCCCTCTTTCCCTGAACCATAAATCTCTTTGTCTGTACTAGAGCATCCCCATCACTGTACACATACACTCACATATCTCCTCTTGACTTAATATTTTCCTCCAACTTTCATTCCATTTTTCTGCTTCCCTTTGAAATGAATTTCATGGACAGAGAAAGCATGGCAGCCTACAGTCCATGGGATCACACAGAGTTAGACCTGACTGATTGACTAATGTTTGAAACTAAACTTCTTGAAAATGGTGTCTACACCTTCCTCCAATGCCTTAGCTACTTAGTGTTAGTCACTCAGTCATGTGTGACTCTTTGGGACCCCACGGACTGTTCCTCTGTCGATGGGATTTTCCAGGCAAGATTACTGGAGTGGGAGTATTGCAAGGAGATCCTTTACTGTCTGAGCCACTAGGGAAGCCCCTTCACTGCCATACTTCCCATTTATTCATCAGGGCTTCCCAGGTGACACAGTGATAAAGAATCTGTCTGCCAATGAGAAGACACAAGAGGTACAGTTTCAATCCCTGGGTTGGGAATATCCTCTGGAGTAGAAGTGGCAACCCACTCTAGTATTCTTGCCTGGAAAGTTCCGATAATAGGTGAAGTGGAGAAGAAGTAAACAGACTAGGAAAGAAAAGGAGAAATGAGTCACAATATACATGCTATATATTACTGCCCTTCTCAGGTTACTACTTCTTTTCACTCTTGAATTCTGTAAGATACTTGTATCCTTATTTTTACATCCCCCTTTCATTATAAATATCATCCAAGTAGATATCTGTTATTTGCAACTCAAAGACTCTTAAGAATTATGGTTGTCAACTTAAGTTCTAACTCTTTGGCAGACATG
This sequence comes from Tragulus kanchil, assembly GCA_022376925.1. Classification (NCBI taxonomy): domain Eukaryota; kingdom Metazoa; phylum Chordata; class Mammalia; order Artiodactyla; family Tragulidae; genus Tragulus; species Tragulus kanchil. The sequence goes on from JAIOJX010000030.1 coordinate 74,188,248, forward strand.
CAATATCCTCCAAAAACTAGCTTTCAAGGTTCGTCTCTTTTCACTGCTCCTACTCTCCATACCCTTATGTCTCCGTGGGCTCATCCTCTTCCTTTCCCAGGTATACTTCTTTCACAGAAGGTCAAGTGTTCATTCTTCTTTCTAGCTTTCTTTATTCATCAATTTGTGTAACCCTTTATCATACCATGATCTCCTCCCCTCCCCTCTCCTCTCCTTGTCCAACTTAGACTCCACAATTACCATGCTCCCTACTCAGACTTCCCCATGAATACTCCCTCTTTCCCTGAACCATAAATCTCTTTGTCTGTACTAGAGCATCCCCATCACTGTACACATACACTCACATATCTCCTCTTGACTTAATATTTTCCTCCAACTTTCATTCCATTTTTCTGCTTCCCTTTGAAATGAATTTCATGGACAGAGAAAGCATGGCAGCCTACAGTCCATGGGATCACACAGAGTTAGACCTGACTGATTGACTAATGTTTGAAACTAAACTTCTTGAAAATGGTGTCTACACCTTCCTCCAATGCCTTAGCTACTTAGTGTTAGTCACTCAGTCATGTGTGACTCTTTGGGACCCCACGGACTGTTCCTCTGTCGATGGGATTTTCCAGGCAAGATTACTGGAGTGGGAGTATTGCAAGGAGATCCTTTACTGTCTGAGCCACTAGGGAAGCCCCTTCACTGCCATACTTCCCATTTATTCATCAGGGCTTCCCAGGTGACACAGTGATAAAGAATCTGTCTGCCAATGAGAAGACACAAGAGGTACAGTTTCAATCCCTGGGTTGGGAATATCCTCTGGAGTAGAAGTGGCAACCCACTCTAGTATTCTTGCCTGGAAAGTTCCATGGATCAAGGAGCCTGGTGAATAAGAGTCCATGGGGGGGCTTCCCCTGGTGGTCCAGTGGGTAAGGACTCCGCCTTGCAGTGCAAGGGGCGCCGGTTCGATCCCTGGCCTGGGAAGATCCCACGTGCCACGGAGTGGCTGGACTGATGTGTCCAATTACCGAGCCAGAGCTCTGGAGCGCATGCGCCCAGAGCCGGTGCTCTGCGACGACAGACGCCACCGCAATGGGAGGCCCACAGGAGCCAAAGAACAAAGACGGATGAACATAGAGAAATGAAAGACCAATAGAAGTGGCCCGCCTGCTCCCCTCCCTCCCCAACCTGACCCCTGCCCAAAATAAATAAATAGATTTAAAAAAAAAAAAAAAAAGAGTCCATGGGGGTCTCAAAGAGTCACACACAACTGAGCACAACACAACCTCTTTCATCTGAATTTTGTTCCAATAATTCTGCTGCAATTGCTTTAGTCAAGATCACAAACAACTTTCATTTTATAATATCCAGTAGATACTTCTCTGCCCTTAGCTGCACTGAACATATTTGATAATTCTTCCTTCTTGAAATACTCTCCTCTTTTAGGGAGATTTTTAGATTCTGAGATACCTCATGCTATAGAGTTCTCTCTTCCCTCTCTGGTTATTCCTTACCCCTCCTTGGTTCCTTTTCCACTTAAACTTTAAATGTTGGAGTTGACCTATTCTTCCCCATCTATATAGTTATTTCCTCCATCCTCCAGTTCTTGAAAATCTGAAACCTATGGTCATTACTGATTCTTCCCTTTTGCTTGCTCATGTTTTAATTTCTCACCAGTTCCTATCAAATCTCTCTTAGATATATTCAGCGAAACTCACTTTTACCCATCTACACTGGAATCTCTCTAATTCACTGCCTTTATCATCTCTCACCTGGACTTCTGTAAAAACGTCCTAACTAATCTTTAAGCTCTATTTTGGCTTCCCAGGTGACACAGTGATAAAGAATCTGTCTGCCAATGAGAAGACACAAGAGGTACAGTTTCAATCCCTGGGTTGGGAATATCCTCTGGAGTAGAAGTGGCAACCCACTCTAGTATTCTTGCCTGGAAAGTTCCATGGATCAAGGAGCCTGGTGAATAAGAGTCCATGGGGGGGCTTCCCCTGGTGGTCCAGTGGGTAAGGACTCCGCCTTGCAGTGCAAGGGGCGCCGGTTCGATCCCTGGCCTGGGAAGATCCCACGTGCCACGGAGTGGCTGGACTGATGTGTCCAATTACCGAGCCAGAGCTCTGGAGCGCATGCGCCCAGAGCCGGTGCTCTGCGACGACAGACGCCACCGCAATGGGAGGCCCACAGGAGCCAAAGAACAAAGACGGATGAACATAGAGAAATGAAAGACCAATAGAAGTGGCCCGCCTGCTCCCCTCCCTCCCCAACCTGACCCCTGCCCAAAATAAATAAATAGATTTAAAAAAAAAAAAAAAAAGAGTCCATGGGGGTCTCAAAGAGTCACACACAACTGAGCACAACACAACCTCTTTCATCTGAATTTTGTTCCAATAATTCTGCTGCAATTGCTTTAGTCAAGATCACAAACAACTTTCATTTTATAATATCCAGTAGATACTTCTCTGCCCTTAGCTGCACTGAACATATTTGATAATTCTTCCTTCTTGAAATACTCTCCTCTTTTAGGGAGATTTTTAGATTCTGAGATACCTCATGCTATAGAGTTCTCTCTTCCCTCTCTGGTTATTCCTTACCCCTCCTTGGTTCCTTTTCCACTTAAACTTTAAATGTTGGAGTTGACCTATTCTTCCCCATCTATATAGTTATTTCCTCCATCCTCCAGTTCTTGAAAATCTGAAACCTATGGTCATTACTGATTCTTCCCTTTTGCTTGCTCATGTTTTAATTTCTCACCAGTTCCTATCAAATCTCTCTTAGATATATTCAGCGAAACTCACTTTTACCCATCTACACTGGAATCTCTCTAATTCACTGCCTTTATCATCTCTCACCTGGACTTCTGTAAAAACGTCCTAACTAATCTTTAAGCTCTATTTTTCTGCACCTTCCAATCTGTTTTACATTTGGAAAAAGAAACTCTTTTAAACATAAAAGTGGTATCATGCCATTTATTGTTTAAGACAATTTAATAGATTCCTATTGCCCTTAGAATAAAGTTCAAGATTTCTACCAGGACCTACCTGGCTGTAAATTTAATAACCACACCTATTATTCTACTTTCAACTTGTTCCACTTTCCATTTATGCTCTAGCCATTGGATTCTTTCAGGCCCTTGAACATGCCAAGTTCTTTCCAACCTCAAGTAATTTGAACATATTTCCTCTGCTAGAAATTCTCTGTGCATTTTGCATTTTTGGCTGCTTCTCATCCTCGAAGCTTCTCCCCAGAGAATTTAGTACAAAACTGCCTTCTACCTGACCCACTTCTCCTTAAGAACATTATTATCATTCTCTTCATGATATTTATCACAAACTATATGTTTTCCCTTATTGGTTTTCTTCTTCACTAGATAGGAAGAGAGTTATCATATTTGCTTTGTTTGCCATAGCATATCCTGGCACAATTGTGCATGGCACACGGTAGGTGCTTAACCAGTGTATTGAATTAATGAATAAGTGGATGAACATTTTTGTGCTAGACCTTCTCTTTACCTCTAATCTCTAAAAGGCTGCAAGTTTCTCAAATGCAGGACTATACCTTATTTGTATTTGTATTCCTTACTCTGAGCACAGTTCCTGACACATATGAAACGCTCAGTAAATGTTTATTAATTTTTAGCTAAAATGAATACAAATCACCATTTTTATAAAATAACTGCTTCACACTGCTGTGTTCTATACCATCTAGAAGAATTCTGCCACTATGAACTATAGCAAAATTGTCCGTGGCTTGTAATAACTGGTATATCCCTCACTCATGCATCAGACATTGAGAGAGTACTAGTGCCAAGTCCTGTTCTGAGCTCTGGGAATGTAAGAATGACCAAATAGAAAATAACAAAAAACAACTCTTCCCTCATGAAGCTTTTATTTAAGTGAGAATAACTCAAAGATTCTTCTTTAATTAGTGAGTCTTAAGTCTTGGTATTTAGTATTTTACATTAGTATTCTGAGGTGTAGCTGGAGTTGAGAACCATTGCTTTAGGATGACATACTCCTTATTTATTTATTTATTTATTTTTGATTGTACCTCCAGTGGCAACTTTTTCTGTCGGAGTGTGAGTTCACTTTCAATGTGTCACTACTGCTTTTTTTTCCCCTACTATTTGCTTTTTAACTTAAAATATATAAGGATAAAATAAATATGAAAGATAAAACACTGTGTTATAATGAATTATTCTCCTTAGATAGACACAGAATCCATTTCAGAGGAGTGGAATAATTTGAATTTTCTCCTACTTAGATTGTAAATTTGAATCCTGAAGGCAAAAAGAGTCTTAACAAGGAAGAGAAATTATCTTTGCAGTTTGCCTTTCCCAAGTAAGCACTGTGTGTAAGACTGGAAAATTTCCTGTTCCTTTTCTCTTGTTGCTTTCTATATTTAGTATTACAATTTGACTGCATGGAGAACTATGTACATTGACAGTTATTCATGCAGGATAATTACATGTAATAGATCCGTATTCTCTAATGGTGTGGAGGAATATACATTTTATAAGTGAATATGTAGTCTACAGATACTTTCTGACACCCATTTTTTGAGAAAAATATGCATACACTTTGGTAAGTTACAATAGACGAATATAGCCATGTAAGCATCAATTGAAATAAAGTATGGAATGTTTTCATCATTCCAAGAGATCATATTGTGCACCTGCCAGTCAGTTTCCACTCCCCATAAACACATATGAAACGCTCAGTAAATGTTTATTAATTTTTAGCTAAAATGAATACAAATCACCATTTTTATAAAATAACTGCTTCACACTGCTGTGTTCTATACCATCTAGAAGAATTCTGCCACTATGAACTATAGCAAAATTGTCCGTGGCTTGTAATAACTGGTATATCCCTCACTCATGCATCAGACATTGAGAGAGTACTAGTGCCAAGTCCTGTTCTGAGCTCTGGGAATGTAAGAATGACCAAATAGAAAATAACAAAAAACAACTCTTCCCTCATGAAGCTTTTATTTAAGTGAGAATAACTCAAAGATTCTTCTTTAATTAGTGAGTCTTAAGTCTTGGTATTTAGTATTTTACATTAGTATTCTGAGGTGTAGCTGGAGTTGAGAACCATTGCTTTAGGATGACATACTCCTTATTTATTTATTTATTTATTTTTGATTGTACCTCCAGTGGCAACTTTTTCTGTCGGAGTGTGAGTTCACTTTCAATGTGTCACTACTGCTTTTTTTTCCCCTACTATTTGCTTTTTAACTTAAAATATATAAGGATAAAATAAATATGAAAGATAAAACACTGTGTTATAATGAATTATTCTCCTTAGATAGACACAGAATCCATTTCAGAGGAGTGGAATAATTTGAATTTTCTCCTACTTAGATTGTAAATTTGAATCCTGAAGGCAAAAAGAGTCTTAACAAGGAAGAGAAATTATCTTTGCAGTTTGCCTTTCCCAAGTAAGCACTGTGTGTAAGACTGGAAAATTTCCTGTTCCTTTTCTCTCTTGTTGCTTTCTATATTTAGTATTACAATTTGACTGCATGGAGAACTATGTACATTGACAGTTATTCATGCAGGATAATTACATGTAATAGATCCGTATTCTCTAATGGTGTGGAGGAATATACATTTTATAAGTGAATATGTAGTCTACAGATACTTTCTGACACCCATTTTTTGAGAAAAATATGCATACACTTTGGTAAGTTACAATAGACGAATATAGCCATGTAAGCATCAATTGAAATAAAGTATGGAATGTTTTCATCATTCCAAGAGATCATATTGTGCACCTGCCAGTCAGTTTCCACTCCCCATAAACAAATGATGTTCTGATTGTGTCATCATAGGAATATTTTTCCTGTCCCTCAGCTTCTTATACAAGGAATCCTACCTTTGTGTCTGACTTCTTTCAAATCAAGCCTCTACAAGTTCATGGATATCAGCCAGTAACTTAATTGTCTAGTCATATAAAAATTAACACTTCTTGGAGAAATATAATGGAATCTATGGTCTTTACATTGTATCACGCACAATAGGCAACATGCAATCAAGGAATAGACACACCAAGAAACAGAGTATAATCCTTAGTCAAAAGATTCAATAGGGGCTTCCCTGGTGGTTCAGTGGCCTTCCCCGGTGGTTCAGTGCAAGGGGTGCTGGTTTGATCCCTGGCCTTGGAGAATCCCACTTGCTGAGGAGCAGCTGGACCAATGTGCCCAACTACAGAACCGGAGCTCTGAAGCATGTGTGCCCAGAGCCGGTGCTCTGCAGCAACAGAGGCCACTGTGATGGGAGGCCCACACAGGCCAAAGAACAAAGATAAATAAAAGGAAGATCAATAGAGATGCCCCCCCCCATTCATTGAAAAAAAAAGATTCAAAAGAAAGAGATCCCAGGTTGACTGAGATGTTAAAATTAGCAGGTAAGTACTTCAAAGAAATAATTATTAAGATATTCGTGACTTAGGAAACAGAGGATCAAAGTGAAAGAATAGGTAAGAAAATCTCATCAGAGAAATGATATAAAAGGACCAAATGGAGTCTTAACAAGGAAGAGAAATTATCTTTGCAGTTTGCCTTTCCCAAGTAAGCACTGTGTGTAAGACTGGAAAATTTCCTGTTCCTTTTCTCTCTTGTTGCTTTCTATATTTAGTATTACAATTTGACTGCATGGAGAACTATGTACATTGACAGTTATTCATGCAGGATAATTACATGTAATAGATCCGTATTCTCTAATGGTGTGGAGGAATATACATTTTATAAGTGAATATGTAGTCTACAGATACTTTCTGACACCCATTTTTTGAGAAAAATATGCATACACTTTGGTAAGTTACAATAGACGAATATAGCCATGTAAGCATCAATTGAAATAAAGTATGGAATGTTTTCATCATTCCAAGAGATCATATTGTGCACCTGCCAGTCAGTTTCCACTCCCCATAAACAAATGATGTTCTGATTGTGTCATCATAGGAATATTTTTCCTGTCCCTCAGCTTCTTATACAAGGAATCCTACCTTTGTGTCTGACTTCTTTCAAATCAAGCCTCTACAAGTTCATGGATATCAGCCAGTAACTTAATTGTCTAGTCATATAAAAATTAACACTTCTTGGAGAAATATAATGGAATCTATGGTCTTTACATTGTATCACGCACAATAGGCAACATGCAATCAAGGAATAGACACACCAAGAAACAGAGTATAATCCTTAGTCAAAAGATTCAATAGGGGCTTCCCTGGTGGTTCAGTGGCCTTCCCTGGTGGTTCAGTGCAAGGGGTGCTGGTTTGATCCCTGGCCTTGGAGAATCCCACTTGCTGAGGAGCAGCTGGACCAATGTGCCCAACTACAGAACCGGAGCTCTGAAGCATGTGTGCCCAGAGCCGGTGCTCTGCAGCAACAGAGGCCACTGTGATGGGAGGCCCACACAGGCCAAAGAACAAAGATAAATAAAAGGAAGATCAATAGAGATGCCCCCCCCCATTCATTGAAAAAAAAAGATTCAAAAGAAAGAGATCCCAGGTTGACTGAGATGTTAAAATTAGCAGGTAAGTACTTCAAAGAAATAATTATTAAGATATTCGTGACTTAGGAAACAGAGGATCAAAGTGAAAGAATAGGTAAGAAAATCTCATCAGAGAAATGATATAAAAGGACCAAATGGAATCTCTATAACTAAAAAGTACAATAAGCATATGAAAAGGTGATCAATTTCATTAGTCATCAGGAAAATGCAAATTGAAAACATATGAAATAACATTTCATATTCTAAAATTTCTGAAATTTAAAACATGGCAATATCAAACATCAAAAAGGTTATGGACCACCCTTTTGGAACTGGGACTTTTACACATTGCTGGTGGGAGCATTAAATGATAGAGCTACTTTGAAAAAAATTTGGCAGCTTCTCTTAAAGTAAAATATACACATCCTGTGATTTAGCATTTCCATATCTAAGTAATTAATCAAGAGAATGGAAACATGTCCATACAAATACTTACAAACACATATTGATAACAGATTAGTAAAATAATTATGATCTATTCATAAAATGGAATACTACTCAGCAATAGGAAAAAATGTATTAAAATGTATTTCCCCTAGACTGTGTTATAGTGCCTCTGTATTCTTCTCCTGGGGGTAAAGGATAAAAATCATAATATGAGAATACTGAGATATTCTTGCTAATTGAGAGTAAACTTCCTGTGATTGTCACAGTTCATAAATATTGTATGCTAATAATGGCTAGCTTGACCTAAAGTAGAGAGATCAATATTTTGAGGGATTTCCAGTGGATACCAAATATTATAAACTAAACCATGTTTCTACAAAATTCTTACGTTAAAAACTTGACCCGGTTAGGAGCCAAGATGGCGGAGGAATGAGGGGAAGTTTTCACCAGCTCCCCAACAGAATCACCAGAACTAATCAAGAAAAGAACCATCACCACCAAACCAGCCGCTAGATGACAGAAGAATTCCATAGGTCCGCGAAAATAGAAGAGTGAATAGCCAGAAATTTCTCAGAGCTAGGGTTCTAAGAATCCTCTGTCCTAACCCCACACCGGATCGCACGGACGGAGAGCGCCAGCAAGTGCCCGGCTACAGAGGCCACTGTGATGGGAGGCCCACACAGGCCAAAGAACAAAGATAAAAAAAAGGTCAATAGAGATGCCCCCATTCATTGAAAAAAAGATTCAAAGAAAGAGATCCCAGGTTGACTGAGATGTTAAAATTAGCAGGTAAGTACTTCAAAGAAATAATTATTAAGATATTCGTGACTTAGGAAACAGAGGATCAAAGTGAAAGAATAGGTAAGAAAATCTCATCAGAGAAATGATATAAAAGGACCAAATGGAATCTCTATAACTAAAAAGTACAATAAGCATATGAAAAGGTGATCAATTTCATTAGTCATCAGGAAAATGCAAATTGAAAACATATGAAATAACATTTCATATTCTAAAATTTCTGAAATTTAAAACATGGCAATATCAAACATCAAAAAGGTTATGGACCACCCTTTTGGAACTGGGACTTTTACACATTGCTGGTGGGAGCATTAAATGATAGAGCTACTTTGAAAAAAATTTGGCAGCTTCTCTTAAAGTAAAATATACACATCCTGTGATTTAGCATTTCCATATCTAAGTAATTAATCAAGAGAATGGAAACATGTCCATACAAATACTTACAAACACATATTGATAACAGATTAGTAAAATAATTATGATCTATTCATAAAATGGAATACTACTCAGCAATAGGAAAAAATGTATTAAAATGTATTTCCCCTAGACTGTGTTATAGTGCCTCTGTATTCTTCTCCTGGGGGTAAAGGATAAAAATCATAATATGAGAATACTGAGATATTCTTGCTAATTGAGAGTAAACTTCCTGTGATTGTCACAGTTCATAAATATTGTATGCTAATAATGGCTAGCTTGACCTAAAGTAGAGAGATCAATATTTTGAGGGATTTCCAGTGGATACCAAATATTATAAACTAAACCATGTTTCTACAAAATTCTTACGTTAAAAACTTGACCCGGTTAGGAGCCAAGATGGCGGAGGAATGAGGGGAAGTTTTCACCAGCTCCCCAACAGAATCATCAGAACTAATCAAGAAAAGAACCATCACCACCAAACCAGCCGCTAGATGACAGAAGAATTCCATAGGTCCGCGAAAATAGAAGAGTGAATAGCCAGAAATTTCTCAGAGCTAGGGTTCTAAGAATCCTCTGTCCTAACCCCACACCGGATCGCACGGACGGAGAGCGCGCCAGCAAGTGCCCTAAAAGGGGGCCTAAGCAGAGCCTCGGGGGAGAAAGGGCAGCGCTCAGCGTGAAAACTCCAAGAATCCGCCCGGATCGCCGGCAGAAATTAAGACACTGCGAAGATAGGATACAGCAGCGACCTCAGGCCGGACTGAACGAGACGGGAGAGCGCCCAGTGTGAGGATCGCAGCGCTTGGCCGCCGGGCGAAAATTGCGACTTTCCGCCTGGCACCGGGTGAGTTCAAACACTCCTAGTGGGGGACTGGCTGAAGGGGAAGTCGCCCGCAGATTGCTGACCAGGGACCGGGCTGGAGCCAGACGGGGAGACTTGTGCATGCCTTTGGGACTTGGAGGCGCAACCGGCAGTGCGCGCGCGCCAGTGGCGGAAGAACCCCTGCACCCCCATAGCTGCACCCCCATAGCTGCACCCCCATAGCTACACCCGCAGCGGCGGAAGCCGGGAGAAGGGCAGATGCGCTGCTGAGCCAGGACGCCCCCGCCCAACACGGGATTGCGCGCGCACCACTGTCCCCCGCCCGACGGACTGGGATCAGCCCGCGCCCCCGCCCAACCCCGGACGGCGCTTGCTGCACCCAGCGCCGGACACACTGGGATCAGCCCGCGCTCCCGCCCAACCCGGGACAGCGAGCGCACAGCGGTCCCCCGCCCAACGGACAGAGATCAGCCGGCCGTCCCGCCAGCATCTGAGTTTGCAGACCGGTGCCATAAGGAAAAGGCTGCATCATCAAGACAACACCATCGAGAGCAGACTGGCTTCCAGACAGATGAGAGGATAAAAACCAGGGACAGTATTTAGCTTTTTTGTTTATCTGTTGTGGAGCATGGTTAGATGATATAGCCGGGAAATTTCTCAGAAATTCTTACGTTAAAAACTTGACGGTTAGGAGCCAAGATGGCGGAGGAATGAGGGAAGTTTTCACCAGCTCCCAACAGAATCACCAGAACTAATCAAGAAAAGAACCATCACCACCAAACCAGCCGCTAGATGACAGAAGAATTCCATAGGTCCGCGAAAATAGAAGAGTGAATAGCCAGAAATTTCTCAGAGCTAGGGTTCTAAGAATCCTCTGTCCTAACCCCACACCGGATCGCACGGACGGAGAGCGCGCCAGCAAGTGCCCTAAAAGGGGGCCTAAGCAGAGCCTCGGGGGAGAAAGGGCAGCGCTCAGCGTGAAAACTCCAAGAATCCGCCCGGATCGCCGGCAGAAATTAAGACACTGCGAAGATAGGATACAGCAGCGACCTCAGGCCGGACTGAACGAGACGGGAGAGCGCCCAGTGTGAGGATCGCAGCGCTTGGCCGCGGGCGAAAATTGCGACTTTCCGCCTGGCACCGGGTGAGTTCAAACACTCCTAGTGGGGGACTGGCTGAAGGGGAAGTCGCCCGCAGATTGCTGACCAGGGACCGGGCTGGAGCCAGACGGGGAGACTTGTGCATGCCTTTGGGACTTGGAGGCGCAACCGGCAGTGCGCGCGCGCCAGTGGCGGAAGAACCCCTGCACCCCCATAGCTGCACCCCCATAGCTGCACCCCCATAGCTACACCCGCAGCGGCGGAAGCCGGGAGAAGGGCAGATGCGCTGCTGAGCCAGGACGCCCCCGCCCAACACGGGATTGCGCGCGCACCACTGTCCCCCGCCCGACGGACTGGGATCAGCCCGCGCCCCCGCCCAACCCCGGACGGCGCTTGCTGCACCCAGCGCCGGACACACTGGGATCAGCCCGCGCTCCCGCCCAACCCGGGACAGCGAGCGCACAGCGGTCCCCCGCCCAACGGACAGAGATCAGCCGGCCGTCCCGCCAGCATCTGAGTTTGCAGACCGGTGCCATAAGGAAAAGGCTGCATCATCAAGACAACACCATCGAGAGCAGACTGGCTTCCAGACAGATGAGAGGATAAAAACCAGGGACAGTATTTAGCTTTTTTGTTTATCTGTTGTGGACGGTTCTGCTTATTCGTTTAATTGGTCAGGTTTGGGTTTGTTTTTTGTTTTGTTTTTTTTTTTTCTTCTCTCTCTCTCTTTCTTTGATCTCTTCTTATTTTCTCCTCCTTTTTTTTTTCTTTTGTAATTTTTAATTTTTTTGATTTTTAATTATTAATTTTTTTATTATTAATTTTTTTTTAAAATTTTAATTCTTGAACTCCCAATTTTCTTTCCTCTTTCCCACTCCTTCCTCCCTCTATGTTCTAAATCTAAAACTTTCTCCTATATACCACTACCCCTTAGATAAATATTTCCTACCTTCCTGTCTCCACTATTCTCTCCCAGCTGCACTAAACAAAACAACACACTAATCTTGGCTACATAACCCTATAAAATCCTTCCAAGTTGAATCTATTCCTTCTCATTATCCATACATTTTCCACCTTCTCACTCCCAACACGTCTTAGTTAAAAATTGCTTTCAATGACGAAATAGTCCAAGCCAGGACCCTACCCAAGATCTATTTTTCTAGGCACTATTCTAATTAACTCAGAGCTTAACGGGCAAGTACCATCTTTGAATGTGTCGTTTGCCAGGAAAATTTCCTATGCTTTATCACTGTAAAACTGGTTAGATGTGGTTACTGCTGTGTATGTATATATATCTTATGACTAGGTTAGAAAACATCTACATGCTTTTATGACTGTCACCCATTAGGGAAACACCTCTTGCCCCTCAGTTGCTAGTATTTGAACTAATACCACGGAACACTATAGCAAACCAGGCATAGAGCCTACATCTCCTGACCAATCATCAAACCAAGGATCCTCGAACTAGAAGCCCTGATTCCAAGACCCCACACTATCAAAGAACATACAACACTAGAGATGAAATGACAGAGAAACACTGCACAAATGAAGGACCAAGCTAGAGAATCACAGCCTCAAATGACAGAGGAGGAGATAGACAAATTATCTGAAAGAGAATTCAGAAAAACTATTCTAATGAGGATGCAAAACACTGAAAAAAACAGAAACACTGCAAAAAAAAAATGAACACCAACTAAAACCAGGGACAGTATTTAGCTTTTTTGTTTATCTGTTGTGGACGGTTCTGCTTATTCGTTTAATTGGTCAGGTTTGGGTTTGTTTTTTGTTTTGTTTTTTTCTCTCTCTCTCTCTTTCTTTGATCTCTTCTTATTTTCTCCTCCTTTTTTTTCTTTTGTAATTTTTAATTTTTTTTGATTTTTAATTATTAATTTTTTTATTATTAATTTTTTTTTAATTTTAATTCTTGAACTCCCAATTTTCTTTCCTCTTTCCCACTCCTTCCTCCCTCTATGCTCTAAATCTAAAACTTTCTCCTATATACCACTACCCCCTAGATAAATATTTCCTACCTTCCTGTCTCCACTATTCTCTCCCAGCTGCACTAAACAAAACAACACACTAATCTTGGCTACATAACCCTATAAAATCCTTCCAAGTTGAATCTATTCCTTCTCATTATCCATACATTTTCCACCTTCTCACTCCCAACACGTCTTAGTTAAAAATTGCTTTCAATGACGAAATAGTCCAAGCCAGGACCCTACCCAAGATCTATTTTTCTAGGCACTATTCTAATTAACTCAGAGCTTAACGGGCAAGTACCATCTTTGAATGTGTCGTTTGCCAGGAAAATTTCCTATGCTTTATCACTGTAAAACTGGTTAGATGTGGTTACTGCTGTGTATGTATATATATCTTATGACTAGGTTAGAAAACATCTACATGCTTTTATGACTGTCACCCATTAGGGAAACACCTCTTGCCCCTCAGTTGCTAGTATTTGAACTAATACCACGGAACACTATAGCAAACCAGGCATAGAGCCTACATCTCCTGACCAATCATCAAACCAAGGATCCTCGAACTAGAAGCCCTGATTCCAAGACCCCACACTATCAAAGAACATACAACACTAGAGATGAAATGACAGAGAAACACTGCACAAATGAAGGACCAAGCTAGAGAATCACAGCCTCAAATGACAGAGGAGGAGATAGACAAATTATCTGAAAGAGAATTCAGAAAAACTATTCTAATGAGGATGCAAAACACTGAAAACAGAATATTAGAGGAAATTAGTGCATTGAGAAAAGACATGCAGGAAATGAAAAATAAGCAAATAGAGACCACCAACTCAATTGCTGAACTCAAAAATACGATAGAAGGCCTCAACAGTAGACTATCTGAGGCTGAAGAACGGATAAGCGTGCTGGAAGATAGACTGGTGGAAATAAATGGTGAGGAAAAGAACAAAGCCGAAAGAATGAAAAGAACTGAGGAAAGCCTCAGGGACCTATGGGACAATATCAAACGCACCAACATTAGAATTATAGGAGTCCCAGAAGAAGAAGAAGGGAAGAAAGGTTACGAAAAAATTCTTGAAGAGGTTATTGTAGAAAACTTCCCCAGCATGGGAAAGGAAATAGTCAGCCATGTCCAAGAAGCACAAAGAGTTCCATACAGGATAAACCCTAGAAGAAGCACACCAAGGCACATTCTAATCAAACTAACACAGACTAAATATAAAGACAGATTACTAAAAGCAGCTAGAAGCAAACAACAAATAACATATAAAGGAAACCCCATACGTCTAACTGCGGATCTCTCAACAGAAACCCTACAGGTCAGAAGAGAATGGCAGGACACATTTAAACGGCTAAAAGAGAATAATCTGCAACCACGAATTCTCTACCCAGCAAAAATCTCATTCAGAATCGATGGTGAAGTCAAAAGTTTCTCAGACAGACAAAAACTAAAAGAATTCTGTACCACAAAACCAGCCCTACAACAAGTGTTAAAGGGCCTGATATAGCCAATAAATACAAGAATAGAAGAAGTCCTACAAACCAAACCCCAGACTTCTAAGAAGATGACAATAGGAACATTTGTATCAATAATTACTTTGAATGTAAATGGATTAAATGCTCCAACCAAACGACACAGGTTGGCTGAATGGATCAAGAAACATGACCCATATATATGCTGTTTACAAGAGACCCACTTCAGACCTAGAGACACTCATAGACTGAAAGTGAAAGGCTGGAAAAAGATATTCCATGCAAATGGAAATCAAAAGAAAGCTGGAGTGGCAATCCTCATATCAGACAAAATAGATTTTAAAGTAAAGAAGATTCTGAGAGACAAGGCAGGACATTACATCATGATTAAAGGATCCATCCAAGAGGAAGACATAACAGTCATGAACATCTACGCACCCAACACAGGGGCACCTCACTACATAAGACAGATACTTTCAGACTTAAAAGAAGAAATCAATAATAACACAATAATAGTAGGAGACTTTAACACTCCTCTCACACCAATGGATAGATCATCTAAACAGAAAATTAATAAAGAAACACAAGCCTTAAATGCCACACTAGAAAAGATGGACCTCATCGATATCTTTAGGACGTTCCATCCAAAAGCAGAAGAATATACTTTCTTCTCAAGTGCTCACGGAACATTCTCCAAGATAGACCACATCTTGGGCCACAAATCTAACCTCAGTCAGTTCAAGAAAACTGAAATTATATCAACCATCTTCTCAGACCACAATGCAATGAGACTAGAGATCAACCACAGGAAAAAAATCACTAAAAATACAAACACATGGCGATTAAACAACACTTACCTAAAAAACCAACTGATCACTGAGGAAATCAAAGGAGAAATTAAACAATTCCTAGAAGAAAATGACAATGAATATACGACCTGCAAAACTTATGGGACACTGCAAAAGCAGTCCTAAGGGGGAAATTTATAGCAATACAATCCCACCTCAAGAAACTAGGAAAATATGAAGCAGATGACCTAAGCCTCCGCTTAAAACAATTGGAAAAAGAAGAACAGAAACACCCCAAAGCCAGCAGAAGACGTGAAATTATAAAGACTAGAGCAGAAATAAATCAGAAAGAAATGAAAGAAACTATTGTTCAAATAAATAAAACAAAAAGCTGGTTCTTTGAAAAGGTAAACAAAATCGATAAGCCTCTGGCGAGACTCATCAAGAAAAAGAGGGAGAAGAACCAGATCAACAAAATCAAAAACGAAAAGGGAGAGATTACAACAGATAATGCAGAAATCCAAAGGATTCTAAGAGACTATTATGAGCAACTCTATGGCAACAAACTGGACAACCTGGAAGAAATGGACAGTTTCTTGGGGAAGATCAATCTCCCAAGACTGAGCCAGGAAGAAACAGAAACTTTGAACAACCCAATCACAAGCTCAGAAATCGAATCTGTGATTAAAAATCTACCCAAAAATAAAAGCCCAGGACCAGATGGCTTCACAGCCGAATTCTACCAAACATTTAAAGAAGACCTAATGCCTGTCCTTCTAAAACTCTTTCAAAAAATTGCACAGGAAGGAAAACTTCCAAACACATTCTACGAGGCCACTATCACCCTGATACCCAAACCAGGCAAAGACAACACAAAAAAGGAAAATTACAGACCAATTTCTCTGATGAACTTAGATGCCAAGATCCTCAACAAAATCCTAGCAAACAGAATTCAACGACACATCAAAAAACTCATACATCATGATCAAGTCGGGTTCATCCCAGGCATGCAAGGCTTCTTTAACATCCGCAAATCAATCAATGTGATACACCATATTAACAAACTGAGAGACAAAAATCACATGATCATTTCAATAGATGCAGAAAAAGCCTTCGACAAAGTACAACACCCATTCATGATAAAAACTCTTCAGAAAATGGGCATAGAAGGAACCTATCTCAACATAGTGAAAGCCATCTATGAGAAGCCCACAGCAAACATTGTCCTCAACGGAGAAAAACTGAAAGCATTCCCTCTAAGATCAGGAACAAGACAGGGGTGTCCACTTTCACCACTACTATTCAACATAGTCCTGGAAGTTCTAGCAACAGCAATAAGAGAAGACAAAGAAATCAAAGGAATCCAGATTGGAAAGGAAGAAGTCAAGCTCTCTCTTTTTGCAGATGACATGATATTATACATAGAAAATCCCAAAGACACGGTTACAAAGCTACTAGAGCTAATCAACGAATTCAGCAAAGTTGCAGGATACAAAGTCAACACACAGAAATCACTGGCATTCCTATACACAAACAATGAAAAATCAGAAAGAAATGAAAGAAACTATTGTTCAAATAAATAAAACAAAAAGCTGGTTCTTTGAAAAGGTAAACAAAATCGATAAGCCTCTGGCGAGACTCATCAAGAAAAAGAGGGAGAAGAACCAGATCAACAAAATCAAAAACGAAAAAGGAGAGATTACAACAGATAATGCAGAAATCCAAAGGATTCTAAGAGACTATTATGAGCAACTCTATGGCAACAAACTGGACAACCTGGAAGAAATGGACAGTTTCTTGGGGAAGATCAATCTCCCAAGACTGAGCCAGGAAGAAACAGAAACTTTGAACAACCCAATCACAAGCTCAGAAATCGAATCTGTGATTAAAAATCTACCCAAAAATAAAAGCCCAGGACCAGATGGCTTCACAGCCGAATTCTACCAAACATTTAAAGAAGACCTAATGCCTGTCCTTCTAAAACTCTTTCAAAAAATTGCACAGGAAGGAAAACTTCCAAACACATTCTACGAGGCCACTATCACCCTGATACCCAAACCAGGCAAAGACAACACAAAAAAGGAAAATTACAGACCAATTTCTCTGATGAACTTAGATGCCAAGATCCTCAACAAAATCCTAGCAAACAGAATTCAACGACACATCAAAAAACTCATACATCATGATCAAGTCGGGTTCATCCCAGGCATGCAAGGCTTCTTTAACATCCGCAAATCAATCAATGTGATACACCATATTAACAAACTGAGAGACAAAAATCACATGATCATTTCAATAGATGCAGAAAAAGCCTTCGACAAAGTACAACACCCATTCATGATAAAAACTCTTCAGAAAATGGGCATAGAAGGAACCTATCTCAACATAGTGAAAGCCATCTATGAGAAGCCCACAGCAAACATTGTCCTCAACGGAGAAAAACTGAAAGCATTCCCTCTAAGATCAGGAACAAGACAGGGGTGTCCACTTTCACCACTACTATTCAACATAGTCCTGGAAGTTCTAGCAACAGCAATAAGAGAAGACAAAGAAATCAAAGGAATCCAGATTGGAAAGGAAGAAGTCAAGCTCTCTCTTTTTGCAGATGACATGATATTATACATAGAAAATCCCAAAGACACGGTTACAAAGCTACTAGAGCTAATCAACGAATTCAGCAAAGTTGCAGGATACAAAGTCAACACACAGAAATCACTGGCATTCCTATACACAAACAATGAAAAATCAGAAAATGAAATCAAAGAGGCAGTCCCCTTCACCATTGCAACCAAAACAATCAAATATCTAGGAATAAACCTACCCAAAGAAACAAAAGAACTGTACACAGAAAATTACAAGACACTCATGAAAGACATTAAAGAAGACTTAAACAGATGGAGAGATATTCCATGTTCCTGGGTCGGAAGAATAAATATTGTGAAAATGACCATACTACCAAATATCATCTACAGATTCAATGCAATACCTATTCAACTTCCATTGACATTTTTCACAGAACTAGACCAAAGAATCACACAGTTCATATGGAAACACAAAAGACCTCGAATAGCCAAAGCAATCCTGAGAAAGAAAAATGGAGCTGGAGGGATCAGCCTCCCTAACTTCAGACTCTACTACAAAGCAACAGTCCTCAAGACAGTATGGTACTGGGATAAAAACAGAACTATAGACCAATGGAACAAGATAGAGAACCCAGAGATAAACCCACGCACCTATGGGTACCTTATTTTTGATAAGGGAGGAGAAACTATAAAATGGGACAAAGACAGCCTCTTCAACAAGTGGTGCTGGGAGAATTGGACAGCTACATGCAAAAAAATGAAGTTGGAACATTCCCTGACACCATACACTAAGATCAACTCAAAATGGATTAAAGACCTAAATGTAAGACCAGAAACCATCAAACTCTTAGAGGAGAATATAGGCAAAACCCTCAAGGACATCAATCAAAGCAAGATCTTCTCTGACCCACCAACTAAATTAGCAGAACTGAAAAGAAAAATGAACATATGGGACTTCATGAAACTTAAAAGCTTTTGTACAGCAAAACAAATTACAAAAAAGCTCAACAGACACCCCACAGAGTGGGAGAAAATCATAGCAAATGAAACAACAGACAAAGAATTAATCTCCAAAATCTACAAGCAACTCAGACAACTCAGCACAAGGAAAACGAACAACCCAATCAAAAAATGGGAAAAAGACCTAAAGAGACGCCTCTCCAAAGAGGACATACAGATGGCCCAAAAACACATGAAACGATGCTCAACCTCGCTTATTATTAGAGAAATGCAAATTAAAACTACAATGAGATATCACCTCACACCCGTCAGAATGGCCATCTTCAAAAAATCTGCAGACAATAAATGCTGGAGAGGGTGCGGAGAAAAGGGAACCCTCTTGCATTGCTGGTGGGAATGTAAATTGATACAGCCTCTATGGAAGACAGTCTGGAGATTTCTTAAAAAACTAAAAATAGAAGCACCCTATGACCCAGCAATCCCACTATTAGGCCTATATCCTGATGAAATCAAAACTGAAAGAAGCACCTGTACCCCAATGTTCATTGCAGCTCTCTATACAATAGCCAAAACATGGAAGCAACCTAGATGTCCATCGACGAATGAATGGATCCAGAAGCTCTGGTACATATATACAATGGAATACTACTCAGCTGTTAAAAGAAATGCAGAAGACTCAATCCTAATGAAGTGGCTGGCTCTAGAACCTATCATAAAAAGTGAAGTAAGTCAAAAAGAGAAAGACAAATACAGTATACTAACACACATATATGGAATCTAGTAGGACGGTCTTGATATCACACACAGGGAACTCGTGAAAAAAAAGACAGAGCATAGACATAGGGACATCGTGGCGAATAAATAGGGAGGGGGAAGCATGGAGGAAGTAGCAAGGAAACCTATAGTGTTATGTGTGGAAAAGATAGCTAGTGTCACAGTGCTAAGGGAATAGGAGTGCTTACAATGGCTTGGGGCAAAGGTCTGGAGGGGTGGGACGGGGGGATCTGGGTAGGTGGGGACCAGGGATATGCATATGACTGATCTGGGAACATACATGTATATGAACAACAAAACTCTGTAAAATCTTTAAAATAAAGAATAAAAAAAAAAGAAAAAAAAACTTGACCCGCAGGGACTTCCCTGATGGTCCAATGTTTAAGACTCTGAGTTTCCACTGCAGGGGCACAGGTTCAGGGAAGTAAGATCCCACAAACTACACAGTGTGGCCCAAAGGAAAAAAAAAGAATAACTCTCAATGTGACTGTACTTGGAGCCTTTAAAGAGTAATTAAGGGTAAATGAGGTCATAAGGGTGAGTCTCTAGTCCAACAGGACTGTGTCTTTCCAGGAAGAGGAAGAAACACCACAGCTTGTTCACTCTCCCTGCAGGTACACGGACAGAGGAAAGGCCATGTGAGGATATATGGAGGAGGTGATGCTCAGCAAGTCAGGAAGAAAGGTCTCACCAGAAATCAAAAGTTGCCATCACCTTGCTCTTGGACTTCTGTGAGAAAATGAATTTTGGTTTATTTAAGTCACCAGTGTGGGTACTTTGTTATGGTAGCCCAAGTGGTCTAGTACATCAAGACTGAAATCTTCTTGACAATTCATTATAAAACTCAAGATAGTAATTACTAAATAAAAGTTATTTAGATTTCTTTCACAGGTAATACAGTCACTTAAATTTTTTTTTCTTGTCCTCTCCCTGTTCTTTATATTTTAAAATGATTCATATTCACAAATAAGAAGATAGGATCTGATTCTTCAGAACCCTTAAATGGTTCTGAAATTTTCTAGAAACACAGACTGATGGAAAAATTCACTGTCTCACTGTATTTCAAAATGTGTCATCAAACTTACTTTAGATTCATATAGTGTCAGATGTGCCACTCAAGATTATCTTCCAAAGTAGGCATCACTGAAATCATTCAAACATTAAATAGATAGAATAAGGAATCTTTCACTATCATTTCTCTGTGTACTCTTGCAAAGGCAGGGGGGATTTTTAGCTTTTCCTATTTAGTTCATTTTACTATATTGCAGCATTGCTAAGCAAAATAAATATTTTATCATAAGAATCTATAACCAAGTACCAGAATTGATTTTATATAATTTTATAATAGCAATGTATGGTGTTTTACTTATTAAGTGTTCCTGTTTGTTCTGTCTTCAGTTGCTCAGTTGTGTCTGACTCTCTGCAACCCCACTGACTGTAGCCTGCCAGGTTCCTCTATCCATGAGATTCTCCAGGCAAAAATACTGCTGTGAGTTGCCATTTCTTACTCCAGAGTTTCTTCTTGACCCAGGGATTGAACCCACATCTGTTGCAGTTCCTATATTGGTAGGTGGATTCTTTACCACTGAGTCACCTGGGAAGCTCTAAGTATTCCAGTATAGGAGGTGATGATGTATTGTCAGTTTATTTTCCAGGTCCAACCTCACAAAGGAAATAATTCAAAATCTAAGGGAAAAAAAGAGCAATTACATATATTAGGTGCAACTTCATAGAATGTCCATCTTATTTCATCTTTAAAATTCTGAATATAGCAAGCTGTTAGGTTTACTGTAATATCTCTCATATTGCATGTGTTATAATCTTATAATGAGAGCATATCACATTATGCCTCTGCAGATCTGACATCATAATGTGAAAATCTCATAATTATATCTTTATGAATCTTTCAGAAATGAACATTTATTAAAAACCTGACTTTAGTAAAGCAGCATAAAAGGAGAGATGCATTCAGTGACTAAAAATTGCTGAACCATATTATTATCTGATCATATTAGTATGATATATTATGGTATAGACATTGAAGTGGTTACTTTAATTTCCTATAATTAGATCTCAGGTTATATAATTTAGCATTCCTGTTATACAGATGTGGAAAGAATGTTCACCGAAGCTGTTCACAGAATGTACTTAAAGAAGTGAAAGAATTTATTTTAAGATTGGCATCTTTCATTTCCCCATATCTGATTTCAGTTGATAATCATTTCTCCAAGTATACAATGTCTTATGTATGTAGAAACACAGTGTTTTCTGTTTGCACATGTTAAATGTTTATTTCTGGTACTTGAAGAGGAAAAAGATTTACACTATGAAAATGAGAAATGGGATTGCATTGACAGTGCAGATTACATAGCCAAAATAACAGAGTGCTTTTAGAAAGGGGTACTAAAAAACTAAATAGAAAACATGATCAAATAAAATAAGAAAATGCCAAGCTAATCTTTAAAAATTTAATCAGCATTACTTAACAATATTCAAACATTTCTTTTATTGTATATGTTAACACATTAAGTTATTTTGCCTCTTGAATGGTTCTAGCAGATGTAAGATTTCATACATAATTTGGTAGATATAAAACCCTTGCTTTTTCTGGGCAGCATATCTTATATTGGACTTTCTCAGTGGCGCTAGCAGTAAAGAACCTGCCTGCCAATGCAGGAGACAAGAGATGTGGGTTCAATCCCTGGATTGGGAGGATCCCCTGGAGAAGGGCATGGCAGCCTATTCCAGATTCTTGCCTGGCTAATCCTATGAACAGAGGAACCTGGTGGGCTACAGTCCATAGGGTCACAGTAGGACATGACTGAAGCAATTTAGCATGCATGCATAGCCTATATTATCACCATCATTTCTGATATTAAGGAGTCAGTTAGTCATATGGATACAATACCATTCAGATTATTTGCCAATTATCAGAAAACTTGAATTAATATAACTGAAAAACTATATTCAGGATGGAAGAACCCATTCTACAGTCTCATCTATTTATAAACCTACTTGTTCATCCTTTGTCAATTCATGTAAAGCTGAGAAAAGGACAGGGAAAGAAATTGATAGTTTAGGGGTTAGAAGCAAAATTGTTATGCAACAAATGGAAGGATGTTTCAGGAATGGCTCAATCTGGGTAAAGTCTTACAGTTTCCTAATTTGTTGTGATGACTCCAAAAAGAGAGCAGAGAATAAGACTATGGCCCACTCCACCTCCTATAATCTGGAAAAATAAAGAAGAACGTATAGGGCTTCCCCGTTGTGGCTCGGTGGTAAAAAATCTGTCTGCCAATGCAGGAGACACAGGTTCAGGTCAGGAAGATCCCACATGGCTCAGAGCAACTAAGCCTGTGCACCAGAGCTACAGAGGCACTGCTCTAGAACCCAGGATCTGCAACTAATGAGCCCAGGATCTGCAGCTGCTGAAGCCCATGTGCCTCAGGGCCTGTGCTCTGCAACAAGAGAAGCCACCGCAGTGAGAAACCCATGCACCACAGTTAGAGAGTAGCCTCTGCTCTCAGCAACTAGAGAAAAAAACACCCAGCAATGAAGACCAGCACAGTCAAAAAGGAATAAATATTATTATTTTTTAAATATTTTATTTATATTTACTTGGCTGCATTGGGTTTCAGGTGTAGCATGTGGGCTCTAGTTCCCTGACCAGGGATTAAACCTGGGTCCCCTGCATTGGGAGCACAGAGTCTTAGCCACTGGACCGCCAGGGAATTCCCGAATAAATATTATTGTTAAAAAAGCAGAATAGAGTATAAAAGTGATAGTATTTTTGTTTTTGTTGTTAAAAAATGTCACAGAATACTGCTATTCCTTAGGGTATTTTTCTAGAAATAATAAAGATTGAAATCTTCATATAGATTTAATTCCAATTTTATGATATTTCCACTGTTTAAATTGTGATTTAAACAATTGAATAAAGAGGGGCTGTGGTATCCTTGGGGGAAATAGCATAAGGGAGCAAGGAAATTCAGATTCTGAATATTCAACATTGACACTAAGTTGCTGAATAAACTTGCTTAACCTTTCTGTAAACACAGTTTACCTCTAAAATAAGGATATTGAACCAGGTATCTCTGCAATCTCTTGCAGATATTTTAGACCACAGTCTAGATCCTTTGTCAATTCATGTAAAGCTGAGAAAAGGACAGGGAAAGAAATTGATAGTTTAGGGGTTAGAAGCAAAATTGTTATGCAACAAATGGAAGGATGTTTCAGGAATGGCTCAATCTGGGTAAAGTCTTACAGTTTCCTAATTTGTTGTGATGACTCCAAAAAGAGAGCAGAGAATAAGACTATGGCCCACTCCACCTCCTATAATCTGGAAAAATAAAGAAGAACGTATAGGGCTTCCCCGTTGTGGCTCGGTGGTAAAAAATCTGTCTGCCAATGCAGGAGACACAGGTTCAGGTCAGGAAGATCCCACATGGCTCAGAGCAACTAAGCCTGTGCACCAGAGCTACAGAGGCACTGCTCTAGAACCCAGGATCTGCAACTAATGAGCCCAGGATCTGCAGCTGCTGAAGCCCATGTGCCTCAGGGCCTGTGCTCTGCAACAAGAGAAGCCACCGCAGTGAGAAACCCATGCACCACAGTTAGAGAGTAGCCTCTGCTCTCAGCAACTAGAGAAAAAAACACCCAGCAATGAAGACCAGCACAGTCAAAAAGGAATAAATATTATTATTTTTTAAATATTTTATTTATATTTACTTGGCTGCATTGGGTTTCAGGTGTAGCATGTGGGCTCTAGTTCCCTGACCAGGGATTAAACCTGGGTCCCCTGCATTGGGAGCACAGAGTCTTAGCCACTGGACCGCCAGGAATTCCGAATAAATATTATTGTTAAAAAGCAGAATAGAGTATAAAAGTGATAGTATTTTTGTTTTTGTTGTTAAAAAATGTCACAGAATACTGCTATTCCTTAGGGTATTTTTCTAGAAATAATAAAGATTGAAATCTTCATATAGATTTAATTCCAATTTTATGATATTTCCACTGTTTAAATTGTGATTTAAACAATTGAATAAAGAGGGGCTGTGGTATCCTTGGGGGAAATAGCATAAGGGAGCAAGGAAATTCAGATTCTGAATATTCAACATTGACACTAAGTTGCTGAATAAACTTGCTTAACCTTTCTGTAAACACAGTTTACCTCTAAAATAAGGATATTGAACCAGGTATCTCTGCAATCTCTTGCAGATTTTTTCTTTCGTAATGATTGTTAGACCTCTATTTTCACAGACATCAAGTTATCTGATAGTGTAGTGAGCTCATGGCAAGATGTGGAATGAATTATTTCCAGATGAAAAGATTAAATTGATTTTGTTAAGAGACATGGAGAAGGATGATATGAGACTGAAGTAATTCTGATTATATTTGAATTGATAATGCTAGAGTGATTCCAAGATTGAAACTCTCTATCAAGTACATAGAAGATATAGACTTGCAAAGGCAGGGTATTCAAATTTTTGTGAGTTGACCTGGAGACTTACATTAGATTTTTTAAAAATTATTTATTTATTTGGCTGCTCTGGGTCTTAGCTGTGGCATGTGGGATCTAGTTCCCTGACCAGGGCTCGAACCCAGGCCCCATTGTATTGGGAACACAGAGTTTTAACCACTGGACCACCAGGGAAGTCCCCTTACATTAGATTTTAAGAAAAATATTTTAATAGACCTAAATGAAATTCCAAGAGTCGATTAGTAAATGCAGAATGGATTAGATAGTTTATTAATTCATTTTTGTATGGTGAATTAACAAGTGACACATTCCTATAAAGTTAGCAAGAAAATAGGGGTGGAGCTAAGATGGCGGCGTAGAAGGACGTGCACTCATCTCTTCCGCAAAGTCACCTGAATTGCAACGAGTTCCTGAAAAACCATCGACAGGAGGAGGTTGGATCTGA
Source organism: Tragulus kanchil (assembly GCA_022376925.1). NCBI lineage: Eukaryota > Metazoa > Chordata > Mammalia > Artiodactyla > Tragulidae > Tragulus > Tragulus kanchil. The sequence continues at coordinate 74,213,814 of JAIOJX010000030.1, forward strand.
TCACAGAGAGGACACCCCACATCGAAGAACAAAGGAGAAGCCGCATCAAGACGGTAGGAAGGGCGCAATCGCACTTTTAAAAGTCACACCCCATACCCGCCAGAGAGGCTGGGCGGGCCAAAGGCGCAAAGCCTGTTGCAGATCAAAACCCGGGAAAGGAGCACTGACACCCACAAGGGACTGAGCCCAGACCTGCTTTGGAGGGTCCAAGTGCCCCCTTGAGCTAGAAGTGCCCTTGAGCAGTCCTTGGAAGGACAGCACTCAGTTTCCTTTGGAGGAGGTTACCATTAACCTGATCACAGAGCCCCCGAGGAGGACTGGAAACTGTGCACACTGTGATCCGGGAGAGGGGAATAGCGATCCTGCATGAGACTGAGCCAGACTCACCTCTGAGTAACCTGACGTCTCCTGCGGTGGCGGGGGTCGACGGTGGCCTGCAGCAGGGTCGGGGTCACTTCTGGTTCCCCATTGGCCTTTTAAGGTTCTGTGGGGGTTTTGTTTGTTTTTCTTGTGTTTGCTGTTTTTTCTATATTTTTCTATATACTTATCTCTGTTTGAATTTTTAAAATTTTTCATTTGTACTACTACTTCCTCTATAATTCTTTGCTTTCTCTGATGCTCCTTTCCTATAGCATTAAACTCTAATACATACAAATCTTTATCTCCCTATATTTAACTTTGCAGTATTATTCTATATTTCTCTTCTAGTCTCCCTTTCTCTTTTTCCCTTTTCCCACCATATTTCTTAGTCTGTTCTGTCTTCATTGCCTTATCCCCAATGGGGACCCTGCTCTAGCATTATTCTCCAATTGGTGCTCTACTTAGTTTGGTTATTAACTGGTGGATATCATTCTTGGTTTTGTCTATTTGCCGTGCTAACGTATTGTACTGTATTTTTGGTTAGAATGCTTGGGTTATGTTACAGCTGTATATGTTTGTGTGTATAATTCAGTATGCTAGATAGTATTCGCATAATATTTTCATTGCCATTTGTCAAAGGTATACCTTCTGTTTCTCGTTCGCGTATATATGTTCTAATATCATTTAATGCCATAACAAACCAGTCGTGAAATCTTCATTCCCTGGTCAGGCAACAAGCCCCGGGGCTTCAGGGAGGGAGCACTGACTCCAAAACTCTACAATACTAGGGAATGCCTGACACTAGAGAGCAGTATACAAGTGAGAATGCCAGCAAAGGTAATCACTTGTATGCAAGTCCTGACATCACCCAACCACCAGTATCACCCAGAATAAGAAGCTCTATCCAAACAACAAACACCAACAGATGTAACTCAAAGTCTGGGAAAAGGAAATCCCAAACAGAATCAGTTAAAAAATTAATAATAACAATGAAATGGCAGAGAAATACCACACAAGTGAAGGAACAATCTACAAACACACAAGATCAAATCAATGAAGAGAATTTGGACAAACTTTCTGAAAGTGATTTCAGAAGAATGATGATCAAAGACACTGAAAACAGAATGTTAGAAATATTGCTAGACACAGCTAACACTCTGAATAGAGAAATACAAGAACTTATAAAAAAAGTAACAGAGACAAACAACTCAATTGCTGAACTGAAAAAAACTGTAGAAGGAATCAAGAGCAGAGAATGAGCGACAGAAGACCGGATATGTGAGCTGGAAGATAGAATGGTGGAAGTAGCTGCTGAAAACAGTATCTAGCTCAAAGAATGAAAAGAGAAGAGGATAGCCTCAGAGACCTCTGGGACAATATCAAACGCACCAATATTCGAATTACAGGGGTTCCAGAAGAAGAAGAAAAAAAGAAAGGCTATGAGAAAGTTTTTGGAGAAATTATAGTTTCTTTTTCCCTTTTCCCACCATATTTCTTAGTCTGTTCTGTCTTCATTGCCTTATCCCCAATGGGGACCCTGCTCTAGCATTATTCTCCAATTGGTGCTCTACTTAGTTTGGTTATTAACTGGTGGATATCATTCTTGGTTTTGTCTATTTGCCGTGCTAACGTATTGTACTGTATTTTTGGTTAGAATGCTTGGGTTATGTTACAGCTGTATATGTTTGTGTGTATAATTCAGTATGCTAGATAGTATTCGCATAATATTTTCATTGCCATTTGTCAAAGGTATACCTTCTGTTTCTCGTTCGCGTATATATGTTCTAATATCATTTAATGCCATAACAAACCAGTCGTGAAATCTTCATTCCCTGGTCAGGCAACAAGCCCCGGGGCTTCAGGGAGGGAGCACTGACTCCAAAACTCTACAATACTAGGGAATGCCTGACACTAGAGAGCAGTATACAAGTGAGAATGCCAGCAAAGGTAATCACTTGTATGCAAGTCCTGACATCACCCAACCACCAGTATCACCCAGAATAAGAAGCTCTATCCAAACAACAAACACCAACAGATGTAACTCAAAGTCTGGGAAAAGGAAATCCCAAACAGAATCAGTTAAAAAATTAATAATAACAATGAAATGGCAGAGAAATACCACACAAGTGAAGGAACAATCTACAAACACACAAGATCAAATCAATGAAGAGAATTTGGACAAACTTTCTGAAAGTGATTTCAGAAGAATGATGATCAAAGACACTGAAAACAGAATGTTAGAAATATTGCTAGACACAGCTAACACTCTGAATAGAGAAATACAAGAACTTATAAAAAAAGTAACAGAGACAAACAACTCAATTGCTGAACTGAAAAACACTGTAGAAGGAATCAAGAGCAGAGTATCAGAGACAGAAGACCGGATATGTGAGCTGGAAGATAGAATGGTGGAAGTAGCTGCTGAAAAACAGTATCTAGCTCAAAGAATGAAAAGAGAAGAGGATAGCCTCAGAGACCTCTGGGACAATATCAAACGCACCAATATTCGAATTACAGGGGTTCCAGAAGAAGAAGAAAAAAAGAAAGGCTATGAGAAAGTTTTTGGAGATTATAGTTGAAAATTTCCCCAACATGGGAAAAGAAATAGTCGATCAAGTCTAAGAAGCACAAAGAGCACCATACAGAATCAATCCAAGAAGAAACACACCAAGACACATACTAATGAAGCTAACACAAATTAAACACAAAGACAGAATTCTTAAAGCAGCAAGGGAAAAGCTACTAGTGACATACAAGGGAAACCACATACGTTTAACAGCTGATCTTTCAACAGAAACACTGCAGGCCAAAGGGGAATGGCAGGGCACATTTAAACGGCTAAAAGGGAATAATCTGCAGCCCAGAATCCTCTGCCCTGCAAGGATCTCATTCAAAATTGATGGAGAAATCAAACGCTTTACAGACAAGCAAAAATTAAAAGAATTTAGTAACACCAAACCAGCCTTACAACAAGTGCTAAAGGGACTTATAAAGGCAACAAATATAAAAGAAGAAGATCCACAAAACAAACCCATCATAACATCTAAGAAGATGACAATAGGATCATTTGTATCAATAATTACTTTGAATGTAAATGGACTAAATGCCCCAACTAAAAGACACAGAGTGGCTGAATGGATTCAAAAACATGATCCATACATATACTGCCTCCAGGAAACTCACTTCAGACATAGAGACACTCATCACTGAAAGTGAGAGGCTGGAAAAAGATATTCCATGCAAATGGAAATCAAAAGAAAGCTGGAGTAGCAATCCTCATATCAGACAAAATAGACCTCAAAATAAAGATTAGAAGAGACAAGGCAGGACACTACATAATGATCAAGGGATCGATCCAAGAGGAAGACATAACAATCATAAATATCTATGCACCCAACACAGGAGCACCGCAATACATAAGACAGACACTTTCAAACATAAAAGAAGACACTAACACAATAATAGTGGGAGACTTTAACACTCCTCTCACACCAATGGACAGATCATCCAAACAGAAAATTAATAAATAAACACAAGCCTTCAATGCCACACTAGAAGAGATGGACCTCATGAATATCTTCTTCTTTTTTTTTTTTTTCTGTTTTGTTCTATTTTCATGAATATCTTTAACTTTCCATCCAAAGCAGAAGAATACACTTTCTTCTCAAGTACTCACGGAACATTCTCCAGGATAGACCACATCTTGGGCCACAAATCAAACCTCAGTCAATTCAAGAAAACTGAAATTATATCAACAATCTTCTCGGACCACAATGCAATGAGACTATAGATCAACTACAGGAAGAAAACCACTAAAAACACAGACAAATGGAGATTAAACAACACATACCTAAAAAACCAACTGATTACTGAGCAAATCAAAGGAGAAATAAAACAATTCCTAGAAGAAAATGACAATGAACACACGACAGTGTAAAACCTATGGGATACTGCAAAAGCAATTCTAAGAGGGAAGTTTATAGCAATTCAATCCCACCTGAAGAAACTAGAAAAATTTCAACAGACGACCTAACCTTAAGCTTAAAACAACTGGAGAAAGAAGAACAAAAACACCCCAAAGACAGCAGAAGAAGGGAAATCATAAAGATCAAAGCAGAAATAAATGATAAAGAAATGAAATAATAGTAAAGATAAATAAAACAAAAAGCTGGTTCTTTGAAAAGGTAAAAAAAATCGAGAAGCCTCTGGCGAGACTCATCAAGAAAAAGAGAGAGAAGAACCAGATCACCAAAATCAAAAATGAAAAAGGAGAGATTACAACAGATAATGCAGAAATCCAAAGGATTCTAAGAGACTATTATGAACAACTCTATGGCAACAAACTGGACAACCTGGAAGAAATGGACAGTTTCTTAGAGAAGATGAATCTCCCAAGACTCAACCAGGAAGAAATAGAAACTATGAACAAGCCAATCACAAGCTCAGAAATCGACCTTGTGATCAAAAATCTACCCAAAAATAAAAGCCCAGGGCCAGATGGCTTCACAAGTGAATTCTACCAAACATTTAAAGAAGAGCTAATGCCTGTCCTTCTAAAACTCTTTGGAAAAATGGCACAGGAAGGAACACTTCCAAACACATTCTATGAGGCCACCATCACCCTGATACCAAAGCCAGGCAAAGACAACACAAAAAAGGAAAATACAGGCCAATTTCATTATGACGCCAAAATCCTCCACAAGATCCTAGCAAACAGAATTCAACAACCCATCAAAAAGCTCATACATCATGATCAAGTCGGGTTCATCCCAGGCATGCAAGGATTCTTCAATATCCGCAAATCAATCAGTGTGATACACCATATCAACAAATTGAGAGACAAAAATCACATGATCATCTCAATAGATGTGGAAAAAGCCTTTGATAAAGTACAGCATCCATTTATGATAAAAACTCTTCAAAAAATGGGCTTAGAAGGAACCTATCTCAACATAGTGAAAGCCATCTATGAGAAGCCCACAGCAAACATTATCCTCGATGGTGAAAAACTGAAAGCATTTCCTCTAAGATCAGGAACAAGACCAGGGTGTCCACTTTCACCACTACTATTCAACATAGTCCTGGAAGTTCTAGCAACAGCAATAAGAGAAGAGAAACAAATAAAAGGATTCCAGATTGGAAAGGAGGAAGTCAAGCTCTCTCTTTTTGCAGATGACCTGATATTATACATAGAAAATCCCAAAGACACTATTACAAAACTACTAGAGTTAATCAGCGAATTCAGCAAAGTCACAGGATACAAAATCAATATACAGAAATCACTGGCATTCCTATACACAAAAAATGAAAAATCAGAAAATGAAATCAAAGAGGCAACCAAAAGAATCAAATATCTAGGAATAAACCTACCCAAAGAAACAAAAGAACTGTACACAGAAAATTACAAGACACTCATGAGAGACATCAAAGAAGACTTAAATAGATGGAGAGAGATTCCATGTTCCTGGATCGGAAGAATCAATATTGTGAAAATGACCATACTACCAAATATCATCTATAGATTCAATGTGATCCCTATCAAACTACCAATGACATTCTTCACAGAACTAGACCAAAGAATCACACAGTTCATATGGAAACACAAAAGACCTCGAATAGCCAAAGCAATCCTGAGGAAGAAGAATAGAGCTGGAGGGATCAGCTTCCCCAACTTCAGACTCTATTACAAAGCAACAGTCCTCAAGACAGTATGGTACTGTCACAAAAACAGAAATATTGACCAATGAAACAAGATCGAGAACCCAGAGATAAACCCACGCACCTATGGGTACCTTATTTTTAACAAAGGAGGTGACAGTATAAAATGGGACAAAGACAGCCTCTTCAACAAATGGTGCTGGGAAAACTGGACAGCTACATGCAAAAAAATGAACTTGGAACATTCCCTGACACCATGCACAAATCAACTGGATACACCATATCAACAAATTGAGAGACAAAAATCACATGATCATCTCAATAGATGTGGAAAAAGCCTTTGATAAAGTACAGCATCCATTTATGATAAAAACTCTTCAAAAAATGGGCTTAGAAGGAACCTATCTCAACATAGTGAAAGCCATCTATGAGAAGCCCACAGCAAACATTATCCTCGATGGTGAAAAACTGAAAGCATTTCCTCTAAGATCAGGAACAAGACCAGGGTGTCCACTTTCACCACTACTATTCAACATAGTCCTGGAAGTTCTAGCAACAGCAATAAGAGAAGAGAAACAAATAAAAGGATTCCAGATTGGAAAGGAGGAAGTCAAGCTCTCTCTTTTTGCAGATGACCTGATATTATACATAGAAAATCCCAAAGACACTATTACAAAACTACTAGAGTTAATCAGCGAATTCAGCAAAGTCACAGGATACAAAATCAATATACAGAAATCACTGGCATTCCTATACACAAAAAATGAAAAATCAGAAAATGAAATCAAAGAGGCAACCAAAAGAATCAAATATCTAGGAATAAACCTACCCAAAGAAACAAAAGAACTGTACACAGAAAATTACAAGACACTCATGAGAGACATCAAAGAAGACTTAAATAGATGGAGAGAGATTCCATGTTCCTGGATCGGAAGAATCAATATTGTGAAAATGACCATACTACCAAATATCATCTATAGATTCAATGTGATCCCTATCAAACTACCAATGACATTCTTCACAGAACTAGACCAAAGAATCACACAGTTCATATGGAAACACAAAAGACCTCGAATAGCCAAAGCAATCCTGAGGAAGAAGAATAGAGCTGGAGGGATCAGCTTCCCCAACTTCAGACTCTATTACAAAGCAACAGTCCTCAAGACAGTATGGTACTGTCACAAAAACAGAAATATTGACCAATGAAACAAGATCGAGAACCCAGAGATAAACCCACGCACCTATGGGTACCTTATTTTTAACAAAGGAGGTGACAGTATAAAATGGGACAAAGACAGCCTCTTCAACAAATGGTGCTGGGAAAACTGGACAGCTACATGCAAAAAAATGAACTTGGAACATTCCCTGACACCATGCACAAAGATCAACTCAAAATGGATTAAAGACCTAAATGTAAGACCAAAAACCATCAAATTCTTAGAGGAGAATATAGGCAAAATCCTCAAGGACATCAATCAAAGCAAGATCTTCTCTGACCCACCTACTAGAATAGTGGAACTCAAAAGACAAATGAACATGTGGGACCTCATGAAACTTAAAAGCTTTTGTACAGCAAAAGAAATCACAAAAAAGCTGAACAGACAGCCCACAGAGTGGGAGAAAATCATAGCAAATGAAACAGACAAAGAATTAATTTCCAAAATCTACAAGCAACTCAGACAACTCAGCACCGGAAAAACGAACAACCCAATCAAAAAATGGGAAAAGGACCTAAACAGACACCTTTCCAACGATGACATACAGATGGCCCAAAAGCACATGAAACGATGCTCAACTTCACTTATAATTAGAGAAATGCAAATCAAAACTACAGTGAGATATCACCTCACACCCATCAGAATGGCCATCATCCACAAATCGACAGATAATAAATGCTGGAGAGGCTGCGGAGAAAAGGGAACACTCCTGCATTGCTGGTGGGAATGTAAATTGATACAGCCTCTATGGAAGACAGTATGAAGATTTCTTAAAAAACTAAAAATAGAAGCACCATACAACCCAGCAATCTCACTCGTAGGCTTATACCCTGATGACAAAAGAAGCACCTGTACCCCAGTGTTCATTGCAGCTCTCTATACAATAGGTAGAACGTGGAAGCAACCTAGATGCCCATCGATGAATGAATGGATACAGAAGCACTGGTACATATATACAATGGAATACTACACAGCTGTAAAGAAATGCAGAAGAATCAGCCCTCATGAGGTGGCTGGATCTAGAATGTATCATCAAAAGTGAAGTCAATCAGAAAGAGGACAAATACAGTATATTAACACATATATATGGAATCTAGCAGGGTGGTGATGATGGCACACATAGTGAAGCAACGGAAAGACAGACATGGACAGTGGACATATGGACATTGTGGGGAAGGAACAGAAGGTGGGAGGCATAAGGGAAGTAGCATGAAGGCCTGTACTATCATAAGTGAAGAAAATAGCTCTAGTCATTGCTCTGTGAGAAAAGGGGCCCAGGGTGGGAAGGCACAAAAACCATGCACAAAGATCAAAACCCTCAAAAGGGGGAAATCTAAATGACTTGGAACATTCCCTGACACCAGGGAAAAAAAAGGATTAAAGACCTAAATGTAAGACCAAAAACCATCAAATTCTTAGAGGAGAATATAGGCAAAATCCTCAAGGACATCAATCAAAGCAAGATCTTCTCTGACCCACCTACTAGAATAGCGGAACTGGAAGACAAATGAACATGTGGGACCTCATGAAACTTAAAAGCTTTTGTACAGCAAAAGAAATCACAAAAAAGCTGAACAGACAGCCCACAGAGTGGGAGAAAATCATAGCAAATGAAACAGACAAAGAATTAATTTCCAAAATCTACAAGCAACTCAGACAACTCAGCACCGGAAAAACGAACAACCCAATCAAAAAATGGGAAAAGGACCTAAACAGACACCTTTCCAACGATGACATACAGATGGCCCAAAAGCACATGAAACGATGCTCAACTTCACTTATAATTAGAGAAATGCAAATCAAAACTACAGTGAGATATCACCTCACACCCATCAGAATGGCCATCATCCACAAATCGACAGATAATAAATGCTGGAGAGGCTGCGGAGAAAAGGGAACACTCCTGCATTGCTGGTGGGAATGTAAATTGATACAGCCTCTATGGAAGACAGTATGAAGATTTCTTAAAAAACTAAAAATAGAAGCACCATACAACCCAGCAATCTCACTCGTAGGCTTATACCCTGATGACAAAAGAAGCACCTGTACCCCAGTGTTCATTGCAGCTCTCTATACAATAGGTAGAACGTGGAAGCAACCTAGATGCCCATCGATGAATGAATGGATACAGAAGCACTGGTACATATATACAATGGAATACTACACAGCTGTAAAGAGAAATGCAGAAGAATCAGCCCTCATGAGGTGGCTGGATCTAGAATGTATCATCAAAAGTGAAGTCAATCAGAAAGAGGACAAATACAGTATATTAACACATATATATGGAATCTAGCAGGGTGGTGATGATGGCACACATAGTGAAGCAACGGAAAGACAGACATGGACAGTGGACATATGGACATTGTGGGGAAGGAACAGAAGGTGGGAGGCATAAGGGAAGTAGCATGAAGGCCTGTACTATCATAAGTGAAGAAAATAGCTCTAGTCATTGCTCTGTGAGAAAAGGGGATCTTTCAGGGGTGCTGTGTGATGGTCGGGAGGGGTGGGAAGGGGGGGATATACATTTGACTAATCTGGGAACATGCATATCTGTAAACAACAAAACTCTGTAAAAGTTAAAAGTAAAATAAAGGTTTTAAAAAAAAAGTTAGCAAGAAAATAACCTTTGCCTAAATGTGCAACTATTATTTCCAGATAGTTCAGGTCACCTAGTAATGCTAAATGTGAATAATTGAAGTGAACACAGAAATTTACCTTGTGAAGGCTCTATTTTGACTGCTATTTTCAGAATTTTTTCAAGTCAGCAGAGCTTTTTAGGATTTTTAGCAGAATGATCAAAGGCCCTAAAAAGCCCTTGGGTACTTCAAATTCAGACACCAGCAGAAATATTCAGCCTATCTCCAGATTAGTTGTTAATACACCTGGCAGAGAGGTGCACTGGGATGGAGAACTGGTGATATGTGATCTCAGGTGATGTAGAAAGGGGAGGATAAATATCTCTGAAGCTTAATAAAGAGCATAAAGACCCTCATCAATGTCCTGATTAAATCTTATATTTTGAATTCTATGTCTATATTTCTGGAAACTAATTATGGTAATTGGGAGGGAGGATACCATGCTGAGATGATTTCCAAGCTTTCTCCTTCTCAGATCTTTGATCCCTAATGGTCCCTATTATAAATTTGTTGTAAAGTGACTTAAGGTAATTTTGCCATTTGTAATAATTAAGCTTTTGGAGTAGATATGCTGGGTGAGACTATAGGTCTTCTCCCCCATAGCTTCACTGTGTGGTGAAATGTCACAGTGGAGGAAAGCCCAACTCTGTCACAAATACAAACATTAGATATCAATGCTTATTGGAAAAAGTCATGATGCTCTATAAACTGCATCATTTAGGCACTCTGACAGAATCTTGCATATAAATGTTGATATAGGTGAATGTGACTATATTTTAATGTCAAATATAGCTAAAATTTTAGTTACGACCAGGTGAGAAAAATCTGCAATTAGGCAGCCAAAAAACATTCTTATAATCCTAAATCAGGGATATATTCTAAAAGGTGTAGGATATTGGGTTGCTTATGTATTATGTTATTCATTTGAAGGTATGAAAACCTATACAGGATTTCTAACCAATGCACATATTTTAAACACCATTCATTTCACTGCGAAAAATTACTTCTAACAAAGTCTCATGTGCTGATTGGAGATAAAGGCATTTAAAGGGCTATTTCTGGTTTGGTAGATTAATCAGCTAATAAAAAAAGTGAAGGGCAAGAAAATAACCTTTGCCTAAATGTGCAACTATTTTTTCCAGATAGTTCAGGTCACCTAGTAATGCTAAATGTGAATAATTGAAGTGAACACAGAAATTTACCTTGTGAAGGCTCTATTTTGACTGCTATTTTCAGAATTTTTTCAAGTCAGCAGAGCTTTTTAGGATTTTTAGCAGAATGATCAAAGGCCCTAAAAAGCCCTTGGGTACTTCAAATTCAGACACCAGCAGAAATATTCAGCCTATCTCCAGATTAGTTGTTAATACACCTGGCAGAGAGGTGCACTGGGATGGAGAACTGGTGATATGTGATCTCAGGTGATGTAGAAAGGGGAGGATAAATATCTCTGAAGCTTAATAAAGAGCATAAAGACCCTCATCAATGTCCTGATTAAATCTTATATTTTGAATTCTATGTCTATATTTCTGGAAACTAATTATGGTAATTGGGAGGGAGGATACCATGCTGAGATGATTTCCAAGCTTTCTCCTTCTCAGATCTTTGATCCCTAATGGTCCCTATTATAAATTTGTTGTAAAGTGACTTAAGGTAATTTTGCCATTTGTAATAATTAAGCTTTTGGAGTAGATATGCTGGGTGAGACTATAGGTCTTCTCCCCCATAGCTTCACTGTGTGGTGAAATGTCACAGTGGAGGAAAGCCCAACTCTGTCACAAATACAAACATTAGATATCAATGCTTATTGGAAAAAGTCATGATGCTCTATAAACTGCATCATTTAGGCACTCTGACAGAATCTTGCATATAAATGTTGATATAGGTGAATGTGACTATATTTTAATGTCAAATATAGCTAAAATTTTAGTTACGACCAGGTGAGAAAAATCTGCAATTAGGCAGCCAAAAAACATTCTTATAATCCTAAATCAGGGATATATTCTAAAAGGTGTAGGATATTGGGTTGCTTATGTATTATGTTATTCATTTGAAGGTATGAAAACCTATACAGGATTTCTAACCAATGCACATATTTTAAACACCATTCATTTCACTGCGAAAAATTACTTCTAACAAAGTCTCATGTGCTGATTGGAGATAAAGGCATTTAAAGGGCTAGTGTAGTTGCTTCTGGATTGTTTTGGTTAGAGCCATTAAATCCAGCTGACCACACCAGGAAGTGTATATCTCTCATTAGGACACTTGAGTAACAATTGCTATTTGGTGGCTCAGATGGTAAACAATCTGCCTGCAATGCAGGAGACCCAGGATCGAACCCAGAAAGATGTCCTGGAGTAGGAAATGGCAACCTACTTCAGTATTCTTGCTTGGAGAATACATGGACAGAGAAGCCTCATGGGGTCACAAAGAGTCAGACGACTGAGTAACTAACACCTCTAGTTTCTTCTAAGGTAAAATTAAATTTAAATTCATATATCTCTCCATCTACACTGGGTTATTCTAAAGTAAATTATGGGCAATATGGAGCAGCTTCCTTAAATGTTACAATAACAATAGTATGGGTTTATCTTTGCAGGGAGTGCCACTTGTCAGCACTCACCTTTTTCTTTCCCACAGCTTGTCTTGGACCCCGTTGAATCTTCTAATTTTGAACTGTTAATCCTTCTGTCCTGCCTCCTTCAAGTCCAGTTGAGAAGAAATACAAATAAAGGAAACAAATTCCTTTCGGTAAGTCCCTCCAACGGTGTGGCTGTCCTTTTGTAATCAGTGTTTTCCTGACAACGTGGGCACCTCAACATGGAGAGAAGAGGGAACTAATAAAAAAATAATATGGGTGTATTTATAGGTAAATAAAACAATGAAAATAAAGACTGAACTAAAATTCCATTACGCATATAAATGTTGATATAGGTGAATGTGACTATATTTTAATGTCAAATATAGCTAAAATTTTAGTTACGACCAGGTGAGAAAAATCTGCAATTAGGCAGCCAAAAAACATTCTTATAATCCTAAATCAGGGATATATTCTAAAAGGTGTAGGATATTGGGTTGCTTATGTATTATGTTATTCATTTGAAGGTATGAAAACCTATACAGGATTTCTAACCAATGCACATATTTTAAACACCATTCATTTCACTGCGAAAAATTACTTCTAACAAAGTCTCATGTGCTGATTGGAGATAAAGGCATTTAAAGGGCTAGTGTAGTTGCTTCTGGATTGTTTTGGTTAGAGCCATTAAATCCAGCTGACCACACCAGGAAGTGTATATCTCTCATTAGGACACTTGAGTAACAATTGCTATTTGGTGGCTCAGATGGTAAACAATCTGCCTGCAATGCAGGAGACCCAGGATCGAACCCAGAAAGATGTCCTGGAGTAGGAAATGGCAACCTACTTCAGTATTCTTGCTTGGAGAATACATGGACAGAGAAGCCTCATGGGGTCACAAAGAGTCAGACGACTGAGTAACTAACACCTCTAGTTTCTTCTAAGGTAAAATTAAATTTAAATTCATATATCTCTCCATCTACACTGGGTTATTCTAAAGTAAATTATGGGCAATATGGAGCAGCTTCCTTAAATGTTACAATAACAATAGTATGGGTTTATCTTTGCAGGGAGTGCCACTTGTCAGCACTCACCTTTTTCTTTCCCACAGCTTGTCTTGGACCCCGTTGAATCTTCTAATTTTGAACTGTTAATCCTTCTGTCCTGCCTCCTTCAAGTCCAGTTGAGAAGAAATACAAATAAAGGAAACAAATTCCCTTTCCCGGTAAGTCCCTCCAACGGTGTGGCTGTCCTTTTGTAATCAGTGTTTTCCTGACAACGTGGGCACCTCAACATGGAGAGAAGAGGGAACTAATAAAAAAATAATATGGGTGTATTTATAGGTAAATAAAACAATGAAAATAAAGACTGAACTAAAATTCCATTACGCAGGTAATATGTTGACCTGTTAAATGAATAAATACTTGAATACGATTATAAAAATCCATACTGTAGAAGTGTGTCTTAGTCTTTCAATCACATCCAACTCTTGTGACCCCATCGACGGTAGCCTACCAGGCTCCTCTGTCCATGGGATTCTCTAGGCAAGAATACTGAAGTGGGTTGCCGTTTCCTCCTCTGAGAAGCATCTTCATTTACAACCACAATCTTTCTCATCTCTCTTCAAGCATGTTCACTTACAATCACAGTCTTCTTTGTGTGAAATAATGATAAGCATCATTTTGCTGCTTTTACCTGGAGAAAAAAATCAAATTATTCCTCTTATTCTCTCTCACAAAATGATCACTTTTTCCTTACTAATTTATGAATTCCTTGTAAATTAATTCTTTTCAAATGTTATAATTATTTTTTCTTATATATTCTTTGATTTTTGTTGATAGTTATAATTTTAGTTTTCACCATGCAGAAGTTATACCACATTGATTTGAAACACGACTTTAACATAATGGAAATCTCTATGTGTACTGTGCACCACTTCTGTTTTTTTTAAGCATGGGTACATTTGTTTTTATTTTGAATTCTCTCCCATAGAGATTCGGCCTATTTTTTATACATAAAAATATAAGCTGCAAGGAATCTTTAGGCATTAAAGAGGATTCTAGTAAATTTCAACATGAAAAAGAAGTTTATAAACACAAAACATCAAAAGTCCTGAAAATACAAGTAGTCCTGTGCATTACTTCTTTTTTTAAAAATTTTTATTTTACCTTTTACTTTTACAGAGTTTTGTTGTTTACAGATATGTATGATCCCAGATGTGCATTACTTCTTGACTTTTCTATTTCATTGATCCATTTCTTCACAAGTTCCAATCTGTTTAATTACGGAGGCTGCATGATGGCTTAAGAGCTAATAGGGCTAGCCCCATTCACTCTCCTCTTTTAGAATTTTCTTCCTCATCTTTGCGTATTTATTTTTTCCAGTGATCTTTAGTGTACTTTTTTCAAGGTACAGAAAAAAATCCTTTTTTTGTTTTGTGACTGCATTTAGCGTACAGAGTAATTTAGAGAGGAAATGTAAGTGAATAGTATGTATAATAATTCATTTAAATATTTTCATCTACTCTCCTTTAGTTTTAGGCATATAGAATCCTGCAAGTTTATAGTTAAATGTGTAAATTTTTTGCTGTTCTTGTCAATAGGATAATTTCCTCCAGTACAGTTACTGTTTGTTGCTGAAATATTGGAAAGTTAACATTATTTTAAATATTAACTCTGTACCTCATGGACTTATGAATTTGCTTGCTATTTCTAACAATTTCATATTCTCTTAAATATACACACATGCCCTAATATGGAAATGGTCAGTAGAGATATGGAGATATGTACCACATTTTTAATCTCCACAAAATTCAATGCTAAAAGGGTAAGGTAGCCCATAAAATTTTTTCCAATCTTAAACAGGATGGACAGATTAGATACGTGTATTTTATTTACGTGATGGCTATATTGGACAAAAGAGAAAAAGAACTGTAGTTATTTACAGCATCGTTACTGTGGTTGAACTGCTTGTCTGAAAAGCTTGGCATTTATAACTGAAACATTGCAATTTTGTGAACAGTTGGGACAAGGCAATAGGTTAACCAATACTTCAGACTTATGACATACTATTTCAAAATTTAAGTTGGACAACATGGCCTAATTGGTCCATTAGCCTTACTCTAGATTTTTAACTGAATCTTTTGGAAAAAAATTCTTTGCTTTTATCAAGGAGAAAGGGAAAGAATGAGCGGAACAGCAAGAATCCAGGTCACAGCTGAAAAGAGAAAAGAGACAGCTCCTTCCATCTCCCACAACTATATCTATAATGTACATGTGCTCGGTCACTTCAGTCATGTCCAACTCTTTGTGACCTCTTTGTGCTAGGTTTTACCACTTTGTTTCTAATCTCAATACTGATTAATTTTTTCATTAAAATATCTGTGTAGCGTTATTTTATATCAGCAAGTGTGTCAGATCCTGAAAACATAAAGATAAACACGATATGATGAAGAAGGAAATGGAAACTCACTCCAGTATTCTTGCCTGGAGAATCCCATAGACAGAGGAACCTGACAGGCTACAGTCCATGGGGTCACACAGAGTCAGACACGACTAAAGCAGCAGCAGCAAACAGGATATGATGCTTGCTCTTAAGAATCTTTCAGTTTAGAAGGAAATATAAATGTATTTGAGATGAACTATAATAAAAGATAACAAGTATTTGGAAAGAAGTGTGGTTGAAGATCTAGGAGATCACAGATAGTGATATGAAAAATTAATACACAGAAACTGCAATTAAATAGAGTCAGGAAGTTGCCTGGTGGTCCAGTAGCTAGGATTCCACACTTACACTGCAGAGGGGTCAGGTTCAATACCTAGTCGAGGAACTAAGATCTTGCAAGCATCCAGATGTATTTTATAACACAGAGAATATAGGCAAAAATCTATGATAACTGTAAATAGAGTGTAACTTTTAAAAATTGTATAAAAATTAAAATTAAAAGTCTGTATGTTCCTATATTCTGGCAAGAAGTGGTCCTTATGCAGGTTTTCTTGCTTCTTGCTCTCAGTTTCTACCCCAGGCTTCCTGGGTGGCACTCCTTACACAGCAGCCTCTACCTTGGTCTCAGTCACTACAGCTTGAAAATTACTGCTCCCCATTATAAATCTGGACTTTCCTGGTGGCTCAGCAGTAAAGAATCCATCTACAATGAGATATGGGTTCAATTCCTGGGTTGGAAAGATCCCCTGGAGGAGGACATGGTAACCCACTCCAGTATTATTGCCAGAAAAATCCCATGGACAAAGGAGCCTGATGGTCTACAAAAAGGGAAGTAAAATTATAAAACAAGAAGGAGGAAAGTTGTACATAGATAGTATTGCTCCTTCATGAAGGTGTTTTCACCATTTAAAGGCAAGGTCAAAAAATCTTGGGGAAAAAACTGGTTCAGCTAATAATAAATTTGTGTCCTAGGTCCTCACACATTTAGTTTGGCCAAGCTATAAATATTAGTAATTGTAAATAAATTTTATAAGATATTCTCCAAGGGACAAGGGATAAAAAATGAACGTGATTCTGCAAATTAGAGAATAGTTCAGGAGTTATTATCATCCCATCCATTATCAGACCAGGCTGTCTTGAGGATGAACATAGTCAGCTTAATCCTATTTTAGGGCCAGATTTGGGAAACAAGAGTCTATGAAATCCTGAATGTCTGTAGTATCTAAATGTGTAGGTATCTTTTTCTTCAAAGGCACTGAATATTTATTTTGGCTGAAACTTGTGAGTGGCCTGTGTGATGTTGTGATTTATAGTAAGAAATAAATGTCTAGTCTTCATTCCTATTAAAGGCATAAAGCTTGTAAAACCCTTGAAATTTCCTAAGTGATGAAAGCAATAAAGTTACATTCTTGATAGGACTTTTGGAACACCCTTGGTAACCTAAGGTGGGAGCTAGTTGCTAAGGAAACCCATCAGGTGATCAGAGGAATGAAACCTTCAGTTCCACCTCTTGACCTGCAGGGAGAGAAGAGGACCTGGAGTTCAATGACCAATGATTTAATCAACCATACCTAGATTATAAAGCCTTCATAAAGCTCAAAAAAATGGGGTTTGGAGAGCTTCCAGGTTGGAGACCATGCAGAGTATCAGGGAAAGTGGCACTTCCAGAGAGCATAGAAGTTCTGAGCCCTTTCCTCATACCTTAGCCTGTGTATCGCTTCCACCAGGTCATTCCTTTTATAATAAACCAGTGATCTAGTGAGTAAACAGGTTTCCTGCATACTTGAGCTACTCTAGCAAATTAAGCAAACCCAAGGAGAGACTTGTGAGAACCTCTGATCTATAGCCTGTTGGTTAAATGTACAGGTGATAACCAGGGCTTGTGACTGACATCCCTGAGTTGGAGGAGGTTGTTGGAACCTTCTGTTTGTAGCTAATTTGCCAAAAGCAAAGGTAAAATCTTGAACTTGTGACTAACCAGTATCGCAGATGTGGGAAGGGGCAGTCTTATAGGACTGGGCCTTTAACCTGTGGAATCTTATTCTATCTCCTAATAGAATCAGAATTGTAGAGCATCTACCTAGTAACGTGAATCTTTTTTTTTTTTCAAAAGATTTATTTATTTATTTATTTTGGGCGGGGGTCGGGTTGGGGAGGTCTTTCATTTCTCTATTTTCGTCCATCTTTGTTCTTTTTGGCTCCTGTGGGCCTCCCATCGCGGTGGCCTCTGTTGTTGCAGAGCACCGGCTCTGGGCGCATGCGCCCCAGAGCTCCAGCTCGGTAATTGGACACATCAGTCCAGCCACTCCGCGGCACGTGGGATCTTCCCAGGCCAGGGATCGAACCAGCGCCCCTTGCACTGCAAGGCGGTGTCCTTACCCACTGGACCACCAGGGGAAGCCCAACGTGAATCTTTAATTTGACTATTAAATGCTATCTAAATAGGAATTTTGGGACTTCCCAGGTGGCACTAGTGGTAAAGAACCTGCCTGCTAGTGCAGGAGATGTAAGACACACAGGTTCAGTCCCTGGGTTGAGAAGATCCCCTGCAGGAGGGCATGGAAACCCACTCCAGTGGTCTTGCTTGGAGAATCCTATGGACAGAGAAGCCTGGTGGGTTACAGTCCATAGCGTCACAATGAGTTGGACATGATTGAAGTGACTGAGCATGCATGCACGCAAATAGGAATTTAAAACATAACTTAGCTACTAAAAGTACAAAGCTTATTTTCAATCACTGAATGTGTCTGGTAAACTTGTGTGGTATCACAAAGGTTTTATCTGTTTTCAAATATGCAGCACTATTGTATTAATTCATGAGCTTAATATAGTCATATCATTAATAAATATGAAGAAATTTCTGAATTTGTAATTTGTTTTCTAGTAGCACTGAATTAGGAAAATGTTGAACTAGAATGAGTCTGTGGTTGTGAGTAACTGTGAGGACAGTTTATTTAGTTGCTATAGAGAAAACAATTTTATGTATATGTTTAAATATATGTTAGTCTATTTTGAAATGAAAAGGGCACGCCCTTCACAAAAAATAATTTGCCAAAAGCAAAGGTAAAATCTTGAACTTGTGACTAACCAGTATCGCAGATGTGGGAAGGGGCAGTCTTATGGACTGGGCCTTTAACTTGGAATTTATTCTATCCGCAATAATCAATTGTCAGTAGCATACACTAGTAGGAATCTTTTTTTTTTTAAAAATTTATTTTTAAAAAAAATTTATTTTTTTTTTTTGGGCGGGGGTCGGGTTGGGGAGGTCTTTCATTTCTCTATTTTCGTCCATCTTTGTTCTTTTTGGCTCCTGTGGGCCTCCCATCGCGGTGGCCTCTGTTGTTGCAGAGCACCGGCTCTGGGCGCATGCGCCCCAGAGCTCCAGCTCGGTAATTGGACACATCAGTCCAGCCACTCCGCGGCACGTGGGATCTTCCCAGGCCAGGGATCGAACCAGCGCCCCTTGCACTGCAAGGCGGTG
Source organism: Tragulus kanchil (assembly GCA_022376925.1). Lineage (NCBI taxonomy): Eukaryota > Metazoa > Chordata > Mammalia > Artiodactyla > Tragulidae > Tragulus > Tragulus kanchil. The sequence continues at coordinate 74,233,185 of JAIOJX010000030.1, forward strand.
TCCTTACCCACTGGACCACCAGGGGAAGCCCAACGTGAATCTTTAATTTGACTATTAAATGCTATCTAAATAGGAATTTTGGGACTTCCCAGGTGGCACTAGTGGTAAAGAACCTGCCTGCTAGTGCAGGAGATGTAAGACACACAGGTTCAGTCCCTGGGTTGAGAAGATCCCCTGCAGGAGGGCATGGAAACCCACTCCAGTGGTCTTGCTTGGAGAATCCTATGGACAGAGAAGCCTGGTGGGTTACAGTCCATAGCGTCACAATGAGTTGGACATGATTGAAGTGACTGAGCATGCATGCACGCAAATAGGAATTTAAAACATAACTTAGCTACTAAAAGTACAAAGCTTATTTTCAATCACTGAATGTGTCTGGTAAACTTGTGTGGTATCACAAAGGTTTTATCTGTTTTCAAATATGCAGCACTATTGTATTAATTCATGAGCTTAATATAGTCATATCATTAATAAATATGAAGAAATTTCTGAATTTGTAATTTGTTTTCTAGTAGCACTGAATTAGGAAAATGTTGAACTAGAATGAGTCTGTGGTTGTGAGTAACTGTGAGGACAGTTTATTTAGTTGCTATAGAGAAAACAATTTTATGTATATGTTTAAATATATGTTAGTCTATTTTGAAATGAAAAGGGCACGCCCTTCCAAATAAAAACAGATCAAATAAATTTATGAGTGATCTAAAGCCTGCTATGCCTATTACCAAGACAAAATGCAATATGAGCCAAAACGTACAGTGCAAATTTGGATTTGAACAAGCCCTGGCTTCAAAAAGGGAAGAAGAATGGACATGAAAAAGAAACATCATCAGAAGAGGAAATTTTCTTGCTGTTTAAAAAAATGCTGTCACATGGAAGTTATACTGGGAAATACAGGACATATTCAATCTTGGGCTCTTTCTTTCAAATCCTATAAGGAAAGAGGAGGAAAAGTTAGAACTCTGAAGTAAAGAGAGTTAAGCCTCTGGTGAGTTCACTGACTAAGTCAAAGGTAGGCTGAGGGGGCTTCCCCGGGGCTTCCCCTGGTGGTCCTGTGGGTAAGGACACCGCCTTGCAATGCAAGGGGCGCCGGTTCAAGCCCTGGCCTGGGAAGATCCCACGTGCCGCGGAGCGGCTGGACTGATGTGTCCAATTACCAAGCCGGAACTCTGGAGCACATGCGCCCAGAGCCGGTGCTCTGCAACGACAGATGCCACCACGATGGGAGGCCCACAGGAGCCAAAGAACAAAGACGGATGAAAATAGAGAAATGAAAGACCAATAGAAGTGGCCCGCCTGCTCCCCTCCCTCCCCAACCCGACCCCCGCCCAAAAAAATAAATGAATAAATCTTTAAAAAAAAAAAAAAAAGGTAAGCTGAGATCATAGATAACTATTAAAATAAGAAAAGGTGCAGTAAAATTTTAACTCCAACAACTGAGGATATTTGGACTTTCAAAACTTGAGAATAAATATACTCTGTTTAAATCTGTAGGAATGAGGGAGGGGAGAGGGGCTTAAGAGGGAGGTGACAAATGTACCAAGTCGCTTCAGTTGTGTCCAACTCTGTGTGACCTCCATGGACTGTAGCCCACCAGGCACCTCTGTCCATGGAATTCTCCAAGTAAGAATACTGGAGTGGGTTGCCATGTTCTCCTCCAGGGGATCTTCTCAACCCAGGGATCGAACCCAGGTCTTCCTCATTGCAGGTGGATTCTTTAGCATCTGAACCACCAGGGAAGTCCAAATATATGTATAATTATGGATAATTTGTGTTGTTGTATGACAGAAGCCATCACAACATTATAATCTTCCTCCAACTTAATAATAAACTAAAACTGAAAAAATTTTAAAAATCTGTAGGAAATACAATTGCATTAAGATTCATAATTGCTTCAAATTAATGAAGATACTCTAAAATTTTGCCCAAGTATTTGCACTTCTTCAGACTTTGATCTAAATTATCTAATTTTTAAAAGCATTTGATCATTGGTTTTAAATTGGTAAGCTCTAAAATATATCGGTGTTTATTTTGGACTATTTAACTATAATATGCTGAAATATTGTTTCATTTGCTGTTTAAAAAAATGCTGTCACATGGAAGTTATACTGGGAAATACAGGACATATTCAATCTTGGGCTCTTTCTTTCAAATCCTATAAGGAAAGAGGAGGAAAAGTTAGAACTCTGAAGTAAAGAGAGTTAAGCCTCTGGTGAGTTCACTGACTAAGTCAAAGGTAGGCTGAGGGGGCTTCCCCGGGGCTTCCCCTGGTGGTCCTGTGGGTAAGGACACCGCCTTGCAATGCAAGGGGCGCCGGTTCAAGCCCTGGCCTGGGAAGATCCCACGTGCCGCGGAGCGGCTGGACTGATGTGTCCAATTACCAAGCCGGAACTCTGGAGCACATGCGCCCAGAGCCGGTGCTCTGCAACGACAGATGCCACCACGATGGGAGGCCCACAGGAGCCAAAGAACAAAGACGGATGAAAATAGAGAAATGAAAGACCAATAGAAGTGGCCCGCCCGCTCCCCTCCCTCCCCAACCCGACCCCCGCCCAAAAAAATAAATGAATAAATCTTTAAAAAAAAAAAAAAAAGGTAAGCTGAGATCATAGATAACTATTAAAATAAGAAAAGGTGCAGTAAAATTTTAACTCCAACAACTGAGGATATTTGGACTTTCAAAACTTGAGAATAAATATACTCTGTTTAAATCTGTAGGAATGAGGGAGGGGAGAGGGGCTTAAGAGGGAGGTGACAAATGTACCAAGTCGCTTCAGTTGTGTCCAACTCTGTGTGACCTCCATGGACTGTAGCCCACCAGGCACCTCTGTCCATGGAATTCTCCAAGTAAGAATACTGGAGTGGGTTGCCATGTTCTCCTCCAGGGGATCTTCTCAACCCAGGGATCGAACCCAGGTCTTCCTCATTGCAGGTGGATTCTTTAGCATCTGAACCACCAGGGAAGTCCAAATATATGTATAATTATGGATAATTTGTGTTGTTGTATGACAGAAGCCATCACAACATTATAATCTTCCTCCAACTTAATAATAAACTAAAACTGAAAAAATTTTAAAAATCTGTAGGAAATACAATTGCATTAAGATTCATAATTGCTTCAAATTAATGAAGATACTCTAAAATTTTGCCCAAGTATTTGCACTTCTTCAGACTTTGATCTAAATTATCTAATTTTTAAAAGCATTTGATCATTGGTTTTAAATTGGTAAGCTCTAAAATATATCGGTGTTTATTTTGGACTATTTAACTATAATATGCTGAAATATTGTTTCATTTTGCATATTTAAATTTTAGTGAAGCTGAACATTTTTTCCAGTCACATGTTATATGAATTGTCGATTCATTCATGCCCTTTCTCATATGTTATTGTGATTTCTGTGTTTTTTGTTACTGATTTGATGAGCATAGTTGTAGGAATGTTGAAACTGTTGGCATATAACATCATAATGTGAGTGAGTGTTTTATAGAAGTAAAGTGTGTGTGTGCTCAGTCGTGTCTGACTCTTTGTGACCCCATGGACTGTAGCCCTCCAGGCTCCTCTGTCCATGAGATTCTCCAGGCAAAAATACTGGAGTTGGTTGCCATTTCCTTCTCCAAGAAGTAACATAGTTTATATAAATAAGTGTTTTATTTTCATTACACCATAATGGAAAATCAGACTTTCTGGATCTGGAGGCCATAGCCTAGGTGCTCCCATCTATTGGCTGGTTAATCACAAGAATTTCAGGCATGTAACTTAGAAATAATTCTTAGAGGGTTTTTTTTGTTTGTTTGTTTTCAACTGAAGATCTGTATAGTGGTAACTAAAAGTTAGAGTAGGAAAAGTCAATGAATTTAAAAAATATTAATGATCTCTGTGCAAAATAACCTAAAATAAAATCATTAAACCCCTGACAGGAAAATTAAGCAATTCTCTAAAAAAAGTGTTTTTTTTACAGCTTTATGATAGCATGGAATAAGTTCTTGTTGTTTTCATTATTTATAATAAGCCCTTTAAAATAAAGCTTAACTCTGCAAATGAAATTTCTGAGGATACTGTATAGGATTAAAGGAACGAGATAATACACTTCACAAGGAACCCCTCAACTTGCTAAAAGTTCAGGTCAAACCCTAATATGAAAGGACCTATATAAACAATGATACTTAATACTTATAGTGAACCAAATTTCCCTCTCTGCTTAAAAATACCATACAGAAAAAATATAGCCACACCAGACATGCATAAAGGTTGGGTCATATTTTTTTAGGAATGAAAGAAATAAAGTTAGGTACAGTGGATCATTTTGGAACCCAGGTATGCACACTACTCAGGCTAACTGATAAGATCCAGGCTATCCTCTTAGCAGTTCTGGTGCTTTAGCTGTCACACTGTTGTGCAGGCAGCTTGCAGCAGATGTATGCCACATATGTCAAGGTACCCTGGGATCATGGTTGCTTCTAATGCCAAATACATGGATAGAACTTTATCATTTCCATATATAGGCAGATCCTTAGGCCAAGAGAATTGGTAATTTGGGGGCATCCTGACTTACAGCAAGGACTCAGCTATACTGCCATCTCCTACCTCGTTTGGCTATGCCTTTGGATGACAGAAGTGTTTGTTTTAAATGTTTGGTTGCATAGGGTTGGTGGACAAGTCTACCCTTATTGTGGCCTTCTCTTGCTAGTTCTCATTCTCAGGCAGAAGACATAATAACCCTTCCACCCAGCTAGAGAAGCGACTTAGAACATTCACAGTAATTTATATCTCTATTAATAGTCTGACTTTTGCAACAGAAACATGTGCCTCCTTTGGTTGTAGAATTTTTATTTTAAAGTTGCCGGGAGTAAATTAGGGAGTTTTGTTACCTGTGATTCTCTTTTGTCTCTCCCTCAAGCTCCATTCTATGGTTAGCATAGTTGCTGTAATGAGCAATAAGCTATACTTCCATGTCCTACCTCCAAGTCTCTTCAAAGACTTACACATTACACCCCTTTCAGATCTAAGGAATTCAGCTCCAGGGCAACTCTACCTCAACATGAAATATTGAGAAAATTCAAACCCATGCTCTTGTCTTAATTTATTACCTAACCAAGTTGTGTCACAAAGGGAAGGGAAAATTCTATAATCATTTCACATAAGATATTCCCTTTTTTAATTTGCTGAGTACTTTTCTTAGTAAATAAATAGCAGTGATTAATTTCCTTGCTTTCAAAAGGCATCGCTTTTGTATTTTTTTCTACAATAGGTATTTTTCTTAGACTAAGTTGTATATGTCTATGTATTTTGGAGGATCAGGTAAACCTGTGTAGGCAGCTTGGCTGCTACACCTAACAGGAAGTTAGAGCAAATGAAAAATGGACAAGAATTCAAGAGATGATGGTTATACTGATAATTGAGTCAGGGCAAACTATTATCATTTGAAAGAAAAACAGAAGAGGATAACTTAAGAAACAATGATTTCCTGTATACCTTTTGAGTAGCTGGTTAAAGCACAACTGAATTTTTATATATAGAACAGGGTGCCAAGGAGCCTTGTTAATAATACATCACTGAAAAACATTTTCTTAATGTATAAAGAGTTGATATAGCTTGAAATATATCTACCTGCCAAACATCATAGGCCCCTTAGCCAGAGAATTGGTAATTTGGGGGCATCCTGACTTACAGCAAGGACTCAGCTATACTGCCATCTCCTACCTCGTTTGGCTATGCCTTTGGATGACAGAAGTGTTTGTTTTAAATGTTTGGTTGCATAGGGTTGGTGGACAAGTCTACCCTTATTGTGGCCTTCTCTTGCTAGTTCTCATTCTCAGGCAGAAGACATAATAACCCTTCCACCCAGCTAGAGAAGCGACTTAGAACATTCACAGTAATTTATATCTCTATTAATAGTCTGACTTTTGCAACAGAAACATGTGCCTCCTTTGGTTGTAGAATTTTTATTTTAAAGTTGCCGGGAGTAAATTAGGGAGTTTTGTTACCTGTGATTCTCTTTTGTCTCTCCCTCAAGCTCCATTCTATGGTTAGCATAGTTGCTGTAATGAGCAATAAGCTATACTTCCATGTCCTACCTCCAAGTCTCTTCAAAGACTTACACATTACACCCTTTCAGATCTAAGGAATTCAGCTCCAGGGCAACTCTACCTCAACATGAAATATTGAGAAAATTCAAACCCATGCTCTTGTCTTAATTTATTACCTAACCAAGTTGTGTCACAAAGGGAAGGGAAAATTCTATAATCATTTCACATAAGATATTCCCTTTTTTAATTTGCTGAGTACTTTTCTTAGTAAATAAATAGCAGTGATTAATTTCCTTGCTTTCAAAAGGCATCGCTTTTGTATTTTTTTCTACAATAGGTATTTTTCTTAGACTAAGTTGTATATGTCTATGTATTTTGGAGGATCAGGTAAACCTGTGTAGGCAGCTTGGCTGCTACACCTAACAGGAAGTTAGAGCAAATGAAAAATGGACAAGAATTCAAGAGATGATGGTTATACTGATAATTGAGTCAGGGCAAACTATTATCATTTGAAAGAAAAACAGAAGAGGATAACTTAAGAAACAATGATTTCCTGTATACCTTTTGAGTAGCTGGTTAAAGCACAACTGAATTTTTTTATATATAGAACAGGGTGCCAAGGAGCCTTGTTAATAATACATCACTGAAAAACATTTTCTTAATGTATAAAGAGTTGATATAGCTTGAAATATATCTACCTGCCAAACATCAGGATTTCCAGGTCTCTAAGCACTTTCCCTGCAGCAGGGGCTTCTATTCATTACTTGAAAGAATGACCTGTTAATGAGATCCAGTGGTATTAGCATCTGACATATGACCGAGAGATACAACTGAGTGAAATAAGTAAGTTTTCAAAATGCATACCAGGGTAGAAAAAAAGATTCTCTCCATCATTATTGAATAATGTTAAATGTTTTCTGTCTAGGAGGATTTCCCTTGCTATACATTAGTGATTGTTCCTGAAAACAGCTTATAAAATTGAACTTAAATATTTTTCAGGCTGATACTCACCTCTATGAGGATGTGTGTGCGTGTGCATGTATGTGTGTGTGTGTGTGTGTGTGTGTGTGTGTGTGTATTTAAACCAGAAACTAATTTCCATTTCCTATGGGCTTTCAAAGGCTGTCTCCATAGTGATGGCCAATAAGCGGAGAGGATTTCACAGGTTTCTTTCTCGGTCTATGTGGCGTAGTCATCTCTTCTGATGTCCTTCTGTTTGTTCCCTGTACACCATTACTGGCTGCCTCCACGGCAACAGGCAATGAACTCTTGCACATACATCAGTGCACCCTCTGTGAACGCTCCTCCGTGTGTGCCCTCGTGTACTCAGTGATATCATAAAGCATCGGAGTGCCACACACGTCCAGTCAGTTGGTTTTATGTCCCTGGAAACCTCCTTCTCCTTCACATAAGATATTCCCTTTTTAATTTGTGAGTACTTTTCTTAGTAAATAAATAGCAGTGATTAATTTCCTTGCTTTCAAGACTTTGATAAAGTTGTATTATGTCTATGTATTTTGGAGGATCAGGTAAACCTGTGTAGGCAGCTTGGCTGCTACACCTAACAGGAAGTTAGAGCAAATGAAAAATGGACAAGAATTCAAGAGATGATGGTTATACTGATAATTGAGTCAGGGCAAACTATTATCATTTGAAAGAAAAACAGAAGAGGATAACTTAAGAAACAATGATTTCCTGTATACCTTTTGAGTAGCTGGTTAAAGCACAACTGAATTTTTTTATATATAGAACAGGGTGCCAAGGAGCCTTGTTAATAATACATCACTGAAAAACATTTTCTTAATGTATAAAGAGTTGATATAGCTTGAAATATATCTACCTGCCAAACATCAGGATTTCCAGGTCTCTAAGCACTTTCCCTGCAGCAGGGGCTTCTATTCATTACTTGAAAGAATGACCTGTTAATGAGATCCAGTGGTATTAGCATCTGACATATGACCGAGAGATACAACTGAGTGAAATAAGTAAGTTTTCAAAATGCATACCAGGGTAGAAAAAAAGATTCTCTCCATCATTATTGAATAATGTTAAATGTTTTCTGTCTAGGAGGATTTCCCTTGCTATACATTAGTGATTGTTCCTGAAAACAGCTTATAAAATTGAACTTAAATATTTTTCAGGCTGATACTCACCTCTATGAGGATGTGTGTGCGTGTGCATGTATGTGTGTGTGTGTGTGTGTGTGTGTGTGTGTGTGTATTTAAACCAGAAACTAATTTCCATTTCCTATGGGCTTTCAAAGGCTGTCTCCATAGTGATGGCCAATAAGCGGAGAGGATTTCACAGGTTTCTTTCTCGGTCTATGTGGCGTAGTCATCTCTTCTGATGTCCTTCTGTTTGTTCCCTGTACACCATTACTGGCTGCCTCCACGGCAACAGGCAATGAACTCTTGCACATACATCAGTGCACCCTCTGTGAACGCTCCTCCGTGTGTGCCCTCGTGTACTCAGTGATATCATAAAGCATCGGAGTGCCACACACGTCCAGTCAGTTGGTTTTATGTCCCTGGAAACCTCCTTCTCCTTCTATACCCTCAGAATAGCACCAATTATAATTGTGCTTAACAATAATTATTAAGAATTGCAACTGTTGAGTTGTCTATCTGCACCTGATACACATGAATCTTCTATGACTTTGGTTTCATGGATATAAACTGTTGCTGTATTTAGATATGGAGATTATTGGCTGCATACTTATGGAAGAACCCTAGCTTATAAAATACCAAGTCTCAATATTATAGCTGTTTAAGTCTAGCAGTATTTTCACATAAAAGGAGGCATTCTACTTACATATATTTGCATTTCATGCTATTTCTTACTAGAATTTAAAATACTTTAGCTTCAAATTTTTATTGTTTTGTTATTTGAGTGACTTCCCTTTGTGTGTTATTTTATTTTACAAGGAAACAGTCAATAAGAAGCTTGTTTTAACAATCATCTGATACGTACATCTTGATAAGGTAAATGCCTAATGAGAAGCACTTGATGGTGATCTCAAGTAATATATGGACCCTACCAATTAGCAGACTTATTTAAAAAATCTGGACATGAATACAAGTAACCAAAAGTGTATATTATTTTTTTAAAAAAAACAAGAGATGAAAAGAATAAAAAGAAAAATCTGAAAAAAAGTTGGTTTTGTGAAAATAAAATACATTAATAATGTTTTTAGTAGCATATTGAACAATTATTGCCACTCCTTACCATACATGTTTGGGAAATGTGTAAATGAAAGGTATGATTCTTTTGAATTGATCTATATTATTTACTGATAAATGATTTGATAATTACAGCAAACTAAATATTGATTACTAAAGCTTCTTATATTGATATCTTAATTCAGAATGATGAATTTAACTTATATCAAATGGCATTAATCATAAAACTTTCCAAATTAAAAATATTTGACTCAGAATAAAGTTATGAACCTATATAATAATTATTATTATTATTTTTTTTTACTTTGGAGGGGTAGGGTGGAGAGGGAGGGGAGCAGGCGGGCTATTTCTATTGGTCTTTCATTTGTCTATTTTCATCCATCTCTGTTCTTTGACCCGTGTGGGCCTCCCATAGTGGTGGTCTATGTTGTTGCAGAGCACCGGCTCTGAGCACATGCGCTCCAGAGCTCCGGCTTGGTAATTGGACACATTGGTCCAGCTGCTCCGTGGCACATGGGATCTTCCTAGGCCAGGGATCGAACCGGTGCCCCTAGCACTGCAAGGCGGTGTCCTTACCCACTGGACCACCAGGGAAGCCCCCCCCCATATAATTATTAATTATTCTTTCAACTTATTTTAATTATCTTCCTAGGAAAAAAAATTATTTTTTCTCCCTCTGTGTTCAATTGTAGAAAACATATGTTTACTCATTTGGTACTCTGGGCTTTGAATTCTTATAAATATAATTCTGTTATCAATAATCTCATAGTAAAGACCCTTTGCAAATAAGGGCAATGCTACTCATTAAAGGTATGAAAACACTTTTAAACCTTCCTTAAGTTCAACCACAGATTGAAAGAATTACAAAAATGTTATAGTAGAAATTTTTAATATCGAAATGTTACATTTTAAAATTTATTTTAAGTCAAAAGAGGCAAAAAATTGAAAGAAAATAGAAGTGTTGATTAATAGCTCAGAATCATAAAGACAGTCATATATTTAAGACAACAATATGAAATTAAAGAAAAGACTATTCTGATATGAGATGTTTTTTGATTTTACTTATTTTGAACTTTTAGATTTCTTATGCAGATATTTTATTAAAATGTGCTTTATTGTAATACTGTACTTGTAATTCCTACTGCAAACCCTAAAATCATCATGTAATATGAATCAATTTGAAGTTTGAGAGCACAGTCTAGACTGAACTTGATTGTATCCAGTTATTTTCATCATTTTGTGTTTTTTTAAAAAGTTAACAGACATTGCAATTGTAATAATATCTTTCAAACGGGTGATTTCCCCACATGCTTTGGTTCTGTCTTCCCCTTAAACCAGAAGTCCCAAGTATTTGTCTTGGGGGGCAGAAAAAAAGCTAGAAGCTACAGAGACTATTATAGTATTATTCTATCCAGAGTACTTATTAAGCAATACTTGGAAATCCACATTATTTGGAAATTTTCTGTTTTTTTTTTTTTTTTAAGCAACCTCATATTCCTAACTTATTTAAGAAATAACTTACCTAAGAAATAACTTTCTTATTTTGTTCAACTACTCCAGGAGCATCAAATTACTAGCAATGGAACATTTGCAGTCATTCTTTGGTTTTCTGTTTGCCAAGTATCATTTTATGTAATAGTTCAACATCAGCTCCTCAAACCCAGCCTGTCTTACCTACAGGTGTTAGGTTCTGTCTCACTTTTATGTAGCATATTAAACTGTCAGGTAAAATGAACATGTCTTCTAGTGTTAAAAATTATTCTTTTCTTGTTACAAAGTTTTCAATATGTATCCACATTTACTCCTATTTGTTTCCTTTAACTATGGTTGAACCTAAAATTATGCAAGACTAGAAACTGTTTAATGTTTATGCCCTTTCTCTGGTTACGCAAGCAAGTGGAAAGTCATTTCCAACACTAAAATTCACTTCATTAACAGGGAATAAAATTTCTATTCCTTCTTTTCCTTCAGTTTTCACATCAATAATTTAATTTCAGTGACTCATAAGTAAATTATAAATTTTGTGTTTTATTATTATTATAGAATAATAATTATTATTAAAAAAGCCTTTGTATTTTGCATTTACAAGCTGAAATGCCCTCAAAAGGATTGTGAGAGTAAAGATAAAGACTCCTTTTTTGGCAGTCTTATTTCCTAAGTTCCAGTGGCAAGTCCAAATAAACCATACTATGAGTTCCTAAAGTGCCACAAGTCAATGTGATACTTCCAATTTTAATGTTCACATTTACTGAGGTCATTGTAATTGGTAGACTACATCCTAAGCCCTTTATATGAACTTATTCAATTTATTCAACCTTGGAAAGCAGGTACTTTCTATCCCAACTTTATAAATGTAGAAACCAAGGCACAGAGAGATTTAGTAACTTGTCCACTGTCATGCAGCTAGGGAGGGGAAGAGCTGAGATTTTGAATCTTGAACCATCTTGCGGGGACCTTCCGCAGAAAGGAAGGCAGCGGGGTTGCCCCCAGCTGAACTGGGAGATCTCCGAGAGAGGCGAGGCTTGCTGCCAGCCCCCCAGCCCGCCAGCGCATGCCGGGGACAATCAGACACGGTTCTGTCGAGGAAGTTCCGTTTTATTAATGTAGACTTACAACTTTTATAGGCAAACGAAGGGGGTTTTGCAAGGGACTTCCTATAGTTATGCCAATCAAGCTAAAGGTCAAGCAATTATGTATTTACATTGCAATAGGAATTTATGGTGAGCATGCATTGTCCACCAGCGCAGAAGCCAGAGGATCAATCAGAAGTTTTGACAATGGACCTTAGATTATGTCTTACCTACAGGTGTTAGGTTCTGTCTCACTTTTATGTAGCATATTAAACTGTCAGGTAAAATGAACATGTCTTCTAGTGTTAAAAATTATTCTTTTCTTGTTACAAAGTTTTCAATATGTATCCACATTTACTCCTATTTGTTTCCTTTAACTATGGTTGAACCTAAAATTATGCAAGACTAGAAACTGTTTAATGTTTATGCCCTTTCTCTGGTTACGCAAGCAAGTGGAAAGTCATTTCCAACACTAAAATTCACTTCATTAACAGGGAATAAAATTTCTATTCCTTCTTTTCCTTCAGTTTTCACATCAATAATTTAATTTCAGTGACTCATAAGTAAATTATAAATTTTGTGTTTTATTATTATTATAGAATAATAATTATTATTAAAAAAGCCTTTGTATTTTGCATTTACAAGCTGAAATGCCCTCAAAAGGATTGTGAGAGTAAAGATAAAGACTCCTTTTTTGGCAGTCTTATTTCCTAAGTTCCAGTGGCAAGTCCAAATAAACCATACTATGAGTTCCTAAAGTGCCACAAGTCAATGTGATACTTCCAATTTTAATGTTCACATTTACTGAGGTCATTGTAATTGGTAGACTACATCCTAAGCCCTTTATATGAACTTATTCAATTTATTCAACCTTGGAAAGCAGGTACTTTCTATCCCAACTTTATAAATGTAGAAACCAAGGCACAGAGAGATTTAGTAACTTGTCCACTGTCATGCAGCTAGGGAGGGGAAGAGCTGAGATTTTGAATCTTGAACCATCTTGCGGGGACCTTCCGCAGAAAGGAAGGCAGCGGGGTTGCCCCCAGCTGAACTGGGAGATCTCCGAGAGAGGCGAGGCTTGCTGCCAGCCCCCCAGCCCGCCAGCGCATGCCGGGGACAATCAGACACGGTTCTGTCGAGGAAGTTCCGTTTTATTAATGTAGACTTACAACTTTTATAGGCAAACGAAGGGGGTTTTGCAAGGGACTTCCTATAGTTATGCCAATCAAGCTAAAGGTCAAGCAATTATGTATTTACATTGCAATAGGAATTTATGGTGAGCATGCATTGTCCACCAGCGCAGAAGCCAGAGGGATCAATCAGAAGTTTTGACAATGGACCTTAGATTATGCCCTCGTCTCTTCCTGTAGGCGTCATTTTAGCACCAAACTGCAAATACATGCTTAAGCTTCCTTATGCTTGCAAAGGCCCTCTTTCATTTAGGGCCCCACACCATCTGGCTCTATTATTCTACAATTCCACACTTTTACGTTCCTCTATTAAAGGACTTTGGTGCTGCTAGTTGTAAAGAACTCACCTAACAAGGCAGGCAACATAAGAGACATGGGTTTGATGTCTGGGTCAGGAAGATCCCCTGAAGGAGGGCATGGCAACCCACCCCAGTATTCTTGCCTGGAGAATCCCACAGGCAGAGGAACCTCACCAGCTATAGTCCATAGGGTCACAAAGGGTCAGGAAAGACTGAGGCATGCATTAGGGAACTGTAGTTATAATCCTCCCATTACCTTAATATGCTAAATGAATTACAGAAGTTGAAATTGGAATCAGAAAGGCTACAGTGAAAACCAATGTGTCCCCCAACAAAGCTACATAAGCTCCATTTCCTCCCAAGTCCTCTGGGCTTTGTTTTCATAAAAGTCATTGCCTCTGAGAATGCTTCTACTACTACTTTTGCTTCAACAGAAAGCTGGTGTTCTTCTCATGCACTCATACTGAGATGAATAAAAATGAAATGGCTAGAAAAGTATTAAGTATGAAGGGAGATAAAATTGGTGTTCAAAATTTATGTGATGATTTTTGATATTTATTTTTAAAAGCTGTATTTATGTAGGCTCCATGGCCTATCTATAGTAGGTAAATATTTCCTAGCTACTCCTAGGATACCTGGCCTTGACTTGGGCTGTCTAGTTTGTTCGTCATCTCATTTATCTTCCCAGTCCTCCTTAAAAGTATTAGGCATCTTCAGTTGAGCAACAACCCTGGGAAACCGAAAAAAACACCTCTAGTGAATGTCACTGTTTCATTCGTTCACTTTATCAACCATTTTTGATGTTATTTTTAGTGAGTTCTCTATCCCTGGCTCTCCTGCTAGAATTTCTTTTTCTTTTTTTTTTTTCCTGCTTGAATTTCAAGACCACAGTTTTCTAAGGCACAGCCATCACTGATCCTGGCTGACTTACTCTGTCTTTGGGATGCACAGAAGACTCATCTCAGAGTTCTATTTCCTGTGTTCTAAAGAGTTCTAAACTTTGCACGGGAGTGTAATATGAGACTTTGGCAGAGACAATATGACTCACGCCAGGCTGGAAAAAAACGACATCCATCCCCAAAGAAAAATTCTTTCTTTTTTCTTTTTAACAGTGTAAAACACCATCTGGCTCTATTATTCTACAATTCCACACTTTTACGTTCCTCTATTAAAGGACTTTGGTGCTGCTAGTTGTAAAGAACTCACCTAACAAGGCAGGCAACATAAGAGACATGGGTTTGATGTCTGGGTCAGGAAGATCCCCTGAAGGAGGGCATGGCAACCCACCCCAGTATTCTTGCCTGGAGAATCCCACAGGCAGAGGAACCTCACCAGCTATAGTCCATAGGGTCACAAAGGGTCAGGAAAGACTGAGGCATGCATTAGGGAACTGTAGTTATAATCCTCCCATTACCTTAATATGCTAAATGAATTACAGAAGTTGAAATTGGAATCAGAAAGGCTACAGTGAAAACCAATGTGTCCCCCAACAAAGCTACATAAGCTCCATTTCCTCCCAAGTCCTCTGGGCTTTGTTTTCATAAAAGTCATTGCCTCTGAGAATGCTTCTACTACTACTTTTGCTTCAACAGAAAGCTGGTGTTCTTCTCATGCACTCATACTGAGATGAATAAAAATGAAATGGCTAGAAAAGTATTAAGTATGAAGGGAGATAAAATTGGTGTTCAAAATTTATGTGATGATTTTTGATATTTATTTTTAAAAGCTGTATTTATGTAGGCTCCATGGCCTATCTATAGTAGGTAAATATTTCCTAGCTACTCCTAGGATACCTGGCCTTGACTTGGGCTGTCTAGTTTGTTCGTCATCTCATTTATCTTCCCAGTCCTCCTTAAAAGTATTAGGCATCTTCAGTTGAGCAACAACCCTGGGAAACCGAAAAAAACACCTCTAGTGAATGTCACTGTTTCATTCGTTCACTTTATCAACCATTTTTGATGTTATTTTTAGTGAGTTCTCTATCCCTGGCTCTCCTGCTAGAATTTCTTTTTCTTTTTTTTTTTTCCTGCTTGAATTTCAAGACCACAGTTTTCTAAGGCACAGCCATCACTGATCCTGGCTGACTTACTCTGTCTTTGGGATGCACAGAAGACTCATCTCAGAGTTCTATTTCCTGTGTTCTAAAGAGTTCTAAACTTTGCACGGGAGTGTAATATGAGACTTTGGCAGAGACAATATGACTCACGCCAGGCTGGAAAGAAAACCTTGCGGGAACATCCCTATGCCCTGGACAATGTGTATATACTTGAAATCAAAGTTCTTTCTTATTTATAAAACGTGTATTGTATAACAGTGTAACAATAATACTAGAAAAGGAAAAATTACGTAGGTTGTCATTATGCTATAAAAACAATTCTTTTTATCTTGTTACAAATGTAAATAGTAATACTTTCATACCTTTAAGTGGAATATTACAGCCCCCAAGAGAAAGCCTTTGTTTTACCTTACACTTACTCAACTTCTTACCTGCAAAAACAGAGCTAATTCCAATAGTGAGAAGTGGATAGTTTCCTAAGGATGTGGTAGGGAATTGAGGCGGAGGATGAAGACTGCATAGCATGTAAGAAAAATTTAATATTTTCTGTTTGACCTCTCTGTACTCCCCCCAACATCAATATTTCTGTCTCCTGCTCAGGGTCTCTTCTCTCTTCTGGTCCCTTCATATCATCACCTTATAGTCCCCTCAACTAGCCCTAGTTTTTCAGCTCTTCTCCTTGGCTTTCATTTCCACTTTGGCAAAATGATCAGTCATCTATTATTTTTCAGATGTGCTCCTCTGGAATGTAATTTCATCCTCTCAATGTAAATTTCATGCCTATCTTATTGTGTTTGGACCACTATGAAAAACACCATGAACTGGGTGACTTTTAACACCAGGAATATATTTCTCATAGTTTTGGAGCCTGGAAAGTCCAGATCCAAGCATTGGAAGATGTGATGTTTGGTGAAGGCTTGCTTCCTGGTTCAGAGATGGTGTTTTCTCTCTGTAACCTCACACTGGGGGAAGAAGCAAGAAAACTTGTCTGTGGATCCTTTTACAAGAGTATTTATTCCTTTCATGAGGGCTCCATTCTCATGATCTAATCACCTCCCAAAGGCCCTACCACCAAATACCATTACAATGGGGATTAAGTTTCAACATATGAATTTTGGATGGGGGGAGGCAAACATACAGTTTACAGATACACCATTGACAAAATGTATTTCTGTCTAACAGGCTTCAATGAACTGCAAACTCTTTCTTGGGAAGTGGGCAAACAATTGTGTGTCTGGGCTATGGGAAGTGGTGGGTGAGTCTTTGGGATAGAAAGATGGAGGAGGGACCTTTAACTGAAGTTTACTTAGGCCATTGTATTAGTGAAGGAAGGAGAGGAAAGAAGAGACAAAAGTGAAGGAAACAGAAAGAATATTTTTTTTTCCATTGGGTGCTTTTATCAGCAGTCCACAGCTTTTTTGTACCTACTGCCTTCATTTATGGTGCATCTATATATATATATATATTTTTTTTATGACTTTCTGGGGCCCTTTTATAGTTCCTAAGCATACATGCTTTCAGTGGTACCACGTCCTCTTCAGCTCAACATTCTGGCCTCCCATGTCAATTACCTCTCTCATACGCTTTCTGTCTCATCAGCAATTTTAATTTCATCTGGATGCTAGGAGTAAATGTTTAACATTTACTAATATGTGGAGATTGGAGAGACCTTTATCATTTCAAGAAGAATTTGTGTTTTAAAGGATATGTAAATCAGAAGGAAGATCTTTCTGGTAGACTTCTACAGTACAATTCTATGGTGTAATAATTGAAGTGTAAAAAACCAAAACAAATAGGAAGTATTTGGGACATACAAAACAATATTTGAGCAAGAATTTCTTTTTTGGGAATCCGGATTCAGGATTCATTCACTGTCTTCACAACTGCTTCCCTTACTCTTCTGAAGGTAAGGATTGTCTAAAAAAATTCTGCCTCCCTGTACTTCCCCTTTTTTACACCTTATGATAGCTCACCTGGCAATAGTTCTGGGATTTTTCTGAGGGGGTAGGGTGTTGCTATGTGCAGCTAGAGGGAGAAAAGGTTGAGATAGAATTCAGGAATGAAATTTGTAGATCATCAGTAAGTGCTGTTTCTCTAAGTCAAAACTGCTTCAACTGAGAAGCAATATTATTTGACACCTGGTCAGAAGTTTCCATAATGAAATTTTTAAATTATAAAAGTAATATATGGCCATTACAACCAATTTAAACAAAAAACTGTAAACAGAAACTACGGAAATGGGGAGGCAAACATACAGTTTACAGATACACCATTGACAAAATGTATTTCTGTCTAACAGGCTTCAATGAACTGCAAACTCTTTCTTGGGAAGTGGGCAAACAATTGTGTGTCTGGGCTATGGGAAGTGGTGGGTGAGTCTTTGGGATAGAAAGATGGAGGAGGGACCTTTAACTGAAGTTTACTTAGGCCATTGTATTAGTGAAGGAAGGAGAGGAAAGAAGAGACAAAAGTGAAGGAAACAGAAAGAATATTTTTTTTTCCATTGGGTGCTTTTATCAGCAGTCCACAGCTTTTTTGTACCTACTGCCTTCATTTATGGTGCATCTATATATATATATATATTTTTTTTATGACTTTCTGGGGCCCTTTTATAGTTCCTAAGCATACATGCTTTCAGTGGTACCACGTCCTCTTCAGCTCAACATTCTGGCCTCCCATGTCAATTACCTCTCTCATACGCTTTCTGTCTCATCAGCAATTTTAATTTCATCTGGATGCTAGGAGTAAATGTTTAACATTTACTAATATGTGGAGATTGGAGAGACCTTTATCATTTCAAGAAGAATTTGTGTTTTAAAGGATATGTAAATCAGAAGGAAGATCTTTCTGGTAGACTTCTACAGTACAATTCTATGGTGTAATAATTGAAGTGTAAAAAACCAAAACAAATAGGAAGTATTTGGGACATACAAAACAATATTTGAGCAAGAATTTCTTTTTTGGGAATCCGGATTCAGGATTCATTCACTGTCTTCACAACTGCTTCCCTTACTCTTCTGAAGGTAAGGATTGTCTAAAAAAATTCTGCCTCCCTGTACTTCCCCTTTTTTACACCTTATGATAGCTCACCTGGCAATAGTTCTGGGATTTTTCTGAGGGGGTAGGGTGTTGCTATGTGCAGCTAGAGGGAGAAAAGGTTGAGATAGAATTCAGGGAATGAAATTTGTAGATCATCAGTAAGTGCTGTTTCTCTAAGTCAAAACTGCTTCAACTGAGAAGCAATATTATTTGACACCTGGTCAGAAGTTTCCATAATGAAATTTTTAAATTATAAAAGTAATATATGGCCATTACAACCAATTTAAACAAAAAACTGTAAACAGAAACTACGTGGATTTAAAAGTGATAATTCTTCTCTTCCCCCAACTCTATTTCCATCACGCAGAGGCAACCTCTGTTAGCATTTTGGAATATAACTTTCCATACTTTTATCCCTGCTCAGCTAATTTTGGCTCTGCATAATCCTGACATTTAGCTTTTCCAGCATTCTCACAAGCTATCTCGTACCAAAAGCTAGGTCAGATTTGTATCTGGGATATGGCGCATGATATTTAATAAAAGATACAGTGCTCTAAAAATGAACATTTTTCATAACATTATTTTAGAGAATCAGTACTGAACATTTAGTTCTTTGTACCCATATAATAATTTATTATCTTCCACAAAGTTGTTACTGGCAAATATGGTTATGTCTAGGCTACTTATTTATATGTTCCTATTTTGTTTTTATGTCATATTAAACTTGAGGTCTTTCTTCATGTCTTTTTTCTTTGCATTCTGATTACTTAGCAGTGCATTTTAAATGGAAAAGTACAATACTGGTTAGATCACAAAACAACCTAAAACGACCTTAAATTCAGAAAGTTTTCTATTCTTCTACCTATATGGATCAATGGTTATTTTACTCTTCTATATCTTCATCTATAAATGAGTATACATTTTGGACAAGTTTACTATTTGATATACACTTAAAATAATCCTTTAAGCCTTAAAACTATGATTGTCTGTCTTCCATTTTCCTTTATCCAGATGGAATAATTCAAATAATTTCTTTGCCCATTAATTCTCCTTTTCAGGAATTGTTAATTTGTTTCAAATGCATCAAGATAAAGACAACTTTTTAAATGTGAACTTTGAGAACAAAGCAAATTTTTTTACTTACATTTTTGAGGTGCTTTCTTTAAAAAAAAGCAACCTGAATTTATTTGAATTGTATCGACTGTGCAACTGTTCTGCACTTCAGATACTATTTTAAAAACCTAGGGCTGGCAAAATCAGTGAAAATCATTTACAGAAGAAGAATATTTAATGAATATATTGGAAAGAAACTGTAAGCCATTGGAGTATTAGCATACTTTGAAGTGGATGTGAGTCAGCCATGAAATGTTGTTATCAAAAAAAGGAATGCATAAATGAGGCAATTATCTATGCAAATTTGGCTTCAATATGTTGAACTTATTATCATTTTATTATACAGGATTAAGTAAGCAGTAAAGTATAAAAATTGAGAAATTAAAGCCTATTCAATTGTATATTTTAAATCCAGAGTTAAATGAACTCTGCAGAAGAAGCAAGCCTATTTGGAGACAATGGTAACATTAAACAGGAAAACACTTTCTATTACGAATTTTATTACTGTAAAATTTTTTTCTGTATTCTAAACTTTATGCTTAAAACCACCAGGCTCTTTTGTCCAAGGAATTCTCCAGGCAAGAATACTGGAATGGGTAGCCATTCCCTTCTCCTTGGACTCTTCCTGACTCAGAGATCAAACCCAGGTCACCAGACAGCAAGGAGATGAAACCAGTCAATCCTAAAGGAAATCAACTCTGAATATTCATGGAAGGACTGATGCTGAAGCTCCAATACTTTTGAATCCCTATGTGAAGGCCGACTCGTTGGAGAAGACTGATGCTGGAAAAGATTGAGGGGAGGAGAAGATGGGGGAGAGGGATGAAAGGGTTGGGTGGCATCACTGACTCAGTGGACATAAATTTGAGCAAACTCTGGGAGATAGTAAAGGACAGGGGACCTGGCATGCTGCAGTTCATGGAGTTGCAAAGAGTCAGATACAATTTAATGACAATAACAAAGTTCAAAGTTAGGATCTAGGCCTTAAAATCCATGCATTATTCATTGCCCTCCCACCTCCACCTTTCCCTAAGGACATCTTTTTCATACAATGGAAGTGGTAAATGTTAACCTGCTGTTCTCTGAAAAGATGCCTCTATGGAGTTCTTGTTTTGGAATTAGCCCTACCCTTTCCCACATACCAGAGTGAAGCCAGCTTCCGTCTTGATAACCAGTGTGGTAGTGAGTTTCTTTCTTCTTTCTGTGTCTTTATTGGCATTTTGGTGAACAGTGGGGAAAAGCTCTGTGCGGTGTTGCTGAGGAAATACTCAAAGTACAGTACCCTGTACTCAACGTGGGCTTAGTAAGTAGTTATTGAAAGGGTTACAGACCCTCTGGGGTCAGTCTGCAGCAAGAGTCCTCCTTCTTGGTGTTATTCAGGCCAAGAGAATGAAACAGAATCCTGTTGATAGCAAAAGAAACCTTCACTTTTTTTCTTTTTCTTTTTTGGCCACTTCTATTGGTCTTTCATTTATTTCCATCCATCTTTGTTCTTTGGGCCTCCCATCACAGTGGCCTCTCTCTTTGCATAGCACCTTCTCTGGGCACATGCACTCCAGAGCTCTGGCTCAGTAGTTGGACACATCGGTCCAGCCACTGCGAGGCACGTGGGATCTTCCCAGGCCAGGGATCGAACCGACACCCCTTGTACGGCAAGGCGGTATCCTTACCCACTGGACCACCAGGGGAGCCCAAACCTTCACTTTGTTTAAAAAAATTTTTACATACTAATTTATTTTTTACTGGAATACAATTGCTTTGCAATGTTGTGTTAGTTTCTGCTGTAAAATAAAATGAATCATCTATATGTATATGTACGTGTGTGTTTGTGTGTACTTAATTGTGTTGGACTCTTTGTGACTTCATGGACTGTACCGCATCAGCCTCCTCTTGTCTACGGAATTTTCCAGGCAGGAATACTGCTGCAGATTGCCGTTTCCTCCTTCAGGGCATCTTCCTATTGCAAGGACCAAACCGTGTCTCTTGAGTCTCCGGCATTGGCAGGTGTATTCTTTACCACTGAGTCACCTGGGAAGCCCCTATGTACACATGTGAAAAAGCTTGATCCTTTAATGAAAGAATGGAGAGATGTGAGTGGGCATTCCAGAGCACAGCCGTTTCTAATAAGCGGTGGGAAGAGCTGCTTTATAGGGTGCTCGTGGCCTGGGGGTGGGGGTGGGGGAGAAGGGAGGCGTTCTCCTGGCTCAGGTGTGGTTATGCTGCTCACGCGACATTTCAAAATGAGGTTCTCCCTGTGTGTATCTGCGCACCACACGCTGCAACCATCTCCGGTAAGGTGTACAGAAGGCTTTGGTGGAAACTTACGCTGAGGGCATATGCGCAAAGCCTCTGCAGGCGGCCCCCTTACAGGCAAATGAAACTGGACTAAGAGGTTAGACTTTATCTTATCACTAAGTACCGTCTTATTTTTCTCAGGGACCCCAGCTGGCTTTTCTGGTGATAAGCAAAAAACTTCCTGAGCAAAGTTGAAAGAGTAAAATCAGCTCGGGCATAGCAGAGCAGGTTGCTAATCATTTGATGCGATCTGAGAGGCAGTACAAAGACTGCTTTGTCCCTTAATTTGGCAGACGTAACAGTTCCTGGGATTGCCTAAGGTTTGCAAATACGTTATGTTTGAGCATTGAATACTGTTTTAAAATGGGAATTGTTTTGGAGGTAAGTCTTAACCATCAAATCCTAGCGTCAACCAGTACGGCATCTTAGCTAGTTGGTCCTCAGTGTGAGAGCTTTAGAATGGAAAAAGCTTTGGTTTCTGAAGAAGAGAGATGAGAAATGGGGTGGGGAGGCGGGGAGGAAGGGGATGTTTAGAACCTTGGGAATGTTTGTTTTCAGCAGTGAGGAGAGGGCTGGTGAGGGTGGAGACCCTCTCTGGAAGGAGGCCGGCACAGAGAAGGTGCTGTTGGCTGTGGTGATGGCAGTAACAGGTATAGGGTCAGCAAAGAAGTTGGACCTCCTTTACAATTTATCCCACCTGTGAAAGAAAGCGAACCAACCCAACTTGCTACCTTAATTTTTTCTTTATGGCCAAAAGTGCTGAAAATGGGGGAAACATTTCTTTTAACACGTTGTCAGTTGAACTTTTCAGAGAATAACTGAACTATCACCTTGCTTATCTTTGGGGCCTCGAGAAAGGTCCCTCCCTGACCTTACTTTTTGCATTCGTGAGACTTTCATTCTGGGGGAAGGGAAGGGATTATGAGAAGCAGAAGAGGAGGAGAGGATGAGTGCTGGATTTGGGGCTTTCTGGTAGGTGTGTATAACTACTTTAAGGGTACGGCTCAGTAATAAATATATTCACATTGTTGTACAAACAGTCTCTAGAACTTTTTTATCCTCAAAACTGAAACTCCATACACATCAACCAACTACTTTCCATTTCTCCTTCTGCCTACCAACTAACAACAGTCATTCTATTCTTTTTTAAAGTGTATGATTTAACAGTTTTTAGTATAGAGCTGTGCAGCCATTACCACTGTCAATTTTAGAAAATTTTCATCTCTTAAAAAGTCCTTTATCTATTACGCTTCCATCATCCCATCTGTCCCCCCAACCCCAGCTGTGCCACATGCTTTTTTGTAGATTACCACTGTCACTATGAGAAATTGAAAGAGGCGGATAGCAGAGCAGGTTGCTAATCATTTGATGCGATCTGAGAGGCAGTACAAAGACTGCTTTGTCCCTTAATTTGGCAGACGTAACAGTTCCTGGGATTGCCTAAGGTTTGCAAATACGTTATGTTTGAGCATTGAATACTGTTTTAAAATGGGAATTGTTTTGGAGGTAAGTCTTAACCATCAAATCCTAGCGTCAACCAGTACGGCATCTTAGCTAGTTGGTCCTCAGTGTGAGAGCTTTAGAATGGAAAAAGCTTTGGTTTCTGAAGAAGAGAGATGAGAAATGGGGTGGGGAGGCGGGGAGGAAGGGGATGTTTAGAACCTTGGGAATGTTTGTTTTCAGCAGTGAGGAGAGGGCTGGTGAGGGTGGAGACCCTCTCTGGAAGGAGGCCGGCACAGAGAAGGTGCTGTTGGCTGTGGTGATGGCAGTAACAGGTATAGGGTCAGCAAAGAAGTTGGACCTCCTTTACAATTTATCCCACCTGTGAAAGAAAGCGAACCAACCCAACTTGCTACCTTAATTTTTTCTTTATGGCCAAAAGTGCTGAAAATGGGGGAAACATTTCTTTTAACACGTTGTCAGTTGAACTTTTCAGAGAATAACTGAACTATCACCTTGCTTATCTTTGGGGCCTCGAGAAAGGTCCCTCCCTGACCTTACTTTTTGCATTCGTGAGACTTTCATTCTGGGGGAAGGGAAGGGATTATGAGAAGCAGAAGAGGAGGAGAGGATGAGTGCTGGATTTGGGGCTTTCTGGTAGGTGTGTATAACTACTTTAAGGGTACGGCTCAGTAATAAATATATTCACATTGTTGTACAAACAGTCTCTAGAACTTTTTTATCCTCAAAACTGAAACTCCATACACATCAACCAACTACTTTCCATTTCTCCTTCTGCCTACCAACTAACAACAGTCATTCTATTCTTTTTTAAAGTGTATGATTTAACAGTTTTTAGTATAGAGCTGTGCAGCCATTACCACTGTCAATTTTAGAAAATTTTCATCTCTTAAAAAAAGTCCTTTATCTATTACGCTTCCATCATCCCATCTGTCCCCCCAACCCCAGCTGTAGCCAAACACTAATGTCTTGTGTTCTGTGTAGATTTCCATTTTCTGAACATTTTATACTTGTATGTGAACTCTGGAGACTGACTTCTTTCAGTTAGCAGAGCATTTTCAAGTTTCATTCATGCTGTAGCCTGTACAAAATCATATTCATTTTGTTTCTCTAAGTGATTGCTTTTGATACTTCACATAACTGACATCATACAGTGTGTATGTGTGTGCCTGGTTTATTTCACTTAGTATATCTCCAAGATTTATTTATGTGTAGTCAGAATTTTCTTTCTTTTTAAGTCTAAATAATATCCATTATGTGTGTATATCACATTTTGTTTATCCATTCGACTGTCAGTGGGCACTTGGGTTGTTTCCACTTCTTAACTGTTGTGAATAATGCTGTTATGAATATGAGTGTATAAATAGCTCTTCAAGATGCTGCTTTTAGTTCTTTTGTGTCTATACCTAGAAGTGGAATTGTGAGATTGTTTTGTAAATATATTTATAATTTTTTTGAGGAACTACCATAGTGTTTTTCTATAGTAGTTGCACTGCTTTATGTTCCTACCAACAGTGCAGAGGGGCTTCAGTTTTTCTGCAGCCTTGCCAACAGTGTCATTTTCTGACTGAGGTTTTTTTTTTTTTCTTTTTTCTTTTTTAATTCTTTATTTTAAAGGTTTTACAGAGTTTTGTTGTTCACAGACATGTATGTTCCCAGATCAGTCATATGCATATCCCTGGTCCTCACCCCACCCCCCAGTTCCCCCCATCCCACCCCTCTGGACCATCGCCCCATGCCATTGTGAGCACTCCTATTCCCTTAGAACAATGAGAATAGCTATCTTTTCCACACATGACAGTATAGGTTTCCATGTTACTCCCTCCATGCCTCCCTCTCCCTATTTCTTCCCCACAATGTCCCTATGTCTATGCTCTGTCTGTTTTTTCATGAGTTCACTGCGTGGGTTATCAAGACTGTCCTACTAGATTCCATATATGTGTGTTAGTATACTGTATTTGTCTTTCTCTTTTTGACTTACTTCACTTTTTCATCCTTAAAAAGTCCTTTATCTATTACGCTTCCATCATCCCATCTGTCCCCCCAACCCCAGCTGTAGCCAAACACTAATGTCTTGTGTTCTGTGTAGATTTCCATTTTCTGAACATTTTATACTTGTATGTGAACTCTGGAGACTGACTTCTTTCAGTTAGCAGAGCATTTTCAAGTTTCATTCATGCTGTAGCCTGTACAAAATCATATTCATTTTGTTTCTCTAAGTGATTGCTTTTGATACTTCACATAACTGACATCATACAGTGTGTATGTGTGTGCCTGGTTTATTTCACTTAGTATATCTCCAAGATTTATTTATGTGTAGTCAGAATTTTCTTTCTTTTTAAGTCTAAATAATATCCATTATGTGTGTATATCACATTTTGTTTATCCATTCGACTGTCAGTGGGCACTTGGGTTGTTTCCACTTCTTAACTGTTGTGAATAATGCTGTTATGAATATGAGTGTATAAATAGCTCTTCAAGATGCTGCTTTTAGTTCTTTTGTGTCTATACCTAGAAGTGGAATTGTGAGATTGTTTTGTAAATATATTTATAATTTTTTTGAGGAACTACCATAGTGTTTTTCTATAGTAGTTGCACTGCTTTATGTTCCTACCAACAGTGCAGAGGGGCTTCAGTTTTTCTGCAGCCTTGCCAACAGTGTCATTTTCTGACTGAGGTTTTTTTTTTTTTCTTTTTTCTTTTTTAATTCTTTATTTTAAAGGTTTTACAGAGTTTTGTTGTTCACAGACATGTATGTTCCCAGATCAGTCATATGCATATCCCTGGTCCTCACCCCACCCCCCAGTTCCCCCCATCCCACCCCTCTGGACCATCGCCCCATGCCATTGTGAGCACTCCTATTCCCTTAGAACAATGAGAATAGCTATCTTTTCCACACATGACAGTATAGGTTTCCATGTTACTCCCTCCATGCCTCCCTCTCCCTATTTCTTCCCCACAATGTCCCTATGTCTATGCTCTGTCTGTTTTTTCATGAGTTCACTGCGTGGGTTATCAAGACTGTCCTACTAGATTCCATATATGTGTGTTAGTATACTGTATTTGTCTTTCTCTTTTTGACTTACTTCACTTTTTATGATAGGTTCTAGAGCTAATCATTTCATTAGGACTGAGTCTTCTGCATTTCTTTTAACAGCTGAGTAGTATTCCATTGTATATACGTACCAGAGCTTCTGTATCCATTCATTCGTCAATGGACACTTGGGTTGCTTCCATGTTCTGGCTATTGTATAGAGAGCTGCAATGAACATTGGGGTACAGGTGCTTCTTTCAGTTTTGGTTTCATCTGGATATAAGCCTAATAGTGAGATTGCTGGGTCATAGGGTGCTTCTGTTCTTAGTTTTTTAAGGAATCTCTATACTGTCTTTCATAGAGGCTGTATCAATTTACATTCCCACCAGCAATGCAAGAGGGTTCCCTTTTCTCCACACCCTCTCCAGCATTTATTGTCTGCAGATTTTTGAAGATGGCCATTCTGACGGGTGTGAGGTGATATCTCATTGCAGTTTTGATTTGCATTTCTCTAATAATAAGCAAGGTTGAGCATCATTTCATGTGCTTTTTGGCCATCTGTATGTCCTTTTTGGAGAGGCATCTCTTTAGATCTTTTTCCCGTTTTTTGATTGGGTTGTTCATTTTTCCAGTGCTGAGTTGTCTGAGTTGCTTATAGATTTTGGAGATTAATTCTTTGTCTGTTGTTTCATTTGCTATGATTTTCTCCCACTCTGTGGGATGTCTGTTCAGCTTCTTTGTAATTTCTTTTGCTGTACAAAAGCTTTTAAGTTTCATGAGGTCCCACGTGTTCATTTGTCTTTTCAGTTCCGCTATTTTAGTAGGTGAGTCAGAGAAGATCTTGCTTTGATTTATGTCCTTGAGGGTTTTGCCTATATTCTCCTCTAAGAGTTTGATGGTTTCTGGTCTTACATTTAGGTCTTTAATCCATTTTGAGTTGATCTTTGTGTATGGTGTCCGGGAATGTTCCAACTTCATTTTTGTGCATGTAGCTGTCCAATTTTCCCAGCACCATTTGTTGAAGAGGTTGTCTGTCCCATTTTATAGTTTCACCTCCTTTGTCAAAAATAAGGTACCCATAGATGTGTGAGTTTATCTCTGGGTTCTCTAGATGGTCTATAGTCTTTTTCGTCACTGCGTTGTCTTTTTTTTTCTTTTTGACTTACTTCACTTTTTATGATAGGTTCTAGAGCTAATCATTTCATTAGGACTGAGTCTTCTGCATTTCTTTTAACAGCTGAGTAGTATTCCATTGTATATACGTACCAGAGCTTCTGTATCCATTCATTCGTCAATGGACACTTGGGTTGCTTCCATGTTCTGGCTATTGTATAGAGAGCTGCAATGAACATTGGGGTACAGGTGCTTCTTTCAGTTTTGGTTTCATCTGGATATAAGCCTAATAGTGAGATTGCTGGGTCATAGGGTGCTTCTGTTCTTAGTTTTTTAAGGAATCTCTATACTGTCTTTCATAGAGGCTGTATCAATTTACATTCCCACCAGCAATGCAAGAGGGTTCCCTTTTCTCCACACCCTCTCCAGCATTTATTGTCTGCAGATTTTTGAAGATGGCCATTCTGACGGGTGTGAGGTGATATCTCATTGCAGTTTTGATTTGCATTTCTCTAATAATAAGCAAGGTTGAGCATCATTTCATGTGCTTTTTGGCCATCTGTATGTCCTTTTTGGAGAGGCATCTCTTTAGATCTTTTTCCCGTTTTTTGATTGGGTTGTTCATTTTTCCAGTGCTGAGTTGTCTGAGTTGCTTATAGATTTTGGAGATTAATTCTTTGTCTGTTGTTTCATTTGCTATGATTTTCTCCCACTCTGTGGGATGTCTGTTCAGCTTCTTTGTAATTTCTTTTGCTGTACAAAAGCTTTTAAGTTTCATGAGGTCCCACGTGTTCATTTGTCTTTTCAGTTCCGCTATTTTAGTAGGTGAGTCAGAGAAGATCTTGCTTTGATTTATGTCCTTGAGGGTTTTGCCTATATTCTCCTCTAAGAGTTTGATGGTTTCTGGTCTTACATTTAGGTCTTTAATCCATTTTGAGTTGATCTTTGTGTATGGTGTCCGGGAATGTTCCAACTTCATTTTTGTGCATGTAGCTGTCCAATTTTCCCAGCACCATTTGTTGAAGAGGTTGTCTGTCCCATTTTATAGTTTCACCTCCTTTGTCAAAAATAAGGTACCCATAGATGTGTGAGTTTATCTCTGGGTTCTCTATCTTGTTCCATTGGTCTATAGTTCTGTTTTTGTGCCAGTACCATACTGTCTTGATGACTGTTGCTTTGGAGTAGAGTTTGAAGTTAGGGAGGCTGATTCCTCCAGCTCCGTTTTTCTTTCTCAGAATTGCTTTGGCTATTTGAGGTCTTTTGTGTTTCCATATGAACTGTGTTATTGTTTGGTCTAGTTCTGTGAAAAATGTCAATGGAAGATGAATAGGTATTGCATTGAATCTGTAGATGATATTTGGTAGTATGGTCATTTTCACAATATTGATTCTTCCGACCCAGGAACATGGAATAGCTCTCCATCTGTTTAAGTCTTCTTTAATGTCTCTCATGAGTGTCTTGTAATTTTCTGTGTACAGTTCTTTTGTTTCTTTGGATAGGTTTATTCCTAGGTATTTTATTCTTTTAGTTGCGATGGTGAAGGGGATTGCCTCTTTGATTTCGTTTTCTGATTTTTCATTGTTTGTGTATAGGAATGCCAGTGATTTCTGTGTGTTGACTTTGTATCCTGTGACTTTGCTGAATTCGTTGATTAGCTCTAGTAGCTTTGTAACCGTGTCTTTGGGATTTTCTATGTATAATATCATGTCATCTGCAAAAAGAGAGAGCTTGACTTCTTCCTTTCCAATCTGGATTCCTTTGATTTCTTTGTCTTCTCTTATTGCTGTTGCTAGAACTTCCAGGACTATGTTGAATAGTAGTGGTGAAAGTGGACACCCCTGTCTTATTCCTGATCTTAGAGGGAATGCTTTCAGTTTTTCACCATCAAGGATAATGTTCGCTGTGGGCTTCTCATAGGTGACTTTTATTATGTTGAGATAGGTTCCTTCTATGCCCATTTTCTGAAGAGTTTTTATCATAAATGGATGCTGTACTTTGTCGAAGGCATTTTCTGCATCTATTGAGATGATCATGTGATTTTTGTCTCTCAATTTGTTGATATGGTGTATCACATGGATTGATTTGTGGATGTTGAAGAATCCCTGCGTGCCTGGGAAGAACCCAACTTGATCATGATGTATGAGCTTTTTGATGTGTCATTGAATTCTGTTTGCTAGGATTTTGTGGAGGATTTTGGCGTCTAGATTCATCAGTGAAACTGGCCTATAATTTTCCTTTTTTGTGTTGTCTTTGCCTGGTTTGGGTATCAGGGTGATGGTGGCCTCGTAGAATGTGTTTGGAAGTGTTCCTTCCTGTGCCATTTTTCCAAAGAGTTTTAGAAGGACAGGCATTAGCTCTTCTTTAAATGTTTGGTAGTATGGTCATTTTCACAATATTGATTCTTCCGACCCAGGAACATGGAATAGCTCTCCATCTGTTTAAGTCTTCTTTAATGTCTCTCATGAGTGTCTTGTAATTTTCTGTGTACAGTTCTTTTGTTTCTTTGGATAGGTTTATTCCTAGGTATTTTATTCTTTTAGTTGCGATGGTGAAGGGGATTGCCTCTTTGATTTCGTTTTCTGATTTTTCATTGTTTGTGTATAGGAATGCCAGTGATTTCTGTGTGTTGACTTTGTATCCTGTGACTTTGCTGAATTCGTTGATTAGCTCTAGTAGCTTTGTAACCGTGTCTTTGGGATTTTCTATGTATAATATCATGTCATCTGCAAATAGAGAGAGCTTGACTTCTTCCTTTCCAATCTGGATTCCTTTGATTTCTTTGTCTTCTCTTATTGCTGTTGCTAGAACTTCCAGGACTATGTTGAATAGTAGTGGTGAAAGTGGACACCCCTGTCTTATTCCTGATCTTAGAGGGAATGCTTTCAGTTTTTCACCATCAAGGATAATGTTCGCTGTGGGCTTCTCATAGGTGACTTTTATTATGTTGAGATAGGTTCCTTCTATGCCCATTTTCTGAAGAGTTTTTATCATAAATGGATGCTGTACTTTGTCGAAGGCATTTTCTGCATCTATTGAGATGATCATGTGATTTTTGTCTCTCAATTTGTTGATATGGTGTATCACATGGATTGATTTGTGGATGTTGAAGAATCCCTGCGTGCCTGGGAAGAACCCAACTTGATCATGATGTATGAGCTTTTTGATGTGTCATTGAATTCTGTTTGCTAGGATTTTGTGGAGGATTTTGGCGTCTAGATTCATCAGTGAAACTGGCCTATAATTTTCCTTTTTTGTGTTGTCTTTGCCTGGTTTGGGTATCAGGGTGATGGTGGCCTCGTAGAATGTGTTTGGAAGTGTTCCTTCCTGTGCCATTTTTCCAAAGAGTTTTAGAAGGACAGGCATTAGCTCTTCTTTAAATGTTTGGTAGAATTCACTTGTGAAACCATCTGGCCCTGGGCTTTTATTTTTGGGTAGATTTTTGGTCACAAGGTCAATTTCTGAGCTTGTGATTGGCTTGTTCATAGTTTCTATTTCTTCCTGGTTGAGTCTTGGGAGATTAATCTTCTCTAAGAAACTGTCCATTTCTTCCAGGTTGTCCAGTTTGTTGCCATAGAGTTGTTCATAATAGTCTCTTAGAATCCTTTGGATTTCTGCATTATCTGTTGTAATCTCTCCTTTTTCATTTTTGATTTTGGTGATCTGGTTCTTCTCTCTCTTTTTCTTGATGAGTCTGGCCAGTGGCATGTCAATTTTGTTTACCTTTTCAAAGAACCAGCTTTTTGTTTTATTTATCTTTACTATTGTTTCTTTCATTTCTTTCTCATTTATTTCTGCTCTAGTCTTTATAATTTCTCTTCTTACGCTGGCTTTGGGGTGTTTTTGTTCTTCTTTCTCCAATTGTTTTAAGCGGAGGGTTAGGTCTTCTGCTTCATATTTTCCTAGTTTCTTGAGGTAGGACTGTATTGCTATAAATTTCCCTCTTTGGGAACTGCTTTTACAGTATCCCATAGGTTTTGCACAGTTGTATGTTCATTATCATTTTCTTCTAGGAATTTTTTTATTTCTCCTTTGATTTGCTCAGTAATCAGTTGTTTTTTTAGGTATGTGTTGTTTAATCTCCATGTGCTTGTGTTTTTAGCGTTTTTTTTTTTCCTGTGGTTGATCTCTAATCTCATTGCATTGTGGTCCAAGACGATGGTTGATATAATTTCAGTTTTCTTGAACTGAGGTTAGATTTGTGGCCCAAGATGTGGTCTATCCTGGAGAATGTTCCGTGAGCACTTGAGAAGAAAGTGTATTCTTCTACTTTTGGATGGAACGTCCTAAAGATATCGATGAGGTCCATCTTTTCTTGTGTGGCATTTAAGGTTTGTGTTTCTTTATTAATTTTCTGTTTGGATGATCTGTCCATTGGTGTGAGAGGAGTGTTAAAGTCTCCTACTATTACTGTGTTATTATTGATTACTTCTTTTATGTTTGAAAGTGTTTGTCTTATGCATTGAGGTGCCCCTGTGTTCGGTTTGTAGATATTCATGACTGTTATGTCTTCCTCTTGGATAGATCCCTTAATCATGATGTAGTGACCTGCCTTGTCTCTTAGAATCTTCTTTACTTTAAAATCTATTTTGTCTGATATGAGAATTGCTACTCCAGCTTTCTTTTGATTTCCATTTGTACAGAATATCTTTTTCCAGCCTCTCACTTTCAGTCTATGAGTGTCTCTAGGTCTGAAGTGGGTCTCTTGTAAACAGCATATATATGGGTCATGTTTCTGGATCCATTCAGCCAGCCTGTGTCATTTGGTTGGAGCATTTAATCCATTTACATTCAAAGTAATTATTGATATGAATGTTCCTATTGTCATCTTAGAAGTTTGGGGTTTGATTTGTAGAACTTCTCCTACTCTTGTATTTCTTGGCTATATCAGGCCCTTTAACACTTGTTGTAGGGCTGGTTTTGTGGTACAGAATTCATTTAGTTTTTGCTTGTCTGTGAAGCTTTTGACTTCACCATCAATCTGAATGAGATTCTTGCTGGGTAGAGAATTCTTGGTTGGAGGTTATTCTCTTTTAGCTGTTTAAATGTGTCTTGCCATTCTCTTCTGGCCTGCAGGGTTTCTGTAGACGTATGAGGTTTCCTTTATATGTTATTTGTTGTTTGCTCCTAGCTGTTTTTAGTAATCTGTCTTTATATTTAGTCTGTGGTAGTTTGATTAGAATGTGCCTTGGTGTGTTTCTTCTGGGGTTTCTCCTGTATGGAACTCTTTGTGCTTCTTGGACTCGGTTGACTATTTCCTTTCCCATGCTGGGGAAGTTTTCAACTATAACCTCTTCAAGAATTTTTTTGTAGCCTTTCTTCCCCTTTTCTTCCTCTGGAACTCCTATAATTCTAATGTTGGTGCGTTTGATATTGTCCCATAGGTCTCTTATGCTATCCTCAGTTCTTTTAATTCTTTCGGCTTTGTTCTGTTCTTCAGCACTTATTTCCACCATTCTATCTTCCAGCTCACTTATCTGTTCTTCAGCCTCTGATACTCTACTGTTGAGACTTTCTATAGTATTTTTGAGTTCAGCAATTGAGCTGGTGGTCTCTATTTGCTTATTTTTCATTTCTTTCATGTCTCTTCTCAATGCACTAATTTCCTCTAATATTCTGTTTTCAGTATTTTGCATCCTCATTAGTATAGTTTTTCTGAATTCTCTTTCAGATAATTTGTCTATCTCCTCCTCTGTCATTTGAAGTGGTGTTTCTCTAGCTTGGTCCTTCATTTGTGCAGTGTTTCTCTGTCGTTTCATTGTTAAGTTAGTTTTTGTTTCTTTGTGTGTATCTATGTGTATGGAGTTCTTTTTCCCCCACCAGGCTTCTTGGTTGAATTCTCCCTTCCTTTGGGTTTCTGTCCTTCTAGAAGGGTTCAGTGGTTTGTGTCTTGGGTGGTGTTAAGTCTTGTTTACAGATGGATAATCTCTAGTGTTGTATGTTCTTTGATAGTATGGGGTCCTGGAATCAGGGCTTCTGCTCCGAGGATCCTTGGTTTGATGATTGGTCAGTGGGTGTAGGCTCTGTGTCTGGTTTGCTATGGTGTTCCGTGATAGTAGTTCAAATACTAGCATCTCTCATTAATAAAAGTTACAGTCAAACCCAGTTTATAAGAAGGTACTATGAGTCTGCTTCCTCTTCTCCCCATTCATTCATTTTTGAATCATTGGTCTAATAGGCAGGGAAACCAGCAGAATAGAGCTGGGCCCAGGTCCTTATCTGGCCATTTCCTCTTGGCTGACGGTGGGCAAGGGACTTCCGGGACCTCAAATTTGCAGGTTTCAGCACAAGGGCAGGCGAGGGTGGCATCAGGAGCACCATTTGAGCCCTCAGAGAAGTAGTCAGGGAAGAGGTGGCAGAGGGAAGAAGAAACAAAAAACTAGGAGGAAACCCTGGGAGATCTAGCTTGGGCAGGAGGCAGAGAGCCGCTTCCTGAGGTTTTGTTTTAATAGTAGCTCTAGCAAGTGACTTTTAAAAGGTCCTTTTCACCAAACTATCACCTTTTCTTTACAGATGTGGAGATTGTAGCTCAAAGCAGCAGTGATTCCCTTTAACAGTAGCTGAAGGATTGAATTCAGGTTTTCAGAACCCAAGTACAAGGCTGCATATACTATAGTAGGATTCTCACAATACGTCAGACAGAACTGTTAGAAATGGCAATCAAGAGGATATTGAGATAAGAGAGATGAGGCATTAGAAGCATGACGGAGGAGGTTTCTATAGTGTTACGTTTGGGTCTCCAAGCATGTGAATCTGTTGACAGTAATAATGCCAAGGGAAGACATTCTTAGAAAATTAGCTATGGAAACAGTTAAGCTTGACCCTCATTAATATGCTCAAATTACCATTATCTGATTTACATTATTAGCTCAGGTGTTTGGAAGAGCAGCCAAGAGAATGCCTCAAATCATTACAAAATTGGAGACATATCTTCTGTCTCTGAGGATTTTCAAATAAACAGTAATTATAATGGTACCAATTTATGAATTGCTGATAACATATATCAGTAAACCTGTCATTACTTGTAAATATTTCATGAAAATTTAAAACAGTTTAAACCTGTTTCATTACTTGTCTGCCGAGGATCCTTGGTTTGATGATTGGTCAGTGGGTGTAGGCTCTGTGTCTGGTTTGCTATGGTGTTCCGTGATAGTAGTTCAAATACTAGCATCTCTCATTAATAAAAGTTACAGTCAAACCCAGTTTATAAGAAGGTACTATGAGTCTGCTTCCTCTTCTCCCCATTCATTCATTTTTGAATCATTGGTCTAATAGGCAGGGAAACCAGCAGAATAGAGCTGGGCCCAGGTCCTTATCTGGCCATTTCCTCTTGGCTGACGGTGGGCAAGGGACTTCCGGGACCTCAAATTTGCAGGTTTCAGCACAAGGGCAGGCGAGGGTGGCATCAGGAGCACCATTTGAGCCCTCAGAGAAGTAGTCAGGAAGAGGTGGCAGAGGGAAGAAGAAACAAAAAACTAGGAGGAAACCCTGGGAGATCTAGCTTGGGCAGGAGGCAGAGAGCCGCTTCCTGAGGTTTTGTTTTAATAGTAGCTCTAGCAAGTGACTTTTAAAAGGTCCTTTTCACCAAACTATCACCTTTTCTTTACAGATGTGGAGATTGTAGCTCAAAGCAGCAGTGATTCCCTTTAACAGTAGCTGAAGGATTGAATTCAGGTTTTCAGAACCCAAGTACAAGGCTGCATATACTATAGTAGGATTCTCACAATACGTCAGACAGAACTGTTAGAAATGGCAATCAAGAGGATATTGAGATAAGAGAGATGAGGCATTAGAAGCATGACGGAGGAGGTTTCTATAGTGTTACGTTTGGGTCTCCAAGCATGTGAATCTGTTGACAGTAATAATGCCAAGGGAAGACATTCTTAGAAAATTAGCTATGGAAACAGTTAAGCTTGACCCTCATTAATATGCTCAAATTACCATTATCTGATTTACATTATTAGCTCAGGTGTTTGGAAGAGCAGCCAAGAGAATGCCTCAAATCATTACAAAATTGGAGACATATCTTCTGTCTCTGAGGATTTTCAAATAAACAGTAATTATAATGGTACCAATTTATGAATTGCTGATAACATATATCAGTAAACCTGTCATTACTTGTAAATATTTCATGAAAATTTAAAAAAAACAGCATTTTCGATAACTTCATGAAGATATTCTCTCTGAAGGAAAAAAAAAGCATTAACTGTGTTTCTTATATAATTTCCAAGTCAGGCAAATACTGCTTTGGAACACAGAATTATACCTAGAGTTTCACATACCATTGTTATTCTCCTTGTCTATATAATTTGGGTACAATGTGGCAGAAGCTGCTAAATGCTTATCTGTTGACAGATTTTCTCTCTTCCATTGTGGAGAGAAATAAGATGTGATGATATAGGTGTAATACAGTGCTCTGTACAGTTCAAATTCCTGCAGTTTGTGTTCTTCCTGCTTGGTATGCAAGATACCTCTAAGCATCCTGAAAAAAAATGTGTATCATGGAGAACTTAAAACACTGGATATTGTGAGAGCATTATGTTGAGAAAATGGTGACAGCCCAGCGAGAGTCATACTCAGTTCACACTTGATACTTCTTCATACTGTTACCTCAGTTTCATGCATGATCAATGTGAAGAAGAGAGAAGTCAGGGAAGACAGTGCCAAATAAGTCATATAAATGATAGATTAATCATTATATTTATTCATATAGGAAATATTTACTAAATATCTATTAGTATTATGTGCCAGGGTATAGTATTGGACATTCGAGGGAGTGATACATAGATCAAAAGACACCATTCAGGGCTTCCCTGGTGGTCCAGTGGGTAAAGAGTCTACCTTGCAGTGCAAGGGGTACTGGTTCCATCCCTGGCCTGGGAGGATCCCACGTCCAGTGAAACAGCTGAACCAGTGTGTCCAATTACCAGTGGATGCTCTGGAGTGTGTGCATCCAGAGCCGGTGTTCTGCAGTGAGAGAGGCCACTGCAAGGGATGCCCACACAGGCCAAAGAATAAAGATGGATGAAAATGAATAGCTAAAGGACCAATAAAAGTGGCCAAAATTAAAAAAAAAAAAAGACACCATTCATAATTTCAAGAACCTTAAAATAATCTCTGTGATGCAGTGCTCTCAAACTTCAGAGTCACATGGAAGTCTTGTTCAGACAGGTTGCTGGAACTACCCATTTACTTAACATAATTATTTTACTTAAATAATTGACATAATTATGCTTCTGATGTATCTCTATCCATAGCTATATATGAGTCTTTCTTTTTAAAAAAAGACATTAAGAAAAGCAACTCAATGAAGCAATTTTGGAGGTCTTAAATGATACTTGGTGTATTATCAACAAAAAAGAAATACTTGTTAAGGTACATGAGCTACAAGTAAAAGTATTTCAAAAACTTCAAGTTAATTATACCGTACCCCAAACCTCATATCCCAATGAAGCCACACAAATGTTAGAGAAATAATAAAGAAGGCAAAACAAAAACAAAAACCCGGAATGGTTGTTCTGTTACATTAAAAATGAAGTAACAGAGAACAAAATAATTGGTATGTACTTTAATACAATAAAAAAAGTGGTTGTGTTTTATTTTAAGAAAATGGTATAGCTTTCTATGGATTGGCTCTTTGAAGGAATCTTCTAGGTTGTTTAATGATATAAACAATATAATGATAATTTATAAATGATAGATACACATTTTTATGTAACTGTACATACACATAGTACAGAGTACAAGCGATGAGTTGAAGTTATCAAACAAGAAAAATGTGAATATGATACAAACAAGTGCAGAAATAGCAGAAGTGGTTAAAAGTAAGCTAAAGATGTTTTATGTATTATGTGACATCCTTTTTCTGAAGTTCTCAAAGAATATTGACAATTAAAACATGAATTTGCACTCACAATGCCATTGAGAGGAAGTAGGCAAACATCCAGTCCCCAGGTGGGGAAGATCCCCTGGAGGTGGGCTCAGTATCCCACTCCATTATTCTTTTTTTTGTGGGCGGGGTGGGGGGGTGTTGGGGAGGGAGGTGGGCGGGTTGGGGAGGGAAGGGGGTGGGTGGTCCACTTCTATTGATCTTTCATTTATCTATTTGCATCCATCTTTGTTCTTTGGTCGGTGTGGGCCTCCCATCGCAGCAGCCTCTGTTGTCGCAGAGCACCGGCTCTTGGCGCATGTGTCCCGGAGCTCCGGCCCGGTGTTGGACACATGGGTCCAGCCGCTCCGCGGCACGTGGGATCTTCCCAGGCCAGGGATAGAACTGGCGCCCCTTTCACTGCAAGGCGGTGTCCTTACCCACTTGACCACCAGGGAACCCCCACTCCAGTATTCTTGCCTGGAGAATCCCATGGACAGAGGAGCCTGGCAGGCTACAGTCCATAGGGTCGCACAGAGTTGGACACAACTGAAATGACTGAGCACCTGTGCATACACAGGCAAGCATCATTGCCTATGCTGCTGCATGTTAAAGATGGATATAGAAAGATATGGAGTTTTCCTGATGACCATGCTACAAGTAAAAGTATTTCAAAACTTCAAGTTAATTATACCGACCCCAAACCACATTTCCCAATGAAGCCACACAAATGTTAGAGAAATAATAAAGAAGGCAAAACAAAACAAAAACTGGAATGGTTGTTCTGTTACATTAAAAATGAAGTAACAGAGAACAAAATAATTGGTATGTACTTTAATACAATAAAAAAAGTGGTTGTGTTTTATTTTAAGAAAATGGTATAGCTTTCTATGGATTGGCTCTTTGAAGGAATCTTCTAGGTTGTTTAATGATATAAACAATATAATGATAATTTATAAATGATAGATACACATTTTTATGTAACTGTACATACACATAGTACAGAGTACAAGCGATGAGTTGAAGTTATCAAACAAGAAAAATGTGAATATGATACAAACAAGTGCAGAAATAGCAGAAGTGGTTAAAAGTAAGCTAAAGATGTTTTATGTATTATGTGACATCCTTTTTCTGAAGTTCTCAAAGAATATTGACAATTAAAACATGAATTTGCACTCACAATGCCATTGAGAGGAAGTAGGCAAACATCCAGTCCCCAGGTGGGGAAGATCCCCTGGAGGTGGGCTCAGTATCCCACTCCATTATTCTTTTTTGTGGGCGGGGTGGGGGTGTTGGGGAGGGAGGTGGGCGGGTTGGGGAGGGAAGGGGGTGGGTGGTCCACTTCTATTGATCTTTCATTTATCTATTTGCATCCATCTTTGTTCTTTGGTCGGTGTGGGCCTCCCATCGCAGCAGCCTCTGTTGTCGCAGAGCACCGGCTCTTGGCGCATGTGTCCCGGAGCTCCGGCCCGGTGTTGGACACATGGGTCCAGCCGCTCCGCGGCACGTGGGATCTTCCCAGGCCAGGGATAGAACTGGCGCCCCTTTCACTGCAAGGCGGTGTCCTTACCCACTTGACCACCAGGGAACCCCCACTCCAGTATTCTTGCCTGGAGAATCCCATGGACAGAGGAGCCTGGCAGGCTACAGTCCATAGGGTCGCACAGAGTTGGACACAACTGAAATGACTGAGCACCTGTGCATACACAGGCAAGCATCATTGCCTATGCTGCTGCATGTTAAAGATGGATATAGAAAGATATGGAGTTTTCCTGATGCTCCCGAGCCATGCTACTTAGAAGGATTAGGATCATTAAATAGGATCGTTAGTTTTGTTGGTTTGTTCATCTGTTTTAAATTTTAGTTGAGCTTTAAACACTAAACCACATTTTTTTTTTGAATGTAAGATTTGTAACAGCCTTTGTTTTGGAAGAAATTTCCAGGGATTTAAATTTGTTAATTTCTTCATAGCCGAGTTCATCTTCTGTGTAGGTGTAGCAGGCAGTTGCTCTTAGTGTGATTCAAGTTTCACCACTAGAGTGTCATCTTTATTAAATCTCTCAGTGCTAGAGAACATGCTAGAGAACAGATTCCTACCTTTGCCAGATATTCTTGTGCCACTGGCGTCAGTATTGCAGAATGGTGACATGGGAAGTCTCTGGAATCAAACTGCTGTGTTTCAAATTTAAGCTTCACAAATACATTAGGTCTGTGGCCTTGAAACAGTTTTTCAATTCTTCTAACCTTGAGGTTCCCAATCTGTGAAGATTGACAGAAGCTGGGCCTAAATTGCTGTGTTGGTCAGGGAACTGTAATAAAGTCATTCTGTAATCAGGTAAATCTCTGAAGTCCAAAGAGGAAGACTCTCTTTGGAGCACAGTCAGTATAATTGGAGAGCTTGGTCTCCGATTGTAGACCAAGTTGGAATCATCTAAAATTTGGACATACTTGCTTAGAATGTTCATCTTTAAGCCATTTTTGCCACTTTGGAGTTTTCTGAATTGAGGACACTCTGGTCTACTGTTTCTTGAATAGGCATTGATCTTAGCCTAAACTAATAGGGCATTTCAGTGGGTTCTGGAGCTTATTGAGGTACTTTGAGAGGTTCTTATAGTTCTTTGGAATTGTGTCCAAGTGATGGAAATGACTAATGCAGCCAGTGTATAGCCACTGCACAGAAAAGGCAGTTGGACTATTTTTGAGGCAGAGGATACATTTCAGATTGTAGTAAGCAGACAGAAGCCAACTGTAGCTTTAAATCTGAGTTTATAATGTGAGTGGAGGGAATGACAGGAAATAAAGGAATTTAGAGGAAAATTCCTGTGTATTTTTATATTGAAGAGTAAAGCTGTTAGTCTGTTAACTATAAAAGTAAGCTCATTTTATCTCCTAATTAACAATATCTAGGTTAAAGTTTGCATATGATTATGCTAATACTTGGATGAACAAAAAATAAATCAAAGGCTTTTCGAGGGGTTAATTTTTCTAACCAAGTTACAGAAGAGCACAATAGGACATTCTTCACTTCTCACCTGACTTTTGTAGCATGCTCATAGAAAGAGTTATTTTTGCAAAATATTCAAGGGCTTCTTTAAAGCCTCTTTTGAAGTATTTCCTTTGTCATCAGATCTTTATTTCTCAATGACTTATCTGTTTTCTAATTTCACTTTTATGGACTTCAAGAAAGCCTGCACCTTTTGTAAGATTTTTCAGTTTCACTGGTAATTATAATATGTCATAATTTTTGTAGGAAAATGGCAAAGATATGAAAATGATACATAGGATAAAAGCTAAGAAAAGATTTTTGAGTATGAATTAATTTTATGTGTGGGAGTTTCCTAGCAAATATTCTTGTGTCATAATAGTTTTGCTTGCCTATGAAACCTTGTAAGTCTGAGAGCTTGAATAATACATATATGGATAAAAAAAAATGGTCTGTGTAATTTTGATATCTACTTAGGGCAGGAACATTATGACTTTGACTTTCCTAATGTGTTACTGACAGTAGGAGCACCCACATTGCTTTGATATTTTCCCAACCTATTTGCTCTGGGATTTACAGATTTGATGATTATTTTCTCAAACAAAAGATTTCTGAAAGTAAAAGTTATCTACATTCATAGAGTAGTGCTTCATGTTGTAATTATTGGACACCTACCATAAAGGAGATAGGTCTTCAGAAAGTGAGGACATCCAAGTAGATTAATTCTTAAAATGGTAAATCCGTCCAGCAGTTGCCTTGCTCTGGTGGCCAACAGATTCTGTCCTCTGAACTCATGGGCCTGAGACACTTGGTTAGGGAAGGCTTCACTTGGGCTCATGAAGTAAGGGTTTGTCCTTGTTCATTCTTCCTTATCTGCCAGGAAACTCAGAAGGAACTCTTATATATGTAGACTTCAATAGTTCTTGTAGAGTCTGGATGCTGGTTGTCTAAGTAGAAATCCTGACTGTTGTTACTGTTCATCTAGATGTGTTGGTGAATAAAAGCTGCCTCAGAACAGGGTTACTCATTATTCCTAGAACGAGCTCATTGGGGAGGTTTCATTCTCATTTAGGCTGGGTCCACTGGCAGAATGGATTTTGCTAGAGTCTGTCCTCTCCCATGGGTATTTGAACAATAGTTTTAGCTTAGTGTCAAAATTTTTATAGAGGGCTCTCCTAAAGCATATAGTAGGGAAACACAGGGTAATGCTCAAAGTGCAACTAGAGCAGTATTTCTCAACCTCAGTATAATTCACATTTTGGACTAGATCAT
Organism: Tragulus kanchil; assembly: GCA_022376925.1. NCBI lineage: Eukaryota > Metazoa > Chordata > Mammalia > Artiodactyla > Tragulidae > Tragulus > Tragulus kanchil. Next base: position 74,274,678 of record JAIOJX010000030.1, read on the forward strand.
TCTTTGTTGTGCAAGCTGTCGTATGCAATGCAGACTTCTTAGCAGCAGTGCTAGCCTCTGTTCACTAAATGCCTATAGCATGCTTTTAGTTATGACAGTCAGAGATGTCTCTAGATATTGCCAAATGCCCCTTAGAGGGAAAATGGCCCCTGGCTGAGACCCAGTCTAGACCAATTTGGGAAATCCTATTGCCTGTATCTTCAAAATATATTCAGAATTCAACTATCTCTGACCACTTTCACTTTCTATCTTTGTTCAAGCCACCATCATCCCTTGTCTGGATTACTGCAATAGCTTCCTAAGTGGACTTTCAGCATCTGTCTGACTTTCTACTCTTGCCTTTTAAGTGTCTTCTCAATATAGTATCCAGAGTGATCTTTAAAAACATGCTTGTTCATGGCACTCATCTGCTCACAATGCTCCAATGATTCTCCAATTCCTTTAGAGTAAAATGGTCTACTGAGTGAGCTTAGGACCTGCGTAATATATCACTCACTGGCTGAACCAGTGACCTACACAGGAGCTGGACATATCACAACCAATTGCTCTTGACAAGGCTCAAGAGCTTTCTAAAAGTCTTTCCTGAAGTTGTTTTCAACACCAGTTAAGTCAGACAAGAACATTACCCTTATTCCATAGAGTCCTTGTAGTTAATTCTTCCAGATATTCTCCCAGTGTCATCATCAACCCATGTACTATATAAAGTTGACATATAAAAGAAGATTTACTACCACTCAGTTCATTTTAAATAAAGCAGCAGGTTTTAAAGGCATATCCATAAGAGGAGTTCCCAAAATTGACTTAAAACAGTGGCAATATTGGTGGAATAAAAGTAAATATTCCTAAGGTAGCTATATTGAAGGAGATAACAAGCTCTGGGAGATGGTGAAGGACAGGGAAGCCTGGTATGCTGCAAAGAGTCAGACATGACTGAGTGACTGAATTGAATATTCATTTATATTTTTAATTTTGAGGGGAAGTTAATATTAGAATAGTTTAGTAATGTGACTTTAAAATAGTATTTTGTAAAATTTTAAGAATATGCTCTACAAATGTGAAAAATAAGATAAAAAATCAACAATAAGGTAAATCAAGAGATGGAGCACCTTAATTACAAGTGAACCAAAAAGTTTTTTGCCCTGAATCAATGTGAAGTAAGATCCTATGAAAAGACCAAAAGTAAGGGATAGTTATACAGTTAAAGGTAGAAAAGTTACCCCCCAAACCATTACTTTGATAAAAAAAAAAAAAAAAAATGTCAGTCATCTTTTAGAGGACAGAAGTATTGAATGTCCATCTCACTGTAGCTTGAGAAGATCACATTTGGCTTTCCTAGTCTGCTTTCAGCCTAGTTACTTCATGTGGGAAAAATAGAGCTAATTGGGTAATTTTCAACCAGAAGAAAAGGAGCATAAATTCTAAAAAAATTATAAAAATTGATATAAAATGATGAGTGTTTGACAAGTTCTAAATGAGAATGTAGATAAGAAAACATTCTATTGCTCTGTGCAATGAGGTGAAGTCAAGCACAGCAAACTTGAAAGTGGAATATCACAGAGAACATTTTGTTGACAAGTGGTAATGTTCCATTGCATAGCAAGAGCCCCCTCAAAATAGGAGAATGTGAATGTAAATTGGAAATGCTCAGAGGGGTTCTCAAAAGTACAATCCTTGTCCAGTAAGAGAGCTTGTTTTCTTTCTTTCTGACATATTACAGACTTTTCATTCTCAAGAATTTTGTGAATTATCATCAAAATATATTTTTCTTTTAATGCCTACTTTTTTGGCCATTTCTCTAGGGAGAGAATATGATAATCTTATAGCATGTTGGCTCACACCCTTAACTTTAATCTCCTGTTAGTGAATAAGTCTACTTTTTCTCCAGGTTTTTGGCTTGAAATAAATTTTTTGCTTCCACAGAAAACAGTGCCATCTTTCATAGACATTTTCAAAAGTAAATTTCCTCTAATAACATTCAAAAAAACCATTATTATTAAATACAAAGATGCAATATAATAACACACATGACTGATAGAATCACTTAAGTGCCTTTATTAATAAAGACACATTTTTGCTACACTAGAGACAGCATAAATGGTGGTTATGGTCTCCAACTAGCCAACCACATTTATTTAATTTAAAATGCAGTTGAAACTGAATGTTCTATAAATCAGATACATTATAGGTTAATAGGGCCTTTGGGGAGGTTGAGATTGGAGGCAGTGATAGGAATAGTCAGGGAATATGACTGCCATTGTAAGTTATTTCAAGGTAATTGATTTCCAAATCAGACTTCAGGATGCCAAGATGCATCTAAAATTGTTCTGGGAAACTGAGAGATTGAGAGAGGGCAAAAAGGAAGAATAGGAAATGGAATTTTCTTCTTGTCAGGGCACATGTGGCAGAGGAAGCTCACCCCAAACTAAACTCATCAGATTGCCCAGTATGAAGAGGGCTCATCTAACCTCAGCACCAAAAAAGTCACCAGGAGAGGATTCTCTCTCTTCTTCCAAATTATTTTCATAGAAATCATTGCTTAGGTTTGCTGAGAAACAGTCATTCATGAGTCTTGCTTTTCTGTACCTCTTGCAAAGCAAGGCAGTGACTACTATTTATTCTCGACTATATTTTCAAGGGTAGGGATGTTTATAGTGGTAAGACAGAGATAGTATCTTTCTTTGGAGCAATGGGCAGGAATCCTCACAAGTACAAGATTTGTGTTCCCTATGCCCAGTGTACCTCTGTTTCTATTAAATGCTATAGGAATTGCAGGTCTGGACATCAGTGCAAATGCTAACAGTTTGGCTATTGCTATTGCTTGAAATAAAACTTATCCTTTTCATTCTCAAGAATTTTGTGAATTATCATCAAAATATATTTTTCTTTTAATGCCTACTTTTTTGGCCATTTCTCTAGGGAGAGAATATGATAATCTTATAGCATGTTGGCTCACACCCTTAACTTTAATCTCCTGTTAGTGAATAAGTCTACTTTTTCTCCAGGTTTTTGGCTTGAAATAAATTTTTTGCTTCCACAGAAAACAGTGCCATCTTTCATAGACATTTTCAAAAGTAAATTTCCTCTAATAACATTCAAAAAAACCATTATTATTAAATACAAAGATGCAATATAATAACACACATGACTGATAGAATCACTTAAGTGCCTTTATTAATAAAGACACATTTTTGCTACACTAGAGACAGCATAAATGGTGGTTATGGTCTCCAACTAGCCAACCACATTTATTTAATTTAAAATGCAGTTGAAACTGAATGTTCTATAAATCAGATACATTATAGGTTAATGGGGCCCTTTTGGGGGAGGTTGAGATTGGAGGCAGTGATAGGAATAGTCAGGGAATATGACTGCCATTGTAAGTTATTTCAAGGTAATTGATTTCCAAATCAGACTTCAGGATGCCAAGATGCATCTAAAATTGTTCTGGGAAACTGAGAGATTGAGAGAGGGCAAAAAGGAAGAATAGGAAATGGAATTTTCTTCTTGTCAGGGCACATGTGGCAGAGGAAGCTCACCCCAAACTAAACTCATCAGATTGCCCAGTATGAAGAGGGCTCATCTAACCTCAGCACCAAAAAAGTCACCAGGAGAGGATTCTCTCTCTTCTTCAAATTATTTTCATAGAAATCATTGCTTAGGTTTGCTGAGAAACAGTCATTCATGAGTCTTGCTTTTCTGTACCTCTTGCAAAGCAAGGCAGTGACTACTATTTATTCTCGACTATATTTTCAAGGGTAGGGATGTTTATAGTGGTAAGACAGAGATAGTATCTTTCTTTGGAGCAATGGGCAGGAATCCTCACAAGTACAAGATTTGTGTTCCCTATGCCCAGTGTACCTCTGTTTCTATTAAATGCTATAGGAATTGCAGGTCTGGACATCAGTGCAAATGCTAACAGTTTGGCTATTGCTATTGCTTTAAATAAAAACTTATCCTTTGTTTCTGATCCAGGCTTTCATATCTTCTATCAGTACCCATGAAACTGGCAAGCTAACTTTTTTTTTTAAACATTTATTTATTTATTTATTTTGGTGGGGGCAGGTTAGGGAGGGAGGGGGTGGGCGGGCCACTTCTTATTGGTCTTTCATTTGTCTATTTTCATCCGTCTTTGTTCTTTGGCTCTTGTGGGCTTCCCATCGCAGCGGCCTCTGTTGTCGCAGAGCACCGGCTCTGGGCGCATGCGCTCCAGAGCTCTGGCTCGGTAACTGGACACATCAGTCCAGCCGCCCCGCGGCCACTGGACCACCAGGGAAGCCTGCAAGCTAACTTTTTAACCACGGGCTTCCTTGGTGGCTCAGCATTGTAAAAACTCTGCCTGCCAATGTAGGAGACACAGGTTTGATCTCTGGGACAGGGAGATTTCCTGGGGAAGGAATGGCAACTCACTCCAGTATTCTTACCTGAAGAATCCCACAGACAGAGGAACCTGGTGGGCTACAGTCCATGGGATCACAGAATAGTTGGACATGACATAATGACTAAACAACAGCATTAGGATCTTTAAAAGATTGGATAACTAGAATTGTCAGGATAATAATCACTTTAGAGGGTGTTCTGCCAGATATACCACAGATTTGACACAAAGTTACAACAGGAAAGTAAATTGAAACATCATTTAAAATATTTGTCTTTACTTAAGCTTTGGAGCTAGTTTGATCCTACAAATTAAATACCCACATATTTATTTATAAAACCAATTCTCAAAACATGTAATAATAAAAAACTGATAGAAAATATTTATCTGCCAAAACCAAGTATTGACTTATTTCTCTATTATCTAATTTAATAGTCACAATTATAATTATTTCTGTATTACATGTTAGGAAATTAAGACATACTGAAATTAAGTAACCTTCACAAGTTTACATAGCAATAAGGTGGTAGAATTTTAGTTCAGTATGGTTAATTCTTATACTAAGAAAATGATAGCATTTTTCAATGAAAATTCCATTGTTTTTAAAAATACTATCTGGAACTTAATATTATCTAAGAAACTAAATTCTGAAGAAGAAATTTGCATTTGCTTTGCTTCATTCAGTTCAACGTTAAGGTGGAACTATCATGGAAAACAAAACAAGCTATGAATATGTTGGGAATGGCTTGTTAGAAACCCATTAACTTTTAACTCTCAGGATTTTAACCACTAAGGGTATTAGGTTAAAGCTATCACTTAAGAAAATTGCAAATGTCTCCATTGGGAGAAAATTAACTCAATCCTATGAAGCTAAGACTACAAGATCTACAAATAGATGGCATACACTTAGAGCAGCACTATCCAGCCTCATAATCCTGCTGAAATTGAGCTCCAGCTTTCCTGAGAGGACACAGTGGTGGATGTCTATAACTTTCAACTGCAGACACTCAGTAGGCTTCTGTCCTGGGCAGCTGTGCGGCTGCTGCTATGCCTATTAGCTGCCTGGTCACTGTAAGTACTGGTAGGGTTCTAGTTTGGCCAGGTCTGAACAACCTGAAATTTCAGTGTTGATCAGGGGATCAAACATTTGCTCTTGGTTCTGCTCTACCCTCTCTCCCAGCAGTTCTGCAAGGTGGATAATATCTTCAAACATGATAACTTTGTTCAACCAATCAGACCCAAGGGTGGCCTTGAGTATTGTTAAAGCACAGGGAAATTTGCTCAATATTCTGTAATAACCTAATTGGGAACAAAGATTTGCAAAAGGATAAAACCACAAAATCCACATGGAAAAATATGTATCTCAATAAAAATACATGAGCAATTAAAAAATAAAAAGAAGCTAACTGTTTCTATGGTGTGATTTACAAGGCCCTCAACAAAGGACATTGCTATACCTTGCCATTCAATTTCCATAGGTTAACTTCCTATAAAATTGGCATGCCTAGAAGATGTCAAATTACTTTATTAAAAAGGATTTAAATAATTTGGGAATCATAGTCATCTTCCCCGGTGACAGTCAAACCTCTGTTCACTCTTTGATTTTTCAGTATTACATGTTAGGAAATGACTAGAAATTAAGTAACCTTCACAAGTTTACATAGCAATAAGGTGGTAGAATTTTAGTTCAGTATGGTTAATTCTTATACTAAGAAAATGATAGCATTTTTCAATGAAAATTCCATTGTTTTTAAAAATACTATCTGGAACTTAATATTATCTAAGAAACTAAATTCTGAAGAAGAAATTTGCATTTGCTTTGCTTCATTCAGTTCAACGTTAAGGTGGAACTATCATGGAAAACAAAACAAGCTATGAATATGTTGGGAATGGCTTGTTAGAAACCCATTAACTTTTAACTCTCAGGATTTTAACCACTAAGGGTATTAGGTTAAAGCTATCACTTAAGAAAATTGCAAATGTCTCCATTGGGAGAAAATTAACTCAATCCTATGAAGCTAAGACTACAAGATCTACAAATAGATGGCATACACTTAGAGCAGCACTATCCAGCCTCATAATCCTGCTGAAATTGAGCTCCAGCTTTCCTGAGAGGACACAGTGGTGGATGTCTATAACTTTCAACTGCAGACACTCAGTAGGCTTCTGTCCTGGGCAGCTGTGCGGCTGCTGCTATGCCTATTAGCTGCCTGGTCACTGTAAGTACTGGTAGGGTTCTAGTTTGGCCAGGTCTGAACAACCTGAAATTTCAGTGTTGATCAGGGGATCAAACATTTGCTCTTGGTTCTGCTCTACCCTCTCTCCCAGCAGTTCTGCAAGGTGGATAATATCTTCAAACATGATAACTTTGTTCAACCAATCAGACCCAAGGGTGGCCTTGAGTATTGTTAAAGCACAGGGAAATTTGCTCAATATTCTGTAATAACCTAATTGGGAACAAAGATTTGCAAAAGGATAAAACCACAAAATCCACATGGAAAAATATGTATCTCAATAAAAATACATGAGCAATTAAAAAATAAAAAGAAGCTAACTGTTTCTATGGTGTGATTTACAAGGCCCTCAACAAAGGACATTGCTATACCTTGCCATTCAATTTCCATAGGTTAACTTCCTATAAAATTGGCATGCCTAGAAGATGTCAAATTACTTTATTAAAAAGGATTTAAATAATTTGGGAATCATAGTCATCTTCCCTGGTGACAGTCAAACCTCTGTTCACTCTTTGATTTTTCAGTTTTTACACTTTGTTAATCAACATCAACCTGTACTGTATTTGGCTAGGCTTTTCTTTTTTTTTTCACAATTGTGAATTTCTTCACAAAATGTCCTTGCTTCATAGGGCGCAATTTTCAAATCTCGTCAGGACTATTCGTTATCCTCACTATACCAGAAGCCAGCTCTGAATGCATACTAACGGAAATTGTAGTAAAAGAGTCATCACCTCAAACTCAGCCAAACCAGTATGTACAACTCTAGTCTCTCTAACTGCAATAGTCTCTAACCTCTATTTTTGTCACAACTGCAATAGTTTCCAACCTCTATTTTCATTCAAACAATATGTCACCTAGAACCTCAGTATTGATTGATGTGTTCCATAACTAATGAGCACTTATTATGTGACAAGCACTGAGTATTTGCTTTAGTGAGTGGAAACGCTTTATGTCCATCAAATAAATTTGGAACAAAGTCTGGGAGTCATCCCCAATTCCTCTCTTTCCTTCATTGTATACATTTAGCCTATCCTCAGTTTGTCCCCTCTCAATATCTAGGTCAGCTATTCATCTCCATTTCTTCTACTTCATTCACGCTACACATGATCTAAGTCACTGTTAGCTCCTGTAACAGTGTCAGGACACACCTTCCTGTTAATTCTGCTCTTGTTCGCCTGTAGTCTATTCTACACGTAGGAGGCAAGGTAAACTAATGCTTCAGCATGGTCTACGATGCTCTGTGTGAACAGGCCTCTGCCTGAGATTCTCATTTCATATCATCTTTGTTATTCAAGAAGCCTTAGACACAGTGGACTTCTTTATGCTTCTTTATGACAAAGATTTTCCTCTTTGCACTTTGTTTTCTCTTTCTTGACTGCCCACCAAGACCACTCATGGCTCTTTCATATATCAATAATTTCCATCTTTCTATCTAAGGCCCTAAAAAACAAAAAGGACATGTTTCTATGGTGTGATTTACAAGGCCCTCAACAAAGGACATTGCTATACCTTGCCATTCAATTTCCATAGGTTAACTTCCTATAAAATTGGCATGCCTAGAAGATGTCAAATTACTTTATTAAAAAGGATTTAAATAATTTGGGAATCATAGTCATTTTCCCCTGGTGACAGTCAAACCTCTGTTCACTCTTTGATTTTTCAGTTTTTACACTTTGTTAATCAACATCAACCTGTACTGTATTTGGCTAGGCTTTTCTTTTTTTTTTCACAATTGTGAATTTCTTCACAAAATGTCCTTGCTTCATAGGGCGCAATTTTCAAATCTCGTCAGGACTATTCGTTATCCTCACTATACCAGAAGCCAGCTCTGAATGCATACTAACGGAAATTGTAGTAAAAGAGTCATCACCTCAAACTCAGCCAAACCAGTATGTACAACTCTAGTCTCTCTAACTGCAATAGTCTCTAACCTCTATTTTTGTCACAACTGCAATAGTTTCCAACCTCTATTTTCATTCAAACAATATGTCACCTAGAACCTCAGTATTGATTGATGTGTTCCATAACTAATGAGCACTTATTATGTGACAAGCACTGAGTATTTGCTTTAGTGAGTGGAAACGCTTTATGTCCATCAAATAAATTTGGAACAAAGTCTGGGAGTCATCCCCAATTCCTCTCTTTCCTTCATTGTATACATTTAGCCTATCCTCAGTTTGTCCCCTCTCAATATCTAGGTCAGCTATTCATCTCCATTTCTTCTACTTCATTCACGCTACACATGATCTAAGTCACTGTTAGCTCCTGTAACAGTGTCAGGACACACCTTCCTGTTAATTCTGCTCTTGTTCGCCTGTAGTCTATTCTACACGTAGGAGGCAAGGTAAACTAATGCTTCAGCATGGTCTACGATGCTCTGTGTGAACAGGCCTCTGCCTGAGATTCTCATTTCATATCATCTTTGTTATTCAAGAAGCCTTAGACACAGTGGACTTCTTTATGCTTCTTTATGACAAAGATTTTCCTCTTTGCACTTTGTTTTCTCTTTCTTGACTGCCCACCAAGACCACTCATGGCTCTTTCATATATCAATAATTTCCATCTTAACTCATCTTACTTCCTTATAGAGGTCTTCTATACTAGACCATGTAAATTAACCCTCCAACCCATAGTCATTCTTTTTTTTTATAATCATTCTTTATCACATTTCTTTGTTCTATTTCTTTAAATCATCATGTACTATCTGAACTATCATGCTATTTTACTTGTTTGATTTTATTGTCTGTCTCCCTTTCACTCTTCCATAATATAAACTCCTTTCATAACTGTGTCCTTTAAAATTGTTCTTGGCATATAGTTGGGTCCTGAATGACTGTTTGTTACACAGACAGTGAGGAATAAAACAGAGTCTCTGTCTTGACAGAACTTTCAGTTAGACAAAAAAAGTAAATAATGAATAGATACAAATTGGAATAGGTACCATAAAATAGTGGATTCTTTGGTCAGAGAAGGTGCTCCACACAGGGGACAAAGAGGAAGTAACCTGAAGGGAGTCAGCAATGTGGCTATCTGAGGGAAGAGGCATAGGGAAAAGGCAATGAATGCAAATATTTTAACCATTTTTGAGGCAGGTCTGGCCTTTTTGAAGCTAGAATAGGCCATAGGAGAGAGTAGTAGGAGATAATAAGTTATAGGGGGCAGGGCTGTTTCTTTGAGTGTTAATTCCTGACAAAGTGAAAGTGTTAGTTGCCCAGTCACATCTGACTCTTGGAGACCCCATGTACAATAGCCTGCCAGGATCCTCTGACCATGGAATTCCCCACACAAGAATACTGGTGTGGGTAGCCATTCCCTTCTCCAGAAGACCTTCCTGATCTGGGGATCAAACCCAGGTCTCCTGCATTGCAGGTGGATTCTTTCCCATCTGAGCCACCAGGGAAGCCCCCAACTCCTAATAATTTAGACATTAAAGCTCACCTTTTTTGAGCATCACACCTGGCAGGTATTTCAGGCTTTATGGAAGGTTTTCATAAGTAGTCTAATGGATTCCATTGAGGTTGATGTCACTCTGGATGATATTGAATTGTTCTCATATATCCAATCACAATATATATAAAAACTCTAGAAAAGAATACAAAATTGTGAAGAACAACCAGATCTTACTCATACTGGACCTCCCAGAATTGATTATTTTTTACACCATAAACAGTCACCTAATCATACTGCTGACATTTTGTTCCAGGGTCAAACTGGAGAAGACAATTTGGTTACATTTGAGTCCAAAGTAATCTGGTTGCTTTAGGCAACTTGTAGGTGGAGTGTGCATATACCAGAAAAACAGCTTCATTCCAGTTTTTAGAAACACTTTTAACTTTGGGGGTAAGTATTCTAGTTCAGAAGATAAATTTCTCTTTGATATGCAAAATTATCCCATAATTCAAATGGCAGGTACACAGAAATTAGGTAAATACGTTGTTTATTGTAGATAACAAATATAGGGAAAACCTTGGAGTTTAGCTTCAGGGAGTTCATGGCTTAACTGATAGATGAGACAAACACAGATGCAAAAGGAAATACTGAGGGAGTCCTCTGTCAGTGTTCCCATATGCGGTGTCCGCCTTCCTTCTGCCATGATTTTCTGGCCTCTAAAACTTAGCAAATTTAGCCCTGATTCCTGGTTTAGAAACAGTCATACTCCTAACCTAGGGAGATATAAGGAGTAGTTTCCTGGTAGTTGTGGGATTTAAAGTCAATTCATCTATCTGTATGACTGATCTAACTTTGGCCTCATACCCTGATTCTAATAGTTGAATCTGCCTTTTGCCTTCTCATTGGCCAAGCTCTCCTTGCATCCTGATTATCTCTCTGCTGTCAGCACCATATCATTTCCAAAGTTAAAGAGATTAAATCCCTCCCCCAAAGCAAACCTGGGCCTGTGATAATTCGTCTGAGGCCACCTGCCTGTTTTCCCAACGGTGTTGTCTGCCCCCAGGATACTCTGTGATAGCAGTCCAAGTATGAGGTTGATGTTCTTGTAGTAGTAAAATATAATGAGCAGACACTTCTAATTGCCAGGAGACAGAACCTGGGAAGGAAGGACACATCTCACTGTAAAATTTTGAATTTTTTAATCATGTACAAATGGTATTTTAGAAAGAAAAAGAAAAAATTGAAACAGAAACAACTTTAAAAACTGACAACTTTAAAAACTCTCCAGTTCACAGAAATACCTGAATCTTACCTCAAATGAAGTTATCTGCTGCTTGAGATCCCAAGAAAACAATTCACAGAATGGAAGCCAGGTACGCTAACCTGCAGTTATAAACTGAGGACTTAACATTAAACCTCAGTGTTAGACCCTAGGAAGGTGGACCCTAAGATTACCTATAACCCCAATGTGGTTTATGAGCCAATATGACAGCAAGAAGCAAAGGAGTGTAAAGGGTTGCGGGGGCCTTCCGCAGAAAGGGAAGGCAGCGGGATTGCCCCCGGCTGAACCGGGATATCTCGGAGAGAGGCGAATCTTGGCTGCCTGCCCCCTCAGCCCCGCGATGGACGCACGGGACAATCAGGCGCGACAGGGGTTCCATCGAAGCAGTTCCGGTTTATTAATGCAGATCCACAGCTTTTAAAAGCAAGTGAAGGGGGTTTTTCACGGGACTTCCTATAGATTACACCAATCAAGCTAAAGGTCAAGCAATCATCCATGAGCGCGGAAACCAGGGGAACCAATCAGAAATTTTGACCATCAATTAACAATTTAGATCACACCCTGTCTCTTCCTGTAGGCGCCATCTTAGCTGCAAACATGTGCTTAAGCTTCTTTAAACAATGTGCTTAAGCTTCCTTATGCTTGCAACGGTCCTCTTTCAATTCAGAGCCCCACAGTGTGTAAGAGACAGAGAATTTGACTCAGTGCCCATGTGTGATATGACAGAAAGGAAGGGCTTGCAGGCTTATCTTCCTCATTTCATGGAAACACTGGGGCAGGTTGGAGCCCTGCCTTAAATTTCCAGTCTCTTGGAAGGCAAAAAAAGGCCCCAAAGAACCGTCTTTATGTTTGTGCAATCTTTCAACCTTTCAACTCTACCCTCTTGTACTGTAATCTGATTAAAGAACACATTCCTTCTACTTGGCGATAGAATGGGAGGCTTACATTGTAACCCATGTTTAGGAGACAGGTAAGGAAGGAAAGGGGACCTTTAATGTCCTCCCTAGACAAGAAAATTGTTTGGACAAATGAGTTAATGATGGGGTGGGAGTGGGTGTATAGATATTGGAGATAGAATAATGTAAGGTGAGGGTGGCTAGGTAATGTCAGGTAGGTTATGGAGAGTCTGAAAGTCATGATTTAGAGATTGGACTTTTTCCTCTTAGTTTATTTAATTATTCAGTAAATGTTCCTTAGGTGCCCACATGATGCCAGGCCTGGTTGGACGCAAAGTGACAATGATGAACAATATAATCTTTTGTGCTTAAGTAGCCTAGATTCTCTAGGGGAAAATAGATAAGTAAAGAGGCAATTAAAATAATGTATTAGTGCCATGTCTGGAGCAGATGGAGCTGTTCCAAGAAGACATATGACCTAATTCTGGGAGGCTGGAGAAAACTCCCTAGAGGAAGAGAAGTTTGGGAGGTAGTCTTGAGCTAAGCCTGCAGAGAGGGTGGCAAAAAGCATTCAGGCCAAAAGTCCATCACGCAAATAGATCAGGAAGTAAGCACAATTTATTAGAAAACCTGTATTCCCTTCAGCTTATGTGAAGTGATCAGGAAAACAGTGAGTAATGAGACTGGAGAAATCCTCAAGGCTGGGTAGTCAAAGGCCTCATAAAACACATGTTAAGGGGCTTGGAATTTGTCCCAGGAACAATGGGAGCCATTGGATGACTCTATTAGGAAAGTGACATAAGTAGATTTATATTTTTAGAAAGATCACTCTGTCTTGTGTGAATAACGGACTAAAGGGAGGCAAAGCTGGAGGCCAAGAGATCAGTTAGCAGGACACTGAAATAGTCCAGGCAGGACATGATGGTCACTGTAGCAAAATTATGGGTTTGCAGGATGTGCTTGAATTCTTTTGCTGCATCTCTGGATCCACCTCATCCTTTCCTGCTATTCCACTGGCCTTGGGAAGCTTCCCTTTATGGGCTAATCGGCTCTGCCCTATGGCTTCCAGGTAGATGTGGCCAAGGGAAGATACCTGTAAGTGATCAGAGGGAAGAAGAGTGAGGGTGAGATACCAGTTCCCACAGATCCCTCCCAGTTTGGTCTCTCACCCTCTGTCCAGCATCCATCCCCAACTTTAGGAGACAGGTAAGGAAGGAAAGGGGACCTTTAATGTCCTCCCTAGACAAGAAAATTGTTTGGACAAATGAGTTAATGATGGGGTGGGAGTGGGTGTATAGATATTGGAGATAGAATAATGTAAGGTGAGGGTGGCTAGGTAATGTCAGGTAGGTTATGGAGAGTCTGAAAGTCATGATTTAGAGATTGGACTTTTTCCTCTTAGTTTATTTAATTATTCAGTAAATGTTCCTTAGGTGCCCACATGATGCCAGGCCTGGTTGGACGCAAAGTGACAATGATGAACAATATAATCTTTTGTGCTTAAGTAGCCTAGATTCTCTAGGGGAAAATAGATAAGTAAAGAGGCAATTAAAATAATGTATTAGTGCCATGTCTGGAGCAGATGGAGCTGTTCCAAGAAGACATATGACCTAATTCTGGGAGGCTGGAGAAAACTCCCTAGAGGAAGAGAAGTTTGGGAGGTAGTCTTGAGCTAAGCCTGCAGAGAGGGTGGCAAAAAGCATTCAGGCCAAAAGTCCATCACGCAAATAGATCAGGAAGTAAGCACAATTTATTAGAAAACCTGTATTCCCTTCAGCTTATGTGAAGTGATCAGGAAAACAGTGAGTAATGAGACTGGAGAAATCCTCAAGGCTGGGTAGTCAAAGGCCTCATAAAACACATGTTAAGGGGCTTGGAATTTGTCCCAGGAACAATGGGAGCCATTGGATGACTCTATTAGGAAAGTGACATAAGTAGATTTATATTTTTAGAAAGATCACTCTGTCTTGTGTGAATAACGGACTAAAGGGAGGCAAAGCTGGAGGCCAAGAGATCAGTTAGCAGGACACTGAAATAGTCCAGGCAGGACATGATGGTCACTGTAGCAAAATTATGGGTTTGCAGGATGTGCTTGAATTCTTTTGCTGCATCTCTGGATCCACCTCATCCTTTCCTGCTATTCCACTGGCCTTGGGAAGCTTCCCTTTATGGGCTAATCGGCTCTGCCCTATGGCTTCCAGGTAGATGTGGCCAAGGGAAGATACCTGTAAGTGATCAGAGGGAAGAAGAGTGAGGGTGAGATACCAGTTCCCACAGATCCCTCCCAGTTTGGTCTCTCACCCTCTGTCCAGCATCCATCCAACAAAGCCCGTAGTGATATATGGCAGCTCTATCCATATAGTTCTCCTCCCCAGGTTGGGTAACTGCTCACTATTCTTGCATATTAGGGCCTAGGGGACATGACCTCCCAGGGACTATATTATCCTTCAGACTCAATCATTCCTTTGTAAATATTCTCATTATGAACCTCCCCTCAAATTACATAGCTTTATATAACATCATTTTTTTCTAGTGGGCTCTGACTGATGAACAAGAGGACAGTGAGAGTACATAAATGTGGGTGCTGTAAAATGGTATAAGTGCAATGACCCTGGGTGAGACAGAGTGCAGGAAAGGTGAAGGTGATAATAATTCCTGTAGATAACACATTTGAGAGGCATTTTCTTTGGTTTATCAATTAAAAATAATAACTATAATAATAGCTGGTGTCTTATTAAACATTAGGCACAGGGACTGGTCTTTAAATGCATTGCCTTAATTCTTATGGATTTCATAAAGTTGGTATTATTCCATTTTATGGGTATGAAAATCATGTCTCTTAAAAGTTACATAACCTGATGTAGGTTGCTCATCCCTCAGGTGGCAGAGGTAAAGTTCAGATTCATCTCTGAATGACTCCGCATTGTATTTCTATGGAGCTCTGAGGATATTTCCTGAATGCAAATACTTAGGATTTTTAGACTAAGTTTATACATGACTATAGATGGACTATGTTTAAAGGAACTGAGGTTGAGTTTGAGGTAGTCATTTTCTTTAATCAGTTGATTTAGTATTTTAATATTCAGGTGTGATTATTAAAAGGCTACAAAAAGTATTTGACACCATTTTCCAAGCTGATTTTTTACAAAGAGATTCAGTCTATCTTTGTGTAGTTTGAATAATCATTTTTGATGGCTTTCAATGATCACATTAGATTGTGGATAGCATTAAGTAAGATAATAAGAAAATTTCAGGCATGGGGGAAAAGTTACTGACTTTATATGAAGACAATGCCAGGGGATTTTTTTGGGTAGATGTGGCCAAGGGAAGATACCTGTAAGTGATCAGAGGGAAGAAGAGTGAGGGTGAGATACCAGTTCCCACAGATCCCTCCCAGTTTGGTCTCTCACCCTCTGTCCAGCATCCATCCAACAAAGCCCGTAGTGATATATGGCAGCTCTATCCATATAGTTCTCCTCCCCAGGTTGGGTAACTGCTCACTATTCTTGCATATTAGGGCCTAGGGGACATGACCTCCCAGGGACTATATTATCCTTCAGACTCAATCATTCCTTTGTAAATATTCTCATTATGAACCTCCCCTCAAATTACATAGCTTTATATAACATCTTTTTTTTCTAGTGGGCTCTGACTGATGAACAAGAGGACAGTGAGAGTACATAAATGTGGGTGCTGTAAAATGGTATAAGTGCAATGACCCTGGGTGAGACAGAGTGCAGGAAAGGTGAAGGTGATAATAATTCCTGTAGATAACACATTTGAGAGGCATTTTCTTTGGTTTATCAATTAAAAATAATAACTATAATAATAGCTGGTGTCTTATTAAACATTAGGCACAGGGACTGGTCTTTAAATGCATTGCCTTAATTCTTATGGATTTCATAAAGTTGGTATTATTCCATTTTATGGGTATGAAAATCATGTCTCTTAAAAGTTACATAACCTGATGTAGGTTGCTCATCCCTCAGGTGGCAGAGGTAAAGTTCAGATTCATCTCTGAATGACTCCGCATTGTATTTCTATGGAGCTCTGAGGATATTTCCTGAATGCAAATACTTAGGATTTTTAGACTAAGTTTATACATGACTATAGATGGACTATGTTTAAAGGAACTGAGGTTGAGTTTGAGGTAGTCATTTTCTTTAATCAGTTGATTTAGTATTTTAATATTCAGGTGTGATTATTAAAAGGCTACAAAAAGTATTTGACACCATTTTCCAAGCTGATTTTTTACAAAGAGATTCAGTCTATCTTTGTGTAGTTTGAATAATCATTTTTGATGGCTTTCAATGATCACATTAGATTGTGGATAGCATTAAGTAAGATAATAAGAAAATTTCAGGCATGGGGGAAAAGTTACTGACTTTATATGAAGACAATGTATACATGTATGTTTCTTGAAAAAGATTAACTCCCTACTGCGTTTGCCACCAGGGGGAGTCATATGAATGCCATAACATATTGACAAAGGAAAGGGAAAAATCATTAAATAGTTTCTCCCTGTTTCATTGATATTTCAGCTAGAATTCAGAATTTGGTAGCACTGGTGTAACTATGGGAAGGTACTTAGAACATCTCACTGTAGGGCTGGAAACAGAACAAATGTTTTGCTTTAATTAATCATGCTGAGTAAAAGATAGACATCAAAACAATCTAATAGACACATTCCAGATTTTAGCAACATGAGCTTAATAGTATACTGAAACTAAAAAAATCAAGCTGTGATTTCTTTTGTTCCAAATATCATTCTCTACTATTACCAAAACACTATTCTAAAAAAAGTCTTGGAATCAACAATCTAATCACAGATTTTACTAATGTTTCCATAAACATATTTTATTTTACCTTAATATTCCCTGTACCAGGATGACTGTGATTGTCCGTAAATAAAATAAAAGTGCACTGAAAAGAAAATTAATAGGTGGAAATATTCTGTATCCAAAGACTATTTGCTCTCTGAAAACTTGGCCAAGATTTTCTCAACTGGTTAATTGTGGGGAGGGGGGAATGGGTCATTTAGTAACTGAGAGATTTATAACTCAATTTATTTTATATTTAATTTTAGCATTGCTCAGTTAACAGCACTTACTGAAAAAAAGTTAATTGACTATATTAATGACTCCGCATTGTATTTCTATGGAGCTCTGAGGATATTTCCTGAATGCAAATACTTAGGATTTTTAGACTAAGTTTATACATGACTATAGATGGACTATGTTTAAAGGAACTGAGGTTGAGTTTGAGGTAGTCATTTTCTTTAATCAGTTGATTTAGTATTTTAATATTCAGGTGTGATTATTAAAAGGCTACAAAAAGTATTTGACACCATTTTCCAAGCTGATTTTTTACAAAGAGATTCAGTCTATCTTTGTGTAGTTTGAATAATCATTTTTGATGGCTTTCAATGATCACATTAGATTGTGGATAGCATTAAGTAAGATAATAAGAAAATTTCAGGCATGGGGGAAAAGTTACTGACTTTATATGAAGACAATGTATACATGTATGTTTCTTGAAAAAGATTAACTCCCTACTGCGTTTGCCACCAGGGGGAGTCATATGAATGCCATAACATATTGACAAAGGAAAGGGAAAAATCATTAAATAGTTTCTCCCTGTTTCATTGATATTTCAGCTAGAATTCAGAATTTGGTAGCACTGGTGTAACTATGGGAAGGTACTTAGAACATCTCACTGTAGGGCTGGAAACAGAACAAATGTTTTGCTTTAATTAATCATGCTGAGTAAAAGATAGACATCAAAACAATCTAATAGACACATTCCAGATTTTAGCAACATGAGCTTAATAGTATACTGAAACTAAAAAAATCAAGCTGTGATTTCTTTTGTTCCAAATATCATTCTCTACTATTACCAAAACACTATTCTAAAAAAAGTCTTGGAATCAACAATCTAATCACAGATTTTACTAATGTTTCCATAAACATATTTTATTTTACCTTAATATTCCCTGTACCAGGATGACTGTGATTGTCCGTAAATAAAATAAAAGTGCACTGAAAAGAAAATTAATAGGTGGAAATATTCTGTATCCAAAGACTATTTGCTCTCTGAAAACTTGGCCAAGATTTTCTCAACTGGTTAATTGTGGGGAGGGGGGAATGGGTCATTTAGTAACTGAGAGATTTATAACTCAATTTATTTTATATTTAATTTTAGCATTGCTCAGTTAACAGCACTTACTGAAAGTTACTATATACACATCTAAATTGTCCATTAAAATTGAGACTCAGTGACAATAAATGTTAGAAAGATGAGTTCTGGAATGATGTTTAATGTCTTTATAGATCACCAGTTCTCAAAATATGGTCTTTGCCAGCCCTACCACTATTATCTGGGAATGTGTTCAAAACACAGAGTCTCCTGTCTCAGTCCCAGATCTATGGATTCAGAAAGCGTAGAAATGGGGGCCTAGCAATCTGTGTTTTTGACAAATGCTTTACATAATTCTGACATATGCTTAAAGTCTGAGAATCACTGATGGAGATCTAAAATGTGATCTCTTCTAAGCATTATAAGTTCAGCAACTTGATTGTAAGATGCGCTTTCTGTTTTGTTGTAATAGCTGTTTTCTTATTGGTAAATTAAATTCAAAAATAAAAATTAAATGGATGATCATAGTAAAAAATTGCAAGTTCTTATAACAGCAAATAGTCAAGATTAAAGTAATTGAATTTAGAAATGATAAACAGATGTTTTAGAGAAGCAAGGATAAATAATACATACTTTCTGTCTTCACAAACATTGCTTTGCCTAGGGATCACAATTTATTGGTTTTTCTATTTATAATTTAGAGATCATATGATTACTTACGAACCTAGAAGATGCTCTAAAAACACCTACTTTACAAAGGGAAAGTAAGATTTCCCTAGAAACAAGGTTAATATTATAAGGTGACTTTTACTTTGTACTTTTATGTACTTTCATATTATCTGAATTTTTTAAAGACTACATGAATTACTTTATAATAGAAATACATTTCTACTAAATAAAAAGTGTTTCAAATTATTTTTAAAGGCTAGCTGCAAGCAAGTAACTTTAATGAGACAAAAGAGATCTAGTATTTACTTTTCTTTACCAAATAAGTACTGAATTGCTAATTTGATTAGTTGTGTCTTATATTGGCTCTTTCATATATGGTCAAGCACAGTGCAGTCAATTAGATTACAGGCATACCTTGGAGATATTGTGGGTTTGGTTTCAACCCAAAGCAAATAAAGCAAATATTGCAATAAAGTGAGTCACAAATTTTTTGGTTTCCCAATACATATAAAAGTTAGGCTTACACTATACTGTAGTCTATTAAGTGGGCAATAACATGATGTCTGAAACACTAATGTACATATATTAATGAAAAAATTGCTGATGTGTAGTTGCTAAGTTGTATCTGACTCTTTTACAACCCCATAGACTGCCAGGGTCCTTTGTGCGTGGGATTTCCCAGGCAAGAGTACTGGAGTGGATTATCATTTCCTTCTCCAGGTGATATTCTTGACCCAGGGGTTGAATGTCTCCTGTACTGGCGGTGAATTCTTTACCACTGAGCAACCAGGGAAATCCTAATTTAAAAATGCTTTATTGCTAAAAAAAAAAAAAAAAGGCTAACTATCATCTGAGCCTTTAGAAAGGCATAACCTTTGCTGATAGAAGATCTTGCCTTAATATTGAGAGCTACTGACTGATGGGGTATGGTGGTTGAACAATGGAGTGGACTGTGGCAGCTCTTAAAATGCCACAGTGAAGTTTGCTGCATCAGCTGACTCTTTGTTTCATGAATGATTTCTCTGTAGCATGTGAAGCTGTTTGATAGCATTTTACCCATTTCAGTCAGACCAAGTGTTCCGTCTAGGATCACGGTTCAGAGTGACCTAAACTGTCTTTAGGGCTTTCCTGGTAGTTCAGCGGCAAAGAATCTGCCTACAGTGCAGAAGACCAGTGTTCGATCCCTGGGTTGGGAAGATTTCCTGGAGAAGGGGATGGCAACCCACTCCAGTACTCTTGCCTGGAGAATTCCATGGACAAAGGAATCTGGTAGGCTACAGTCTATAGAGTCCCACAGAGTCAGACATGACTGAAGCCACTAAGCACCGGGAGCAGCACCAAACTGCTCTTTACTTCTTTGGCACCTCACTCTTAACTAGCAAGGCAACTTGCTTGTTTCATTTAATGTTATTTGGTAGTCAATTATCCACTGTTTCACCAAGCATTAATTAGATCCTTAAATCTATCATTTTCTGATTTAAAAAAAAATGATTCTATTTTAAAAATGTATATAATTTCCCAGTAAACATATTTAACTTGTCTTAGTCTAACCTACTGTTTCCTTTTATAAACAAACCATGAGTTCTCTTTTTAATACTATTATTGGAAATAATCCTATTATTATTTTCAGTAATAGAGCCTTCACCTATACAGTGATGTGTGCTTCTTTTGTTGCTTCAAAGAGTTTTTCATCAGCTCCAATTTTGCTGTTATCCAGAAGAAATTATTGGAGTTTTTCTAGTATATCATGGCCAAGAAAAAAATTTAAAAAGAAAAAACTTACTCTTGTATATCTATGGAGCGGATTATCATTTCCTTCTCCAGGTGATATTCTTGACCCAGGGGTTGAATGTCTCCTGTACTGGCGGTGAATTCTTTACCACTGAGCAACCAGGGAAATCCTAATTTAAAAATGCTTTATTGCTAAAAAAAAAAAGGCTAACTATCATCTGAGCCTTTAGAAAGGCATAACCTTTGCTGATAGAAGATCTTGCCTTAATATTGAGAGCTACTGACTGATGGGGTATGGTGGTTGAACAATGGAGTGGACTGTGGCAGCTCTTAAAATGCCACAGTGAAGTTTGCTGCATCAGCTGACTCTTTGTTTCATGAATGATTTCTCTGTAGCATGTGAAGCTGTTTGATAGCATTTTACCCATTTCAGTCAGACCAAGTGTTCCGTCTAGGATCACGGTTCAGAGTGACCTAAACTGTCTTTAGGGCTTTCCTGGTAGTTCAGCGGCAAAGAATCTGCCTACAGTGCAGAAGACCAGTGTTCGATCCCTGGGTTGGGAAGATTTCCTGGAGAAGGGGATGGCAACCCACTCCAGTACTCTTGCCTGGAGAATTCCATGGACAAAGGAATCTGGTAGGCTACAGTCTATAGAGTCCCACAGAGTCAGACATGACTGAAGCCACTAAGCACCGGCAGCAGCACCAAACTGCTCTTTACTTCTTTGGCACCTCACTCTTAACTAGCAAGGCAACTTGCTTGTTTCATTTAATGTTATTTGGTAGTCAATTATCCACTGTTTCACCAAGCATTAATTAGATCCTTAAATCTATCATTTTCTGATTTAAAAAAAAATGATTCTATTTTAAAAATGTATATAATTTCCCAGTAAACATATTTAACTTGTCTTAGTCTAACCTACTGTTTCCTTTTATAAACAAACCATGAGTTCTCTTTTTAATACTATTATTGGAAATAATCCTATTATTATTTTCAGTAATAGAGCCTTCACCTATACAGTGATGTGTGCTTCTTTTGTTGCTTCAAAGAGTTTTTCATCAGCTCCAATTTTTGCTGTTATCCAGAAGAAATTATTGGAGTTTTTCTAGTATATCATGGCCAACATAAAGATAATTATTAAATCACATTTGTAAACAATTTTACAGGCATTCAACACATATACTGTTATTCTTCTTGTATATCTATTTCTACTTTTATTTGTGATTTGGTTTGTGTATGTATGATATAAATTTATCCTGAATGACAGATGATTTTAAATAATCTAGGAAGACTGTTTTTTTGTTGTTGTTCAGTTGGTAAATTGTGTCCAACTCTTCGAGACCCCAAGGACTGCAGCATGCCCAGCTTCTCTGTCGGAATTTGCTCCTCCCAGAATTTGCTCAGATCCATGTCTATAAAGTTGGTGATGCTATCTAACCATCTCATCCTCTGTCAGCCCCTTCTTTTGCCTTTAGTCTTTCCTAGCATCAGGGTCTTTTCCAATGAGTCAGTTCTTTGCATCAAATGGCCAAAGTATTGCAGCTTCAGCTACAGCAATAGTTCTTCCAATAAATATTCAGGGTTGATTTCTTTTAGGATTGTCTGGTTTGATCTCCTTGCTGTCCAAGGGACGCAAGAATCTTCTCCAGCAGCACAATTCAAAAGCATCAGTTCTCTGGTGCTCAGCCTTCTTTATGGCCCAACTCTTTCATCCATACGTGACTGCTGGGAAAACCATAACTTTGACTGTACAGACCTTTGTTGGCAAAGTGATGTCTCTGCTTTTGTTCTTAGCCTGATGCTGAGACGTGTAGTTGCTAAGCTGTTCAATTACAAGTCAGTGTTCTGGAGCACACGTGCTCTGCAGCAAGGAAGGCCACTGTGACGGGAGGCCCACACAGGCCGGAGAATAAAGATGGATGAAAATAAAAAAATAAAAGAGGCCAAAATTTTTTAAAAAATAGTTTTTTTTTTTTTTTTTAAAGAGTACTCTACCCATACAGATATAGTTATGTTTCTTGAATAAGCCAAGCTTGCTGTAATCTCAGGGTCCTTTACTTGGTTGTCCCTCTACTAGATACTCTCTGCCTAAGATTTTCCACATTTGCTCTTCCTTATCCTTTGAGATTTCAGATCATTATCACAATCCCGTCTTTCCCCTCACCTTGGTGGCTCATTCCATGACCTTCATTTATAGTCATCATGAATCTATCATTATCTGAAATTATCTTGGTTATTTGTTTACTTGTTTATTGTTCCTCTTTCCACCAGAAAGCAATTTCCATGAGAGTGGGAACCTTGTATTTTTTTGTTTGTGTCTGCATCCTCAAAGTCTTGTATTCTAGGAGGTATTCTAGGTATTCTATTGAATATCTATCACGTAACAAGTATTCAATAGGGCTTCCCCTGGTGGTCCAGTGGGTAAGGACACCGCCTTGCAGTGCAAGGGCCGCCGGTTCGAGCCCTGGCCTGGGAAGATCCCACGTGCCGCGGAGCGGCTGGACCGATGTGTCCAATCACCGAGCCAGAGCTCTGGAGCGCATGCGCCCAGAGCCAGCGCTCTGCAGCAACAGACGCCACCGCGATGGGAGGCCCACAGGAGCCAAAGAACAAAGACTGATGAAAACAGAGAAATGAAAGACCAATAGAAGTGGCCCGCCTGCTCCCCTCCCTCCCCAACCTGACCTCCCGCCCAAAATAAATAAATAAATAAATCTTAAAAAAAAAAAAAGTATTCAATAAATGTCTGTTTAATAAATGAATGGATGAGGGAGAAGAACCATTTGACTTGTGCTGACGACACCAAGCCACTTGAATTGACAATGATGAGAGACTTGGAAAAGCCATCTCACCAAAGAGATGAATAAGCCAGTGGATGCCACTTTGTCGATGTAAAAGCATGGGCTTCTCTGGTAGCTTAGCTGGTAAAGAATCTACCTGCAATGCAGGAGACCTGGGTTTGATTCCTAGATTGGGAAGATCCACTGGAAAAGGGATAGGCTACCCAGTGCAGTATTCGTGCCTAGAGAATTCCATTGACAGAAGAGTTGGACAGGACTAAGAAAGTTTCACTTTCATGGAAGTTAGATATGTTTCTCAATAGATAGATAAACTCCACTTCCCATAGTGCATGTAATCACTCCCCCATATCTTCTAAGATTCCATTCAATAAGCTCACTGATCCATTTTTCCTTTGAGAAGTCCAACACATTTCATGCACCCTCTGGAAGAATCAAGTATTTATTATTCAATAACCTTGTGGCTCATTCCATGACCTTCATTTATAGTCATCATGAATCTATCATTATCTGAAATTATCTTGGTTATTTGTTTACTTGTTTATTGTTCCTCTTTCCACCAGAAAGCAATTTCCATGAGAGTGGGAACCTTGTATTTTTTTGTTTGTGTCTGCATCCTCAAAGTCTTGTATTCTAGGAGGTATTCTAGGTATTCTATTGAATATCTATCACGTAACAAGTATTCAATAGGGCTTCCCCTGGTGGTCCAGTGGGTAAGGACACCGCCTTGCAGTGCAAGGGCCGCCGGTTCGAGCCCTGGCCTGGGAAGATCCCACGTGCCGCGGAGCGGCTGGACCGATGTGTCCAATCACCGAGCCAGAGCTCTGGAGCGCATGCGCCCAGAGCCAGCGCTCTGCAGCAACAGACGCCACCGCGATGGGAGGCCCACAGGAGCCAAAGAACAAAGACTGATGAAAACAGAGAAATGAAAGACCAATAGAAGTGGCCCGCCTGCTCCCCTCCCTCCCCAACCTGACCTCCCGCCCAAAATAAATAAATAAATAAATCTTAAAAAAAAAAAAGTATTCAATAAATGTCTGTTTAATAAATGAATGGATGAGGGAGAAGAACCATTTGACTTGTGCTGACGACACCAAGCCACTTGAATTGACAATGATGAGAGACTTGGAAAAGCCATCTCACCAAAGAGATGAATAAGCCAGTGGATGCCACTTTGTCGATGTAAAAGCATGGGCTTCTCTGGTAGCTTAGCTGGTAAAGAATCTACCTGCAATGCAGGAGACCTGGGTTTGATTCCTAGATTGGGAAGATCCACTGGAAAAGGGATAGGCTACCCAGTGCAGTATTCGTGCCTAGAGAATTCCATTGACAGAAGAGTTGGACAGGACTAAGAAAGTTTCACTTTCATGGAAGTTAGATATGTTTCTCAATAGATAGATAAACTCCACTTCCCATAGTGCATGTAATCACTCCCCCATATCTTCTAAGATTCCATTCAATAAGCTCACTGATCCATTTTTCCTTTGAGAAGTCCAACACATTTCATGCACCCCCTCTGGAAGAATCAAGTATTTATTATATAACACAGATTCTTAAACTGTACCTATAGATGATCTGAAATTGAATGCAATCTATGAATATGTATATTTTTTTAAAAGGGAAACATCATAGCCATCATCAGATTCTAAATAGCTCTGTGATTCCTAAAGGATTAAGAACTTCTTTCACATGAACTCCAGAGAACATAAGCAGGAAAGACTCAGAAATAACATACAATCTGTGATATTTTGGCATCAGTTATAGCATATACAAAGATTAAGGTAGGAATTTATAAAAATTCTTATTTCTGTATAGCTATTTTTTGAATGCATCTAGGATTAAATTCCATATTATGCATTTGGTAATATTAATAAAGGAAGTTAAGTGGCAGTCTCTCTGAAGATGAGACACATTTTGCAATTAATTACTTTGACAAAACAACATAACTGATGAAGTTCACTTTATTGATTTCAGATTAATTTAAAAATATCAACAATTTTATATGATTATTTTTTGGTATGTGAAAATACTCCTCTGTTAAATAGCGTAATAGCTGTAATCATTACTAATGGCTGAAATCCATCACATTTGATTTTCTGTATATTTTGACTATGATCAAAGGGTCTACTTGAACTTTGTTTTTTAAAAAGCTAAGGCCTAGAAAATATTGACATGATTTATCATTGCGTGTTTACTGTTTCATTTCTAGCCTAGGATGCATTTAATAGATTTAGATGTAGATTTCAGCCTAATTTAGTTTAGAAACAGAGATGCTTTATCTCACGTCATTGAGATGCATTCAATCAATTCTAATCTATTTCAAATTATTGAAAATATCACACATGCCAATTCTGTTGTTTTATTTAAACTTTGTAATGAATAATGAAAGTGTCATTTTTGGAAAAAATCTACTTTCAGTGTGTAATATTTATTTTGCACCTACCACTTGCTAAATGTTAATAGGCTGGCTGTTATTGCCTTCAACATTATATCATTATATGGATGAATATATACCTATATTAATATTTTAAAGTATAATACATGCATATATATTTTATAATTATTTTTCATAAGATGCTTACCTAAGTTGTTGAGGTCACTGTAAACACATAGTAGATATTATTGTGTTAATTATGTAGTGAATATGAAATATTCTATAAAACTAAAGTTTTATTTTTTTAATTTTTTAGTGATTCATGAAGGCTTTCTAGCATTCCAGGGTAGATTTATGTTTCATATAAGCTCACCCTATTAAGAACTCGAGGAAAAATTTAGAAATTTCTATGCAATTTTAACATACAATATATCGGAATGAAAGAATAAAGATATTATTACAGCAATTTTGATATTTTTTCTAGTCTTATCATTAGCAATCTTTATATTCATGTTCTCCAAGTTATCATGTTAAAATAAAAAAAATGCATCTTCTCAAAAAATACAGAGAAAACTTTCAGTATTCCTGAGATTAATCTTCTGTGTTTTCTTTTTTTTTTTTTTATAAGATTTATTTATTTATTTTGTAGGGGGTGGGGTAGGGAGGGAGGGGAGCAGGCAGGCCACTTCTACTGGTCTTTCATTTGTCCATTTTCATCCATCTTTGTTCTTTGGCCTGTGTGGGCCTCCCATCCTGGTGGCCTCTGTTGTCGCAGAGCACTGGCTCTGGGCGCGTGCACTCCAGAGCTCCAGCTCGGTAATTGGACACATAGGTCCAGCCGCTCCATGGCACGTGGGATCTTCCCAGGCCAGGGATCGAACCGGCGGCCCTTGCACTGCAAGGCGGTGTCCCTACCCACTGGACCACCAAGGAAGCCCTCTTCTATGCTTTCTTAACAAAATGAAGCAAATGGGAACCAGTTTAGAAACAGAGATGCTTTATCTCACGTCATTGAGATGCATTCAATCAATTCTAATCTATTTCAAATTATTGAAAATATCACACATGCCAATTCTGTTGTTTTATTTAAACTTTGTAATGAATAATGAAAGTGTCATTTTTGGAAAAAATCTACTTTCAGTGTGTAATATTTATTTTGCACCTACCACTTGCTAAATGTTAATAGGCTGGCTGTTATTGCCTTCAACATTATATCATTATATGGATGAATATATACCTATATTAATATTTTAAAGTATAATACATGCATATATATTTTATAATTATTTTTCATAAGATGCTTACCTAAGTTGTTGAGGTCACTGTAAACACATAGTAGATATTATTGTGTTAATTATGTAGTGAATATGAAATATTCTATAAAACTAAAGTTTTATTTTTTTAATTTTTTAGTGATTCATGAAGGCTTTCTAGCATTCCAGGGTAGATTTATGTTTCATATAAGCTCACCCTATTAAGAACTCGCAGGAAAAATTTAGAAATTTCTATGCAATTTTAACATACAATATATCGGAATGAAAGAATAAAGATATTATTACAGCAATTTTGATATTTTTTCTAGTCTTATCATTAGCAATCTTTATATTCATGTTCTCCAAGTTATCATGTTAAAATAAAAAAAATGCATCTTCTCAAAAAATACAGAGAAAACTTTCAGTATTCCTGAGATTAATCTTCTGTGTTTTCTTTTTTTTTTTTTTTATAAGATTTATTTATTTATTTTGTAGGGGGTGGGGTAGGGAGGGAGGGGAGCAGGCAGGCCACTTCTACTGGTCTTTCATTTGTCCATTTTCATCCATCTTTGTTCTTTGGCCTGTGTGGGCCTCCCATCCTGGTGGCCTCTGTTGTCGCAGAGCACTGGCTCTGGGCGCGTGCACTCCAGAGCTCCAGCTCGGTAATTGGACACATAGGTCCAGCCGCTCCATGGCACGTGGGATCTTCCCAGGCCAGGGATCGAACCGGCGGCCCTTGCACTGCAAGGCGGTGTCCCTACCCACTGGACCACCAAGGAAGCCCTCTTCTATGCTTTCTTAACAAAATGAAGCAAATGGGAACCTATTGGAAAAAGTCATTACATGCTTTTCTGGAACAAAAATGCCTTTCATTATGTTAAACTTTTATACTCTTGTGAATCATAGCAAAGAACAATAACTACAGAGACATGTTTCTGATACTGAGCCCTACTTTTTGGTGTTGGAACTAGACCTATCCATAAAATACACATGATATTGAGGAAGTGACTGCTTTCTTATCAAGAATATCATCTGTTGCATGGAACATGACTCACAAATTGATAGTGAGGTCTGCTGCTCTCTTTCTGTGGGTTCTAAAATCCTACAATTAACTGTCACCACACTGGTACAGTTTGTACTACTTCAACCTCTTTGGGCTACTTTCTTTTAAAATATGATATTATTATATTTTTGATTATAAAAATGTTCTCTGATGAACATGATTCATTTTTATTATCAGGAAAAAAATCACCAATTGAGGTTATTTACTTTTTAAAATTGCTCTTGTATAGAAGTTAATGTAGTCCATTGTTGAAGAACGGGGTGATGGGATTATAAGTGCTGGTCCTAGATTTGTTGTGCAACTCTGAGCCTAACTAACCAAGTGATATGAAGAATTATGTAGTCTCTCTGTGCTTCAGTCTCCTCAAGGGAAAATTGAAATCATTATCTCTACATAAAAATCGTTATTATATGTCAATAGATGCACTAGATTCAATGAGATAATTTTAGAGAATCGGATCCAGTCCAATACTTTCTACCAGTGTTCTTGGTCTCCTGCTTTCCATATTGTTGTTCCTGTGTATTCCATGAATGCACAAACTAGCAGTTTACTTGGACCTCTGCCTCATGGTTCTTACTCTGTGCTTTAGCCTGTGCATTTGCTTCTTCCTCTACTTGGCTCTCATGATGCAGAGATTTCCAAGAAGATCATGTTAAGGTTGGGAGCTGCAGAAGCTTTTTAGTTAGATGCAGTCCCATTTGTCTACTTTTGTCCAATCCCATTTGTGCATTTGCCTTTTTTTTCTTAACCAGTACTTTTGGTGTCATATCCAGAAAATCATTGTCCAAACTAACATCAAGATTTCCCCCTATGTTTTCTTCTAATAGTTTTACAAGTTTATGTCTTAGTTGAGATCTTTAATGAATTTTGCATTTATTTTTTGATATGTTGTGAGATAAAAGTCTAATTTCATTCTTCTGCATTGTGATACCGAGTTTGCCCAACACCATTGATTGGAGAGACAGTCCTTTCCCCATTTTGGCACCTTTGATGAAAATTAGTTGACTGTAGATATATTGATATATTTCTGGGCTCTTTAAAAATCTATTTTAATTTTTCAGAATCTTTTCATGACAAGAACATTTTGCTTTTAGGAGACTCTTCTGAAAATAGTTTGATGCTGACTCCTACTGCTGTAATAATTAACAGTTTGTGTTAATAAACTGCAACACACCAGATTTATAGTTATTTTTTTCCTAATCATAGTCCAGTCTTTACTTGTATACTTCAACCTCGGGTTTTATTTTTTTTTTTCAGGATTCATTTTATTATCAGGAAAAAAATCACCAATTGAGGTTATTTACTTTTTAAAATTGCTCTTGTATAGAAGTTAATGTAGTCCATTGTTGAAGAACGGGGTGATGGGATTATAAGTGCTGGTCCTAGATTTGTTGTGCAACTCTGAGCCTAACTAACCAAGTGATATGAAGAATTATGTAGTCTCTCTGTGCTTCAGTCTCCTCAAGGGAAAATTGAAATCATTATCTCTACATAAAAATCGTTATTATATGTCAATAGATGCACTAGATTCAATGAGATAATTTTAGAGAATCGGATCCAGTCCAATACTTTCTACCAGTGTTCTTGGTCTCCTGCTTTCCATATTGTTGTTCCTGTGTATTCCATGAATGCACAAACTAGCAGTTTACTTGGACCTCTGCCTCATGGTTCTTACTCTGTGCTTTAGCCTGTGCATTTGCTTCTTCCTCTACTTGGCTCTCATGATGCAGAGATTTCCAAGAAGATCATGTTAAGGTTGGGAGCTGCAGAAGCTTTTTAGTTAGATGCAGTCCCATTTGTCTACTTTTGTCCAATCCCATTTGTGCATTTGCTTTTTTTTTTTTCTTAACCAGTACTTTTGGTGTCATATCCAGAAAATCATTGTCCAAACTAACATCAAGATTTCCCCCTATGTTTTCTTCTAATAGTTTTACAAGTTTATGTCTTAGTTGAGATCTTTAATGAATTTTGCATTTATTTTTTGATATGTTGTGAGATAAAAGTCTAATTTCATTCTTCTGCATTGTGATACCGAGTTTGCCCAACACCATTGATTGGAGAGACAGTCCTTTCCCCATTTTGGCACCTTTGATGAAAATTAGTTGACTGTAGATATATTGATATATTTCTGGGCTCTTTAAAAATCTATTTTAATTTTTCAGAATCTTTTCATGACAAGAACATTTTGCTTTTAGGAGACTCTTCTGAAAATAGTTTGATGCTGACTCCTACTGCTGTAATAATTAACAGTTTGTGTTAATAAACTGCAACACACCAGATTTATAGTTATTTTTTTCCTAATCATAGTCCAGTCTTTACTTGACTTTACTGACTTTGCAGAGAGATCCTTTTCTGTTATATTTTAACCTCATTAAGCAAGGAAATGGTGAGGCTCAAAGGAGTTTACAAATGACAAAAGATGTCCTGAAGCAGATTTTTTGGGGGGAGAACTGACCTCTCAGACTTTCCAAATTTCTCATTACAAGCATGCTCTGTAAAGCTGTTTCATCCACTAGGAGCAAACAAATGTGTTTATGAAGAAATTTCTGATAATAACTACTCTTTGCTCTTTAAAAAAATACATAGTGGAGGGTGTACTCATTTTTCTTTGACTAATAAAGCTTTTCATCCATATACTTATTATGAGGAGGAATATATTAAATATGCTGGAGTTGTTTTTGTAATTTTTTTTTAAGATTTATTTATTTATTTATTTTAGGCGGGGGTTGGGGAAGGAGGGAAGT
The DNA here is from genome assembly GCA_022376925.1 of Tragulus kanchil. Lineage (NCBI taxonomy): Eukaryota > Metazoa > Chordata > Mammalia > Artiodactyla > Tragulidae > Tragulus > Tragulus kanchil. The sequence goes on from JAIOJX010000030.1 coordinate 74,305,623, forward strand.
GGGCGGGCCACTTCTATTGGTCTTTCATTTCTCTATTTTCATCCGTCTTTGTTCTTCGGCTCCTGTGGGCCTCCCATCGCGGTGGCATCTGTTGTCGCTGAGCGCCAACTCTGGGTGCATGCGCTCCAGAGCTCTGGCTTGGTGATTGGACACATCGGTCCAGCCGCTCCGCGGCACGTGGGATCTTCCCAGGCCAGGGATCGAACCGGCGCCCCTTGCACTGCAAGGCGGTGTCCTTATCCCCTGGACCACCAGGGGAAGCCCATGTTTTTGTAATTTTTAGATCACTGTATTAACATCAGGCAGTAACTGAGATAGTTCATAGCAGTTATTATTCATTGCATCAATCTATCTATAGTTCCATATAAAGCAAATGCTTATAGAATACTCACTATGTGCCAAGCATGATACTAGGCACTGGGAACACAAAGATAAGTAAGACAATTTATCTTTCCCACAAAAAGAAATGGTTTAGTGAGTAAGACAGACTTTAACAGAGAAGTTACAATACAATATAATAAAGGCTGTTATGGATGCATATGCATATAAGACTGGGTCTCTTTGCTGTTCTCCCAAAACTGTCACAGATGTGTGTGTGTGTGTGTGTGTGTGTGTATGTGTGCGCATGTTAGTCACTCAGCTGTGTCCAGCTCTTTGTGACCCCATGGACTGTAGCCCAGAAGGCTCCTCTCTCCATGGAATTCTCCAAAGAATAATGGAATGGATTGCCTTTCCCTTCTCCAGGGGATCTTCCCAACCCAGGTTTGAACCCAGGTCTCCTTCATGGCAGGTGGACACTTTACCATCTAAACAGATGTACCCCAATACAAAATAAAAAGTTAAAAAAAGAGGTATCAATAAAGATCCATCCCTATTGGTGGGAGGTTTCCAGGGGAAAAGGGAATAAAGACCCTAGAGGTGGAGGAGCAGTGTGTACAGATGTGTAAAACATTTTAGGTTATTGTCTGCTGGGATGTATGAAAAGAATGAAAGACATGGCAGGGAATGGGGCAGCACTGGTTCAGTGGACCAGATTATATAGGTGGCTGTCTCTAGTACTAAGTGTAAAGATGTCCAAATCAGTCAATGAGCAAGTGGAGAGCAAAAACTTTTAACCAGAGGCATGACATCATCAGGTTTTATTATAAAGTTGGTAAAAGTTCTGGAAACAGGGAGTGGACAATAACATCAAATCTCCAGCTTTAATAACCTCTAGATCTCAATAGCTCTAGAATTCTCTCCTGTACTTTTAGAGAAATGTGATTGCTGCAATCATCAAAGAAACAAAATATCTCACTCTTTATCATTTTAGATATATTTGTTTTAAGGAGGAAAATATAGAAATTTATAGCTGGAAGAGACCTTAAAAGCCCTCTAGTTTATTTCTTAAATGTTTCACATGAAAAAACAGAATCAAGCCATATAAGTGGCTGAGGAGCCAAGGCTGTAAGCAGACCTACAGAGCTTTCTGCTGCATCACTCTGGTAGTTTGTTCTGGTTTGTGTTGTTGTTCAGTTACTAAGTCATACACGAGTCTTTGAGATCGCATGGACTGAAGTATGCCAGACACCCTTGTCCTTCATTGTTCCCTGAAGTTTGCTCAAATTCATGTTCATTGAGTTTGTTGAGGTGATGCTATCTAACCATCTCATCCTCTCCTGCTCCCTTCTCCTTTTGCCTTCAATCTTTCCCAGCATCAGGGTCTTTTTGGGGTCTTTGCACCAGGTGACCAAAGCATTGGAGCTTCACCTTTAGCATCAGTCCTTCCAATGAATATTCAGGGTTGGTTTTCTTTAGAATTGACTGGTTTGATCTCCTTGGCAGTCCACGGGACTCACAGAGTCTTCTCCAGCGCCACAATTCAAAGGCATCAATTCTGATTTGTGAGAGTAGATCAAATTGAGGATGCTGCTCAGCTCACCTGCATTATGAGTACAATAGAATATTTCATTAGGACAAATGGATGGTTAAATGAATTCTGATATTCCTGGAGGGAAATAATGGAATAGAGGTTTATTTGATTTGGACTTGATTTATTTTCTCTACACCACCTTCAGCATGAAAGTGATTTGTTTGATCATGGCTTCATATTGTAAAAGCCAGCTTTACAAACATACAAAGCATTTTGCAAACATATTGTATGTATTAATGCAGCATGGAGTTGAAACTAGTAGTCATCTGTTCTATTTTATGTGAATATGAAAAACAAATCTATGTTTGCTTTACAGACTAAGCCTGTTGTAAAATAGCCAGTTCTAAGCTACTCCTTTATAATCTTGCAATGTATTATAAAGATTTTGGATATAGGCATACCTTGGAGGTACTGTGGTTCCAGACCACTGCATTAAACCAAATATTACAATAAAGAAATTCACATGAATTTTTGGTTTCCTGGTGCATATAAAAGTTATGTTTATAGTATACTGTAGTCTATTACATATGGAAGAGCATTATGTCTGAAAAATGTACATACTGTAAATACTTTATTGCTAAATATTGCTAATCATCACCTGAGCCTTCAGTTAGTGGTAATCTTTTTGTTGGTAGAGGATTTTGCCTCAGTATTGATAACTCCCGATTAGGGTGGCAGTGGCTGAAAGTTGGCGTGGCAGTGGCAATTCTTAAAAATAAGACAGCAATAAAGTTTGTTAAGTTGGTTGACTCTTTCACTTGAACACTTAGAGGCCATTGTAGGGTTATTAACTGATCTAATTTCAATATTATAGTGTCTCAGGGAATAGGGAGGCTTGAGGGGAAGGAAAGAGATAGGATCAGTCTGTCAATGCAGTCAAAACACACATGACATTTTGTCAATTAAGTTCACTATCTTATATGGGTGTGGTTTGTGATGCCCCCAGACAATTATATTAGTAACATTAAAAATCACTGATAACAAATTTTTTTAAAAAATGGCAAAAAATTAACCTTTTGACCATTTTGAAGTGTAAAAAAAAAAAAAAAACCACTGATCACAGATCACCAAATCAAATATATTAGATCATGAAAGAGTTTGAAATATCCTGAGAGCTACCAAAATGTGTCATACAGTCATGAAGTGAGCAAATGCTGTTGGAAAAATGGTGCCAATATATTGTTTCAGGCAAGGGTACCACAGAACTTCAATTTGTAAAAAAAAAAAAACACTCTTTATGAAATGCGATAAAATGAGATGCACCCATATTTACATTTAATAGAAGAAATAATATGATAAAAATTTAATGTAGTTAATAATTTAGTTAATATAATTTCTTTAGTGTTTAGCAGAAAATATATTTTTTGAGTTTTTCTATTTTAATAATCTAATAAACCTGGTCTTTTTTACACTCTTTGATTTGAACTTTATATATCTGTTACTTGAGAAAGTAGCCAGGAACTCTTGTTTCAGTCAAGGAATGGTTTCCAGAGAATAAATTGTCTCAAAGTTGGATATTTTTCCAATATAAAATAAAATACTCAACATAAAAATCTGCATGTACTGTTGGAGATGATTAAAATAAAAATCAACAAAAAAAAATCTGCATGACTTTGGCTTCCTCTATTACATATGGAAGAGCATTAAAAATGTACATACTGTAAATACTTTATTGCTAAATATTGCTAATCATCACCTGAGCCTTCAGTTAGTGGTAATCTTTTTGTTGGTAGAGGATTTTGCCTCAGTATTGATAACTCCCGATTAGGGTGGCAGTGGCTGAAAGTTGGCGTGGCAGTGGCAATTCTTAAAAATAAGACAGCAATAAAGTTTGTTAAGTTGGTTGACTCTTTCACTTGAACACTTAGAGGCCATTGTAGGGTTATTAACTGATCTAATTTCAATATTATAGTGTCTCAGGGAATAGGGAGGCTTGAGGGGAAGGAAAGAGATAGGATCAGTCTGTCAATGCAGTCAAAACACACATGACATTTTGTCAATTAAGTTCACTATCTTATATGGGTGTGGTTTGTGATGCCCCCAGACAATTATATTAGTAACTTTAAAAAATCACTGATAACAAATTTTTTTAAAAAATGGCAAAAAATTAACCTTTTGACCATTTTGAAGTGTAAAAAAAAAAAAAAAACCACTGATCACAGATCACCAAATCAAATATATTAGATCATGAAAGAGTTTGAAATATCCTGAGAGCTACCAAAATGTGTCATACAGTCATGAAGTGAGCAAATGCTGTTGGAAAAATGGTGCCAATATATTGTTTCAGGCAAGGGTACCACAGAACTTCAATTTGTAAAAAAAAAAAAACACTCTTTATGAAATGCGATAAAATGAGATGCACCCATATTTACATTTAATAGAAGAAATAATATGATAAAAATTTAATGTAGTTAATAATTTAGTTAATATAATTTCTTTAGTGTTTAGCAGAAAATATATTTTTTGAGTTTTTCTATTTTAATAATCTAATAAACCTGGTCTTTTTTACACTCTTTGATTTGAACTTTATATATCTGTTACTTGAGAAAGTAGCCAGGAACTCTTGTTTCAGTCAAGGAATGGTTTCCAGAGAATAAATTGTCTCAAAGTTGGATATTTTTCCAATATAAAATAAAATACTCAACATAAAAATCTGCATGTACTGTTGGAGATGATTAAATCCCTTTGGATTTTTGAGGAAAACATATGCTATAGGGCCATTTTAAATATGGAAGAGTTTATTAAAATGAGTCTGTTACTTAAAGATATGTAATCTCTTGGGCTTCCTCATGGAAAATGATGAGTAGACCTGCTGACAAGAAATTAAACTAGCTTTATCATGGGAGCTAATTTTAGTTCTTGAGCCAATAAATGTGCACCTGAATGTCTTTTATAATCATATCAGATATCCTTCAGTTTGGATTTAATGCCCCAAACTCTCAAACACACAGATGGAGTAGTGTTTTCAGAAGGTTGTTAAATTACTTCATTATTATAGATGATTAAAATGTATGTTTCTGAACCACTCTGTAATTACTCTGATGGCCAGTATTATCTAGATTGGTGTTTATTTTTCTATATCCCTAGCTTATCTTGTGAGCATACACTCTGTGAATCATGCTGAAGTAAAGGCTTCCATTCTCCAGATGTATATCACATAATACATGAGAAAACTTAGGTCATATTGAAAGTTATGTAGTATTTCAGAAATAATTCTCTGATTAATTTCACAAATAATTCACCTTGACTGAAATGCAGGTTCATTCTTTTTTTTTTTTTTAAGATTGTTTACTTAGGTGTGTCAGGTCCTATTTATGGTGCATGAACTTAGCTGCTAGTAGGATCTTAGTTTCCAACCAGAGATCAAACTAGTGTCCTCTGCACTGAAAGTGTCCTCAACCACTGAACCACCAGGGAAGTTCTTCATTCATTCATTCTTCAACTTGTTCAACAAATAGGTATTTGTTAAACTTTTACTATTTTCCAGGCACAATTCTAGATGCTGGGTTACAGCAATGAACAAAGCCGATGAGAATATTAAAAAGGCACTTTGTTTTAGTGAGGGAGGACAGATAATAAGTGAATGAGTAAAGAGACACTACAAGATGTAGCTAAAAAGTGTTCAGGGCTTCCCTGGTGGTCCATGGGTAAAGAGTCCGCCTTGCAGTACAAGGTTTGATCCCTGGCCCGGGAAGATCTCACATGCCATGGAGTGGCTGGACCAGTGTGTCCAATTCCAAGCCAGCACTCTGGAGCACATGTGCCCAGAACCAGTGCTCTGCAATGGAGAGGGTCACACAGGCCAAAGAATAGATGAAAGATGATAGATGAAAATAAATAAAAAGACCAATAAAGAGGCCAAAATTAAAGAAAAATAAGAAAGAAGAAAAAAGTGCTCAGAAGAGAAGTAAAACAACAGAGTAAAGGGATATGGAAGAAAAAGTGGTGATATGTACGATATTTTATATGGGATGACAAAAAAAGATTTCTGGTAAAGAAAAAATACAGCCAGAGTCCTGAAGGAAAGAAGGTAGACCTAAGTAGAAATCTGGGTGTAGTCGTCATTGAACAAAAGAACCATCAGAGCAAAGATGCAGTTATGTATTATTATTTCACATCTGCAGAAAGAGACTGGAATGAAGAAAGTCTAGGTGAAAACCACTCTGTATTCTCTGATGGCCAGTATTATCTAGATTGGTGTTTATTTTTCTATATCCCTAGCTTATCTTGTGAGCATACACTCTGTGAATCATGCTGAAGTAAAGGCTTCCATTCTCCAGATGTATATCACATAATACATGAGAAAACTTAGGTCATATTGAAAGTTATGTAGTATTTCAGAAATAATTCTCTGATTAATTTCACAAATAATTCACCTTGACTGAAATGCAGGTTCATTCTTTTTTTTTTTTTTAAGATTGTTTACTTAGGTGTGTCAGGTCCTATTTATGGTGCATGAACTTAGCTGCTAGTAGGATCTTAGTTTCCAACCAGAGATCAAACTAGTGTCCTCTGCACTGAAAGTGTCCTCAACCACTGAACCACCAGGGAAGTTCTTCATTCATTCATTCTTCAACTTGTTCAACAAATAGGTATTTGTTAAACTTTTACTATTTTCCAGGCACAATTCTAGATGCTGGGTTACAGCAATGAACAAAGCCGATGAGAATATTAAAAAGGCACTTTGTTTTAGTGAGGGAGGACAGATAATAAGTGAATGAGTAAAGAGACACTACAAGATGTAGCTAAAAAGTGTTCAGGGCTTCCCTGGTGGTCCATGGGTAAAGAGTCCGCCTTGCAGTACAAGGTTTGATCCCTGGCCCGGGAAGATCTCACATGCCATGGAGTGGCTGGACCAGTGTGTCCAATTCCAAGCCAGCACTCTGGAGCACATGTGCCCAGAACCAGTGCTCTGCAATGGAGAGGGTCACACAGGCCAAAGAATAGATGAAAGATGATAGATGAAAATAAATAAAAAGACCAATAAAGAGGCCAAAATTAAAGAAAAATAAGAAAGAAGAAAAAAGTGCTCAGAAGAGAAGTAAAACAACAGAGTAAAGGGATATGGAAGAAAAAGTGGTGATATGTACGATATTTTATATGGGATGACAAAAAAAGATTTCTGGTAAAGAAAAAATACAGCCAGAGTCCTGAAGGAAAGAAGGTAGACCTAAGTAGAAATCTGGGTGTAGTCGTCATTGAACAAAAAGAACCATCAGAGCAAAGATGCAGTTATGTATTATTATTTCACATCTGCAGAAAAAGAGACTGGAATGAAGAAAGTCTAGGTGAACATGGTAGAGTCACAGCAATGATGGTGGGTGGTGCTGGGACTTGAACCTTGGTTTTGGCAAAAAAAAAAAAAGTAGGAAGTTTAGAAAGTATTTAACTGTATCTGGGGAAAGACATGCTAGTCAGAGCTGAGGCCCTTAGGAGTGCACGTCCTCAGTCTATTGCAGGAATGGCAAAGAAGTCAATTAGACTGGCGGATGAATTTAGAGGAAATGATATGAGATGAGATTCTGGCCATGGCAGGGGATATGAGAGAGAGTGATACAGATTGTGTGGAGCCTTATAGACTCTTACAAGGCCTTTGGGTTCTATTCTAAGTGAGCATTTTGAGCCAAAGAGTGATATAATTTTATTTATGTTTTCTAAAGACACTCTTGTTTCTATGTGGAGAATACCTTGTAGGGGCGGGAAGGCTGCCAGGAAGTAGGTGATGTAGTAAGCTACTTCAGTAGTCTCGATCAGAGAGAAATTTTTGTGATTTGTTTTAAGGTGGTAGTGGAGGAAGGGGTGAGAAGTAATTGAATTCTATGTATATTAATATTTTGAAGGAAGGCCCACTGAGATATGCTGATATGTGAGAGTAGTGAGTCTCTAGTAGACAAATCATGACAATTATATAGTCAAATCGAGCATGGTTAAATGGTTTCACTGATAATAATATACTCTTTCAAAATCTGCATTTCTTTAACCTGAATGCTTCCAGCATATTCCTGCTAGCACCATTTTCTGTTTGACCTACATAATGTTGCCTAGAAATTACTCACTCAGCCTTCATTTATACCAAGAGGGCATGATCAACTTCTAAGACTCCTGCACAATGTATTTATGGAGAATTGTATATTGCAGCAAACTCTACTGTGTTTGGTTATTTTGATATAATGAAGTCATCTCAAGCCCCATTATCTACAAGACAGAATCTGGTCTTTTGTTGACATTTTAACTAATTTAGACATTTATACTCACATACATTAAAGACATAGTATATTATTAACAAGTATAGGATAGGTGATGCTACCAATTTAAGAACGTTGAAAATCGCAATGGGAAAAATATGCAAATGAGAGTTCCTACATAATGCATCTGGAAGAAAATTGTCTTGAATTATTAAATTTTATGTGTTATCTCACATCACTATTTATTCTTATTTTCTGTTTCCCTTAAGTTAAAGTGACTATGGGATGTTAGGCACAGCAAAAAACCTCTTCTTCAGACTAGGGGAAGCATTTTTTCAGTAATAGTGAGTAATTTATATTAGCGTTATAAGTTAATGACATAATTAAGTGCCTATCCTTTGAATTATGTGTTTTATGGAGTAAAAACTGAAGAGTGTATTGCATCTTTATGTAGACTCAAATGGGTAGGTAATTATCTCTACTGTGGAACTATTCAGTAGTCTAAGGCTTAGGAAATAGATTTGGATTGGATAATGAGATTTGGGATCCATAAATGTACGACTGCTTGAAGTCACAGACTAGATGCCACCTCCTAGGAATGTGTGTAGGAGAAAATATAAGAACTTTGTATGAGAACCTCAGTGACATTACAGCACAAAGTACATGTGGAAGAAGAGGAATCATCCAAGGCAGCAGAGCAGTGAGTGAAGTCAGGGAATTAGGGATTAAAGTCATTATAGAGAGATTGGAAAGAATGTTAAGAAACATGTAGTTACCAATGTTCACTGCAACAAAGAGAGCAGACAAATTAATATAGTCGAATGGAGCGTGGTGAAATGGTTTCACTGATAATAATATACTCTTTCAAAATCTGCATTTCTTTAACCTGAATGCTTCCAGCATATTCCTGCTAGCACCATTTTCTGTTTGACCTACATAATGTTGCCTAGAAATTACTCACTCAGCCTTCATTTATACCAAGAGGGCATGATCAACTTCTAAGACTCCTGCACAATGTATTTATGGAGAATTGTATATTGCAGCAAACTCTACTGTGTTTGGTTATTTTGATATAATGAAGTCATCTCAAGCCCCATTATCTACAAGACAGAATCTGGTCTTTTGTTGACATTTTAACTAATTTAGACATTTATACTCACATACATTAAAGACATAGTATATTATTAACAAGTATAGGATAGGTGATGCTACCAATTTAAGAACGTTGAAAATCGCAATGGGAAAAATATGCAAATGAGAGTTCCTACATAATGCATCTGGAAGAAAATTGTCTTGAATTATTAAATTTTATGTGTTATCTCACATCACTATTTATTCTTATTTTCTGTTTCCCTTAAGTTAAAGTGACTATGGGATGTTAGGCACAGCAAAAAACCTCTTCTTCAGACTAGGGGAAGCATTTTTTCAGTAATAGTGAGTAATTTATATTAGCGTTATAAGTTAATGACATAATTAAGTGCCTATCCTTTGAATTATGTGTTTTATGGAGTAAAAACTGAAGAGTGTATTGCATCTTTATGTAGACTCAAATGGGTAGGTAATTATCTCTACTGTGGAACTATTCAGTAGTCTAAGGCTTAGGAAATAGATTTGGATTGGATAATGAGATTTGGGATCCATAAATGTACGACTGCTTGAAGTCACAGACTAGATGCCACCTCCTAGGAATGTGTGTAGGAGAAAATATAAGAACTTTGTATGAGAACCTCAGTGACATTACAGCACAAAGTACATGTGGAAGAAGAGGAATCATCCAAGGCAGCAGAGCAGTGAGTGAAGTCAGGGAATTAGGGATTAAAGTCATTATAGAGAGATTGGAAAGAATGTTAAGAAACATGTAGTTACCAATGTTAAATGCAACAAAGAGAGCAGATAATACCAAATGATGAAATAATATATTATCATATGAATTATATATGAATATATGAAAATAATATATTGGACTCAGTAATTAGATATTTAGCAAGAACAGTTTCAGTGGCATGCTAAAGACAGAAGACAGATTTTAGTAAATTGAAGAAAAACTAGGTGAGACAATGAGTCGGGGCAGGGGTGGGGGACGGAGGGAGAGTGGAGCTAAGATGGCGGCATAGAAGAACGTGTACTCATCTCTCCTGCAAAATCGCCTGAATTGCAACTAGTTCCTGAAAAGCCATCAACAAGAGGAGGTTGGATCCAATCACAGAAAAGTTACCCCACATCCAAGAACAAAGGAGAAGCCGTAACAAGAAGGTGGGAAGGGTGCAATCGTGCTTTTAAAAGTCAAACCTCATATCCGCCAGAGAGGCTGGGTGGGCCAAATATGCAAAGCCTGTTGCAAATCAAGACCCGGAAAAGGAGCAGTGACCCCCACAAGGGACTGAGCCAGACCTACTTTAGAGGGTCCAAGTGCCGCCTTAAGCTAGAAGTGTCCTTGAGCAGTCCTTGGAAAGACGGCACTCAATTCCCTTTGAAGGAGGTTACCATTCACTGATCATAGAGCCGCCGAGTAGGACTGGAGACTCTGTGCGCACCGAGATCCTGGAGAGGGGAATAGTGATCCTGCATGAGACTGAGTCAGACTCACCTCTGAGAAATCTCACGTCTCCTGCGGTGGCGGGGGTCGATGGTGGCCAACAGCAGGGTTGGGTTCACTGCGGAAGTGCTTCTCATAGAGCCTGTGGGAATAAATCCTTTGTGAGAGAGATGCCATTATCCCTACTGTAGTTTGGCTGCAGGTCGAACTACAGGGAGGGAGTTTAGCTCCAACCAGCAAAAAAGGGATCTGGATTAAGCCTGGGCTGGCCTTTTAGTTCTGAGATAGGTGGAAATAGACAAGCAGTAAAGAGGCCTTCAGATCCAACCACTGCCAGAGGCAAAAAAGACTGGATTAAAAAAATCCCCTTATAGAGATTGGAAAGAATGTTAAGAAACATGTAGTTACCAATGTTAAATGCAACAAAGAGAGCAGATAATACCAAATGATGAAATAATATATTATCATATGAATTATATATGAATATATGAAAATAATATATTGGACTCAGTAATTAGATATTTAGCAAGAACAGTTTCAGTGGCATGCTAAAGACAGAAGACAGATTTTAGTAAATTGAAGAAAAACTAGGTGAGACAATGAGTCGGGGCAGGGGTGGGGGACGGAGGGAGAGTGGAGCTAAGATGGCGGCATAGAAGAACGTGTACTCATCTCTCCTGCAAAATCGCCTGAATTGCAACTAGTTCCTGAAAAGCCATCAACAAGAGGAGGTTGGATCCAATCACAGAAAAGTTACCCCACATCCAAGAACAAAGGAGAAGCCGTAACAAGAAGGTGGGAAGGGTGCAATCGTGCTTTTAAAAGTCAAACCTCATATCCGCCAGAGAGGCTGGGTGGGCCAAATATGCAAAGCCTGTTGCAAATCAAGACCCGGAAAAGGAGCAGTGACCCCCACAAGGGACTGAGCCAGACCTACTTTAGAGGGTCCAAGTGCCGCCTTAAGCTAGAAGTGTCCTTGAGCAGTCCTTGGAAAGACGGCACTCAATTCCCTTTGAAGGAGGTTACCATTCACTGATCATAGAGCCGCCGAGTAGGACTGGAGACTCTGTGCGCACCGAGATCCTGGAGAGGGGAATAGTGATCCTGCATGAGACTGAGTCAGACTCACCTCTGAGAAATCTCACGTCTCCTGCGGTGGCGGGGGTCGATGGTGGCCAACAGCAGGGTTGGGTTCACTGCGGAAGTGCTTCTCATAGAGCCTGTGGGAATAAATCCTTTGTGAGAGAGATGCCATTATCCCTACTGTAGTTTGGCTGCAGGTCGAACTACAGGGAGGGAGTTTAGCTCCAACCAGCAAAAAAGGGATCTGGATTAAGCCTGGGCTGGCCTTTTAGTTCTGAGATAGGTGGAAATAGACAAGCAGTAAAAGAGGCCTTCAGATCCAACCACTGCCAGAGGCAAGAAAAAGACTGATCATTCCTGAATAGTCAGCAAGAGACAGAAGAACATAAACATTCACTATTTTCCTGTTTTGTGTGAAGCTGGAGTTACTGCTGGATTTTTAAAATTTCATTTTATTTCTTATTGCTTTTTGTTACTTTTCCTTTTTTCACTCTTTTTTCCCCCTTTATCCAAACCCGCTCAGCAGCGCCCCCTTTTTTGTTTTGTTTGTTCCCTCCATTGAACTCTATTGAAGCTATTAATCTTATCAGTAAGACTGAATATGTTCAAGTTTACATAATTTACACACCAATATTCGAATTATAGGGGTTCCAGAAGAAGAAGAAAAAAAGGATATGAGAAAATTTTTGAAGAGATTCTAGTTGAAAATTTCCCCAACATGGGAAAAGAAATAGTCAATCAAGTCCAAGAAGCGCCATACAGAAAGAGTACCATACAGAATAAACCCGAGAAGAAACACACCAAGACACATATTAATGAAGCTAACACAAATCAAACACAAAGACAGAATTCTGAAAGCAGCAAGGGAAAAGCAACTAGTGACGTAGAAGGGAAATCCCATATGTTTAACAGCTGATCTTTCAACAGAAACTCTGCAGGCATGAAGAGAATGGCAAGGCACATTTAAAGCACTGAAACAGAATAATCTGCAACCAAGAATCCTCTACCCTGCAAGGATCTCATTCAAAATTGATGGAGAAATCAAAAGCTTTACAGATAAGCAAAAATTAAAAGAATTTACTAACACTAAACCAGCCTTACAACAAATGTTAAAGGAACTTGTATAGACAACAAGTATAAGAGAAGAAGATGAAGATCTACAAAACAAAGCCATCATAACATCTAAGAAGATGACAATAGGATCATTTGTATCAATAATTACATTGGATATAAATGGACTAAATGCCCCAAGCAAAAGACACAGACTGGCTGAATGGATTCAAAAACAAGAACCATACATGTGCTGCCTACAGGAAACTCACTTCAGACTTAGAGACACTCATAGACTGAAAGTGAGAGGCTGGAAAAAGATATTCCATGCAAATTAAAAGGGGACAAACCTCAAAATAAAAAACCTTAAAATAAAGAAGATTAGACAAGCAGTAAAGAGGCCTTCAGATCCAACCACTGCCAGAGGCAAGAAAAAGACTGATCATTCCTGAATAGTCAGCAAGAGACAGAAGAACATAAACATTCACTATTTTCCTGTTTTGTGTGAAGCTGGAGTTACTGCTGGATTTTTAAAATTTCATTTTATTTCTTATTGCTTTTTGTTACTTTTCCTTTTTTCACTCTTTTTTCCCCCTTTATCCAAACCCGCTCAGCAGCGCCCCCTTTTTTGTTTTGTTTGTTCCCTCCATTGAACTCTATTGAAGCTATTAATCTTATCAGTAAGACTGAATATGTTCAAGTTTACATAATTTACACACCAATATTCGAATTATAGGGGTTCCAGAAGAAGAAGAAAAAAAGGATATGAGAAAATTTTTGAAGAGATTCTAGTTGAAAATTTCCCCAACATGGGAAAAGAAATAGTCAATCAAGTCCAAGAAGCGCCATACAGAAAGAGTACCATACAGAATAAACCCGAGAAGAAACACACCAAGACACATATTAATGAAGCTAACACAAATCAAACACAAAGACAGAATTCTGAAAGCAGCAAGGGAAAAGCAACTAGTGACGTAGAAGGGAAATCCCATATGTTTAACAGCTGATCTTTCAACAGAAACTCTGCAGGCATGAAGAGAATGGCAAGGCACATTTAAAGCACTGAAACAGAATAATCTGCAACCAAGAATCCTCTACCCTGCAAGGATCTCATTCAAAATTGATGGAGAAATCAAAAGCTTTACAGATAAGCAAAAATTAAAAGAATTTACTAACACTAAACCAGCCTTACAACAAATGTTAAAGGAACTTGTATAGACAACAAGTATAAGAGAAGAAGATGAAGATCTACAAAACAAAGCCATCATAACATCTAAGAAGATGACAATAGGATCATTTGTATCAATAATTACATTGGATATAAATGGACTAAATGCCCCAAGCAAAAGACACAGACTGGCTGAATGGATTCAAAAACAAGAACCATACATGTGCTGCCTACAGGAAACTCACTTCAGACTTAGAGACACTCATAGACTGAAAGTGAGAGGCTGGAAAAAGATATTCCATGCAAATGGAAATCAAAAGAAAGCTGGAGTAGCAATCCTCAAAATAGACAAAATAGACCTTAAAATAAAGAAGATTAGAAGAGACAAGGCATAACATTACATAATGATCAAGGGATCGATCCATGAAGAAGACATAACAATCATAAATATCTATGCACCCAGCACAGGAGCAGTCCAATACATAAGACAAACACTTTCAGACATAAAAGAAGAAATTGACAATAACACAATAATAGTAGGAGACTTTAACACTCCTCTCACAACAATGGACAGATCATCCAAACAGAAAATTAATAAAGAAACACAAGTCTTCAATGCCACACTAGAAGAAATGGACCTCATTGATATCTTTAGGACCTTCCATCCAAAAGCAGGATACACTTTCCTCTCAAGTGCTCATGGAACATTCTCCAGGATAGACCACATCTTGGGCCACAAATCAAACCTCAGTCAATTCAAGAATATTGAAATGATATCAGTGATCTTCTCTGACCACAATGCAGTGAGACTAGAGATCAACTATAGGAAAAATACTGCTAAAAACACAGACAAATGGAGATTAAACAACACATACCTAAAAAATGCACTGATTACTGAGCAAATCAAAGGAGAAATAAAACAATTCCTAGAAGAAAACGACAATGAACACACAACAGTGTAAAACCTATGGGATACTGCAAAAGCAGTTCTAAGAGGGAAATTTATAGCAATTCAATCCCACCTCAAGAAACTAGGTAAATATCAAACAGACGGCCTTACTCTACACTTAATACAATTGGAGAAAGAAGAACAAAAACACCCCAAAGACAGCAGAAGAAGAGAAATCATAAGGATCAGAGCAGAAATAAATGAAAAAGAAATGAAAGAAACAATAGTAAAGATAAATAAAACAAAAAGCTGGTTCTTCGAAAAGGTAAATAAAATCGACAAACCACTGGTCAGACTCATCAAGAAAAAGAGAGAGAAGAACCAGATCAACAACATCAAAAATGGAAAAGGAGAGATTACAACAGATAATGCAGAAATCCAAAGGATTTTAAGAGACTATTATGAACAACTCTATGGCAACAAACTGGACAACCTGGAAGAAATGGACAGTTTCTTAGAGAAGATTAATCTTCCAAGACTGAACAAGGAAGAAATAGAAACTATGAACAAACGAATCACAAGCTCAGAAATCAAATTTGTGATAAAAAATCTCTCCACAAATAAAAACCCAGGGCCAGGTGGCTTCACAGCCGAATTCCACCAAACATTTAAAGGGCTAATGCCTGTCCTTCTAAAACTCTTCCAAACAATTGCACAGGAAGGAACACTTCCAAACACATTCTATGAGGCCACCATCACCCTGATACCAAAGCCAGGCAAAGACAACACAAAAAAAGAAAATTATGGACCAATTTAATGATGAATTTAGATGCCAAAATCCTCAACAAAATCCTAGCAAACAGAATTCCACAATACATCAAAAAACTCATACATCATGATCAAGTTGGGTTCATCCCAGGCATGCAAGAATTCTTCAATATCCACAAATCAAATCAATGTGATACGCCATATCAACAGATTGAGAAACAAAAACCACATGATCATATCAATAGATGCAGAAAAAGCCTTTGACAAAATTCAACACCCATTTATGATAAAAACTCTTCAAAAAATGGGCATAGATGAAGCCTATCTCAACATAGTGAAAGCCATATATGAGAAGCCCACAGCAAACATTATTTTCAATGGTGAAAAACTGAAAGCATTCCCTGTAAGATCAGGAAAAAGACAAGTGTGTCCACTTTCACCACTCTTATTCAACATAGTCCTGGAAGTTCTAGCAATAGCAATAAGAGAAGAGAAAGAAATAAAAGGAATCCAGATTGGAAAAGAAGAAGTCACACTCTCTCTATTTGCAGAGGACATGATATTATACATAGTAAATCCCAAAGACACTATTACAAAACTACTAGGACTAATGAACAAATTCAGTTAAGTCGTGGTATACAACGTCAATAATACAGAAATCACTGGCATTCCTATACACAATGAAAAATCAGAAAATGAAATCAAAGAGACAATCCCCTTCACCATCACAACCAAAAGAATCAAATATCTAGGAATAAACCTACCCAAAGAAACAAAAGAACTGTACACTGAAAATTACAGGACACTCATGAGAGACATTAAAGAAGACTTAAATAGATGGAGAGGGATTCCATGTTCCTGGGTAGGAGGAATTAATATTGTGAAAATGACCGTACTACCAAATGTCATCTATAGATTCAATGCGATCCCTATCAAACTACCAATGACATTCTTCACAAAACTAGACCAACGAATAACACAGTTCATATGGAAACACAAAAGACCTCAAATAGCCAAAGCAATCCTGAGGAAGAAGGATGGAGCTGGGGGGATCAGCCTCCCCAACTTCAGACTATACTACAAAGCACAGTCATCAAGACAGTATGGTACTGGCACAAAAACAGAACTATAGACCAATGGAACAAGATAGAGAACCCAGAGATAAACCCACGCACCTATGGGTACCTTATTTTTAACAAAGGTGACAGTATAAAATGGGAGAAAGACAGCCTCTTCAACCAATGGTGCTGGAAAAACTGGACAGCTACATGCAAAAAAATGAAGTTGGAACATACCCTGACACCATGCACAAAGATCAACTGAAAATGGTTTAAAGACCTAAATATAAGACCAGAAACCATCAAACTCTTAGAGGAGAATATAGGCAAAACCCTCAAGGACATCAATTAAAGCAAGATCTTCTCTGACACACCTACTAGAATAGCGGAACTAAAAAGACAAATGTACATGTGGGACCTAATGAAACTTAAAAGCTTTTGTACAGCAAAAGAAACTACAAAAAAGCTGGACAACCCACAGAATGGGAGAAAATCATAGCAAATGAAACAACAGACAAAGAATTAATCTCCAAAATCTACAAGCAACTCAGACAACTCAGCACTGGAAAAATGAACAACCCGATCAAAAAAATGGGAAAAGGACCTAAGCAGACAGCTCTCCAAAGAGGACATACAGATGGCCAAAAAGCACATGAAATGATGCTCAACCTTGCTTATAATTAGAGAAATGCAGATCAAAACTACAATGAGATATCACCTCATGCCTGTCAGAATGGTCATCATCAACAAATTGCCAGACAGTAAATGCTGGAGAGGGTGTGGAGAAAAGGGAACTCTCTTGCATTGCTGGCGGGAATGTAAACTGATATAGCCTCTATGGAACACAGTATGGAGATTCCTTATAAAACTAAAAATAGAAGCTCCCTATGACCCAGCAATCCCACTATTAGGCTTATACCCTGATGAAATCAAAACTGAAAGAAGCACCTGTACCCCAATGTTCATTGCAGCCCTCTATACAATAGCCAGAACATGGAAGCAACCTAGATGTCCATCGACGAATGAATGGATCCAGAAGCTCTGGTACATATATACAATGGAATACTACTCAGCTGTTAAAAGAATTGCATAAGAATCAGCCCTAATGAGGTGGCTGGATCTAGAACCTATCATAAAAGTGAAGTCAGTCAAAGAGAAGGACAGGTAAAAAACATAATATAGACCAATGGAACAAGATAGAGAACCCAGAGATAAACCCACGCACATATGGCTACCTTAGTTTGGACAAAGGTGACAGTATAAAATGGGAGAAAGACAGCCTCTTCAACCAATGGTGCTGGAAAAACTGGACAGCTACATGCAAAAAAATGAAGTTGGAACATACCCTGACACCATGCACAAAGATCAACTGAAAATGGTTTAAAGACCTAAATATAAGACCAGAAACCATCAAACTCTTAGAGGAGAATATAGGCAAAACCCTCAAGGACATCAATTAAAGCAAGATCTTCTCTGACACACCTACTAGAATAGCGGAACTAAAAAGACAAATGTACATGTGGGACCTAATGAAACTTAAAAGCTTTTGTACAGCAAAAGAAACTACAAAAAAGCTGGACAACCCACAGAATGGGAGAAAATCATAGCAAATGAAACAACAGACAAAGAATTAATCTCCAAAATCTACAAGCAACTCAGACAACTCAGCACTGGAAAAATGAACAACCCGATCAAAAAAATGGGAAAAGGACCTAAGCAGACAGCTCTCCAAAGAGGACATACAGATGGCCAAAAAGCACATGAAATGATGCTCAACCTTGCTTATAATTAGAGAAATGCAGATCAAAACTACAATGAGATATCACCTCATGCCTGTCAGAATGGTCATCATCAACAAATTGCCAGACAGTAAATGCTGGAGAGGGTGTGGAGAAAAGGGAACTCTCTTGCATTGCTGGCGGGAATGTAAACTGATATAGCCTCTATGGAACACAGTATGGAGATTCCTTATAAAACTAAAAATAGAAGCTCCCTATGACCCAGCAATCCCACTATTAGGCTTATACCCTGATGAAATCAAAACTGAAAGAAGCACCTGTACCCCAATGTTCATTGCAGCTCTCTATACAATAGCCAGAACATGGAAGCAACCTAGATGTCCATCGACGAACGAATGGATCCAGAAGCTCTGGTACATATATACAATGGGATACTACTCAGCTGTTAAAAGAAATGCATAAGAATCAGCCCTAATGAGGTGGCTGGATCTAGAACCTATCATAAAAAGTGAAGTCAGTCAAAAAGAGAAGGACAGGTACAATATACTAACACATATATATGGAATCTAGTAGGATGGTGATGATGGCACACGCAGTGAAGTGATGAAAAAACAGGCATGGACAGTCAACATACGGACACTGTGGGGAATGAACAGTGGGTGGGAGGCGTAAAGGAAGTAGCATGAAAACCTGTACTATCATATGTGAAAAAAATAGCTATTGTTATTGCGCTGTGAGAAAAGGGGATCCTGCAGGGGTGCTGTGCGATGGCCTGAAGGGGTGGGATGTGGGGGATATACATATGACTAATCTTAGATCACACATATCTGTAAACAACAAAACTCTGTAAAAGTAAGAAGTAAAATAAAAATTAAAAAAAAAAAAAAGGAAAATGAGTCAGCGTACAGAAGCTTGAAGGAGAGAAATAATACATGATCAGCTAGAAGAAATGAGGGCATGGGTATTATAGGCCAAAAGCAGGAAACTCATTGAGAGAGAACGGTGAAGAGGGAGAGAGAATATTTATTGGAGTAAGTCCCTTGCTGAGGAGTCTTGGACTGCACACAGGAAGGATAAATTTTTGTAGAAGAAAGCTTCTTACTTTTGATACAAAAGTAGAGAAAACAGGGGTGTGTTGTGGGGGCAAATTTTGGTGTCCTCTGGAGGGTGGGGAATGGGAAGAGAAAATGTCTGAGTTCAGCGTTGATGTCTCATCTTATATCTTTACCAGCACTGCACTTCTGTCTATGATGCAGATCTTTATTTCAGTTTATTTGAAAGTAATTGATCAAATTTTCTCCTCTTCCTTTCTTTTTTTTTTTTTTTTTTTAAACCTTTATTTTACTTTTAACATTTACAGAGTTTTGTTGTTCACAGACATGCATGTTCTCAGATTAGTCACATGTATATCCCCCCCTTCCCTCCCCTCCCGACCATCACACAGCACCCCTGAAGGATCCCCTTTTCTCACAGAGCAATGACTAGAGCTATTTTCTTCACTTATGATAGTACAGGCCTTCATGCTACTTCCCTTACGCCTCTCAACCACTGTTCCTTCCCCACAATGTCCATATGTCCACTGTCCATGTCTGTCTTTCTGTCGCTTCACTGCATGTGCCATCATCACCATCCTACTAGATTCCATATATATGTGTTAATATACTGTATTTGTCCTTCTCTTTCTGACTGACTTCACTTTTTAGGATACGTTCTAGATCCAGCCACCTCATGAGGGCTGATTCTTCTGCATTTCTCTTTACAGCTGTGTAGTATTCCATTGTATATATGTACCAGAGCTTTTGGATCCATTCGTTCGTCGATGGGCATCTAGGTTCCTTCCATGTTCTAGCTATTGTATAGAGAGCTGCAATGAACATTGGGGTACAGGTGCTTCTTTCAGTTTTGATTTCATCAGGGTATAAACCTAAGAGTGGGATTGCTGGGTCATATGGTGCTTCTATTTTTAGTTTTTTAAGAAATCTCCAGACTGTCTTCCATAGAGGCTGTATCAATTTACACTCCCACCAGCAATGCAGGAGTGTTCCCTTTTCTCCGCAGCCTCTCCAGCATTTATTGTCTGTCGATTTGTGGATGATGGCCATTCTGACGGGTGTGAGGTGACATCTCATTGTAGTTTTGATTTGCATTTCTCTAATTATTAGTGAAGTTGAGCATCGTTTCTGTTTTGGTGGATGGATTTTTGGCCCCTTTGACGGGTGTGAGTTGCTTGTAGAGATATTGTCTGAGGGTTTCAAATTTTGGTGTCCTCTGGAGGGTGGGGAATGGGAAGAGAAATGTCTGAGTTCAGCGTTGATGTCTCATCTTATATCTTTACCAGCACTGCACTTCTGTCTATGATGCAGATCTTTATTTCAGTTTATTTGAAAGTAATTGATCAAATTTTCTCCTCTTCCTTTCTTTTTTTTTTTTTTTTTTTAAACCTTTATTTTACTTTTAACATTTACAGAGTTTTGTTGTTCACAGACATGCATGTTCTCAGATTAGTCACATGTATATCCCCCCCTTCCCTCCCCTCCCGACCATCACACAGCACCCCTGAAGGATCCCCTTTTCTCACAGAGCAATGACTAGAGCTATTTTCTTCACTTATGATAGTACAGGCCTTCATGCTACTTCCCTTACGCCTCTCAACCACTGTTCCTTCCCCACAATGTCCATATGTCCACTGTCCATGTCTGTCTTTCTGTCGCTTCACTGCATGTGCCATCATCACCATCCTACTAGATTCCATATATATGTGTTAATATACTGTATTTGTCCTTCTCTTTCTGACTGACTTCACTTTTTAGGATACGTTCTAGATCCAGCCACCTCATGAGGGCTGATTCTTCTGCATTTCTCTTTACAGCTGTGTAGTATTCCATTGTATATATGTACCAGAGCTTTTGGATCCATTCGTTCGTCGATGGGCATCTAGGTTCCTTCCATGTTCTAGCTATTGTATAGAGAGCTGCAATGAACATTGGGGTACAGGTGCTTCTTTCAGTTTTGATTTCATCAGGGTATAAACCTAAGAGTGGGATTGCTGGGTCATATGGTGCTTCTATTTTTAGTTTTTTAAGAAATCTCCAGACTGTCTTCCATAGAGGCTGTATCAATTTACACTCCCACCAGCAATGCAGGAGTGTTCCATTTTCTCCGCAGCCTCTCCAGCATTTATTGTCTGTCGATTTGTGGATGATGGCCATTCTGACGGGTGTGAGGTGACATCTCATTGTAGTTTTGATTTGCATTTCTCTAATTATTAGTGAAGTTGAGCATCGTTTCATGTGTTTTTGGGCCATCTGTATGTCATCGTTGGAGAGGTGTCTGTTTAGGTCCTTTTCCCATTTTTTGATTGGGTTGTTCGTTTTTCCAGTGCTGAGTTGTCTGAGTTGCTTGTAGATTTTGGAGATTAATTCTTTGTCTGTTGTTTCATTTGCTATGATTTTCTCCCACTCTGTGGGGTGTCTGTTGAACTTTTTTGTAATTTCTTTTGCTGTACAAAAGCTTTTAAGTTTCATGAGGTCCCACATGTTCATTTGTCTTTTTTAGTTCCACTATTCTAGTAGGTGGGTCAGAGAAGATCTTGCTTTGATTGATGTCCTTGAGGGTTTTGCCTATATTCTCCTCTAAGAGTTTGAT
Source organism: Tragulus kanchil (assembly GCA_022376925.1). Classification (NCBI taxonomy): domain Eukaryota; kingdom Metazoa; phylum Chordata; class Mammalia; order Artiodactyla; family Tragulidae; genus Tragulus; species Tragulus kanchil. Next base: position 74,327,656 of record JAIOJX010000030.1, read on the forward strand.
GGTTTCTGGCCTTACATTTAAGTCTTTAATCCATTTTGAGTTGATCTTTGTGTATGGTGTCAGGGTATGTTCCAATTTCATTTTCTTGCATGTAGCTGTCCAATTTTCCCAGCACCATTTGTTGAAGAGGCTGTCTTTGTCCCATTTTATATGTTCGCCTCCTTTGTCAAAAATAAGGTACCCATAGGTGCGTGGGTTTGTCTCTGGGTTCTCGATCTTGTTCCATTGGTCGATATTTCTGTTTTTGTGCCAGTACCATACTGTCTTGATGACTGTTGCTTTGTAGTAGAGTCTGAAGTTGGGGAGGCTGATCCCCCCAGCTCCATTCTTCTTCCTCAGGATTGCTTTGGCTATTCGAGGTCTTTTGTGTTTCCATATGAACTGTGTGATTCTTTGGTCTAGTTCTGTGAAGAATGTTATTGGAAGCTTGATAGGGATCGCATTGAATCTATAGATGACATTTGGTAGTATGGTCATTTTCACAATATTGATTCTCCCGACCCAGGAACACGGAATATTTCTCCATCTGTTTAAGTCTTCTTTAATGTCTCTCATGAGTGTCTTGTAATTTTCTGTGTACAGTTCTTTTGTTTCTTTGGGTAGGTTTATTCCTAGATATTTGATTCTTTTGGTTGCGATGGTGAAGGGGATTGCCTCTTTGATTTCATTTTCTGATTTTTCATTGTTTGTGTATAGGAATGCCAGTGATTTCTGTATATTGATTTTGTATCCTGCAACTTTGCTGAATTCGCTGATTAACTCTAGTAGTTTTGTAATAGTGTCTTTGGGATTTTCTATGTATAATATCATGTCATCTGCAAATAGAGAGAGTTTGACTTCTTCTTTTCCAATCTGAATTCCTTTGATTTCTTTCTCTTCTCTTATTGCTATTGCTAGAACTTCCAGGACTATGTTGAATAGTAGTGGTGAAAGTGGACACCCTTGTCTTGTTCCTGATCTTAGAGGGAATGCTTTGAGTTTTTCACCATTGAGGATAATGTTCGCTGTGGGCTTCTCATATATGGTTTTCACTATGTTAAGATAAGTTCCTTCTATGCCCATTTTTTGAAGAGTTTTTATCATAAATGGATGCTGTACTTTGTCAAAGGCTTTTTCTGCATCTATTGAGATGATCATGTGATTTTTGTCTTTCAATTTGTTGATATGGTGTATCACATTGATTGATTTGCGAATGTTGAAGAATCCTTGCATGCCTGGGATGAACCCAACTTGATCGTGATGAATGAGCTTTTTGATGTGTTGCTGAATTCTGTTTGCTAGGATTTTGTTGAGGATTTTGGCATCTAGATTCATCAGTGAAATTGGCCTATAATTTTCTTTTTGTGATGTCTTTGCCTGGCTTTGGTATCAGGGTGATGGTGGCCTTGTAGAATGTGTTTGGAAGTGTTCCTTCCTGGGCAATTTTTGGAAGAGTTTTAGAAGGACAGGCATTAGCTCTTCTTTAAATGTTTGGTAGAATTCACTTGTGAAACCATCTGGCCCTGGGCTTTTATTTTTGGGTAGATTTTTGATCACAAGGTCGATTTCTGAGCTTGTGATTGGCTTGTTCATAGTTTCTATTTCTTCATGGTTGAGTCTTGGGAGATTAATCTTCTCTAAGAAACTGTCCATTTCTTCCAGGTTGTCCAGTTTGTTGCCATAGAGTTGTTCATAATAGTCTCTTATAATCCTTTGGATTTCTGCATTGTCCGTTGTAATCTCTCCTTTTTCATTTTTGATTTTGGTGATCTGGTTCTTCTCTCTCTTTTTCTTGATGAGTCTGGCCAGTGGTGTGTCGATTTTATTGACTTTTTCGAAGAACCAGCTTTTTGTTTTATTTATCTTTACTATTGTTTCTTTTGTTTCTTTTTTATTTATTTCTGCTCTGATCTTTATGATTTCCCTTCTTCTGCTGGCTTTGGGGTGTTTTTGTTCTTCTTTCTCCAGTTGTTTTAAGCGTAAGGTAAGGTCGTCTGTTTGAGATTTTCCTAGTTTCTTGAGGTGGGATTGTAATGCTATAAACTTCCCTCTTAGAACTGCTTTTGCAGTATCCCATAGGTTTTGCACTGTCGTGTGTTCATTGTCATTTTCTTCTAGGAATTTTTTTATTTCTCCGTTGATTTCCTCAATGATCAGTTGGTTTTTTAGGTATGTGTTGTTTAATCTCCATGTGTTTGTGTTTTTAGCGGTTTGTTTCCTGTAGTTGATCTCTAGTCTCACTGCATTGTGGTCCGAGAAGATGGTTGATAGAATTTCAGTTTTCTTGAATTGACTGAGGATTGATTTGTGGCCCAAGATGTGGTCTATCCTGGAGAATGTTCCGTGAGCACTTGAGAAGAAAGTGTATTCTTCTGCTTTTGGATGGAACGTCCTAAAGATATCAATGAGGTCCATCTTTTCCAGTGTGGCATTTAAGGCTTGTGTTTCTTTATTAATTTTCTGTTTGGATGATCTGTCCATTGGTGTGAGAGGAGTGTTAAAGTCTCCTACTATGATTGTGTTGCTGTCAATGTCTTCTTTTATGTCTGAAAGTGTTTGTCTTATGTATTGGGGTGCTCCTGTGTTGGGAGCATAGATATTTATGATTGTTATGTCTTCTTCTTGGATGGATCCATTAATCATGATGTAGTGACCTGCCTTGTCTCTTAGAATCTTCTTTACTTTAAAATCTATTTTATCTGATATGAGGATTGCTACTCCAGCTTTCTATTTCTTCATGGTTGAGTCTTGGGAGATTAATCTTCTCTAAGAAACTGTCCTTTTGTTCCGTTGTCCATAGAGTTGTTCATACTAGGCTCTCATACTCCTTTGGATTTCTGCATTGTCTGTTGTAATCTCTCCTTTTTCATTTTTGATTTTGGTGATCTGGTTCTTCTCTCTCTTTTTCTTGATGAGTCTGGCCAGTGGTGTGTCGATTTTATTGACTTTTTCAAAGAACCAGCTTTTTGTTTTATTTATCTTTACTATTGTTTCTTTTGTTTCTTTTTCATTTATTTCTGCTCTGATCTTTATGATTTCCTTCTTCTGCTGGCTTTGGGGTGTTTTTGTTCTTCTTTCTCCAGTTGTTTTAAGCGTAAGGTAAGGTCGTCTGTTTGAGATTTTCCTAGTTTCTTGAGGTGGGATTGTAATGCTATAAACTTCCCTCTTAGAACTGCTTTTGCAGTATCCCATAGGTTTTGCACTGTCGTGTGTTCATTGTCATTTTCTTCTAGGAATTTTTTTATTTCTCCTTTGATTTCCTCAATGATCAGTTGGTTTTTTAGGTATGTGTTGTTTAATCTCCATGTGTTTGTGTTTTTAGCGGTTTTTTTCCTGTAGTTGATCTCTAGTCTCACTGCATTGTGGTCCGAGAAGATGGTTGATAGAATTTCAGTTTTCTTGAATTGACTGAGGATTGATTTGTGGCCCAAGATGTGGTCTATCCTGGAGAATGTTCCGTGAGCACTTGAGAAGAAAGTGTATTCTTCTGCTTTTGGATGGAACGTCCTAAAGATATCAATGAGGTCCATCTTTTCCAGTGTGGCATTTAAGGCTTGTGTTTCTTTATTAATTTTCTGTTTGGATGATCTGTCCATTGGTGTGAGAGGAGTGTTAAAGTCTCCTACTATGATTGTGTTGCTGTCAATGTCTTCTTTTATGTCTGAAAGTGTTTGTCTTATGTATTGGGGTGCTCCTGTGTTGGGAGCATAGATATTTATGATTGTTATGTCTTCTTCTTGGATGGATCCCTTAATCATGATGTAGTGACCTGCCTTGTCTCTTAGAATCTTCTTTACTTTAAAATCTATTTTATCTGATATGAGGATTGCTACTCCAGCTTTCTTTTGATTTCCATTTGCATGGAATATCTTTTTCCAGCCTCTCACTTTCAGTCTATGAGTGTCTCTAAGTCTGAAGTGAGTTTCCTGGAGGCAGCATATGTATGGGTCGTGTTTTTGGATCCATTCAGCCACTCTGTGTCTTTTGGTTGGGGCGTTTAGTCCATTGACATTCAAAGTAATTATTGATACAAATGATCCTATTGTCATCTTCTTAGATGTTATGATGGGTTTGTTTCGTGGATCTTCTCCTTTTATACTTGTTGTCTATATAAGTCCCTTTAACATTTGTTGTAAGGCTGGTTTGGTGTGACTAAATTCTTTTAATTTTTGCTTGTCTGTAAAGCTTTTGATTTCTCCATCAATTTTGAAGGAGATCTTGGCAGGGTAGAGGATTCTTGGTTGCAGATTATTCTCTTTCAGCCGTTTAAATGTGTCCTGCCATTCCCTTCTGGCCTGCAGAGTTTCTGTTGAAAGATCAGCTGTTAAACGGATGGGCTTTCTCTTGTATGTCACTAGTTGCTTTTCCTTGCTGCTTTGAGAATTCTATCTTTGTGTTTAATTTGTGTTAACTTCATTAATATGTGTCTTGGTGTGTTTCTTCTCGGATTGATTCTGTTAGGTACTCTTTGTGCTTCTTGGACTTGATTGACTATTTCTTTTCCCATGTTGGGGAAATTTTCAACTATAATTTCTTCAAAAATTTTCTCATAGCCTTTCTTTTTTTCTTCTTCTTCTGGGACCCCTATAATTCGAATATTGGTGCGTTTGATATTATCCCAGAGGTCTCTGAGGCTGTCCTCTGCTCTTTTCATTCTTTGAGCTAGAGTCTGTTTTTCAGCAGTTACTTCCACCATTTTATCTTCCAGCTCACTTATCCGGTCTTCTGTCTCAGATACTCTGCTCTTGATTCCTTCTACAGTGTTTTTCAGTTCAGCAATTGAGTTGTTTGTCTCTGTTACTTTTTTGGTACGTTCTTGTATTTCTTTATTCAGTGTGTTAGTTGTATCTTGCAATTTCTCTGAAATTCTGTTTTCAGTGTCTTTGATCATCTTTACTATCATTCTTCTGAAATCACTTTCAGAAAGTTTGTCCAAATTCTCTTCATTAATTTGATCTTGTGTGTTTGTTGATTGTTCCTTCGCTTGTGTGGTATTTCTCTGCCGTTTCATTGTTATTATTAATTTTTTAAAACTGATTCTGTTTGGGATTTCCTTTTCCCAGACTTTGAGTTACGTCTGTTGGTGTTTGTTGTTTGGATGGGGCTTCTTATTCTGGGTGATGCTGGTGATTGGGTGATGTCAGGACTTGTATACAAGTGATTACCTTTGCTGGCGTTCTCACTTGTATACTGCCTTTAGTGTTAGGTGTTCTCTAGTATTGTAGAGTTTTGGAGTCAGTGCACCCTCAAAACCCCGTGGCTTGTTGCCTGACCAGGGAATGAAGATTTCACGGCTGGTTTGTTATGGCATTAAATGATATTAAAACATATATATGCAAATGAGAAACAGAAGGTATACCTTTGACAAATGGCAATTTAAAAATTATGCAAGTACTATCTAGCGTATTGAATTATACACATGAACATATACAGCTATAACATAACCCAAGCATTCCAATCAAAAATACAGTACAATACGTTAGCACGGCGAATAGAGAAATCCAAGAATGATATCCACAAGTTAATAAGCAAACTAAGTAGAGTACCAATTAGAGAATAATGCTAGAGCAGGATCCCCGTTGGGGATAAGGCAATGAGGACAGAACAGACTAAGAAATATAGTGGGGAGAGGGAAAAAGAGAAAGGGAGGATAGAAGAGAAATATAGAATAATATTGCAAAGTTAAATATAGGGAGATAAAGATTTGTATGTATTAGAATTTAGTGCTATAGGAAAGGAGCTTCAGAGAAAGCAAAGAATTATAGAGGAGGGAGTAGTACAAATGAAAAAATATTTAAAAATTAAAAGAGCTAATTTTATAGAAAAATATAGAAAAACAAAGCAAAAATAATAAACAAACAAAACCCCAGATGGGTTCTTTGAGCTAGAGTCTGTTTTTCAGCAGTTACTTCCACCATTTTATCTTCCAGCTCACTTATCCGGTCTTCTGTCTCAGATACTCTGCTCTTGATTCCTTCTACAGTGTTTTTCAGTTCAGCAATTGAGTTGTTTGTCTCTGTTACTTTTTTGGTACGTTCTTGTATTTCTTTATTCAGTGTGTTAGTTGTATCTTGCAATTTCTCTGAAATTCTGTTTTCAGTGTCTTTGATCATCTTTACTATCATTCTTCTGAAATCACTTTCAGAAAGTTTGTCCAAATTCTCTTCATTAATTTGATCTTGTGTGTTTGTTGATTGTTCCTTCGCTTGTGTGGTATTTCTCTGCCGTTTCATTGTTATTATTAATTTTTTAAAACTGATTCTGTTTGGGATTTCCTTTTCCCAGACTTTGAGTTACGTCTGTTGGTGTTTGTTGTTTGGATGGGGCTTCTTATTCTGGGTGATGCTGGTGATTGGGTGATGTCAGGACTTGTATACAAGTGATTACCTTTGCTGGCGTTCTCACTTGTATACTGCCTTTAGTGTTAGGTGTTCTCTAGTATTGTAGAGTTTTGGAGTCAGTGCACCCTCAAAACCCCGTGGCTTGTTGCCTGACCAGGGAATGAAGATTTCACGGCTGGTTTGTTATGGCATTAAATGATATTAAAACATATATATGCAAATGAGAAACAGAAGGTATACCTTTGACAAATGGCAATTTAAAAATTATGCAAGTACTATCTAGCGTATTGAATTATACACATGAACATATACAGCTATAACATAACCCAAGCATTCCAATCAAAAATACAGTACAATACGTTAGCACGGCGAATAGAGAAATCCAAGAATGATATCCACAAGTTAATAAGCAAACTAAGTAGAGTACCAATTAGAGAATAATGCTAGAGCAGGATCGCCGTTGGGGATAAGGCAATGAGGACAGAACAGACTAAGAAATATAGTGGGGAGAGGGAAAAAGAGAAAGGGAGGATAGAAGAGAAATATAGAATAATATTGCAAAGTTAAATATAGGGAGATAAAGATTTGTATGTATTAGAATTTAGTGCTATAGGAAAGGAGCTTCAGAGAAAGCAAAGAATTATAGAGGAGGTAGTAGTACAAATGAAAAAATTATTAAAAATTAAAAGATCTAAATTTTATAGAAAAATATAGAAAAACAAAGCAAAAATAATAAAAACAAACAAAACCCCACAGAACCTTAAAAGGCCAATGGGGAACCAGAAGTTTATACCAAAATAAAATGTGTGGTTTAAAAGGAAAAAGAAAAAAAAAAATTATGTAAACTTGAATATATTCAGTCTTACTGATAAGATTAGTAGCTTCAATAGAATTCAGTGAAGGAAATGAACACACCCACTCTCTCTCACATACACCCCCAAGAAAAGAGAAAAAAAAAAAAAAGCGGTGGGTGCACTGAGTGGGTTTGGAAAAAAGAGAGAGACAAACAAATTGAAACAAAGTAATACAATACAAAAAATGAATTTTTAAAGTCCAGCAGTAACTCCAGCTTCAGACAAAACGTGAAAATAGTGTTTATGTTCTTCTGTCTCTTGCTGACTGTTCAGGAATTATCAGTCTTTTTCTTGCCTCTGGCAGTGGTTGGATCTGAAGACCTCTTTGACTGCTTGTTTTGGCCTATTCCAGAATTAAAGGCCCGCCCAGGCTGGCCCTGGGAGTTTCTTAATCCAAATCCTTTTCTTGCTGGGTGGAGCTAAATTCCTCCTGTAGCTTGCCCAGCAGCCCGGCAGTTTGACCAGCAGCCAAACTACAGTAGGGAAAATGGCGTCTGTCTCACAGAGGATTTATTCCCACACGCTCTATGGGAAGCACCTCCACAGTGCCCCCGACCCTGCTGCAGGCCACCATCGACCCCCGCCACCACGGGAGACGTCAGGTTACTCAGAGGTGAGTCTGGCTCAGTCTCATGCGGGATCGCTATTCCTCTCTCCCGGATCACAGTGCGCAGAGACTTTCCAGTCCTCTTCGGCGACTCTGTGATCGGGTTAATGGTAACCTCCTCCAAAGGGAACTGAGTGCCGCCTTCCGAGGCCTGCTCAAGGGCACTTCTAGCTCAAGGGGCACCTGGACCCTCCAAAGCAGGTCTGGCTCAGTCCCTTGTGGGTGTTAGTGCTCCTCACCGGGTTTTGATCTGCAACAGGCTTTGCGGCTTTGGCCCGCACAGCCTCCGCTTTCAAGGGGCCTTGATGCGGCTTCTCCTAAGGAGCTTCAGAGAAAGCAAAGAATTATAGAGGAGGTAGATACAAATTTTTGAATTTATAGAAAAATATAGAACAACAAAGCAAAATCAAACAAAACCCCACAGAACCTAAAAAGGCCAATGGGGAACCAGAAGTTTATACCAAAATAAAATGTGTGGTTTAAAAGGAAAAAAAAAAAAAAAATTATGTAAACTTGAATATATTCAGTCTTACTGATAAGATTAGTAGCTTCAATAGAATTCAGTGAAGGAAATGAACACACCCACTCTCTCTCTCACACACCCCCAAGAAAAGGAAAAAAAAAAAAAAAGCGGTGGGTGCACTGAGTGGGTTTGGAAAAAAGAGAAAAAAAAAATTGAAACAAAGTAATACAATACAAAAAATGAATTTTTAAAGTCCAGCAGTAACTCCAGCTTCAGACAAAACGTGAAAATAGTGTTTATGTTCTTCTGTCTCTTGCTGACTGTTCAGGAATTATCAGTCTTTTTCTTGCCTCTGGCAGTGGTTGGATCTGAAGACCTCTTTGACTGCTTGTTTTGGCCTATTCCAGAATTAAAAGGCCCGCCCGGGCTGGCCCTGGGAGTTTCTTAATCCAAATCCTTTTCTTGCTGGGTGGAGCTAAATTCCTCCTGTAGCTTGACCAGCAGCCCTGCAGTTTGACCAGCAGCCAAACTACAGTAGGGAAAATGGCGTCTGTCTCACAGAGGATTTATTCCCACACGCTCTATGGGAAGCACCTCCACAGTGCCCCCGACCCTGCTGCAGGCCACCATCGACCCCCGCCACCACGGGAGACGTCAGGTTACTCAGAGGTGAGTCTGGCTCAGTCTCATGCGGGATCGCTATTCCTCTCTCCCGGATCACAGTGCGCAGAGACTTTCCAGTCCTCTTCGGCGACTCTGTGATCGGGTTAATGGTAACCTCCTCCAAAGGGAACTGAGTGCCGCCCTTCCGAGGCCTGCTCAAGGGCACTTCTAGCTCAAGGGGCACCTGGACCCTCCAAAGCAGGTCTGGCTCAGTCCCTTGTGGGTGTTAGTGCTCCTCACCGGGTTTTGATCTGCAACAGGCTTTGCGGCTTTGGCCCGCACAGCCTCTCCGGCGGGTATGAGGTTTGACTTTTAAAAGTGCGATTGCACCCCTCCTACCGTCTTGATGCGGCTTCTCCTTTGTTCTTCGATGTGGGGTGTCCCCTCTGTGATCAGATCCAACCTCCTTTCGTCGATGGTTTCCCAGGAACTCGTCGCAATTCAGGCGATTTTGCAGGAGAGATGAGTGCACGTCCTTCTACGCCGCCATCTTAGCTCCACCCCCCTCCTCTTCCTTTCTATACCCCTCCTACCAGATAACCACAGTATCATTTGTGGAGGTTTTATCATATGATTTTCATTATGTATTCTTAGCATGTGGTAATGTATACAGGAGCTGGTGTAATATACATGTTAATATGGACATCATTACCCTGCTCCTTTCCAGAGAAGTAAAAATATTAAGCAGGCATATCTGAAGCATCTTTTAATTTCATTTTAAGAATTCATTGCATTGGGAATTATGTTTTATTTGGGTAAAGAGCACTAACATGGAACTAACTGCAGTGTTTATATTTTAGTAGAGTAATCCAGAATAATTTTTCATTTCACTGAGGAACTATGAGACATGTGAGAGATTGGTGACACCTCTGACTTCTCCAGGTGGCCCAAGGCCTGAAGTCAGAGTTCTTCCCACACAGCTGAAGCATTCCAATATATAAGACTGAGTATCATTATTTAGCAGAAAAGCAGAGAGTGACACTTCATGGGACAGAATTTCAGTAGCTCAATTGTTTTATTAAATGATGTCTTACTTCTGTTTTATTATCTAATTTATTGTGTACAGATGGGCTGCAATGAAAACCACACTTCTGAATGCTTGAGGAAAGGCACAGAGAGTGATAAAGTATTTTCTTAAGATTAACCGCTTTATCTTTGTTTTCTATTTCTCATGCGGATCGCTATTCCTCTCTCCCGGATCACAGTGCAGAGACTTTCCAGTCCTCTTGGCGACTCTGTGATCGGGTTAATGGTAACCTCCTCCAAAGGGAACTGAGTGCCGCCTTCCGAGGCCTGCTCAAGGGCACTTCTAGCTCAAGGGGCACCTGGACCCTCCAAAGCAGGTCTGGCTCAGTCCCTTGTGGGTGTTAGTGCTCCTCACCGGGTTTTGATCTGCAACAGGCTTTGCGGCTTTGGCCCGCACAGCCTCCGGCGGGTATGAGGTTTGACTTTTAAAAGTGCGATTGCACCCTCCTACCGTCTTGATGCGGCTTCTCCTTTGTTCTTCGATGTGGGGTGTCCCCTCTGTGATCAGATCCAACCTCCTTTCGTTGATGGTTTCCCAGGAACTCGTCGCAATTCAGGCGATTTTGCAGGAGAGATGAGTGCACGTCCTTCTACGCCGCCATCTTAGCTCCACCCCCTCCTCTTCCTTTCTATACCCCTCCTACCAGATAACCACAGTATCATTTGTGGAGGTTTTATCATATGATTTTCATTATGTATTCTTAGCATGTGGTAATGTATACAGGAGCTGGTGTAATATACATGTTAATATGGACATCATTACCCTGCTCCTTTCCAGAGAAGTAAAAATATTAAGCAGGCATATCTGAAGCATCTTTTAATTTCATTTTAAGAATTCATTGCATTGGGAATTATGTTTTATTTGGGTAAAGAGCACTAACATGGAACTAACTGCAGTGTTTATATTTTAGTAGAGTAATCCAGAATAATTTTTCATTTCACTGAGGAACTATGAGACATGTGAGAGATTGGTGACACCTCTGACTTCTCCAGGTGGCCCAAGGCCTGAAGTCAGAGTTCTTCCCACACAGCTGAAGCATTCCAATATATAAGACTGAGTATCATTATTTAGCAGAAAAGCAGAGAGTGACACTTCATGGGACAGAATTTCAGTAGCTCAATTGTTTTATTAAATGATGTCTTACTTCTGTTTTATTATCTAATTTATTGTGTACAGATGGGCTGCAATGAAAACCACACTTCTGAATGCTTGAGGAAAGGCACAGAGAGTGATAAAGTATTTTCTTAAGATTAACCGCTTTATCTTTGTTTCTTTCTCTATTAGTGAAAAGAAATACACAGTTAAGTTGCATTGTTTAAAAAGAAAAGAAAGAAATGAACTGTATGTACGCCAAATAGGATTATCTTCTTAATGATGCTAATGTGAATTACTTTTAATAGGATTTAATCTCATGGGTTGGAGTAATAGAGAAAGAATCATCTCAGCTATTTAAACAAAATGTGCCTAAGTGGTGTATAAGGATTCTAAATAATATTAGTATTCTATAGGTAAGGCAGTTGCTGGGCCTAATTAAAGGTCATTATTCAGAATTGAAAATCATATTCTCATTAATATTTAGTTTAATTTCTTTAAAGTTGCTCTTTTTTGAGAAATAGTAGGAAACTTAGTCTAAAATATTTATGTACAGCACCATTGTATGTAGTTGAGACATTGGAGAGCATTTTTTCATGAGTCATTTTCCAGTGACTAAAAATCCATTGGTTATTAGTATAATAACAATTGTTTGTTGTTCATTGTTCACTCATTGGTTGTGTCTGGCTCTGTGACCCCATGGACTGCAGAAGGCCAGGCTCCTCTGTCTACCACTATCTCAAATGCATGTCCACTGAGTCAGTGATGCTATCAAGGAAAAGAGACAATTGAATAAATGATGCTGGGCCAGATGACTATTTGGGAGAAAAGAATTTTCTAACTAACTAACTAACTATATATATATATAACTTCTAGATAAATTAAACATTATATATTTATCTACATATATGCATATATTCATGTACAATTATATATATGTAGCAATTATATACATAATTGCTAATAATATACAGATCAATATTGATATAATCTTGGCAAGGAGATCTTTCTAAGCATGACTCTCAAATCAGAAAGAAAAAAAGCTATAAATATTTGACCATGTAAACTAAAGTTTCTCTTGTCATATATCACTAAAAATTGAATCTAAATGTTATAGACTGAAAAAGAATATTTGCATTGCTTAAGGGAGGGTTAGTAGTTTTAGTATACAAAGAGCTTTTGAGAAAAAAACAGTAGGGCTTCCCTGGTGGCTCAGGGGTAAAGAGTTTGCCTGTCAATACAGGAGACACGAGTTCGATCCCTGATCCAGGAAGATCTCACATGCTGTGGAGCAGCTAAGCCCGTGAGCAACAACTATTGAGTCTGTGCTCTAGAGCCTCGGAGCTGCAACTATTGAGCCCTTGTGCTGCAACTACTGAAGCCCGTGAGCCCTAGAGCCCAAGTTCTACAACAAGAGAAGTCACTGTAACAAGAAGCCTGCTCACCTCAGCTAGAGAGTAACTGCTGCTCCCTGCACCTAGAGAAGAGCCTGTGGCAGCAGTGAAAACCCAGACTAGCCAAAAATAAATAAATAAATAAAATTTAAGGAAAGAAAAAAAGAATAAATCAATGAATCAACCTCCTTCTTGGTAAATCACCTTTATAGAAATATGGGCAAACATTATAAATAGGCAATGCATAAAATAACTTAAAATTTGCCTCAAACAAGACACTGTTATTCACCTTTCAAACAATAAAGATGACGTGAAGGTATTGATCACTCAGTTGTGTCTGACTCTGAGACCCCATGGACCATAGCCCACCAGGCTCCTCTGTCCATGAGATTCTCCAGACAAGAATACTGGAGTGGTAGAAATTTCCTTCTCCAGAGGATCTTCTGAACCAGGGACCAAACCCAGGTCTCCTGCATTGCAGGCAAACTATTTACTATCTGAGCCACCAATTGTCAATAAACAAGACACTGTTACCTTTCAAACAACAAAGATAAAAGTGGCATCAAAGTGAGGGATACCAGGCTCTCTCATAAAGTTCCAGTGATATCAGTGTAGAGGACATTAAGTAAGTCCCAAATCCTCCTTCAGAGAAGCATTATTGCTTCAGTTGCTGGGGCTGTGTCATCTGCAGGGATTTGGAGATTGCCTTAGCAGAAGAAAACCTCTCCCAAAGTCACATTCCTTCCTTAGATGGTATACACTCAATGACTGATCAGTGTACTTGCATAAATCCCTTGTCATCTCAGCTCAACTCAGTACAATTCTCAACAACTATTCTAAATTCAGATGGCAAATGTTGTTTTGTCTGAGGGTACACTGGTTAAGGGCATCAAGACTTAAATGTGGTGTGTTTGTTTGACTCAGTGATTCTATTTCTAAGGAATTAGTCCTGAAGATAGGAAAAGATGCATTTCTAAGGATATCACTGCAGTACAGTTGATAGTATAGAAACTGTAGACAATCTACAAGGCCAGCTGTTGGATAGTTGAAAAATTGTTTCAATCATACAACCATCCCAAGGCCATGAAAAGTGATAATATGGAAAAACATTTAATAGAGTACATTAATACTTATGATGTAGTATATAAAATAACAGATTTCTAAGAAGCATATTCAGCATAATCTATTTACAAAGGATGTATCAGTGTATCCAAAAAAGATACGAGGGAAATACAACAAAATGTTACTGATTTCCTCTAGGAAGTTAAGGTTATGGAGAACTGTTTTCACAATTTTGTGCTCTCGTGAGTTTTCTAAATTTTCAGCAGTAATAATGAATGTCTTATAAATTTAGGAAAAATCTATATTTTACTTTTTTAGCAGAGTTTTAAACTTCTTCACGAGCTTATGAGAACTATTTTGGAAACTGTTTTGATTCTGATTTATTTTGTTTCAGGAAGGGGTTGGGGAGAGGTTCTCTAGAAACACTTCTCTTTGGTAGCCTATTTGTAATTGTTTGCAATGGGACATCCTGCTACCCTATTATGGGTGTGTTATCTTACATGTGATTTTTTTTTGGTAAGGGGAGGGCAACATAGTAGGTCTGTACTCCAGATTTTTACCTTAGAGTCTAAGCTTGAACTGATGACTATTCAGAACCTGTCAAAGGATCGTTAATAGAAGGACCAGTTAGCCAACATTTTTCTCTAGGGCAATGGTTTTGGAGCTGAACAGAGATGGGGTAGCCAAGTGAAGTAAAGAGGGGTGACTGAAAGATAGGATCTCAGGCCTCCTCTATTCCTTCTTCAACCAGTATATGTACTTTTACCTATTTTCCATGTCTGCATTCTGAGTAAGGTGTACTTGGAACTTTCCTTGGTTTAAAGCAGTTTTTGAATGACAGTTTTTTGTGGTCTATCAGTTCTATCCCTTAGATCACTCAGAAGTATTTGGATTCCATTAACTTAGCTACCATAAGAGCTGTCTCTAATGAACTATGATTCAATATCCACTTTATAAAAGGAGTGAAGTAAAAATTATTCAATGGAAAACATTTTAACATTTTTTCAGAAGTACTTTGGAAGAGTCCATCATGTTAATATTCAATACCCTTTGTATACAAAAGACATGTAGAGAATTTCTCCTTGAACTTAGGTTGAGACTTTTTTCCTCTAGTGAAATTGACATGAGTTTTAAAAAAATTATTTATTCATTTATTTATTTTTGGCTGTGCAGGGTCTTTGTTACTGTGTGGGCTTTTCTCTAGTTGCAGTGAGGAGGGGCTACTCTTTGTTGCAGTATGTGGGCTTCTCATTTACTGTGGCCTCTCTTATGGAGCATGGGCTCTAAGGCACACAGGCTTTAGTAGTTGCGGCACAGAGGCTCAGTAGTTGTGGCTCCAAGCAGGGCCCCAAGATTAAACTTTCTTTTCCACGCAGTAATAATGAATGTCTTATAAATTTAGGAAAAATCTATATTTTACTTTTTTAGCAGAGTTTTAAACTTCTTCACGAGCTTATGAGAACTATTTTGGAAACTGTTTTGATTCTGATTTATTTTGTTTCAGGAAGGGGTTGGGGAGAGGTTCTCTAGAAACACTTCTCTTTGGTAGCCTATTTGTAATTGTTTGCAATGGGACATCCTGCTACCCTATTATGGGTGTGTTATCTTACATGTGATTTTTTTTTGGTAAGGGGAGGGCAACATAGTAGGTCTGTACTCCAGATTTTTACCTTAGAGTCTAAGCTTGAACTGATGACTATTCAGAACCTGTCAAAGGATCGTTAATAGAAGGACCAGTTAGCCAACATTTTTCTCTAGGGCAATGGTTTTGGAGCTGAACAGAGATGGGGTAGCCAAGTGAAGTAAAGAGGGGTGACTGAAAGATAGGATCTCAGGCCTCCTCTATTCCTTCTTCAACCAGTATATGTACTTTTACCTATTTTCCATGTCTGCATTCTGAGTAAGGTGTACTTGGAACTTTCCTTGGTTTAAAGCAGTTTTTGAATGACAGTTTTTTGTGGTCTATCAGTTCTATCCCTTAGATCACTCAGAAGTATTTGGATTCCATTAACTTAGCTACCATAAGAGCTGTCTCTAATGAACTATGATTCAATATCCACTTTATAAAAGGAGTGAAGTAAAAATTATTCAATGGAAAACATTTTAACATTTTTTCAGAAGTACTTTGGAAGAGTCCATCATGTTAATATTCAATACCCTTTGTATACAAAAGACATGTAGAGAATTTCTCCTTGAACTTAGGTTGAGACTTTTTTCCTCTAGTGAAATTGACATGAGTTTTAAAAAAATTATTTATTCATTTATTTATTTTTGGCTGTGCAGGGTCTTTGTTACTGTGTGGGCTTTTCTCTAGTTGCAGTGAGGAGGGGCTACTCTTTGTTGCAGTATGTGGGCTTCTCATTTACTGTGGCCTCTCTTATGGAGCATGGGCTCTAAGGCACACAGGCTTTAGTAGTTGCGGCACAGAGGCTCAGTAGTTGTGGCTCCCAGCCTCTAGAGCATAGGCTTGTGGTGAATGGGCTTAGTTGCTCCAAGATAGGTGGGATCTTCCTGGACTGGGAATCAGACTCGTGTCTCCTGCTTTGGCAGGAATTTTCTTTATACTAGAGAGGCCTCCAACATGAGATTTTTAATCAAGAGCTAAACAGCCAACTAAGTGTCTATTTTTGTGTGTCTACAAGTATGCTTAGAGTCAATTTGTAGTAACTGTCTTATTTTCAGCTATTATTATGCAAATATATTTCATTCTCATGATTTATGATATCTCTTAAGTTCATATATTACCTGTATATTTATGAAATGTCTTTATTACAACCTGTCCTAAAACTTTTTTTCTAAAACTTTCTGACAACTAAATGGAATATATTTATAAATGATATTTTAAAAATCTCAGACATTAAGTGCTACATCAAATATGACTCCTTTATAATTACAACTAACTTGTTTATTGTACTTAGTTGCTCAGTCATGTCTGACTCTTTGCAACCCCATGCCTGCCAGGCTCCTCTATCCATGGGGATTCTCCAGGCAAGGATACTGGAGTGGGTTGCCAAGTCCTCCTCCAGGGGATCTTCCCAACCCAGAGATCAAACCCAGGTCTCCCACATTGAAGGCAGATTCTTTATCATCTGAGCCACCAGGGAATCTGAATGCAAATATTACTATAGGCCCTTGGTTAATACTGTTCCATACATACTAGATCAGTACTTCTACTCCCATCCTGCCCCTCCATCACTGTAGATTAGTGTACTTGTGTTACCAAGGTCTGTCTGCTTTCACAGCACATGAACAGCTCACTTTAGACCTGATATTCTCCTTAAACATTTGCTTTTCTCCTCCTGGCTGGCAAAGTAGTTTTCCCGGTGCACAAGGAGTGATTAGAGCAGAACCATGATATATAGAAACGTTTCCATAAGTTTCAAAACTGTACTATATAGTAGGAAAAAAAACGTGTGTAGGGGGGTGAGGAGGTAAATATTAAATCACTCTCTTTAGGGGAAAATGAATTTTTGAAATTCACAGTGTATGCAATTTGAAGTGTAGGAGGTTTATATAGGAAATGAATGATTCATTTCAATTACATAGAAAGGCGTTTCATTAGTCAAAAACTTATCCAAAGAAGAATTATACGAATCTGGTAGGAGATTATTTTTCTATTTTATGTCTTTAAGTAGTAAAACAAAGCTTGTTTTCCTTTCTGCGATTAGTAGGTATTTCATCTATTTTTAAACAATTAGATACTAAGATCTGGAAAAAAGAGGTTCACTCTTTCTATTTGTTCCTCCAATGAAGAATTGTAACATTTTGGGATTGTATGAAAAGTCCACAATTGGCTGTCTGAGTGGGATCCTTGGTTCCTAGTGAGGGAGTGGTGATGGTGCCGAAGCGTTCCTGAGTAGCCGTGGTATGGACTCCTCCATTCCCTAGGGTAATTGAAGGCCTGAAAACAGAGATATATAGGAAAAAGCAGATCTATACAAAATATAATACAACAGGTATGCTATTATACTCCCTCTGTTATCAGAACTAGTTAAACAGCTTAAACTAAGTATTACTTACTATTTATTTTTTCTACCATACAGTCTTTATTCATTCACTTATTCAACAAATATTTGGGGAATGCTTATTTAGACCTGGGATACAGTAAGAGCAAGAAGAACATCATGGTGAAGCTTAGAATCTCATGTACAGAGGCAGGAATGAAACAATTTTCACAGGTGAAAGAGTATTTTAGGCTAATGCTGCTTTATCTCTTTTCCTAAGCTGCATATATAAGGAGCAGCTTCCAAGTTATCACACAGATCACAAAATGAGGAATATTTTTACAAATGGAAATAAAAATCAAAGTAAAGTCTTTCATATAATCCTCTATGTATCCTTGCAACAATAGTTTCACAGATCATGACATTTTATGTAAACTTTTCACTGTAACCTTTTTTATCATTGTTTTTTTGAACACCAAAGGGCAAATTTTCTTATTAAATTCTTAGATCTAACTTTTGAGAGTTTCCTTGGAAAGCTGAAGATATAAAAGGTGAGTATTTTTCTAGATTACTGACAGTCTTGGCATTTTAAATGATGTCAGCTTTTCCTGTTATGTTAGTAGGCTAAGACCTTTCCAGAACTGATTTCTGGTCTCCCAGGACTATCACTTATTTTATCTCTGAGAAGTATCTTCGATGAAGGACAATTTGTCTCCAATAACTTTTAGATCTTGACATGTTTTAATTGTGGTTCATCAACCTTGTATTGATTGTCTTCTGACCTGAGGCTGAACTCTTCTTTCAGCTTTACAGAGGGAGCATCTGGGGAATTCAGGATCATATGGTAATTCTTGTCTTGTGGATTACCATATTACAAATTTGCCATCCTTTACATTATTCCCACTTCCAAACTTTGCACTTGAATGACTTGTGTATAGTCATCTTGGCAGACAGTGATATGCACACAGGTTGTGTTTATGAATATATGAATGTCTAAACCTACAGACAAAAAGTAAATACTGCAGTCAATTATCCGAAGACTTTTCTGCCATGAGGTCTAACACACAGAAATTCACCTTTACCTGTTTCCTCTCCACTACTGGAAATGGTGAGAAAAAATCCAGATCAATCATAGCCCTTAGGGAGACTGAATCTCACAGCTCCAACTCCACAAACATTTTGCTGATTCCACTATCATGGGTGAATTGTACTGCCCCCAGATTCACACTCTGAAGCTTTAAAAGTCCCCCAACTGCCTCAGAATGTGACCTTATTTGGAAATAGGGTGGTTGCCAATGTAATTAAGATGAGCTCAGACTGGAGTAAGGCAGGCCCCTAATCAAATGTGACCTGGTGTCTTTACAAAATGGAGAAATTTGGACACAGGTTTACACAAACAGGAAAAACTCCATAAGCAGATGAAGGCAGCGATCAGGGTGATATTTCTTCAGGCCAAGGAATACCAAAGGTTGCCAACAAGCCAGCAGAGGCTAGGCAGGATGCAAGAAGCAGATTCTCCCTCAAAACCTTCAGAAAGGACGAATGCTGCTCACACCTGATCTCAACTTCTAGCCTCCAGAACCATGAAACAGTAAGTTTCTGTTGTTTAAGTCACCTGGTTTGTGGTACCCTGTTATGGCAGCCCTAGCAAGCAAATAGACCCACATTTCAGTTGGTCCACCAGAACTGGTCAAGTCTTCGAACCCAAGTAACATAAAAAATTTTTTAAAATGCCTCTGTCGCAGCTCCCTGCTTGGATCTTACAGCTTCCTTCATCTCTGTGACCACAGGTGCCTCCTCCCTCATCTGCCTCTTATGGAATTTTATCTGTTTTCCTACCTGCTCTACCTTACTGCCTTCCCCTCCTCATCCTCTACTAGTTTCTTCTACTGTTCCTTGGAAAAATCTCGTCCATCTTTTCTATTTATTCTGCCTTTTTCACTTTAAATAAAGGCCTGCATTTTAATCCTGACTATTGGCATATGCTTTGAAGTCTAACATAATGAAATAATGCTCTGTAACCAAATCTTGTCTCTGATTCTTCTTCTGTCTACAATCATTTTTTCCCTTCTCTCATGCCTGTTCTTTCTTTTCCTCACTTTTGTGATCTCCTCATTGTAGACTTGTCACTCTCTGCCAGGCCACTGATACAGTGTCTTCACTTGCCTTCATAATTAAGTTGGCCTTGTTGTGTCTCTTCATTATATTCTGTGGCATCCTAAAATTCTTTTCAGTCTTGACTTTCTGATGTATCTATTATCAGTAATAAGTTAATCACATCACCCATTTCTCTGTTCCAACCTTGTTGGATAAAATGATGCAATAGTGCCATTGGGTCCAATAATTCTTTTACTTTGACTTTGGTAAATCATACAGAATGGAGAACATTTGAAACAATGTAATTAAGATGAGCTCAGACTGGAGTAAGGCAGGCCCCTAATCAAATGTGACCTGGTGTCTTTACAAAATGGAGAAATTTGGACACAGGTTTACACAAACAGGAAAAACTCCATAAGCAGATGAAGGCAGCGATCAGGGTGATATTTCTTCAGGCCAAGGAATACCAAAGGTTGCCAACAAGCCAGCAGAGGCTAGGCAGGATGCAAGAAGCAGATTCTCCCTCAAAACCTTCAGAAAGGACGAATGCTGCTCACACCTGATCTCAACTTCTAGCCTCCAGAACCATGAAACAGTAAGTTTCTGTTGTTTAAGTCACCTGGTTTGTGGTACCCTGTTATGGCAGCCCTAGCAAGCAAATAGACCCACATTTCAGTTGGTCCACCAGAACTGGTCAAGTCTTCGAACCCAAGTAACATAAAAAATTTTTTAAAATGCCTCTGTCGCAGCTCCCTGCTTGGATCTTACAGCTTCCTTCATCTCTGTGACCACAGGTGCCTCCTCCCTCATCTGCCTCTTATGGAATTTTATCTGTTTTCCTACCTGCTCTACCTTACTGCCTTCCCCTCCTCATCCTCTACTAGTTTCTTCTACTGTTCCTTGGAAAAATCTCGTCCATCTTTTCTATTTATTCTGCCTTTTTCACTTTAAATAAAGGCCTGCATTTTAATCCTGACTATTGGCATATGCTTTGAAGTCTAACATAATGAAATAATGCTCTGTAACCAAATCTTGTCTCTGATTCTTCTTCTGTCTACAATCATTTTTTCCCTTCTCTCATGCCTGTTCTTTCTTTTCCTCACTTTTGTGATCTCCTCATTGTAGACTTGTCACTCTCTGCCAGGCCACTGATACAGTGTCTTCACTTGCCTTCATAATTAAGTTGGCCTTGTTGTGTCTCTTCATTATATTCTGTGGCATCCTAAAATTCTTTTCAGTCTTGACTTTCTGATGTATCTATTATCAGTAATAAGTTAATCACATCACCCATTTCTCTGTTCCAACCTTGTTGGATAAAATGATGCAATAGTGCCATTGGGTCCAATATTTATTTATACTATGTAATCTCAGCTTACCTTTGCTATTGCACAGCCATTATGGCACTTTCATAGCAATTCTTGTATTCTATTGTCTCTAATCAAATTCACCTCTGGTCCTGATAAATCATACTTTCTTCTGCTTTGGTGAGGTTTAGTTTATATGACTTGGTGCCTTCAGCATCTAAAAATGGAATTAATTGCATTCTTTCTACAAATAATTCTACTCTTTGGATTCCTTGTGATTATCTATGCAATCAGCCAATGCAAACCTCCAAATGTGAGCCCAAATTTACTTTCTGGGGAATATTTCCTATTTGCATCTTGAATATAGTTCAAGTAGAATATATGGCATCCCCCAAATAGGCTTTACAATTCCCCAATGGTATGCCTTTGCAAATATTTTTTGCTTCTGAATGCTGCCTATTTTTCATTCTTCATCTTGCTCATATCAAATAATTTTCACCTTTCAAGAGCCAACTCAAATGCAACTTCTCCATCAAGCCATTCCTTATCATCTAGTTGATACTGATCTTTTCCCCTCAGATAGCATATATTTAATAAGTTATAAGGTAATTATGCTACCATTATAGTGTATGCATTCCTCCTTTTTATATTAATAGAGTCTAAGATTCTTTAGGGCAGGCATGTGATTTTATTACACTATCTCTTGTGTTGCCTGCATATGGTACAGATAAAAACAAATATTGGTGAATAACTAAATAATTCAAAAAGAAAATGTTAATTATTATAGCCAAATAACTAATTACATGTTGAACTATTTATATAGACATCTGAACATTTTTAAACATAGAAATCTAGTGTAGAAACATCATTTTCTGAGATTATAAAATACTCTTCCAAAACCAAACCAAAAGGAACCAAACAAAATGAAATAAAACAAACATTAAAAGAAAAACCAACTAAAACCTCCAAAATATGAGGATCAATTTTTTTTAAGCAGTGTGCTTTAGTTTTTCTTACTCTAAGATATTATGTCCTAATCTAAAAGGAAGTTGAGAGGATAAATGATCTATTTTTTCTCTGTGTGTAGGTGAGTAAATTGTACAGAGCAGCCAAAAGCACCCATTAGTGTATGTATCAGAGATGCACTTTGTAAATCTACTCTGAATACTATCTTTTGAGGATCTTCCTTGCAAACGTTCGTTGCCTGTGTCTTCTCCTCCACAAGCCATACTAACATAATGCTGAGAAATGCAAATACAAAAGCAGGAGGATAAATGCTGTACTTAGTTCTGTAACCTCAAAAAGGCAACAACACATAAAATGCTGTCATTTGGGAACCCAAAAAAAGATTCATGCCAAACTTATATTTTTTTCTTTCTCTTCTTTCTTTCTTCCTTTAACACAGCAATGGCCACTGTATCTAGTGTGTTGGTGCATTAATCAGACATATCTTTTTTGAGATATGCCTGGGACTTACGAGTATGGCCTTTCTACATTTAATATTAGCTCCCCTCTGTCTTCTAATCCTTCTGTTGCAATGTCTCTGTTATTCTTGATGACTAATTGAGTTGCAAGATGAAACTAGAGAACCACAAATGAGTAACATGTACCCTTTTCTTTTTTGCTAGTCTTGAACCATATATCATTGACTTGATAGGACATTTTGTGATTGGTTGGGCTTGCCCAGTGGCTTTGCAGTAAAGAATCTGCTTGCAACGCAAGAGACTTGTGGTAGATGTGGGTTCCATTCCTGGGGTCAGGAAGATTCTCTGGAAAAGGAAATGGCAATCCACTTTGGCATTCTTGCCTGGGAGACCCCATGGGCAGAGGAGCCTGGCAAGTTCCAGTCCTTGGGGTTACAAAGAGCTGGACATGACTAACAGACTAAAAACAACACAAATTGGCAAATAGAGCATGTGCTTTTGAATTAGCTAAGCCTAAATTTAAATTCTATTTCTGCCATATTTCTCTAGTAACTTTGAGTGAATCATTTAACCTGTCTCAGCCTCAATTTACTTATCTTTAAAAAGGAGATAATAGCATTTACTTCTCAGAGATTTTTGGAGTTTTAAATGAAACAGCATATGTAAAGCACACAACACAGTGCCTAGTACATACTGCATATAATAAATGGTGGGTATTATTCTATTTCTATTTAGGGAGATATTGATAATTTCATTTAAATACCACACATTTCATTGACCCTAAATTCTCTTTTTACAATGCTAACAATTTGTACAATTGAGTTTGCCCCATCCCTCCCCTACCACTTTGTGCTCCAAATCCAGTTTATTTTTGGAAAATACTTTCCCTGGGAAGACAGAGATGAGCTCCTGAGTTTGATGAACCCCTGCCAGTAGAGTGAGGAATGGTCTCTATGCTGTCTCTTCCATGAAGTTCATATATAACTTGCACGTGTTCCATGTATTTTCAATATTCTGTTTCCCCAGGATATTACTGCTGGGGAAAGCTATCTTTAGTGCCACAGACAGGAACAGTGTCTGCTGTGAAGCACTGGGCAAAGGATGGGTAACTTCCCTCACCATGTTGTTGGTTTCACTCAGGACTGGAATTGAGATGGAAGTTAGGAGTTTGGGATTGACATGTATACACTGTTATACTTAAAATGGATTACATGTATATGTATGGCCGAGCCCCTTCACTGTTCACCTGAAACTATCACAGAATTATTAATTGGTTATACCCCCAAACAAAATGTTTTCAGTGTTAAAAAATGGATTACCCATAAGGGCCTACTGTACAGCACATGGAACGCCTCTCAGTATTCTATTGTATTGCTTATATATGCTCATAGTGCTATATTTATTGGAATGAATATGCAGTTTTCCTATTTCCTTATTACTTCTTTAATTATGAAGATACATGAGATTGTATCTATAACCACAGTTACATTTTATTAAAAATAGTTATTTGGTATTATTGGTTATTTGGTATTATTTTTCCCACAAATTTAAATTGCTATTTCTGTATCCTGTTTTGAAGAGCATGGGATAAAATTAGTTATTTGGAATTTGTGGTTTGTTTATTGGAAATAAATGTCACTAGTTAACAGAAAAATCTGCTGATTCCATTCATGCTAAGCGTATGAACAGAAAGTATAAAATTTGTTTTAAATAAGAGTCAGTGAATATAATATCCATGATTGGTGCCAGGTTGGCAACCTTTGAATGATACCAGATGGACATGGAGATTTTATTTTATTTTTTATAATGAACAAAATAGAGAAGCAGGTGCTACAGGACTACTCTCAGTGTTCCATGAGGGAAATTTGGCTTCTATTTTCATTCTAGCATTATTTCTTATTTTGAAAAAGCTAAGATTAGATTTTGAAGGAAGGGGGGTGAATGGTCACCAGTTGGGAATTCCTGTAAAATGAGTTAATATCCTAACAACTACTGTGGTGTAGGTATGTTCACAATCAGGATTTTAATACTAAACACTTAACCATTGTAGAGTGAGGAATGGTCTCTATGCTGTCTCTTCCATGAAGTTCATATATAACTTGCACGTGTTCCATGTATTTTCAATATTCTGTTTCCCCAGGATATTACTGCTGGGGAAAGCTATCTTTAGTGCCACAGACAGGAACAGTGTCTGCTGTGAAGCACTGGGCAAAGGATGGGTAACTTCCCTCACCATGTTGTTGGTTTCACTCAGGACTGGAATTGAGATGGAAGTTAGGAGTTTGGGATTGACATGTATACACTGTTATACTTAAAATGGATTACATGTATATGTATGGCCGAGCCCCTTCACTGTTCACCTGAAACTATCACAGAATTATTAATTGGTTATACCCCCAAACAAAATGTTTTCAGTGTTAAAAAATGGATTACCCATAAGGGCCTACTGTACAGCACATGGAACGCCTCTCAGTATTCTATTGTATTGCTTATATATGCTCATAGTGCTATATTTATTGGAATGAATATGCAGTTTTCCTATTTCCTTATTACTTCTTTAATTATGAAGATACATGAGATTGTATCTATAACCACAGTTACATTTTATTAAAAATAGTTATTTGGTATTATTGGTTATTTGGTATTATTTTTCCCACAAATTTAAATTGCTATTTCTGTATCCTGTTTTGAAGAGCATGGGATAAAATTAGTTATTTGGAATTTGTGGTTTGTTTATTGGAAATAAATGTCACTAGTTAACAGAAAAATCTGCTGATTCCATTCATGCTAAGCGTATGAACAGAAAGTATAAAATTTGTTTTAAATAAGAGTCAGTGAATATAATATCCATGATTGGTGCCAGGTTGGCAACCTTTGAATGATACCAGATGGACATGGAGATTTTATTTTATTTTTTATAATGAACAAAATAGAGAAGCAGGTGCTACAGGACTACTCTCAGTGTTCCATGAGGGAAATTTGGCTTCTATTTTCATTCTAGCATTATTTCTTATTTTGAAAAAGCTAAGATTAGATTTTGAAGGAAGGGGGGTGAATGGTCACCAGTTGGGAATTCCTGTAAAATGAGTTAATATCCTAACAACTACTGTGGTGTAGGTATGTTCACAATCAGGATTTTAATACTAAACACTTAACACATTAGAGCTGTTGGAATCAATCAGTTTAGCCTCATGGTATCTCATAACTGAATGGGATTAGGATATTTTCACAGATGTGACAAAAGAGGCCTACAGTAGGGAGGAGTTACATAGCTAGTTATGTAACAAAAGTTACATAGCTAGTGGTATATCCACAACCCAACTCTAGATTCCTAGCTTTGGATTAGTCACTCTTACCATCACTATATTGCCAGACTCTTAACAAGGAGAAGAATAAAAATATTATCTGTTGGGATTTTCCCTCCTACAGGATAAATTTATGAAACAGGCAAACAAACAAAGGACTTAGCTGTCTGTTGGAACATTTGCTTTGAGACAGCTCTTCCTTATTTGGTGAATTCTCCCCAGAGTTTCTACATAAACCTGCTTCTTTGGCAATTAGCATATTAGAAAGGAAAAATATTTGCAGCCTAATTTAAATCTTCTAATTAACAGTCATTATTATTTTTAATATAATCCAATTGTGCTGCAAACATTGGAGAAAACAATTAAGGCAAGCTGAGAGTGGGAGAGAGAAAATCTTTCACAGTCACCACATGGCTGATCTCTTCTAAATCATTTTATATTATGGACATCTTCCTGTAGTTCCCCAGTTTCTTCATCTCTGTTGTATGGTATGTGACTGTGTCCAGACAAACTAAAAGAAATAGTCTACATTAAGTAGTTTTAGCAGTGAAAATTCTGTCTCATCACAACACTGCAGAATTACTGCTGATTCCATTCATGCTAACGTATGAAGTTTTGTTTGCAGTGAATATAATATCCATGATTGGTGCCAGGTTGGCAACCTTTGAATGATACCAGATGGACATGGAGATTTTATTTTATTTTTTATAATGAACAAAATAGAGAAGCAGGTGCTACAGGACTACTCTCAGTGTTCCATGAGGGAAATTTGGCTTCTATTTTCATTCTAGCATTATTTCTTATTTTGAAAAAGCTAAGATTAGATTTTGAAGGAAGGGGGGTGAATGGTCACCAGTTGGGAATTCCTGTAAAATGAGTTAATATCCTAACAACTACTGTGGTGTAGGTATGTTCACAATCAGGATTTTAATACTAAACACTTAACACATTAGAGCTGTTGGAATCAATCAGTTTAGCCTCATGGTATCTCATAACTGAATGGGATTAGGATATTTTCACAGATGTGACAAAAGAGGCCTACAGTAGGGAGGAGTTACATAGCTAGTTATGTAACAAAAGTTACATAGCTAGTGGTATATCCACAACCCAACTCTAGATTCCTAGCTTTGGATTAGTCACTCTTACCATCACTATATTGCCAGACTCTTAACAAGGAGAAGAATAAAAATATTATCTGTTGGGATTTTCCCTCCTACAGGATAAATTTATGAAACAGGCAAACAAACAAAGGACTTAGCTGTCTGTTGGAACATTTGCTTTGAGACAGCTCTTCCTTATTTGGTGAATTCTCCCCAGAGTTTCTACATAAACCTGCTTCTTTGGCAATTAGCATATTAGAAAGGAAAAATATTTGCAGCCTAATTTAAATCTTCTAATTAACAGTCATTATTATTTTTAATATAATCCAATTGTGCTGCAAACATTGGAGAAAACAATTAAGGCAAGCTGAGAGTGGGAGAGAGAAAATCTTTCACAGTCACCACATGGCTGATCTCTTCTAAATCATTTTATATTATGGACATCTTCCTGTAGTTCCCCAGTTTCTTCATCTCTGTTGTATGGTATGTGACTGTGTCCAGACAAACTAAAAGAAATAGTCTACATTAAGTAGTTTTAGCAGTGAAAATTCTGTCTCATCACAACACTGCAGAATTACTGTGTTATAGGATATAAAGTACACAGAAACACGTGTAAATATAGTTAGAAGTTTTGCTAACCAAACTTTAAATGGTTGAAGTGATTTTATATTGCTTATTCCACATCATTCCATTTGTTATTTCCATCAGTTGCCATTCATTCTTGGCTGGGTGTCTAGCCCAGCCTGCTTAGTTCTCAACTCTGCATCCCTGGAACCACTGGTCCTCTGGGCAGACTCTGTCCTGATTGTCTGGCACATTTTCCCTCTTATCTTCATGAACCTCTCCTTCCAATTAACACGCCCTCCTTGCCCCAATCCCAACCAGACTGGCTGCTGCTAAGATCAGTCATGGCCAGGGCTGACTGTGGCCAGGATTCAATCCCTTCTTTCCTAGCTCAGTGCTGAGACTCTATCTCAGAACACGCTTGTTCATTATGTGGCCCTAACCCAAGACTTTTCCGGTAAAGATTAGTTTTTAGGCATGGGGATAACAGTGCAAAGGGTAAGCATTTAAACTTTGGGACAAGCAGACCTAGGTTTAAATCAAACTCTTGTTACCCATTTGGCATTAAGCAAAAATACTTATCCTTTCTAAGATTCTGTTTCTGCCTGTTAGAGTTGTAGGGGAACTTAAATGAGAGAATTAATACAGTTAATCTGGCAGAGAGGAACAGGTACCATTATATGATGATGCAAGGCAGGAGAGCATTGAAAGTAAGAGTTTGGGCTTGGGAGGCAGACAGACATATTTAAATATAGTTGTCATTCATCACTAGCAAGTTATTTCCCCCCCAGAGCCTCAATTTTCTCATTTGTAAAATAAATGAATAATAATGCCTACCTTGCAGAAGATTTAGAGAGATAATAGGTCTAAATTACTTGACATGCTATGCTATATCTTAGGAGAGAATGCCAGAAGTCAAGTTCATGCTGTATTACGTTGCCTGTCTCTGACCTCATCACTGTCATGGTCAGCTTTTCCAACAGAAGACTGGGCTGCTTTCTTGCCAGCCTCTTAGAAGCTAAGTGTATTACCCCAAGAATCAGAGGAAATCTGCATTCATCCGTCTGTCCACTTATTTATTCACCCAGCAAGTGTCTCTTATTGGCTGTTGCTGTCCTTTCTTTGATCTCTGTATTGACCTTTCTCCCGTAACTGACAGGTCTTTGCCCTTGACGGAAAAAGCTTAATTTTAAGTCCACAGCAATTTTCAGTCTTCCTATTCTTCCATGGGTACTGGAGCCATATCCCATGGCTGCTGACCACCCTCACCCACCCTTACCCCTGACATGAGCTTGTCCTTTACAACCTGTGCCTGATTGACTCTACTTTAAAACTAATACTCAACCTTTCCTTCTTTCTACTGGGAAACTTGTGTCTCCCTTATTTTCTTTTTTCAGGTCCAAGTTTTCATGCTGTCTAACATAACACTGAACTAACCTGATAAACTGTTCTGGGTTTATGGGAAAGAGTTAGGTCCAATATATTCAAAGGACCTGCCAGATGCTGGGCTCTGTAATATCTGTTGTGGATGTCAGTAATGAATTAGCTGGGTGCAATACTTGTCTCCACAAATCTCACAGTCAGGAGGCGAAAATGGGGAAGTAAATAAGAGAAAAGTCACTTAGTCATGCTGACTCTTTGTGACCCTATGGACTGTAGCCTGCCAGGCTCCTCTGTCCATGGAATTCTCCAGGCAAGAATACTGGAGTGGGTATCCATTTCCTTCTCCAGGGGATTTTCCCAACCCAGGGATCAAATCTATGTCTCCCAGAATGCAGGAGGATTCTTTACTGTCTAAGTCACCAGGGAAGCCCAGGGAAGAAAATAGACAATTAAAATACCGTGTGCTGAGGCTTTCCAGGTGGTGCTAGTGGTAAAGAACCTGCCTGCAAATGCAAGAGACATAAGAGATGCAGATTTGATCCCTGGGTCAGGAAGATCCCTTGGAGAAGGATATGACAACCTCACTCTAGTATTCTTGCCTGGAGAATCCCATGGACAGAGGAGTGTGGTGGGTTACCATCCATGGGGTCACAAAGAGTCGGACATGAGTGAAGCGACCTAGCATGCACCTCCCTCTCTAGCACATGAGGATTTCCATGGCAGGGAAACCACTTAGGATATGCACCTCCTCCAGATTTGAGAGATTAGGGTTGGCTTCCTGGAAGGAGAAATGTCTTAACCAAGCAAAAGGGGTGGTTGGAAGTCAGTGTTACAGGCTAAAGCAAGTATAAAAGTTCTGAGCAGAGAGAGAGCATGACTTGTTCATGGAAATAGGAAACACTCAGAGCAACTGGAGAGTGGCGTGTAAACAGGGACTGAGAATAGATTAGATGATTGAGGCACACATTGCCTAGATTAAAAGCGGCTTTAAAAGACACATCTAAGAGTTTAGGCTATCCTAAGAGCACTAGGGAGCCGCTCGGGGGTTTTCTATAGGGCAGAGACATTATCACGTGTGGTTTTAGAAAGTTTATTTTGACTGGTGTACAGAGAATGGTGTGGAAGGTGGGCAGAAATACTGAAAGTTAGAAATCTTTTTCATCCAGTTAGAAATCTTCTGCAGTGATGCAGGTGAGCAAAGAAATTTCTTGAGCCAAAGGAGTAAAGGAAATCTGCAATCACTTATGCATCCATTTATTTGTTCATTTGATAGACACATATTGTTCCAGGTACTGTGCAGGATTTTGAGAATTAAGTTGTAAACGAAAGAGATTAGAGAATACCAGTGTTTAGTGGGGAACACTGACTGGTTGTGATAAGTGCCACGACTGTGCTGAGTATGATAGGAGGATGTCTAGCTAATATTTTGAGGGGTCAGCTGAAAGACATGTAAAAGAAATAAAAAGCAAGCTCAGATTCAAAAGTGCCTTCTAAAGCTGCAATTACTTTTAAGTTACCTAAATTCTAGGGTTTCCTTGGTGGTTCAGAGTCAAAGAATCTACCTGCAGTGCAGGAGACATGGATTCAATCCCTGGGCTGGGAGGATCCAGGAGGAGGGCATGGGAACCCACTCTAGTATTCTTGCCTGGAGGATCCTATGGACTGAGGAGCCTGGGGGCTACAGTCCATAGGGACAAGACTCAAGTGACTGAGCACACACCCGTGGAAGCTTTCTTGAGCTTTCGTTGTACGCTGCTGGTTTCTGCCACAATTTGGTTCCTAGAATCATAAATAAAATAATAACTGGTTTCTCTTTCCCATGCATCCATACTATCTGAATTTGGGTGTGTCTCATGTCCCATCCATCTAATGTGTTACTTCAGTCATTCTCACACCTGTCTCCGTTAAAGTATCAAAATGATGTATGATCGTTTTCCCTAACATCAAAGATATTTTCTCCTCAATTGTTTCATAGCTCATATAGTTTTCAGGAAAATTTTTAAACTCCTTTGAGCAACTGGAGAGTGGCGTGTAAACAGGGACTGAGAATAGATT
This sequence comes from Tragulus kanchil, assembly GCA_022376925.1. Lineage (NCBI taxonomy): Eukaryota > Metazoa > Chordata > Mammalia > Artiodactyla > Tragulidae > Tragulus > Tragulus kanchil. The sequence continues at coordinate 74,358,314 of JAIOJX010000030.1, forward strand.
AGATGATTGAGGCACACATTGCCTAGATTAAAAGCGGCTTTAAAAGACACATCTAAGAGTTTAGGCTATCCTAAGAGCACTAGGGAGCCGCTGGGGTTTTCTATAGGGCAGAGACATTATCACGTGTGGTTTTAGAAAGTTTATTTTGACTGGTGTACAGAGAATGGTGTGGAAGGTGGGCAGAAATACTGAAAGTTAGAAATCTTTTTCATCCAGTTAGAAATCTTCTGCAGTGATGCAGGTGAGCAAAGAAATTTCTTGAGCCAAAGGAGTAAAGGAAATCTGCAATCACTTATGCATCCATTTATTTGTTCATTTGATAGACACATATTGTTCCAGGTACTGTGCAGGATTTTGAGAATTAAGTTGTAAACGAAAGAGATTAGAGAATACCAGTGTTTAGTGGGGAACACTGACTGGTTGTGATAAGTGCCACGACTGTGCTGAGTATGATAGGAGGATGTCTAGCTAATATTTTGAGGGGTCAGCTGAAAGACATGTAAAAGAAATAAAAAGCAAGCTCAGATTCAAAAGTGCCTTCTAAAGCTGCAATTACTTTTAAGTTACCTAAATTCTAGGGTTTCCTTGGTGGTTCAGAGTCAAAGAATCTACCTGCAGTGCAGGAGACATGGATTCAATCCCTGGGCTGGGAGGATCCAGGAGGAGGGCATGGGAACCCACTCTAGTATTCTTGCCTGGAGGATCCTATGGACTGAGGAGCCTGGGGGCTACAGTCCATAGGGACAAGACTCAAGTGACTGAGCACACACCCGTGGAAGCTTTCTTGAGCTTTCGTTGTACGCTGCTGGTTTCTGCCACAATTTGGTTCCTAGAATCATAAATAAAATAATAACTGGTTTCTCTTTCCCATGCATCCATACTATCTGAATTTGGGTGTGTCTCATGTCCCATCCATCTAATGTGTTACTTCAGTCATTCTCACACCTGTCTCCGTTAAAGTATCAAAATGATGTATGATCGTTTTCCCTAACATCAAAGATATTTTCTCCTCAATTGTTTCATAGCTCATATAGTTTTCAGGATATATAATTGTTTTAAGCTCCTTTCCACACACGGAGGGCTTTATGTGGTAGAGCAGACTTTTTCCACACAGTTAGAATCTCCCTAATCCCTTTTAGATCATTTTGGTGCTTATGGAAGTAGCATATTTTGTTATTATATGAATCCATTATTCTTTAATCCATTTGAAAAAAATAATGCAATGTATATGAATTAAAATCCCATCATGTTGGTCTTAGTAGAATAAAAACACATAGTTTAAACAGTGGAACACACGAACTGTCAGAGTAGAAAGAGTTTGTCTCAGAGGTCATTTTAGGAATGATGAGACAGAAGTCAAGAAAGGTTGACAGCATTAGCTGGGTCACTGCGTTGTTTATCAGCAGCACTGAATTAGAACTGAATTGAAGTCTTCCCTTAATTAGAACTGCACTTTTTGTCATATTACTATACTTAGAAAGACATAAATTATTGTGATTTCTAAAATATACCAGTATAATCAATTTTTACTAAAAATAAAAATATAGATAATACACACATATTTCTTGGCTACATAGTATCTGTGAATAGGCTAACTAAACTTTTTTTCCATTGAATACTTTTGTTCCATGCTAATAAACAAATCAGTGACTTGTTGTCAGTTGATAACATAGAAACTAGAAAATCTAAATTTCTTTCGAGAAGACTTTCAGGAGAGCCAAGAAAATACTTCCTGCTCCCCTGAAATTTCACTCTATTAAATGATTTGTAGTTCCTTTTATTTCCCTGAAACCATGTGATATGCCATAATAAGAATTCAATCTGTTGTGATACTATTGCCTAGGACTATTCAGACTTATAAACCTAGACATGAGTAGGTCTGTACTCTTCCAAGACCTTCAGACTCCCATTTCCCGTTAACTCATCCCTGTTGGGACATTTATGCCTTAGAAATGTTTTTCTAGTTTAATAGACTTAAACCAATTCTTTGCATTTTCATTATGTGATGCCATTTATTTCATCATGTAAGTCAGTAATCACAACTTTTTTGTTTTTCTCTATTACTCTGGGTGGTTCGTGAAAGTGAGTCATTGGGATCCTGAGGGCAGTGTGGAGTGGTCATCCTTGGTTTTGTGGCCCCTGATTTGCCCTTTTGTGTCCATTGGCTTGTGAATTTATTTAAATCCTTTATGCCACAATAACCCTGAAAATCTTAATTTAATAATCGATTTCTTAGAAAGAGGAATTACCAAGCAATTTCATGTCTGTGCATTGGTGATGAGGGAGGAGAGAGAGAAAATTGCATTTTCATTTGCATTCTTTTAAAATGAATGCAGTGTAATTGTATCTGAATTTCTCAAAAATAATGCTCACCAAAAGTTTTGAAACAGTGTAGAAATTCAAAGTGAAAGCAATATTGATTTGTCCAAAATAGAAGCATGTATTGTTTAAAAAGCAAGTTCAGTAGAGAAATTTTTGTTTTAGTTGTGGTCACTCACAACAGTCATTTAAATATCTTGACCCAAAAAGCATTTCCTGTTATTGCTGATGTGCTTGACATTGACATGATGGAGTCAGGCTGGTATTAGCCTTTAGCCATTTTATGAAGGATGGCAGGTGAACTGTGGAGTCGGAGAAGTGGAGCTGGCCCTAGAAAACTAATGTGAATACATGCTCAGTCGTTCAGTTGTGTCTGACTCTTTATGACCCCATGGACTGTAGCCTGCCAGGCTCTTATGGCCATGGAATGTTTCAGGCAAGAATGCTGGAGTGGGTTGTCACTTCCTATTCCAGGGGATCTTCCTGACCCAGGGATTGAACCCATGCCTCCTGCATTGGCAGGCAGATTCTTTATCACCACTCCACTTGAGAAACCTAGAGCAGGTAAATTTCTTTTTCCAATGAATCCAGTTTATCCTTTATCTTATACTTACTTTTGTGCTGGCTTGCTAAAATTTCAAAAATTAAAACTTACTTGACTACCAAATAGGATTGAAGCTACAAGTGGGTGACTCTTAATTCTCCCAGGTACATACTTTTTATCATACCACTACCTTCTGTGAATTCATGGTAGCCTGTTTTTCTGCTGAGTTTGTCCAGCACTGCCTGAATTTATGGAAAAGGTGGTTTCAGGGCAGATATTTCTAAGTTAAAAAATAAATCCATGCTGTCCATCATTTTTGGCACTTTTCCTTGTAATTTAAAAACCAGTGCTAATCAAATCAATAGTAATTCATTTCCTTCCTACTAAGTATAGAAAATACTAAATCATATAGTCCTGGTTGATGAATACTCTTTGATGTGTTGCTGAAACTTGACTTTATCAGGAGGTCTGGAAAGCTGGCCAGTGATTTACTGAACCTCTGCACAAAACCATATACCCACTTGCTGAGAACCACTCTATGCTTAGAAGCTAATAATTTCATTCCTCCAGCAATGCCCGACACCTGGGAAGTACAGTTTTATGATATAATTGATCTTTCCCTGAAGTTAAGATACCCAGAATTCAATCCTTTTTGGGGGGATGAAACATTTGCTTTGCTGATTTAGGAGACAAGTGCTTCATGTATAAATAAATGGGATGATTTTTTCCCATTAATTGGTAAAATTTTAAAATGAGGATGAGAACATTAGTTATGGCAATACTTATTAAATGGTAAAATTCCTTTTGGAGTTGAGATAATCAATTACTTATATTAACAAAGTATGTATACTAGTTATTCTGTATTTATAAAAGATGTTTTACATGAAGTGGATAGTATTTCTGTGTTTTATTCATTATTGTATCATTGTACTGAATACAGTGGAACAAAGTAGGTGGTGCATCAGTGTTTGTTGAATGAGTAAATGAATTCTTTTGAATATCAATTTACAATCCTTAAACAATATTCTTTACAATCTCTCCTTAAGAAATAAACCACAAGTCAAGTTCAGTTAGCTGAATAGAGAAACACATTACCTGTAGTTTTTCTGGCTTCATTAAATAAAGGCTTATAATTATTTGTCCCTGATCCTTACAATTACTTAACTCTCAGGAGAGCCTTTGAACTGAAAGCTTTAGTTTTTGTTTTTTTAAAAAGGTTAAAAACTACCATAGAAAAATGTTTAAAGGTTTTAAAAGTTTTAGCTGTAGCAATGGGTTCACAGGCATATGCCTATTTCCATTTTTCTTTTAAGCAATTGTAAAATCAAGAAATCTAACCATCCAGTTTTATTTATCACTGATTAATACCAGAGTGCTCATTTCTTTAACAAATTAATGAAATTCCAAGGCTCTCTAACTCCTGTGTCCCACTGACACCCTAATAGTCTCCATTTATTTTTATTTAAAATAACTATGATCATGATAACAATAATTTAACAAAAATAATGAGTGCTCTCAAATACAAAACTCAAAAGCATTTATGTTGTTGCTAACAGTATATATTTAAAATGAAACAAAATTATTCTAAAGTGTACTTGAATGTACATTAAAAATTCAGTTGCTATTAGGTTAATATCTTTAGCACATAAAAAATGGAATATAAAATAATAGAGTTATATTCTTAATGGCATTTCATGGGGATTTTTTCAAACAGCATTTGAAGCATCTGGTAAAAATTGGGTTACTCTAGAATATATTTTACAATGTATTTTAATTATTGGGGAAAATATACTGATATTAAAACAATATTTATACTAGATAACTTGTTAGTGATATTATTCTTAGTGATGTAAAATGCATTTGTGTACTTTATTACACTACAGTTTAATCACATCATCTATTTCTAAATGATGCTATTTTTGAAGTCATGATTTATTGAAGTCTTTCCTTACTGAAGAATAGATTGAGATATTCTTGATTAATAGTATGCCTACCTCTCACTATTGTCCAATGTTAAGAATGTTCCAATATAAAAATGTCTTTAAAAATGTGAGCATACAGTTACTGTACTGTTTAGTATGCTAATGTTAAACTTGCAGAGCTATTAGAATCAAAATGTCACATAGCCTTTCTGGATTATGTAGGACATTTTTCTGAAACTGATCACAAGGAAGTCAAGTGAGAAAAGTGTGCAAGTTCAAAATTCATCACCTTTAAAAAGAAAATCTTTAAAGTTCTTTTGCCATTAAAAGGTTAAAACTACCATAGAAAAATGTTTAAAGGTTTTAAAAGTTTTAGCTGTAGCAATGGGTTCACAGGCATATGCCTATTTCCATTTTTCTTTTAAGCAATTGTAAAATCAAGAAATCTAACCATCCAGTTTTATTTATCACTGATTAATACCAGAGTGCTCATTTCTTTAACAAATTAATGAAATTCCAAGGCTCTCTAACTCCTGTGTCCCACTGACACCCTAATAGTCTCCATTTATTTTTATTTAAAATAACTATGATCATGATAACAATAATTTAACAAAAATAATGAGTGCTCTCAAATACAAAACTCAAAAGCATTTATGTTGTTGCTAACAGTATATATTTAAAATGAAACAAAATTATTCTAAAGTGTACTTGAATGTACATTAAAAATTCAGTTGCTATTAGGTTAATATCTTTAGCACATAAAAAATGGAATATAAAATAATAGAGTTATATTCTTAATGGCATTTCATGGGGATTTTTTCAAACAGCATTTGAAGCATCTGGTAAAAATTGGGTTACTCTAGAATATATTTTACAATGTATTTTAATTATTGGGGAAAATATACTGATATTAAAACAATATTTATACTAGATAACTTGTTAGTGATATTATTCTTAGTGATGTAAAAATGCATTTGTGTACTTTATTACACTACAGTTTAATCACATCATCTATTTCTAAATGATGCTATTTTTGAAGTCATGATTTATTGAAGTCTTTCCTTACTGAAGAATAGATTGAGATATTCTTGATTAATAGTATGCCTACCTCTCACTATTGTCCAATGTTAAGAATGTTCCAATATAAAAATGTCTTTAAAAATGTGAGCATACAGTTACTGTACTGTTTAGTATGCTAATGTTAAACTTGCAGAGCTATTAGAATCAAAATGTCACATAGCCTTTCTGGATTATGTAGGACATTTTTCTGAAACTGATCACAAGGAAGTCAAGTGAGAAAAGTGTGCAAGTTCAAAATTCATCACCTTTAAAAAGAAAATCTTTAAAGTTCTTTTGCCATTAAAAGATTAGTAGCAGGGCGTCCGTGGTGGTCCAGTGGACGCGGAGTCCGCCTTGTAGTGCAGGGGCATCCGGATCCCACGTGCTGTGGAAGGACTAGACCGGTGTGTCCAATTAGGAGCCAGCACTCTGGAGCACACGCACCCAGAGTCGGTGCTCTGCGACGAGACGGGCCACTGCGATGGGAGGCCCACACAGGCCAAAGGATAAAGATGGATGAAAATAAATAAATAAATAAACAATAAAGGAGGCCAAAAATAAATAAAAAAAAAAGATTAGTAGCATATTCATTTATAAAAATCAGGGCAGGATTATCCAGATTTTGATTACAGATTCTCTTTCTTTCTGCCTATTTTGGGAATAATATTTAGATCAATATCTCAACTGGGACAGGCAAAAATATTTTTCATTTAAACATTTTTAAAATTACTGTTTTTGCTCTTCTGTCCCTATTTGCAAATAATATTTCTACTTTTTAAACATTTATTTATCCCTTGGTAGTATGGTAGGGTACTTTGTAGGGGGTAGAAAATAGGCCACTGACAGATCTATGAGCCTATAATCTTGTTAGGGAAATCGGAAGCAGTTAAACAGCAGCATCATATCACGTAAAACTGCACACAGATCACGTGTTACCTAGGTCTGTGGAGAACTGAGACATTAACTTGGGTTACAGTGATCGAAGATGGAACTTAAATGGTCCTATGGATTGGACTGGATAGCCTAGGAAGAGAAGTGTGTGCCTGTATGTTGAGGGAGGGGTGTGTGTCTGTTTATACGGTGCTGATATGGACAATGAGAAAAGAATGAGAGAAGGGTATGGATAAATGAGAATAGTGCTACATCCTAAAATGTCTTATAATGGGTTTTGAATTTGATCTTGCGAACACAATTGATATTGAAATTTCTTTAAAATAAGGTCAAATTCTAAACTGCTTAAAATATTAGTGCCATTCTTCTTTGCTGTTACTTTCAAATTTTCTAACTCTCCTACAGATGAAGGTTTTTTCCCCTGGTGTCACTAGTACACATCACTGGAACAACTTTACCATTCTCTCATTTCTTACACGGCTTCTTTCTGGTGATTACGTACATGTGTCCGGCTATGTCTTGGCTTCTGTTACTAATAGTGAAATGCACTTAACCATCAATGTAAATATAGATTTAGTCGACTGAAAATAGAATAGTTCTTTGTTGAATATTTATGAGGATTTATTTTATTATGTACATACCATTTAAGCTGGTCTTAAAATTATAATGGAGAGCAAATATTCCTCAGAGAAACTCAATATAGTAAGAAATGTCTTTCTCTCTTGCTATTTTTCATCCTAAACATGATAGTTTTCATGCTCATGATGGGAATACAAAGCACTGGAGCTCTGGCACTGCAGAAAATGCTCAAGACCTCCCAGGCATAACAAATAACAGCACCACAGAGAAGAACATAGGTTCTTTCTGCATCAGGGAACTGAGTGGCATCATATCTAAAAGCACTGATGCAATAATTGTACAGAATCCCCAGTGTGAGTTGTGTGTATCAGGACCATGTAAAAATTGCAACATTTGTTTCCCTGAATCATGAATTCTAGCATGCATGAATATTTACCCATGCTTCTACCAAATTCTTTATTAGTACCTTAAAACTTTACTACAATGGGGGCTTCCCTGGTGGTCCAGTGGGTAAGGACACCGCCTTGCAGTGTAAGGGGCGTCAGTTCGATCCTTGGCCTGGGAAGATCCCACGTGCCGCGGAGCGGCTGGACCGATGTGTCCATTTACCGAGCTGGAGCTCTGGAGTGCATGCGCCCAGAGCTGGTGCTCTGCAACAACAGAGGCCACTGCAATGGGCGGCCCACAGGCCAAAGAACAAAAATGGATGAAAATAGATAAATGAGAGACTAATAGAAATGGCCTGCCTGCCCCGCTCCCCCCCCCAACCCCCCCCCCCCTACCCCCGGCCAAAAAAAAGAAATATTAAAAAACAAACAAACAAAAACTTTACTACAATGATAAGAAAAGTACTTTCTAGTTCATTCTCTCAAAAGTCAACAAGCCACTAGACTCAAAAGATATAAAAATGGATGTGTAACTAAGTCATTTTTCCCCTAAAAATCAGAAATTTTAAATTTAAAACGTGTTGTTAATTATAGCCATTTAAACTTAAGTTTATGGTGTGATTAAAAATAACAGCAAAATATTTTCATAACAGCAAAACAAATTCAGCATTTTGGGTTGAATTTAAAAGCCAGTGTTTTCATGCATGTAAAACATAACAAAAACAACTACAGCAAGAAAACTAGGTTTCTGTTCATTTATTAGTCGATAAAATATTTTTTTTGAGGATTTATTTTATTATGTACATACCATTTAAGCTGGTCTTAAAATTATAATGGAGAGCAAATATTCCTCAGAGAAACTCAATATAGTAAGAAATGTCTTTCTCTCTTGCTATTTTTCATCCTAAACATGATAGTTTTCATGCTCATGATGGGAATACAAAGCACTGGAGCTCTGGCACTGCAGAAAATGCTCAAGACCTCCCAGGCATAACAAATAACAGCACCACAGAGAAGAACATAGGTTCTTTCTGCATCAGGGAACTGAGTGGCATCATATCTAAAAGCACTGATGCAATAATTGTACAGAATCCCCAGTGTGAGTTGTGTGTATCAGGACCATGTAAAAATTGCAACATTTGTTTCCCTGAATCATGAATTCTAGCATGCATGAATATTTACCCATGCTTCTACCAAATTCTTTATTAGTACCTTAAAACTTTACTACAATGGGGGCTTCCCTGGTGGTCCAGTGGGTAAGGACACCGCCTTGCAGTGTAAGGGGCGTCAGTTCGATCCTTGGCCTGGGAAGATCCCACGTGCCGCGGAGCGGCTGGACCGATGTGTCCATTTACCGAGCTGGAGCTCTGGAGTGCATGCGCCCAGAGCTGGTGCTCTGCAACAACAGAGGCCACTGCAATGGGAGGCCCACACAGGCCAAAGAACAAAAATGGATGAAAATAGATAAATGAGAGACTAATAGAAATGGCCTGCCTGCCCCGCTCCCTCCCCAACCCACCCCCCACTACCCCCGGCCAAAAAAAAGAAATATTAAAAAACAAACAAACAAAAACTTTACTACAATGATAAGAAAAGTACTTTCTAGTTCATTCTCTCAAAAGTCAACAAGCCACTAGACTCAAAAGATATAAAAATGGATGTGTAACTAAGTCATTTTTCCCCTAAAAATCAGAAATTTTAAATTTAAAACGTGTTGTTAATTATAGCCATTTAAACTTAAGTTTATGGTGTGATTAAAAATAACAGCAAAATATTTTCATAACAGCAAAACAAATTCAGCATTTTGGGTTGAATTTAAAAGCCAGTGTTTTCATGCATGTAAAACATAACAAAAACAACTACAGCAAGAAAACTAGGTTTCTGTTCATTTTGCAAGTCTTTAAGACTAAAACCTCAGTCATATTAGATTCAATTAAAATATTTTTAAAGTTCAGAGTACAACTAGTTGTATACAGTAGGTGCTTATTAAGTAACTGTTTAAAGATAGATCATTCTGTAATCACAAACTGTGGAGGTGGACTAAAATATCTTCCTAAATTTTAGGTTTCATATATTTGAAATAGGAATCTGAAACAAATACAGTGCCCTCTAAAAGAAATTTATGCATTATGTATAATTGAGAATAGAACATTAAAAGGAATAAGAGCGCACAAATATCCATAATTTGGTCATTTGAAATGGAAGCAGAGCATCAAGTCTGGCTGATTAAAATTAAAAGTGCTGTTATGAAGTTAGCACATGAATAAAGCAGAAACCTGATAAAAGAGAATTTCAGTATGCTATAGATATTCTCCAGTGATTGATATCAACAAGCTGGGATCAGTTTGGGCCTATAACTGCTTAGATAGGAACCCAGTTAGTTGAAATACTATAGAGAGGGATGACTCTGCATGGATGAATGTCAGCTGTGGGAAGCTATGTTTTAAAAAAACATACTGTCAATGTCTTGGGGGCACAGGTGACTCAAATGGATAAACCATAGATTTGTCTGAGCTGGAAGAATTTTAGAGATCAATGACTTTACTACACAATTGAGGTCAAGTGAATAGACCATGGCCTATAGCTAGTCAGCAGCTCAGTTCCTGACACCCAGGCTGGCATCCTTTTCCACGTGGCACATTTAATCGACCTGTGTTTACTGAGACCACAGACATGAACAAATTGTAATGGTGGTATGGCAGTGGCTGTCGTTAGAAGCTGAAAAAAACAAAATGGATGTGTAACTAAGTCATTTTTCCCCTAAAAATCAGAAATTTTAAATTTTTAAAAATTTTAAAATTTTTTTAATTTTGTTAATTATAGCCATTTAAACTTAAGTTTATGGTGTGATTAAAAATAACAGCAAAATATTTTCATAACAGCAAAACAAATTCAGCATTTTGGGTTGAATTTAAAAGCCAGTGTTTTCATGCATGTAAAACATAACAAAAACAACTACAGCAAGAAAACTAGGTTTCTGTTCATTTTGCAAGTCTTTAAGACTAAAACCTCAGTCATATTAGATTCAATTAAAATATTTTTAAAGTTCAGAGTACAACTAGTTGTATACAGTAGGTGCTTATTAAGTAACTGTTTAAAGATAGATCATTCTGTAATCACAAACTGTGGAGGTGGACTAAAATATCTTCCTAAATTTTAGGTTTCATATATTTGAAATAGGAATCTGAAACAAATACAGTGCCCTCTAAAAGAAATTTATGCATTATGTATAATTGAGAATAGAACATTAAAAGGAATAAGAGCGCACAAATATCCATAATTTGGTCATTTGAAATGGAAGCAGAGCATCAAGTCTGGCTGATTAAAATTAAAAGTGCTGTTATGAAGTTAGCACATGAATAAAGCAGAAACCTGATAAAAGAGAATTTCAGTATGCTATAGATATTCTCCAGTGATTGATATCAACAAGCTGGGATCAGTTTGGGCCTATAACTGCTTAGATAGGAACCCAGTTAGTTGAAATACTATAGAGAGGGATGACTCTGCATGGATGAATGTCAGCTGTGGGAAGCTATGTTTTAAAAAATCATACTGTCAATGTCTTGGGGGCACAGGTGACTCAAATGGATAAACCATAGATTTGTCTGAGCTGGAAGAATTTTAGAGATCAATGACTTTACTACACAATTGAGGTCAAGTGAATAGACCATGGCCTATAGCTAGTCAGCAGCTCAGTTCCTGACACCCAGGCTGGCATCCTTTTCCACGTGGCACATTTAATCGAATAGAACCTGTGTTTACTGAGACCACAGACATGAACAAATTGTAATGGTGGTATGGCAGTGGCTGTCGCGTTAGAAGCTGAAATCACCAAAGTAAGAGATCAAATATAAAGAATGAAGCTGGATTGGAATGGATGTAGGAGGGCTCAAATGAACAAAACAACAACTTTAGAAAATACAGTGAAGGACGGCCAGGTATGTAAGTAGACTAGTATGAGTCAATAGTTTACAATGGTGTGAGGACCATGGGGATGCATGAATGCCCAGTGGGCAGGACTTGTCATTCTGCCAGTATATTCTCTATTAATCATTCCTTTACTACACATAGTTATGAATGCTAGATTTACACAGGTCTGGAGAAATTTCAGGGAAGTAAGTGTAAGTAGTTGGGCCATGACTGGGAATGGTGACCCCGAAAGGTGACCTTTAACGGGAGACTAGAAAACACTCCATGAAAAGATTTTTGCTAGCCAAAATTTTAAAAATCTCCACTTTATATAAAATGTGACAAAACTGATTTAGGACTGAAGAATATGAACTAGATATAGGTAAAACCCTCCATATGGTCTGAGTGGTGTAGCCCACTTTCAAACTTTGAGTGATATAATATGAGCACTGTCCTTCTAAACAGTCATATGAAAGATCAGATGACTTCCCCTGTTTCTGTGGTAAGATGATCCTAGGTGACAGTACAGAGGGCTCCTAGGCTACTGACTACTGTTCTTTGCTTCCCTCAGTGGAAAAAGAGGGACAACAGCAAAGTGGAGGTGGAGTCTGAGGGCTGGAGCTCTGTTTTCTTAGTCACTTCAGCTCTCGTTAATCTTTAACCTCCTAGAGTTATTTTGTTAAATGAACAATAGCAGTAGCGGCAGCAACAGCAGTAACAATAGACAGTATTTACTGAATGCTCCCTGTGGGCTGCAAGCTGTTCTCAGTATTGCCTTTTACCACTTTGTGCAAATTACTTAAACTCTGTGCTTCAGTTTCTTCATTTGTAAATTATGGACAATAATAGCATCTACATAAGGTGATAACTAGATGCAAGTGTTCACAATAGCCTTGAGGACATAGTCAGTACTTACTTAATAATAGTTATCATCCCCTTTTTAATCTTCAAAGCAAATCTTCAAAAATAGTGATCAATGCTACTTATTCCCCCATTTACAGGTGAGCAAATTGAGACTCAAAGAATTTTATAAACATTTTCAGGTCAAAAAGATAGATTAAGAACTTGAACTTCAAAGTGGTATGATTAAAAGCATTTAATCCCCATGCCGTGGTGGTCCGCTTCCAGGCACCTAAGGCCCAGCCACACCACATTAAACTCTGATTAATAGTGTATCCTTCTGTTGAATGCATCATGAGCTTTCAGATTGCTCTACAGTTTGCTCATTTTATTATTTCATTTCTCTGAATTGGCTTTCCTAACTTTGTCAAGTAGATAAAATTAAAATTATTCTTCAAAATTATTCTTCAAGACTGAGTTCAGCTGCCACCTTTTCTATCTCACCTTCCTTCTCCCACCTTCACAGAGTTAATTGCTTGTCTGTGTTTCTCTTACGCTTATCTCACATATCTCTCTTACAGCATTTATCACATTGTCTCATAATTTGTTCTCTGCTGCTAGATGGTGAACTATGAGAGAATCAGTAAGAATTAAAATTTATTTAAGAGGCCAGACTCTCTTTTAAGGGCTTCACAAAGATGTCCTCATTGAATCCTTCCAATAACTGCAGGATGTATGTTCTATTAACTGTTTTTCTCTCGAGGAGGCATAGAAAGGTTAAGTAACTTGCCCAAGATCATAAATGCAGGAGGCACACAATACATGATTGTTGAGTTGAATTATATCTATGAACATGCTTACTAAAAATAATCAAAAATTTCTTTTATTTTCCCTGGAGAAAATGAAATCTCTCAATTCAACATCTTTTTGTATAGAGGAGAAAAGAATAAACTCCTCTTTCATCTAGTCCAATTTTTTCTTTCTTAAAGCTATGAAAAGAAAACAATAGCGTGCAGCAACAGCAGTAACAATAGACAGTATTTACTGAATGCTCCCTGTGGGCTGCAAGCTGTTCTCAGTATTGCCTTTTACCACTTTGTGCAAATTACTTAAACTCTGTGCTTCAGTTTCTTCATTTGTAAATTATGGACAATAATAGCATCTACATAAGGTGATAACTAGATGCAAGTGTTCACAATAGCCTTGAGGACATAGTCAGTACTTACTTAATAATAGTTATCATCCCCTTTTTAATCTTCAAAGCAAATCTTCAAAAATAGTGATCAATGCTACTTATTCCCCCATTTACAGGTGAGCAAATTGAGACTCAAAGAATTTTATAAACATTTTCAGGTCAAAAAGATAGATTAAGAACTTGAACTTCAAAGTGGTATGATTAAAAGCATTTAATCCCCATGCCGTGGTGGTCCGCTTCCAGGCACCTAAGGCCCAGCCACACCACATTAAACTCTGATTAATAGTGTATCCTTCTGTTGAATGCATCATGAGCTTTCAGATTGCTCTACAGTTTGCTCATTTTATTATTTCATTTCTCTGAATTGGCTTTCCTAACTTTGTCAAGTAGATAAAATTAAAATTATTCTTCAAAATTATTCTTCAAGACTGAGTTCAGCTGCCACCTTTTCTATCTCACCTTCCTTCTCCCACCTTCACAGAGTTAATTGCTTGTCTGTGTTTCTCTTACGCTTATCTCACATATCTCTCTTACAGCATTTATCACATTGTCTCATAATTTGTTCTCTGCTGCTAGATGGTGAACTATGAGAGAATCAGTAAGAATTAAAATTTATTTAAGAGGCCAGACTCTCTTTTAAGGGCTTCACAAAGATGTCCTCATTGAATCCTTCCAATAACTGCAGGATGTATGTTCTATTAACTGTTTTTCTCTCGAGGAGGCATAGAAAGGTTAAGTAACTTGCCCAAGATCATAAATGCAGGAGGCACACAATACATGATTGTTGAGTTGAATTATATCTATGAACATGCTTACTAAAAATAATCAAAAATTTCTTTTATTTTCCCTGGAGAAAATGAAATCTCTCAATTCAACATCTTTTTGTATAGAGGAGAAAAGAATAAACTCCTCTTTCATCTAGTCCAATTTTTTCTTTCTTAAAGCTATGAAAAGAAACAACTAATTAACTTTAGCTAGTTGAAGCTCCATTACCAATTCAGCTTTATAGTTTTTTACATAAGATAAAAACTTTTCCTCATGATATATTAAACGGTTTACTTCCCATTGTCCATTATTCCCATGGTCTTGAACAATATGTTGATATTTTATTGTCTATTCAAAATCCCATAATTCAGGACATGCATTGCAATGTCAATTTTAATTATTTGTATCAAGAATCTATAATTTTCCAAACACACAGAGATAAAAGAACTGTTTTCTGCCTCTAAGTCAAGCTTGAGGCCCTGTGTCTTTGTGAGGATGATGGGGTCCTGTGGGACCAGAAAGAATGCCAGGTGTGAATAATTTTAATTATTTTAATTTCAATTAGGGCTCCTTTAAGGGCTCCCCCCACCCCACCGCCACCCCCACCCCCCAGCCCACAGTCACTCAGAGGGAAACACATTGTTTACTTTCCTGTGAGGCCTTTAAGGGCTCCAGCCCCTGTATAAACTGCCTAGTTTGGTGGAAGGAAAACTAGCTTTAATAGCCTTTTGAGCAGCTAATGGACATCATCCCCATGGCAAAAGGAGATGATAGAAAAACTGCTTCTCTATTTTTAAAAACAAGATCTTGTTTATATAATCCTTTTATAAAGTTAAAGCCTCTTGGGCTTCCCTGGTAGTCCAGCGGGTAAAAAGTCCACCTTGCAGTGCAAGGGGCACAGGTGCGATCCCTGGCCCAGGAAAATCATATATGCCAAGGAATGGCTGGGCTGATGAGTCCAATTACAAGCTAGCATTGTGGAGTGCATGCGCCCAGAGCCGGTGCTCTGCAATGAGAGAGGCCACTGTAATGGGAGACCCACACATGCCAAAGAATAAAGATGGATGAAAAGCAAATGATGACTTAGAGGCAAAAAATTAAAATAAAATAAAAAAGTTAAAATCTCTTGGTTTAAATATGTTTTTAGAGCTTGTTACAATGCAGCAAATGGTAAAATGAGTTAGCTAAACAATTTTTTTTCCATTGCCCCATTTCTCTATAGCCTTTTAGTTGAATGACTGCTTCAGCTGGTAGCAAAAAATAATAGTCATTTCTAAATGATACCTTAGTTTTAACCACTGTATCGACTGATTTTGAACTTGTGCCTCAAAATTGATCAATTCCATCATTTTAATATATTGTAAAAAAGTTTGAGAGAAAATTAAGAAAGTCATAAAACAGTAGCATACCCAGAATTAAGAATAACAGCAAAAAAAAGTCAGCAACAAACAGTGATCTTAGTAGACCCTGCAATTTTCATTAAAGACATTTAGAAGAGAATATTAACAAACATGAGAGTGATTCATTTTTGCACAGAAAAACAAACTCACATGAGTTGAGAATCATAAGTAGCCCGTAAGTCTTGTAACCATTAATCTTGTGTTTAGCCAGTATTGGAAATAGTGCCATTTGTCATCTCTTTAATTTTCTTTTTCCTGTAGAGTTCATATAAGCTAAATTTTTTGTTTTGCCTTATTTTAATAACAATACAGTATATGCTACAAGTGGAATAAAGAACAGAATGAATTAAATTTTTTAATGTGAATACACAGAAGTGATGGGTTTTGGTTCTGTTTGCATCTGTCCTGCAGTAATCTCCATTGCAATACAACTCACTGTTACATGCCTTAGCTGAATAGGCTATGTCTAATTGTACATTTCATTGTATTTCCAATAGGAGTAAATTGTGAAGGCCAAATAAACTTTTCAGCTTGTGGGGGTGAGGTAGGGAGTCTTGTTTTATCTCCAAGAAGGAACAAGGGAAACACTGAAAGAATAACACACTTTCATAATAGGAAACATTCAACCTGTTTCACAGGTTGTTCCTATCTTTGCTTGAGCACCATGGAAGTTGGCATCTTAGTGCCTTCTTTTGATTGCACTTTACCCACACATTCTCGTGCTAACTTGCAGGAAGGTGTAAGTATGGAAGAATAAACACCTCCCTGTTTCTTGAAGGGATTGAAATATCTCTTACGTGGAAATGGAGAGTCAGGACATGGGAGGGCTCAGGGTTTGTTGTTACTTTATGTACAGCACTAACAATGTGGGACCTCCAGGTTACAAAACACAGCACAGTGATTCATGTAAATGAAATGTGAGCAGGATAGAGAGAGTTCCCTTTGAATTGAGGGAGTTCATGTATAAAAGATCCCAGGGAATATTGGGAAAAGATAGGAGATAAGGCACTGAAGGAAAAATGGAAAACAGCCCATTTGTGGTCATTATTACCAAAAATTGATCTAATTCCTTTTTCACTGTATCGACTGATTTTGAACTTGTGCCTCAAAATTGATCAATTCCATCATTTTAATATATTGTAAAAAAGTTTGAGAGAAAATTAAGAAAGTCATAAAACAGTAGCATACCCAGAATTAAGAATAACAGCAAAAAAAAGTCAGCAACAAACAGTGATCTTAGTAGACCCTGCAATTTTCATTAAAGACATTTAGAAGAGAATATTAACAAACATGAGAGTGATTCATTTTTGCACAGAAAAACAAACTCACATGAGTTGAGAATCATAAGTAGCCCGTAAGTCTTGTAACCATTAATCTTGTGTTTAGCCAGTATTGGAAATAGTGCCATTTGTCATCTCTTTAATTTTCTTTTTCCTGTAGAGTTCATATAAGCTAAATTTTTTGTTTTGCCTTATTTTAATAACAATACAGTATATGCTACAAGTGGAATAAAGAACAGAATGAATTAAATTTTTTAATGTGAATACACAGAAGTGATGGGTTTTGGTTCTGTTTGCATCTGTCCTGCAGTAATCTCCATTGCAATACAACTCACTGTTACATGCCTTAGCTGAATAGGCTATGTCTAATTGTACATTTCATTGTATTTCCAATAGGAGTAAATTGTGAAGGCCAAATAAACTTTTCAGCTTGTGGGGGTGAGGTAGGGAGTCTTGTTTTATCTCCAAGAAGGAACAAGGGAAACACTGAAAGAATAACACACTTTCATAATAGGAAACATTCAACCTGTTTCACAGGTTGTTCCTATCTTTGCTTGAGCACCATGGAAGTTGGCATCTTAGTGCCTTCTTTTGATTGCACTTTACCCACACATTCTCGTGCTAACTTGCAGGAAGGTGTAAGTATGGAAGAATAAACACCTCCCTGTTTCTTGAAGGGATTGAAATATCTCTTACGTGGAAATGGAGAGTCAGGACATGGGAGGGCTCAGGGTTTGTTGTTACTTTATGTACAGCACTAACAATGTGGGACCTCCAGGTTACAAAACACAGCACAGTGATTCATGTAAATGAAATGTGAGCAGGATAGAGAGAGTTCCCTTTGAATTGAGGGAGTTCATGTATAAAAGATCCCAGGGAATATTGGGAAAAGATAGGAGATAAGGCACTGAAGGAAAAATGGAAAACAGCCCATTTGTGGTCATTATTACCAAGTCCATCTTAGAAACATTTGCTTTTGTAACACTTGGAACTTGTTGCTATTACATATCATTACGATTAATTCTGCATTATTTAAATAGAGCCTCTGTGAGAAACTGAGTAAGTTACTCACCTCCTTCTGCCTCAGTTAATATCAGCATAGGATTTCATAGCCATAAACTGAATGCCTAGCTCCAGCTAGGCATCTCACAAATAAATCCAGTGTGTACACAAGGAACCAGATGAGACAGTATAGACACATTCATGCAAACACATCACTACTATTAAGGAAAACAATTTAAAGCCTGTTCAACTCAGATATAATTAGTCCTAGAGAGACACAGTATTACTGATAATGGATTTTTCTCACAGGGAAGTTGGACTCCCCAGTGGGAATGTATTTTTATGGGCTTAAGATTAGTAACATTTCCAAATTGAATTACAACAGTTACAACTGTTTTAAATATTGAATATTGGAATGAGAGACCGAAATAGATAATATGATTTGGTCATTAAGACACTGAAGCAGACTTTTATTTTACATGATTGCTACTATTACTCATGACTTACAAATAGTATTGATTAACTGGGGATTATCTCCCCCTCTGTTTGCCCCTCAACCTGAAATGCCAAGTTAGTCAAGAGTAAGCTTAAATGAGAGTCACATACAGTTCAGTATTATTCACTGATCACTGAAGCTGATCATTTACCAAAAGATCAGGCGATCTTACTCGGTTGTTGCTAATGACTCCCAGTGCCCTACTCTTAATCCATGCTTCAGACATGTTCTATATACCTGGAAAACTTGGCCCCTCAAGATCATCGCTGAATTTTCTTAAGTGGAAATGGAGAGTCAGGACATGGGAGGGCTCAGGGTTTGTTGTTACTTTATGTACAGCACTAACAATGTGGGACCTCCAGGTTACAAAACACAGCACAGTGATTCATGTAAATGAAATGTGAGCAGGATAGAGAGAGTTCCCTTTGAATTGAGGGAGTTCATGTATAAAAGATCCCAGGGAATATTGGGAAAAGATAGGAGATAAGGCACTGAAGGAAAAATGGAAAACAGCCCATTTGTGGTCATTATTACCAAGTCCATCTTAGAAACATTTGCTTTTGTAACACTTGGAACTTGTTGCTATTACATATCATTACGATTAATTCTGCATTATTTAAATAGAGCCTCTGTGAGAAACTGAGTAAGTTACTCACCTCCTTCTGCCTCAGTTAATATCAGCATAGGATTTCATAGCCATAAACTGAATGCCTAGCTCCAGCTAGGCATCTCACAAATAAATCCAGTGTGTACACAAGGAACCAGATGAGACAGTATAGACACATTCATGCAAACACATCACTACTATTAAGGAAAACAATTTAAAGCCTGTTCAACTCAGATATAATTAGTCCTAGAGAGACACAGTATTACTGATAATGGATTTTTCTCACAGGGAAGTTGGACTCCCCAGTGGGAATGTATTTTTATGGGCTTAAGATTAGTAACATTTCCAAATTGAATTACAACAGTTACAACTGTTTTAAATATTGAATATTGGAATGAGAGACCGAAATAGATAATATGATTTGGTCATTAAGACACTGAAGCAGACTTTTATTTTACATGATTGCTACTATTACTCATGACTTACAAATAGTATTGATTAACTGGGGATTATCTCCCCCTCTGTTTGCCCCTCAACCTGAAATGCCAAGTTAGTCAAGAGTAAGCTTAAATGAGAGTCACATACAGTTCAGTATTATTCACTGATCACTGAAGCTGATCATTTACCAAAAGATCAGGCGATCTTACTCGGTTGTTGCTAATGACTCCCCAGTGCCCTACTCTTAATCCATGCTTCAGACATGTTCTATATACTGACGGCCAGTGTTGAGAAAACCTTGGCTCTCTAGCCTCAAGATCATCGCTGAATTTTCTCCTGATTACTGGTGATATTTGAACCTCTAACCAAAGCTCTTTATAAATATACTATGGTAATTATGTCTCTACTATAAACTTTTAAATTTGGAAACAATGTTATCAGAATATATTTTGGTAACATTTCCTTTATTATATCTTAGATAATGATTTTAGTACTGAAACGGGGTCTTTATTGCTAGATTAAATTCACTGTTGTACATTAAATTTGGCTCAGATCCAATATAAAGTAAAAATGAGTTCAAACAGAGTGCTCATTAAATCATGGCTTAAGTTGTCCTTATATGAGCTAAAGTGAATTGTTGCATAGATCATTGAGATATCTCAATGATTTCTTTTTCCTTATATTTATATTGATATTTTTCTTTACAGAACACAGTAGCAGTAAATAGTTCTGCTCCACTAAATTTCTAATCTTATTTTCCAAGACCAATAAAAAAATAAAAACCCCCAAACAAACAAAAGCAATAACAACTTTTCTGGTTTTAGCATAATGTAATTGCAAACCATTCTTCTTACAAGTTATATATTTAGAATCCAAAATTTCTACCATGGCCCAAATTAAAATGTGATGTTTATAATAAAATTCTGAACCAACCAACTAAGCAGGTTTGTATCTTTAAATATTCTGGCTTGTAAGAATAAATCAGTATGATAGACTACCAAGTAATGCTTTTGCAGATAATGTTATTTATCAGCTGTATAGTCCTTATCATTCATGCATTTCCAGCTCCACAATATAGTAACTATCAAAAAAAAAAAAAACTATAATAAAGCTAGTCTTCCTAATTTGTGCTTGCCTCCCTGGTAAAAAGAAATTAAGTGCCAAAAATATAAAATTTATTCCAAGAAAAGTAACAGGCTACACAAGTAAATTTTGGCAAATGCAACTTTATATTGAAATTCACACATCTGTATCTTAAAGAATGAGACTCACAGACTCTAATGTATTTCTAAAATACCAGAAATCATAAGCTTTCACACGTTAAAACTGAAATAATTTAAACGACCAATACACTGAATGTGCAGAAAGTATAAACAAGACTGTGCCTTCGGTAGAATAAATGCTTCACAAATTGTGCAAGATGTCATACTAAGGCTGTGGTCTCCCCTTGACAGCCAACTTAAAATATAAACACACATCAACTGCCTGCTTCTTAGAACACCCTAGAATGGGCAGCACACCTCAGAAGAAAATGTCATTATCCCAGTGATGTGCACCTTAATTTTCAAACCATGTGAGGAAAAAGAGTATTAAATGATCATCCATGCATTTCCAGATGCATGACCATGACCAGTTACTGATTCAAGTTCCCTTGACTCCAATTTGCTCCAATGCTGAATAAGATGAAAGATACTAGATAACCCTTTAAGGCAACATGTGTTTATTCTGAATTATTAGAACTGTTCGGTTGTGACCAGTTGGTACCATTAATGTTGCCTCCCAGACCAAAATCTAGTATTTGTAAAATATAGATGAATTGGAAAAAACTTTATACCAAATCAACAAAAATCACGTAATACAGTTCAATGCTAGCAATTTCACTAGTAGATAAGGAAAGTGGGATTTAGAAATAGTAATGTATTAATACAAAAAAGTAAACTCTAATTGGAACCAATATACTGCTTTGGAATGCTCCCCAAAACTTACAAGGTGATTTTTTTAAAAGTGTGATAATCCAATAATTCATGGCATATCTTTAGTGAATTACAGTACTTTAAGTCTCCAAATATTTTAGTCCTTGCAAAACAATAATAGTATGAAATGTTTTAAAGTCTTCAAACTTCTAAAATTAGTTTTTATCAACACATTTACTTCATGTCAACTTAATTTATTAAGATGTCCAATGCTAATAGTTTTTTTTGATGTTTTTTCATAAGTAGTGATATACACAGCGTTTAGCACTGATACTTAGCACCTGCTACTTTCATTATCTAGTTTTCAACCACATAAAGAAACTTAGGGCAGTGGTTCAGTCCTTTCTTTAAAACCCCAGTCAGCAGGATCACTCTGAGATTTAAAATAGGATTATAGGTGAACTATTGCAAAGACTGCAGATGTTGCCCATAAGTGACCTTTAAGAATTCACACATCTGTATCTTAAAGAATGAGACTCACAGACTCTAATGTATTTCTAAAATACCAGAAATCATAAGCTTTCACACGTTAAAACTGAAATAATTTAAACGACCAATACACTGAATGTGCAGAAAGTATAAACAAGACTGTGCCTTCGGTAGAATAAATGCTTCACAAATTGTGCAAGATGTCATACTAAGGCTGTGGTCTCCCCTTGACAGCCAACTTAAAATATAAACACACATCAACTGCCTGCTTCTTAGAACACCCTAGAATGGGCAGCACACCTCAGAAGAAAATGTCATTATCCCAGTGATGTGCACCTTAATTTTCAAACCATGTGAGGAAAAAGAGTATTAAATGATCATCCATGCATTTCCAGATGCATGACCATGACCAGTTACTGATTCAAGTTCCCTTGACTCCAATTTGCTCCAATGCTGAATAAGATGAAAGATACTAGATAACCCTTTAAGGCAACATGTGTTTATTCTGAATTATTAGAACTGTTCGGTTGTGACCAGTTGGTACCATTAATGTTGCCTCCCAGACCAAAATCTAGTATTTGTAAAATATAGATGAATTGGAAAAAACTTTATACCAAATCAACAAAAATCACGTAATACAGTTCAATGCTAGCAATTTCACTAGTAGATAAGGAAAGTGGGATTTAGAAATAGTAATGTATTAATACAAAAAAGTAAACTCTAATTGGAACCAATATACTGCTTTGGAATGCTCCCCAAAACTTACAAGGTGATTTTTTTAAAAGTGTGATAATCCAATAATTCATGGCATATCTTTAGTGAATTACAGTACTTTAAGTCTCCAAATATTTTAGTCCTTGCAAAACAATAATAGTATGAAATGTTTTAAAGTCTTCAAACTTCTAAAATTAGTTTTTATCAACACATTTACTTCATGTCAACTTAATTTATTAAGATGTCCAATGCTAATAGTTTTTTTTGATGTTTTTTTCATAAGTAGTGATATACACAGCGTTTAGCACTGATACTTAGCACCTGCTACTTTCATTATCTAGTTTTCAACCACATAAAGAAACTTAGGGCAGTGGTTCAGTCCTTTCTTAATTACAAACCTTCGCCGGCAGTCAGCAGGATCACTCTGAGATTTAAAATAGGATTATAGGTGAACTATTGCAAAGACTGCAGAATGTTGCCCAAATCCTTATAATTGCTGATCCCATTCTTGATTTTCTTCTCAAGAAATGGCTACAGGCCATAACTGCTTAGCTGAGAAGGTTAGTGTTTCACAAGGCTAAAGATTTACAGATGCTCTTTCATATAACACAGTAAGGTTCCCTTGGTAACCTGGATTTTCTGCAGTAAAGAAGGGTTGTGCTGAAACAGCGCCTCAGCTCCCTGTTGGAGAAAATGCAGACAAAAGGATTGATTCCTGCTTGGGCAAAACTCATCCAGACAGCGGCTGTTAGAAATCCCCCTGGTACTACAGGCCCTCTTGCAAAAACTCTCCAATAACAGGCCACCAGGTAGGGGCCCCACAAGGTTAAGAAGAGAAAAGTCATTATATAGAACATTCTGCTGATTCTTTTCTCCATTTTGAACTCGTCTAAGACCAATAGCCTTCTTCTGCTTGTGGTGTTTGCATTTTGCCTGATGCCCAGCAAGGTGGGTGGTGTGGGACCCCTTCCAAATCCTGCTAGCCAATTGGCAGCTGCCTGGCCACTGGCTCCAGGACCGTGAAAAGTCCAGTTCTGGCTGACTGCTGCTACAAACTGGACTGGCTTCATTTTCCTTCTGTCGTGGACAAAAAATATCAGCTTGAGGTAGACAAGCTGTGTAGCTAGGAGGATGAGGGCAAGGAGCAGCATAAATCCTAAGGAATCATTAGCCCTGAAGGAGCGGTGTTGGAAGGTACATTGATCTTCTTCCCTAATGAATGAGTAAGTGCCCACATCTAAAACTGGGGGGAACGCCATGGCCACAGACAGAGTCCACACCATGCAGATCACAGCCAAACACGTCCAAAAGGTCAGCCTCTTTGTATAGAAGCGATGATGGGCGATAGCTAATAGTATGAAATGTTTTAAAGTCTTCAAACTTCTAAAATTAGTTTTTATCAACACATTTACTTCATGTCAACTTAATTTATTAAGATGTCCAATGCTAATAGTTTTTTTTGATGTTTTTTTCATAAGTAGTGATATACACAGCGTTTAGCACTGATACTTAGCACCTGCTACTTTCATTAT
The DNA here is from genome assembly GCA_022376925.1 of Tragulus kanchil. NCBI lineage: Eukaryota > Metazoa > Chordata > Mammalia > Artiodactyla > Tragulidae > Tragulus > Tragulus kanchil. Next base: position 74,382,594 of record JAIOJX010000030.1, read on the forward strand.
CTAGTTTTCAACCACATAAAGAAACTTAGGGCAGTGGTTCAGTCCTTTCTTAATTACAAACCTTCGCCGGCAGTCAGCAGGATCACTCTGAGATTTAAAATAGGATTATAGGTGAACTATTGCAAAGACTGCAGAATGTTGCCCAAATCCTTATAATTGCTGATCCCATTCTTGATTTTCTTCTCAAGAAATGGCTACAGGCCATAACTGCTTAGCTGAGAAGGTTAGTGTTTCACAAGGCTAAAGATTTACAGATGCTCTTTCATATAACACAGTAAGGTTCCCTTGGTAACCTGGATTTTCTGCAGTAAAGAAGGGTTGTGCTGAAACAGCGCCTCAGCTCCCTGTTGGAGAAAATGCAGACAAAAGGATTGATTCCTGCTTGGGCAAAACTCATCCAGACAGCGGCTGTTAGAAATCCCCCTGGTACTACAGGCCCTCTTGCAAAAACTCTCCAATAACAGGCCACCAGGTAGGGGCCCCACAAGGTTAAGAAGAGAAAAGTCATTATATAGAACATTCTGCTGATTCTTTTCTCCATTTTGAACTCGTCTAAGACCAATAGCCTTCTTCTGCTTGTGGTGTTTGCATTTTGCCTGATGCCCAGCAAGGTGGGTGGTGTGGGACCCCTTCCAAATCCTGCTAGCCAATTGGCAGCTGCCTGGCCACTGGCTCCAGGACCGTGAAAAGTCCAGTTCTGGCTGACTGCTGCTACAAACTGGACTGGCTTCATTTTCCTTCTGTCGTGGACAAAAAATATCAGCTTGAGGTAGACAAGCTGTGTAGCTAGGAGGATGAGGGCAAGGAGCAGCATAAATCCTAAGGAATCATTAGCCCTGAAGGAGCGGTGTTGGAAGGTACATTGATCTTCTTCCCTAATGAATGAGTAAGTGCCCACATCTAAAACTGGGGGGAACGCCATGGCCACAGACAGAGTCCACACCATGCAGATCACAGCCAAACACGTCCAAAAGGTCAGCCTCTTTGTATAGAAGCGATGATGGGCGATAGCTAAGTATCTGGTGACACTGATACAGAAGAGCATGAAAGCAGTGTGGAAACAGGACAGAACCCCCAGAAAGGCAATCACTTTGCAAGTCAGAGTCCCATAAGTCCAAGTAGAGCCATTTTTGACAGAGTTGAATACAAATGGGAAACAAATTGCAGATCTGAGGATATCTGAACAGCAAAGATCCAACAGGAAGTAGTAAGGTGCTCTATGCAAGGTCTTATCTTTCACTAGCAAAATGGAGATCAGAAGGTTGCCCACCACGCTGACTCCTATTATGAAACCCAAGGAAGTCAGTTTCAGAAAGGCTGTTAGAGGAGAGAGATTTTGCAAAATGTTGTCAGCTGCATGGCTATAGTTCGCCATAGATGGATGGAGGATAAAGATACAGCCTCAGTCAAGTCTCATGATCTAGATATAAGAACAAGGAAAAGATAGATCCATACATTTTACTGAAAATGTAATCCACAAAGAGAACGGATCCGATCTGCAGTCATGCTTCCTCTCTTCTTTCATTTGATTTGCCATCAGAATATCTGGAAAGCAAAAAAAAAAGGTATCAGTTTTTAAGTTAACAAGCAGTGATGTCAGGTGGTGCTAACATAAAGCTGTTCCTTTAAGGGGAAGCAAATAAAGTTTTAATTTTGAATAATAGTGTTTGCTTTAGTATTTGTACTTGAGATTTTAGAGAATTGACTTGTTTAGTTTTCTGAGCTAGATGAATTTTAAAATGTCCCTATTTAAAAGAACATATATTTGACTGGGCACCTTTAGGAAATAAGGAATAGAATGTTCCCCAACTATAAAATATGCCAGTCCAGGAATTAATCACTAGTGTTGCAATGGAATCTACAAGATTGCTAATAGGAGACAGAGGAGACTACCCACATTTATCTGCGGTCTGTTGGTATCTGTCAGTGTTTTCCCAGCAGCTTTCCTGCTCATATGGATCCAAAGAACCCTTGCAAAATGTATCTTTTAACTCAAGTGCCACTTTTCATGCTGGATATTATAAGAGGAATATTTGTTGATTCATCTTAAAGCATAATTTCAACATTAGACTTCAAAATTAATAGGAACTTGTCCCAGGATTTGATTCGATTTAATCTTTTGTCTTTCTTTTCTCTCCCATCCCCCATTTTTGGCAAATCTTCTCGCTTTTAAGCCCACATGATTATTAAAAATGGTTAATGTAAATACCGGTCAGGGAAACACCCAGAGGAATAATGCACTTCCATTTGTAAATCTTGGCTGCCTAGATTCAAATGAATTTAACATGAATCTGTATTTCTTGGGCAATTAAGCTTTTCCCAATTACACTGACAATCTTTGCTGCAAATCTCAAGTAGCTTCATTTTAAAACAAATGCACATTGTATCCTAGGTGTCTGGGAGCCCCACCAGGGAAATCAGCTTCCTCTGTTATTCCTATGAAGCATGTTTCCTTTGCCACTTCTCCCTTGCCCAGAATATGCTGATAGAAGCCCAGGCAAAACTGCGTTCGGTGATTTTAATTTCCCCACCGGTACATCCCCGGGTAAATACCGATCGCATCATGCAACATTACGAAACCTGAAATCCGCCACCCCTGGATTTATAATGGGGAGGGGTGGAAGAGGGGGAGGGGGAGAGAGGCATGCATTACATACGCGAAGATGGGGAAGAGAGATCGCTTCTGTGCTGCAAGGGAACAGTTCCCGGTGGTTCGTAGTCTGATATTCCTGTCCTGCAACGCTTTCCAGAAATGGAGCTCTCAATAAGCCCTACTGAAGATGCATTGTCTGAATGTACTTCCATTATGCAGTTTATTGTAAAATACACACACACACACACACGCACACACACACAAAGACACACACACACACAAACTCAAGGAGGGCTCTTACCCGGTGAACCTGCAGTTTCAACAGCACTGTGCGCCCCCTCCCCCCAAACTTAACCGAGAGTATATCCTCCTACCTGTTGGTGTTGGATATCCCGACAGACTATAGCTTCTTCTTTCTATAAATTGCTGATTTTTTTTTTGCCTTAGTGCCTTGACTGAGCATCCAGGCAGGGCTCGGCGGCGCCTGCGCGCTGGAGCCTCCTTGAGCTCCAGCCGCGTCCTCCCCTGTCGCAGCGGCACCGTCTCCCCCAGTAACGCAGGGGCCGCGGCGGCGGCGGCAGCGGTGGTGAGGGCGGCGGCAGGGGCTACCTCAGCCTCTGTGAAGCCAGCAAGAGCCCCGTCTCGTTTCCAGAGCGGTCTGGGATTATTGCATGTCCTGTCCTGTTGAACTGGCAAAAATGGGCTTTTGTCCCCTGTGACTGTTTGTGAACTTTTCCCTCCCTGCAATGAAAGTGGGGGTTTGGAAAGGATAGTTCAGGACCTCAGGGCCCCCAGTCTTCCCTTGGGGCAGCGCACCCCAGTGCGGGGAGGATCTGCCAACCCCCTCCTCAGTTTCCTGATACCCTGGCTTTCCCCATACATTTTCTTCCATGCTCTTTTAGGGTGGTCCAAAGCATTAGCAGCTTCTTTTAGATTTCTTCTTTCATGATTTCCCCAGCTGACTGCATTTGCAGGTTAGCTGGGGGTGGGGATGATGCTGGGGGAGGGGGGAGGGCGATGGAGAGAAAAAAAGAAAAAAACAAGAAAAAAGATTTTTTTTCTTTAAAAAAAAGAAGAGCGCAGTCAGGAAAAAATCTTATCAATGGGGAAGAAGGGAAAGCAGGTTAGGGTAGCCCTTTCTTTGTTAGTCATCTCTTCTCCGGTGCACTCAGATATGCGTTAAGTTGAGAGAAGCTAAGTTCAGAGGGAAACTGCAAAATGATTTATGTCCATTCCGCTTTAACGAAAATGACTGTAGATCAGGCTTACACAAATTTTAGATGACCATTTCTCACATTCCACCCGACCAAGTAACAGCCTTTCTTTTTTTCCTTCTTGCAAGTACAGCTGACCAATAGATTGGTACTGTTAAAACAGTTGTGTGTATATGAGTTTCCTTTCCCCCTTGGTTGTTACGGAAGGAAAACACTAGGAATACAACGATTCATAAAACTTACACCCGGTCCAAAAGGTCCGATGATATCCCCCAAGACAGGGGGAAATTTAAAAGCCCCACTTAACTGAGAGTATATCCTACCTGGTGTTGGATATCCCGACAGACTATAGCTTCTTCTTTCTATAAATTGCTGATTTTTTTTTTGCCTTAGTGCCTTGACTGAGCATCCAGGCAGGGCTCGGCGGCGCCTGCGCGCTGGAGCCTCCTTGAGCTCCAGCCGCGTCCTCCCCTGTCGCAGCGGCACCGTCTCCCCCAGTAACGCAGGGGCCGCGGCGGCGGCGGCAGCGGTGGTGAGGGCGGCGGCAGGGGCTACCTCAGCCTCTGTGAAGCCAGCAAGAGCCCCGTCTCGTTTCCAGAGCGGTCTGGGATTATTGCATGTCCTGTCCTGTTGAACTGGCAAAAATGGGCTTTTGTCCCCTGTGACTGTTTGTGAACTTTTCCCTCCCTGCAATGAAAGTGGGGGTTTGGAAAGGATAGTTCAGGACCTCAGGGCCCCCAGTCTTCCTTGGGGCAGCGCACCCCAGTGCGGGGAGGATCTGCCAACCCCCTCCTCAGTTTCCTGATACCCTGGCTTTCCCCATACATTTTCTTCCATGCTCTTTTAGGGTGGTCCAAAGCATTAGCAGCTTCTTTTAGATTTCTTCTTTCATGATTTCCCCAGCTGACTGCATTTGCAGGTTAGCTGGGGGTGGGGATGATGCTGGGGGAGGGGGGAGGGCGATGGAGAGAAAAAAAGAAAAAAACAAGAAAAAAGATTTTTTTTCTTTAAAAAAAAGAAGAGCGCAGTCAGGAAAAAATCTTATCAATGGGGAAGAAGGGAAAGCAGGTTAGGGTAGCCCTTTCTTTGTTAGTCATCTCTTCTCCGGTGCACTCAGATATGCGTTAAGTTGAGAGAAGCTAAGTTCAGAGGGAAACTGCAAAATGATTTATGTCCATTCCGCTTTAACGAAAATGACTGTAGATCAGGCTTACACAAATTTTAGATGACCATTTCTCACATTCCACCCGACCAAGTAACAGCCTTTCTTTTTTTCCTTCTTGCAAGTACAGCTGACCAATAGATTGGTACTGTTAAAACAGTTGTGTGTATATGAGTTTCCTTTCCCCCTTGGTTGTTACGGAAGGAAAACACTAGGAATACAACGATTCATAAAACTTACACCCGGTCCAAAAGGTCCGATGATATCACAAGACAGCACATAGCCTGACACCTGGGTGCCTAAGGATGTCTCAGGAATCATGCATTTCCTTATTTTACCATTTCAGAAGAATTTGTTTGTGGGGATAGTATAAGATTTTAAATAACTCCCCACCTCCAAAAAATGAGCAGAAATGCTTTCATTAATTCCCAAGGCAAAACGTCTGCTTCTCTTCCTGCAAGCTTATTGCTGTATAATAATCTGTTAATGAAACAGAAAAAATAAAGATCTTCTCTACGGCAATAATTTGATCTCCAGACAGCAGTAAAATACCTCATTGCTGGGTGGTGAGATTGTGACATTCCGGGGAACTCAAGCCAATCAGCATACAGATAATATGGGTTAATTTACATATTGTATTTCTATTGGATATAGGGAGGTAAAGCTTTCTCTGTTTGAAGCTTAAAAATGAATACTTCACTGTCATGATGTCACAGTCATTACACAAAGCCCTATGTTGGTAATATTGAAATGAAGTTACATTTTCCTGATTTGTTTTGGGATGTCCTAAACCCAGTTAAGAAAAATAGATAGTGATCAATACATACATGCACACACACACATATATGTATATATGGCCTAACTTTGGTATTTCCTTAACTTAGAAAAATCAATTTTACAGCAGTACTGGAAATAACTTCAGGGCATTTCCATTCTAGTGAAGCGTTCCACATTTTTGCAAAACAAGAAAATTCAGAAGTGTTTAAAACTATAGTTAGTTTGTAACTTGTAAGTGAAATGTCAAATTCATTTCTGTGAAACTACAAATCAATTCAATTTGTTGTTACTTCCCAATTACTGTCCCAGTATCGTTTGCAAAGAGTTATTATTTCCTGAATGTTTACAGCTTAACACATCTATAGAGTAAGTGACAAATAAATTTGCAGAAAATTCACGATTAGCCCAATCTTAGGTTGTATGGATTAGGGAACAGCCTTTTTTTAAAAAAATTAATAAATTTTTTAATTGAAGGATAAATACTTTACAGAATTCTCTTAGTTTCTGCCAAACATCAGCATGAATCAGCCATAGTTATACATATGTCCCTTCCCTCTTGAACCTCCCTCCCATCTCCCTTCCCATCCCACCCCTCTAGGTTGTTACAGAGCCCCTGTTTGAGTTCCCTGAGTTATACAGTAAATTCCCATTGACTATTTTATTTATGGTAATGTAAGTTACCATGTTACTCTTTCCATACATTTCACCCTCTCCTAAAGCTTTTTAAAAGTAAATTAAAAGGGTGACTGCACAGGCTGCCTGTGAGGCAATAATTTCCTCTGCCAAAAGGTGCAGGGCTAAGTTCCAAGAGCTTAACTATCCTTAAATTTTAAGAAACAAGTATTGGTTCCTTAAAAATAAGGGAGGGGATATGTGTATGCAATATTCTTTCATATTCACAACTCAGGGTATTTTAAAACCACTATCTCCTTTGCAATTGACTACAGTTATATCTACCAGTTCTTTGGTTTTTCCAGTTGTTAGATGAAAATATCATTTTCTTGCCTCACAAGGGGGTTTAAGAAATTAATGAGGTATTTTCCATTTAGTTCATTAACTCCACTGGAGAAAACATTCAAGTTTGCATCTTCCACCAACAGGGGTTTGTAAAAGGATGTTTAATACATTAATGGTCAAAAGTATATCATCTACAAATTCTCAAATATAAAATCACTTCAGCTGCTCAGATCATAACTTTTTTGGCCTCTTTTATTGGTTTTTTATTTATTTCTTTTCATCCATCTTAATTCTTCGGCCTGTGTGGGCCTCCCATTGCAGTGACCTCCCTAGTTGCAAAGCACCGGCTCTGGGCACATAGAGCGCTTGTCTGGTTGGACACACTGGTCCAGCTGTTCCGCAGCACGTGGGATGTTCCCGGGGCCAGGGATCCAACTGGTGCCCGTTGCTTTGCAAGGCGGACTCTTTACCAACTGGACCACCAGGGAAGCCCCAGATCATAATATTATTTGTTCATAGCTAATATCTTTTTGATTCCTTGCATCACCAAACCTAGGTAAATGATCAGATTAAGAGAAAAGAGACAAAGCAAACAGCAAAATACTGTATACACTGGGTTTGAAGGATTCTAAAAGTTTGAAGAAATGTAGTTTTCAAGCTCTCCTCATATAACATTTACTATATTGATAGTGGATTAAGAAGACTGATGTGATCTGCTTAATTTTTTTCTTATAATAAATACATATAATTTTTATTTCAAACAGCAAGTATCTTCTTTTCAAAATTAAGTAAATATTTTAGATTTTTGCCAAATGCACGCTCATGATGGGCAAATGCAGAATTTTTGTTTTATGCATTATGTGTAAATATGTGTCAGGAAGTAAACAATCCTTCCCAAATGCAGAGAATGATGGGGTAGGATAAATGTTCTAAAGATTTTGTAATCATTCATTAAAAGCACTATCTCTCCCTTTTTTTTTTTTTTCCCAAAGATTTATTTATTTATTTATTTTGGGCGGGGTCGGGTTGGGAGGGAGGGGAGAGGGCGGGCCACTTCTATTGGTCTTTCATTTCTCTATTTTCATCCATCTTTGTTCTTTGGCTCCTGTGGGCCTCCCATCGCAGTGGCGTCTGTTGTCGCAGAGCACTGCTCTGGGCGCAGGCGCTCCAGAGCTCCGGCTCGGTAATTGGACACATGGGTCCAGCCGCTCCGCCGCACGTGGGATCTTCCCAGGCCAGGGATCGAACCGGCGCCCCTTGCACTGCAAGGCGGTGTCCTTATCCACTGGACCACCAGGGAAAGCCCCTATCTCTCCCTTTTAAAACCTGTCATTAAAGTTTTGAAAATGTGTATCTTTGATAGCCTCAACTCATTAAAATCTAAAGCTATTTTATGAAAAAGAAGCTTCCATAAAATTTCTGAAAGTTATCTTGATAAGAATGACTGTCATCAGGGATTTTTACACAGAAACATTTTCTAATAGATTATTTTTTTAAAAATTCGCAGACATAGGACTTCCCTGATGGTCCAGTGGGTAAAGAGTCCGCCTTGCAGTGCTAGGGGCACTGGTTAGATTCCTGGCCAGGGAAGATGCCACGTGCCGTGGAGTGGCTGGGCGGGGTGTGTCCAACTACCAGCCATCGCTCTAGAGTGCATGTTTCTAGAGCCAGTGCTCTGCAATGAGAGAGGCTACTGAGATAGGAGGCCCACACATGCCAAAGAATAAAGATGGATGAAAAATAAATGATGCTTTAGAGGTAAAAAAAAAAAAAAAGAAAGAAAAAAATTCACTAATGTAGAACAAGTGACCAACAGAAAGGTAGAGTATGCATTTTTATTTTTTTCAAACAGCAAGTATCTTCTTTTCAAAATTAAGTAAATATTTTAGATTTTTGCCAAATGCACGCTCATGATGGGCAAATGCAGAATTTTTGTTTTATGCATTATGTGTAAATATGTGTCAGGAAGTAAACAATCCTTCCCAAATGCAGAGAATGATGGGGTAGGATAAATGTTCTAAAGATTTTGTAATCATTCATTAAAAGCACTATCTCTCCCTTTTTTTTTTTTTTCCCAAAGATTTATTTATTTATTTATTTTGGGCGGGGTCGGGTTGGGAGGGAGGGGAGAGGGCGGGCCACTTCTATTGGTCTTTCATTTCTCTATTTTCATCCATCTTTGTTCTTTGGCTCCTGTGGGCCTCCCATCGCAGTGGCGTCTGTTGTCGCAGAGCACTGCTCTGGGCGCAGGCGCTCCAGAGCTCCGGCTCGGTAATTGGACACATGGGTCCAGCCGCTCCGCCGCACGTGGGATCTTCCCAGGCCAGGGATCGAACCGGCGCCCCTTGCACTGCAAGGCGGTGTCCTTATCCACTGGACCACCAGGGAAAGCCCCTATCTCTCCCTTTTAAAACCTGTCATTAAAGTTTTGAAAATGTGTATCTTTGATAGCCTCAACTCATTAAAATCTAAAGCTATTTTATGAAAAAGAAGCTTCCATAAAATTTCTGAAAGTTATCTTGATAAGAATGACTGTCATCAGGGATTTTTACACAGAAACATTTTCTAATAGATTATTTTTTTAAAAATTCGCAGACATAGGACTTCCCTGATGGTCCAGTGGGTAAAGAGTCCGCCTTGCAGTGCTAGGGGCACTGGTTAGATTCCTGGCCAGGGAAGATGCCACGTGCCGTGGAGTGGCTGGGCGGGGTGTGTCCAACTACCAGCCATCGCTCTAGAGTGCATGTTTCTAGAGCCAGTGCTCTGCAATGAGAGAGGCTACTGAGATAGGAGGCCCACACATGCCAAAGAATAAAGATGGATGAAAAATAAATGATGCTTTAGAGGTAAAAAAAAAAAAAAAGAAAGAAAAAAATTCACTAATGTAGAACAAGTGACCAACAGAAAGGTAGAGTATGCATTTATATTTTAAAAATGGTTTTCACCTCCTTGTCTTTGGCAAAAATGACCTTTTTCACAGTGACATGTAAGTAACTGAAAGTTAGAGCCTTGTACAAAACTCTACAGCTTAGTAGTCATGCTTGAAGAACAGAATGGTGAAAGAATATACTACACCTAAGAAACTGCCTCTAGACTTTAAAAATCATACCTCCGAAATTTGGAATAACCATAACTGTGAGCACCTCAAACAGTGTGATTTCTTTAGAATTTTAAGGAATTTTAAGAAGATGTGATGTTTCTTTCTAAAATGCTAAAAGGTTCATTTGTCAGATTTTCCTCTTTACTCTGTCACAAAACCGTCTCCAATGCATTAATATGATATATTTAAAATTCTGAAGTTAGCATCTCTAAGACCTTTCTTTTCAATTTAAAATCTAGGCTTTTAAAACATAGCAATTTACAATTTCCTTCTCTCTGAACATTTTTTTTCCTTTATTTAATTCATTTAACATTTGTTGATCTTACTCTGTAGGAATCTCTATGCTAGATCTTTCAAGAAATGAAAAGTCCAGAGCTAGGGTTGGTGGACAGACAGTTGCATCAATGTAGTAGAAGCCTGAACTGGTTAGAAGTAGAGGAGCTAAAATGAACAGAAACAAAGGGATATATTTGACTGGTAAGAAGTGGTATAAGCTGTATGTCTTTTTCTTTTTCATCAAATGATTAGATAAGGGAAGCAAAGGAAATTGAGGAGTGGGAATTGTCTCTCAGCTTTGGAGCTTGGATAACTGGGAGGTAGAAGATGATTAACTAAGGGAGCATTTAAGGAAATCTAGATTGAATGGAGAATAGGCTCCACCAGTGGGTAAAGAGTCCGCCTTGCAGTGCTAGGGGCACTGGTTAGATTCCTGGCCAGGGAAGATGCCACGTGCCGTGGAGTGGCTGGGCGGGGTGTGTCCAACTACCAGCCATCGCTCTAGAGTGCATGTTTCTAGAGCCAGTGCTCTGCAATGAGAGAGGCTACTGAGATAGGAGGCCCACACATGCCAAAGAATAAAGATGGATGAAAAATAAATGATGCTTTAGAGGTAAAAAAAAAAAAAAAAGAAAAAAATTCACTAATGTAGAACAAGTGACCAACAGAAAGGTAGAGTATGCATTTATATTTTAAAAATGGTTTTCACCTCCTTGTCTTTGGCAAAAATGACCTTTTTCACAGTGACATGTAAGTAACTGAAAGTTAGAGCCTTGTACAAAACTCTACAGCTTAGTAGTCATGCTTGAAGAACAGAATGGTGAAAGAATATACTACACCTAAGAAACTGCCTCTAGACTTTAAAAATCATACCTCCGAAATTTGGAATAACCATAACTGTGAGCACCTCAAACAGTGTGATTTCTTTAGAATTTTAAGGAATTTTAAGAAGATGTGATGTTTCTTTCTAAAATGCTAAAAGGTTCATTTGTCAGATTTTCCTCTTTACTCTGTCACAAAACCGTCTCCAATGCATTAATATGATATATTTAAAATTCTGAAGTTAGCATCTCTAAGACCTTTCTTTTCAATTTAAAATCTAGGCTTTTAAAACATAGCAATTTACAATTTCCTTCTCTCTGAACATTTTTTTTCCTTTATTTAATTCATTTAACATTTGTTGATCTTACTCTGTAGGAATCTCTATGCTAGATCTTTCAAGAAATGAAAAGTCCAGAGCTAGGGTTGGTGGACGGACAGTTGCATCAATGTAGTAGAAGCCTGAACTGGTTAGAAGTAGAGGAGCTAAAATGAACAGAAACAAAGGGATATATTTGACTGGTAAGAAGTGGTATAAGCTGTATGTCTTTTTTCTTTTTCATCAAATGATTAGATAAGGGAAGCAAAGGAAATTGAGGAGTGGGAATTGTCTCTCAGCTTTGGAGCTTGGATAACTGGGAGGTAGAAGATGCCATTAACTAGAGGGAGCAAAAGTTAAATAAGAAGAACCTGCTTTGGTAAGGAAGATCATGAGTTAATTTTAAATAGATAGATTGAATGTGAAATGCTGGTGGAACATTTAAATTTTGATGTCATATATACAGTTGAAAGTGAAGACTCCAGATTTAGGAAGTACGTATTGGTAAGCAATGTTGGAAGTAGGTTAACTGTTGGATAACATTGCCAAGGGAGACTGTTGAGAGATAGAGTGAAAGTGTTAGTCACTCAGTCATGTCCGACTCTTAGATTCCTGTCTCCATGGAATTCTCCAGGCAATAATACTGGAGTGGGTAACTCCAGGAGATCTTCGCAATCCAGTGATTGAACCCAGGTCTCCTGCATTGGAGACAGATTCTTTACTGTCTGAGTCATCAGGGAATCCCATTCAGAGATAAGGTTGTGGTTAAATAAGTAAGCAAACAAGCCTACTCTTATCTTTCTGGACAAACTGAAAAGCAAGAAGAATGCCTACATTTAACAAACAAAAAGGATTATGGAAGAACCAGAGCAAGCAGGGAATGAAAGGAAGAAGCACCAGTGTCGTAGATTCTGAGGGAGGAGAGAATTTCAAGGAAGGAGTGGTCTTCAGTATAAATTATATCTAGGAGGTTTAAAAGGATGAGGGGGTTAGAAGATATTATTGGATCTGGTGGTGAGGAAATCATTAGCAACCTTGGAGAGAGCAGTTTCAGAAAAACAAGTCAGATTGAAAGGGATTAACAAGTGAGGGGCACACGCTTATAGGTTTATAAGGTCAGGCTCAGAAACTACTTAGCTGTTAATAACAGTACTGTTAGTGATGAAGGTCTTAATGAATTCTCTTGATGTTTTATGAACAGAATGGTAGTTATTTAAATAAGCATATCATGCCTTCTTCTTCTGGAAATCTTTCAAACTCTTCTTCTACTACACATTATTTAAATATAATCATGTGAATAAGAGAAAATGCAAGTTTCCTTACCATGTCTGATAAAACTTTAGAGATTTGATCAAAGGTCCTTGGTATATTAAAATATTCTAAGGTTTCTCAGCTTTGGAGCTTGGATACGGGATAAAATGCCATTAACTAGAGGGAGCAAAAGTTAAATAAGAAGAACCTGCTTTGGTAAGGAAGATCATGAGTTAATTTTAAATAGATAGATTGAATGTGAAATGCTGGTGGAACATTTAAATTTTGATGTCATATATACAGTTGAAAGTGAAGACTCCAGATTTAGGAAGTACGTATTGGTAAGCAATGTTGGAAGTAGGTTAACTGTTGGATAACATTGCCAAGGGAGACTGTTGAGAGATAGAGTGAAAGTGTTAGTCACTCAGTCATGTCCGACTCTTAGATTCCTGTCTCCATGGAATTCTCCAGGCAATAATACTGGAGTGGGTAACTCCAGGAGATCTTCGCAATCCAGTGATTGAACCCAGGTCTCCTGCATTGGAGACAGATTCTTTACTGTCTGAGTCATCAGGGAATCCCATTCAGAGATAAGGTTGTGGTTAAATAAGTAAGCAAACAAGCCTACTCTTATCTTTCTGGACAAACTGAAAAGCAAGAAGAATGCCTACATTTAACAAACAAAAAGGATTATGGAAGAACCAGAGCAAGCAGGGAATGAAAGGAAGAAGCACCAGTGTCGTAGATTCTGAGGGAGGAGAGAATTTCAAGGAAGGAGTGGTCTTCAGTATAAATTATATCTAGGAGGTTTAAAAGGATGAGGGGGTTAGAAGATATTATTGGATCTGGTGGTGAGGAAATCATTAGCAACCTTGGAGAGAGCAGTTTCAGAAAAACAAGTCAGATTGAAAGGGATTAACAAGTGAGGGGCACACGCTTATAGGTTTATAAGGTCAGGCTCAGAAACTACTTAGCTGTTAATAACAGTACTGTTAGTGATGAAGGTCTTAATGAATTCTCTTGATGTTTTATGAACAGAATGGTAGTTATTTAAATAAGCATATCATGCCTTCTTCTTCTGGAAATCTTTCAAACTCTTCTTCTACTACACATTATTTAAATATAATCATGTGAATAAGAGAAAATGCAAGTTTCCTTACCATGTCTGATAAAACTTTAGAGATTTGATCAAAGGTCCTTGGTATATTAAAATATTCTAAATTGTCTTTTTCTTCTTTGTCTTAAAATAAAGTTAGTCTCAACCATGAAAAAGAGAAAAGTGACCTACGTGGGTATAGCATGAGAGTTAAGTGTGTTACATGAGAGCATATGTATGTACGTTTGTTAGAGGATGGTAGGGAGACCAAGCAAGTGTTGGTAAAATAAGTAAGAACTGGGAAGTTTAATTTAATATTCAGGTTAATGGAGAGGTATACGTATCTTATATGAATTCTAAATTTTTTACAGAATAAAAATGCAGTATAATTTTAAAAACTCAAGAATCTAAGCTATTCTTTTCTTTGATTATTCAGAGGTTACCTCAATTATACAGTGCATTAAGGCCATTATTATAAGCACCAGTTATATGATAATATGAGCAGATTATGGTTATTTAAGCTTTTGTGGTGTTTAGCTTTTTGATAAATGGGCATCATTAAAGCGTGGCTGAAAGTAAGGAATGTTACCTTAGACTCTCATTTAAGAGATTCTGATATTAACTGTCCAGTCCTGCATTCTGACTTTCTGGCTATCCCTTTCACTTTCATTTCTCCCAATTTTTTATACCTTATAATTTTCTCTATATAGAGTAATGTTATGAAACAAAGACCAAACCAAAATTCCCATACTTCATAAACATGGTTACTGCTTTAACTTGGTTAACAATTGGTAAAAGTGTGACATCTGCCTAATTTTACATTAAGAAGGACATAAGTGCTGACACAACACTATTTCATTCCTTCTGTAAAAGTCAGCCTTCATTAGAATATGAACCCTATGAGAGTTCAAACATTATCATATTTTGCCTTATTCTTCCCTGGTGACCAAATCTGGTGCATAAAGGACACTCCATACTTTTGATGGAATGGGCAATTATAAACTGTGAATTTGAATTGTGGCACTAGAGAAGATGCTTGGGTGTCACTTGGACTGGAAGGAGATCAAAACAGTCAATGCTAATGGAAATCAACCCTGAATATTCATTGAAAGGAATGATGCTGAAGCTGAAGCTCCAATACTTTGGCCACCTGGTGCAAGAAGCCAACTCACTGGAAAAGACCCTGATGCTGGGAGAGATTGAGGGCAGAAAGAGAAAGGGGGCAGAGGATGAGATAATTGGATGGCATCACCAACTCAATGGACATCTGTTTGAGCAAACTCTGGGAGACTGTGAAGGACAGGGAAGCCTGACATGTTGAAGTCCATGGGATCTCAAGGAGTCAGACTAGTGACTGAACAACAAAATATGAAGGGTGCTATGCTAGGCACCGTTAGGAGAACGTAAAACTAGATTCAAAAAACAGTGACATGGGCTCCAGCTGAACTCTATGTTTTCTTAATTTAATAAGGGTGGTATAATTATTTGTATTATGGGCAGAAAGTTTTCTTGGCCAAGGATTTACTCTGGGTTTGGGGAAATTTTGTTTACTTGTTAGCTGTATTACGTTAGCATTTACATGATTCCTTAGTTGTCTTACTTCTTAGTAATTTCAAACTGTTTTTTAATAACAGTGTCTCTCATGCAGATTGTGAGCCAAAAGCAGAAATTTATGCCTTGAGCTCTTAATCTGGTACTCAAATACATGACAAAGTATCTTAGCTTTTATCTGACTTCAGAATTATGATCACTAATTTTTTTAACAGCCAAAAAGGTGGTGTATCCTGAAAGCAAATTTAAGTCTGATTTAGCAATACAGAAATGAAAACTCAATAATATAAAGAGAAAATTTTAAATGATGAATACTCTACTCAGTTTTGCAAATGAATTTTCATAATTATCTGTAGAATAGACAGGAAAAGGATTGAAACAGAAACTGGCCATTTAGATACTTGGAAAAAGATTTTACATGGGCAATATTACTCTTAGGTAAAAATCAGGATTATCTTTTCTTGTACTTTCTTTGTCTTTTTTTTTTTTTTAAGAAGATATTTATTTCTATCCTTTACCGAGCATAAATTAGAATTGAATATGAGTTTTTTTTTTCTATAAAATAATGCTGATTCATCGTATTAATTGAATACAATAAATACCCTAAATCACCCTTTAAGTCCTCTTAGCCTGAATTAAGGCCAGAACTGATGATAGAGTTTGTAATGTCTGGAACAAGGAGGGCATAGAATAATGCTTCCAACAATCTGACACAGGATGGTAGCTCACTTTCAGAAGGTAGTAATGACCTGGGGGTGAGTATATACAATTTCACTGTGTATAATTTGTTTGAGATTACCTTTCTTCTTTATCTGATCTAGAATCATAGCATCGTGTATTGGCACTAGGCATGTGATTTATAGCAGCTTTTTTTTCCAGCATAGCTATTGTTAATGAGTCATTAATCATTTCCACGGAGTATGAGGAATACTATGTCTTGCATAAATTATGAAAACTGTGAGTCTTGTTTATATAGACTGAAAATACAAAGTGTCTTAGACCTATAAACTCTAATCTTTACTACCTTGGATGTCACTGTGATGTATGGAGGTGGGCAGGTTTACAAGGTGGAGATGTAAATGGTTCCATGCCTATTATGGGCAGAAGTTTTCTTGGCCAAGGATTTACTCTGGGTTTGGAAATTTTGTTTACTTGTTAGCTGTATTACAGTTTTGATTCCTTAGTTGTCTTACTTCTTAGTAATTTCAAACTGTTTTTTAATAACAGTGTCTCTCATGCAGATTGTGAGCCAAAAGCAGAAATTTATGCCTTGAGCTCTTAATCTGGTACTCAAATACATGACAAAGTATCTTAGCTTTTATCTGACTTCAGAATTATGATCACTAATTTTTTTAACAGCCAAAAAGGTGGTGTATCCTGAAAGCAAATTTAAGTCTGATTTAGCAATACAGAAATGAAAACTCAATAATATAAAGAGAAAATTTTAAATGATGAATACTCTACTCAGTTTTGCAAATGAATTTTCATAATTATCTGTAGAATAGACAGGAAAAGGATTGAAACAGAAACTGGCCATTTAGATACTTGGAAAAAGATTTTACATGGGCAATATTACTCTTAGGTAAAAATCAGGATTATCTTTTCTTGTACTTTCTTTGTCTTTTTTTTTTTTTTAAGAAGATATTTATTTCTATCCTTTACCGAGCATAAATTAGAATTGAATATGAGTTTTTTTTTTCTATAAAATAATGCTGATTCATCGTATTAATTGAATACAATAAATACCCTAAATCACCCTTTAAGTCCTCTTAGCCTGAATTAAGGCCAGAACTGATGATAGAGTTTGTAATGTCTGGAACAAGGAGGGCATAGAATAATGCTTCCAACAATCTGACACAGGATGGTAGCTCACTTTCAGAAGGTAGTAATGACCTGGGGGTGAGTATATACAATTTCACTGTGTATAATTTGTTTGAGATTACCTTTCTTCTTTATCTGATCTAGAATCATAGCATCGTGTATTGGCACTAGGCATGTGATTTATAGCAGCTTTTTTTTCCAGCATAGCTATTGTTAATGAGTCATTAATCATTTCCACGGAGTATGAGGAATACTATGTCTTGCATAAATTATGAAAACTGTGAGTCTTGTTTATATAGACTGAAAATACAAAGTGTCTTAGACCTATAAACTCTAATCTTTACTACCTTGGATGTCACTGTGATGTATGGAGGTGGGCAGGTTTACAAGGTGGAGATGGAAATGGTTCCATGCCAAGAGTTCTAATATTTGAAATATTTTTGACTATGGATTTCATGTCACTTAATCCCAATTAAAACTGTAGAGTAGAGCTATGATTGTATTTGATAATTGTTTGAGCAAGCAATTTCAGTAAGAGATACAGATCAATGGTAGGTTCAGGTAAAAAAAGAAAAAAAAAGCTGTCCTTCTGTAAGAATTCTTACTGTGGAAATCCCTGACAGTTTTAGTTGGTGTAATATCTCTTCTGGTCACTATGGGATTGTGGCACATAGGTCCAGTACTGCTGTCATTTTATTCTACTTGTATTCTTTAACAATCAGAAGTCTTTTAAAGCTTCCAGGTCTTTACTATCAGGTTGCTTCCAGTGGACTACGGGTCTTTTGTATTTCTTTTATAGTAGACCTGGTTGGTTAATTAAAAATAACAAACCCATCATTTCACACTTAAAATTTTCTGTCCATTAGTTATTCACTGGTTCAGGTGGCTTCTCAGGTGGCACTAGTGGTAAGAATCTGCCTGCCAAAGCAGGAGACAATAGGTGTGGGTTCAATTCCTGAGTCAGGAAGATTCTCTGGAAGAGGGCATGACAACCCACTGTAGTATTCTTGCCTAGAAAATCCCATGGACAGAAGAGCCTGGTGGGCTATAGTCCATAGTGTCATAAAGTGTTGAACACAACTGAAGCAACAGCACAGAGCACATACACTCTTTGCAGGTCTAGGTGTATTTATGGCTTAGCATCATATAAAATACATTCTCATTCATTGGTCTTTCTGCACCCAAACAAAGCCTGTAAGTTCTTGAGTCAAGAAGAACAACAAAAAAGTTTGTTTCTAAATACCCAGCCCAGGGAATGTTTTCCACTGCATCATGTACCCAGCCTCTGTTAAGCAGTCAGCACATGTGATTTATAGCAGCTTTTTTCCAGCATAGCTATTGTTAATGAGTCATTAATCATTTCCACGGAGTATGAGGAATACTATGTCTTGCATAAATTATGAAAACTGTGAGTCTTGTTTATATAGACTGAAAATACAAAGTGTCTTAGACCTATAAACTCTAATCTTTACTACCTTGGATGTCACTGTGATGTATGGAGGTGGGCAGGTTTACAAGGTGGAGATGGAAATGGTTCCATGCCAAGAGTTCTAATATTTGAAATATTTTTGACTATGGATTTCATGTCACTTAATCCCAATTAAAACTGTAGAGTAGAGCTATGATTGTATTTGATAATTGTTTGAGCAAGCAATTTCAGTAAGAGATACAGATCAATGGTAGGTTCAGGTAAAAAAAGAAAAAAAAAGCTGTCCTTCTGTAAGAATTCTTACTGTGGAAATCCCTGACAGTTTTAGTTGGTGTAATATCTCTTCTGGTCACTATGGGATTGTGGCACATAGGTCCAGTACTGCTGTCATTTTATTCTACTTGTATTCTTTAACAATCAGAAGTCTTTTAAAGCTTCCAGGTCTTTACTATCAGGTTGCTTCCAGTGGACTACGGGTCTTTTGTATTTCTTTTATAGTAGACCTGGTTGGTTAATTAAAAATAACAAACCCATCATTTCACACTTAAAATTTTCTGTCCATTAGTTATTCACTGGTTCAGGTGGCTTCTCAGGTGGCACTAGTGGTAAAGAATCTGCCTGCCAAAGCAGGAGACAATAGGTGTGGGTTCAATTCCTGAGTCAGGAAGATTCTCTGGAAGAGGGCATGACAACCCACTGTAGTATTCTTGCCTAGAAAATCCCATGGACAGAAGAGCCTGGTGGGCTATAGTCCATAGTGTCATAAAGTGTTGAACACAACTGAAGCAACAGCACAGAGCACATACACTCTTTGCAGGTCTAGGTGTATTTATGGCTTAGCATCATATAAAATACATTCTCATTCATTGGTCTTTCTGCACCCAAACAAAGCCTGTAAGTTCTTGAGTCAAGAAGAACAACAAAAAAGTTTGTTTCTAAATACCCAGCCCAGGGAATGTTTTCCACTGCATCATGTAGCTTTTTCAACATTCAGCCTCTGTTAAGCCAAGTCAGCACATGGTTGATCTGTTCCCCTACTTACAACCTAAACAGTTCTAAAATTTAACTTTAAAAGGTCCTTATCGACAACTTATGTAAAATGTGCATTTTTATTTCGGAGCAATTCAAGATTTCATCTTCTAGTTAAAGTTCCCCCAACCCACATCCATGGAGTTAATTCCCAAAAATTCTAATGGGAATTAGGCACATAAATCCTTGGCACTTGGTTGGAAAACGAGGGCTTATGCAGGGACAGCACTTTTTGTATATAGCCTACTTGTAATCCATTCTATAAATGGTTTGCTTTTTGTGCCATCTGGCATTGAATTGGTGAGAGTCTTGCTGGTGTTTCATGAAGATCATACATATGTTGACATTTGGTGAAGAGATGAACTGAAGGTTTGATTCTACTTATAGACTATGTTCAGAATGATGTTTGACTAAAAAATAAAAAAACAACAACTCAGGATTGATGCATGCCAAAATCACAGTCTATCTTGGGCATATCCATTTATACTCGATATTTAAATTTTTCTCTCAATAATTTTGATTCTGCATAGCTCTATGAGGGCAAAATTATGTCTTTGTGGATTATCTTTGTGTCCCTGGTAGTAGAATAGTACCTGACATATAATAGGCATTAATAATTATTTACTGGAGCAAATATTTCCATTGAAAACATCATCATAAATAAAAAGTAAATGATTTTTATTTTGCATCTATTTTTCTAGTGAATCTCCAAGTAGTATTTTTAAAGAATAATATCTTCCTTCCTCTCAGGAGTAGCACCATATACTATGGCTATAGAGAAAATTAATATAACATGTTTTAGAAAGCCCCAGTCCTTAAAACCTTTAGGAAGATTCTCTGGAAGAGGGCATGACAACCCACTGTAGTATTCTTGCCTAGAAAATCCCATGGACAGAAGAGCCTGGTGGGCTATAGTCCATAGTGTCATAAAGTGTTGAACACAACTGAAGCAACAGCACAGAGCACATACACTCTTTGCAGGTCTAGGTGTATTTATGGCTTAGCATCATATAAAATACATTCTCATTCATTGGTCTTTCTGCACCCAAACAAAGCCTGTAAGTTCTTGAGTCAAGAAGAACAACAAAAAAGTTTGTTTCTAAATACCCAGCCCAGGGAATGTTTTCCACTGCATCATGTAGCTTTTTCAACATTCAGCCTCTGTTAAGCCAAGTCAGCACATGGTTGATCTGTTCCCCTACTTACAACCTAAACAGTTCTAAAATTTAACTTTAAAAGGTCCTTATCGACAACTTATGTAAAATGTGCATTTTTATTTCGGAGCAATTCAAGATTTCATCTTCTAGTTAAAGTTCCCCCAACCCACATCCATGGAGTTAATTCCCAAAAATTCTAATGGGAATTAGGCACATAAATCCTTGGCACTTGGTTGGAAAACGAGGGCTTATGCAGGGACAGCACTTTTTGTATATAGCCTACTTGTAATCCATTCTATAAATGGTTTGCTTTTTGTGCCATCTGGCATTGAATTGGTGAGAGTCTTGCTGGTGTTTCATGAAGATCATACATATGTTGACATTTGGTGAAGAGATGAACTGAAGGTTTGATTCTACTTATAGACTATGTTCAGAATGATGTTTGACTAAAAAATAAAAAAACAACAACTCAGGATTGATGCATGCCAAAATCACAGTCTATCTTGGGCATATCCATTTATACTCGATATTTAAATTTTTCTCTCAATAATTTTGATTCTGCATAGCTCTATGAGGGCAAAATTATGTCTTTGTGGATTATCTTTGTGTCCCTGGTAGTAGAATAGTACCTGACATATAATAGGCATTAATAATTATTTACTGGAGCAAATATTTCCATTGAAAACATCATCATAAATAAAAAGTAAATGATTTTTATTTTGCATCTATTTTTTCTAGTGAATCTCCAAGTAGTATTTTGAAAATGAATTAAAGAATAATATCTTCCTTCCTCTCAGGAGTAGCACCATATACTATGGCTGAACTCTTTTTTTGTATGATGTATACAAATAGTTCTAAAGTATAACATGTTTTAGAAAGCCCCCAGTCAACTTAAAAACTGCAGTATTAAAATTATCAAGAGAACAAGTTAAATGTCCAGTATGTGTATAAATATACAGCTTCGAGAATCCTGGTTTTTTTTCACTGTTTACTAAAATCAGTGCAGTAGACCAATCTACTGATACCCTAAGGTGAAGGACGATAAGAGCTGAACTCATGTTTATCCTGAAGGACTGAAACTTTGAAATGACCAGGGTTGCACAGATATATTGCCTTTTAGAGATGAACAGTTACTAATATTTACCTAGTTTTTATGATTTATAAATTATTTATAGTACATTTTCTTACTAGATTTTAACCTCCTCCCATGAAGTATCATTCTCCTTTTAATATAAAAAAACAAGTTTGGAGATAGGAATAATGAATAGTTACACGGAGCCATGTGTCAGGTATTGTTCTTTGCATTATTAATTACTTGATTTTTTGCAAAACCTTATAAAGTAGGTTGCATGATTGACTTGACTGGTGAGGAAACTTGAAGCATGGAATGATATAAGAACCTAGGTCAACGAAAAAGTGACTTGAGTTGAATTGGTTTGGGCTTCTCAAGAAGTGGTAAAACCAGAAATTTAAGTTTTTCTTACACTAAATCCGACTCTATCATCTAAACCAGTCCAAAGATATTTAATATGAGCCATATACATAATTTTAAATATCTTAAGGTCAATGTTTGATTCAGGGCATGCCAAAATCACAGTCTATCTTGGGCATATCCATTTATACTCGATATTTAAATTTTTCTCTCAATAATTTTGATTCTGCATAGCTCTATGAGGGCAAAATTATGTCTTTGTGGATTATCTTTGTGTCCCTGGTAGTAGAATAGTACCTGACATATAATAGGCATTAATAATTATTTACTGGAGCAAATATTTCCATTGAAAACATCATCATAAATAAAAAGTAAATGATTTTTATTTTGCATCTATTTTTTCTAGTGAATCTCCAAGTAGTATTTTGAAAATGAATTAAAGAATAATATCTTCCTTCCTCTCAGGAGTAGCACCATATACTATGGCTGAACTCTTTTTTTGTATGATGTATACAAATAGTTCTAAAGTATAACATGTTTTAGAAAGCCCCCAGTCAACTTAAAAACTGCAGTATTAAAATTATCAAGAGAACAAGTTAAATGTCCAGTATGTGTATAAATATACAGCTTCGAGAATCCTGGTTTTTTTTCACTGTTTACTAAAAATCAGTGCAGTAGACCAATCTACTGATACCCTAAGGTGAAGGACGATAAGAGCTGAACTCATGTTTATCCTGAAGGACTGAAACTTTGAAATGACCAGGGTTGCACAGATATATTGCCTTTTAGAGATGAACAGTTACTAATATTTACCTAGTTTTTATGATTTATAAATTATTTATAGTACATTTTCTTACTAGATTTTAACCTCCTCCCATGAAGTATCATTCTCCTTTTAATATAAAAAAACAAGTTTGGAGATAGGAATAATGAATAGTTACACGGAGCCATGTGTCAGGTATTGTTCTTTGCATTATTAATTACTTGATTTTTTGCAAAACCTTATAAAGTAGGTTGCATGATTGACTTGACTGGTGAGGAAACTTGAAGCATGGAATGATATAAGAACCTAGGTCAACGAAAAAGTGACTTGAGTTGAATTGGTTTGGGCTTCTCAAGAAGTGGTAAAACCAGAAATTTAAGTTTTTCTTACACTAAATCCGACTCTATCATCTAAACCAGTCCAAAGATATTTAATATGAGCCATATACATAATTTTAAATATCCTAGTAATCAAAATTAAAAAGAAGAAACAAGTAAAACTAATTTTAGCAATACATATTGTTTAAACCAATATATTCAAAATAGTATCCAAACACTGTCAATATATAATAATCCAAATGTATTAAAGAGATATTTTTATGTATTTTTTTATCACTAAGTCCCCAAAATCCAGTATGTATTTTGCAGGACTTACAGGGCATGTTAATTCAGACTAACCACATTTCCAGTGTTCAGCCAGCTCTAAGCCATGAAGCCTAAAGTCTTTACATATTATTGTTGTTGTTCAGTTGCATAGTCATATAATGACTCTGAGAACCTGTGAACTGTAGCCTGCCAGGCTCCTCTGTCCATGGGTTTTTTCCAAGCAAGGATACTGGAGTGTGTTGCCATTTCCTTCTGCAGGGAATCTTCCCAGACCAGGGATCAAACTCCAGACTCCTACATTGGCAGGCAGATTCTTTACCACTGAGTCCCTTTATAAGCCCAATCTTTACATGCAGAATACATATACTAATAGAATAGAAAGCTTGGAGAAGTGAATTTCCATACTTAGATTAATCAGGTACATAATCGTCATGTTGGTAACCTGACTTGAAGATGAAAGTTAGTTGCGAAGACCTACAGTCCCATAAAGCCTCTGCTGTCCTATTGTGTGAGTTGTGGCTCCACTGCACCCCTCCTGGGTGGTTTCTCTCAGCATGTAGTCTTCAGATCTAAATACCCAGAAGCCATTATACTACATTCCATATTCCACATCTTGAAGGTCAAACCAGCTGATTTCACTCTCTGGTGGGACACATGTTAACCCTATTTGTTTATTTGCTGTTGCAAAGATGCTTGAAACAGAAAGAAAAAGCCCCCTAATGTTCAAATATCCATGGAATATAGGAGCCTGGAAACTCTTTTCATAAATTCAGTCATTATTTAAGTATAGATGGACAGTGGAAAGTATATCATCACAAGGTGCTTCCGTTTGGGAAGAAGGCTAGAATCCTATGACCTTCAGAATGTGTGCTGTCTTAGAGATGCTTCCGTACTTCTTTATAGAGGCTTGGATGATTAGAGGCTTATTACACTCTCCTACTGTTGACTGTTGGGAAATCCAGAGTAACTTCTGTATTTTTACCCTAAATTTATTCAAACCCTTCAAGTTGCTGGAGCAAGAATTGATCTAAAGATGTGTATTAGTAAGTAGAAGCTTAAACTAGGAATTTCTTTAATTCTATCTTAATAATTATATTACAGTATTTCACAGGACTTGAATTTTAGAGGTAAGAAGGGCCTTAAAAAGTCACATAACAGTGGTTTTGGAACTTTTCTTCCTTAAGGTAAGAGTACAGGTTGTTTTCAGATGAGAGCATACACGAAATTTGCACATAAAATAGATTATGGTGGAGCTACTAAGAGTAAAGTGGGATTGGGGCTGGAGCCATACTCTGTTGGTCTTTTACTGTTTGATTTGGCAGCTGCCATGGCAGCTCTGTGGAGCCTGAATGTCTAATTAGTACAGTGAAAACCACTGCTTTAATCCATACAATCCCTCTCCCCCTGTTTTTTCTCCTTGCCAGGCAAATGATAGCCAGAGATTTACAATTTTAAAATATTTGATTTTGCGAGAAATGGTCCAAATGTGAGTACTAGAGTGATAGAGCAGTCAACAGAAAGAATGCTAGTGAGGAAGAACCAAGGTAGGTCAGAGTTATCGCATGGATATGAGAGCAGAGCAACTTCAAACTCGACTTGTTGTAGGCTGATGGGGACACACACACAGAGGGAGAGGGAATCAGACAAAGCATCCAGTTTGATAGGCAGATAAGTTTAATTTTAGCACATGAGCATGAAGTAACAGGCAGCCATTCACACAGTGTCATTTATAAATGCTGGTCTGTCTTGAATTGGAACATGTGGAGAGTTGAGGTCAGCCATATGAAGCTGTCTACTCAAAATGGAAGCCCGGGGCCATCCTCTGAGGGAAGGAATGTGGAGAAAGGAATTTTCTAAGAAAGACCATGGACAGAAGAGATGGCCAGAGTCTGGGACTTGAAGAATAAATGAGCATTAATTAAGGCATCAGAAGAGCAAGAAAAAAATTAAGATGGTAAAAGAGTAGCAGAGACGTATGAGGAAAACAGTCCAACCATTCTCAGTCCCTCCCTCAGTCTCTATTAACAATACCACCAGCCTTTCCCTAAAGTCACTGTAACAGTTTCATAATTGGACCATATCTATCTTTTATTTTTTTGCTTTTACAGCAAATAAAAGCACAAGTGAAAATGTACTTTATCCATAAAATTACTCATTATTGTAAAAGATTTTTAAAATGACTATGGGCTCTTTTAAACAGTTACTTTTCTTCTTCGCTCCTTTTCTTCCTTCCTGCATTTATTTATTAATTCTGTCATTTGAATACAGTGCTATGAAGTTTCCCTTATCAGGCCTGAGTTGGGAGGAACTTCTTTTTATTTATTTATTTATTTTATTTTATTGGAGGGAATCTTCTTATTTTGAAGAGTGCTTTCATTCACATACAAAACCACTGAGCAACTATGTTATGCCAGTTTTCTTTAGAAAAATAGAACATATAAACAAACTGTCAATAGCCAATATACTATAAAATAATGAAGCGCTCTTTCCTCATTTTGATTTTATGTTTTTATGGTAATGCTACTAATCTGAATTTTATTTTGATTCTATCTGATTTTTGCCAGACTACCAAAGCACAGTAGATCATATTTCCTATGAAACCCTTTATTTTGTCACTTATGTCAGTGGTTCCCCCAACCTTTTTGGCACCAGGGACTGGTTTATTGGAATACAATTTTTCCATGGACTGAGGAGAAGGGGGATAGTTTCAGGATAATTCAAGTGTATTACATTTATTATGCACTTTATTTTTATTATTACATCAGCTCTATCTCAGATCACTAGGCATTAGATATTGAAGGTTGAGGGATTTAAGCCATTTAGAATTTTTCTTTGGACAGAGTCCTCAAGTCAGTCTTCAAATTTTTATTGAGTGCCCACTATGTAATAAGATTTATCTTTGGTGTTCAAGAACAATGCAAAACAAAAAACGCAAGTTTTCTGCTTTGAAGACCATTGCTAGAGATTGAGACAATCAATTGAATGGATGATAGAGCAAAAATTAACCTTCTTTTAAGCAGGGCCAATCCTCAGTCACATGGCATAATTGCCTATGTATTCTGTGGGCATTGAAGAATAAATGAGCATTAATTAAGGCATCAGAAGAGCAAGAAAAAAATTAAGATGGTAAAAGAGTAGCAGAGACGTATGAGGAAAACAGTCCAACCATTCTCAGTCCCTCCTCAGTCTCTATTAACAATACCACCAGCCTTTCCCTAAAGTCACTGTAACAGTTTCATAATTGGACCATATCTATCTTTTATTTTTTTGCTTTTACAGCAAATAAAAGCACAAGTGAAAATGTACTTTATCCATAAAATTACTCATTATTGTAAAAGATTTTTAAAATGACTATGGGCTCTTTTAAACAGTTACTTTTCTTCTTCGCTCCTTTTCTTCCTTCCTGCATTTATTTATTAATTCTGTCATTTGAATACAGTGCTATGAAGTTTCCCTTATCAGGCCTGAGTTGGGAGGAACTTCTTTTTATTTATTTATTTATTTTATTTTATTGGAGGGAATCTTCTTATTTTGAAGAGTGCTTTCATTCACATACAAAACCACTGAGCAACTATGTTATGCCAGTTTTCTTTAGAAAAATAGAACATATAAACAAACTGTCAATAGCCAATATACTATAAAATAATGAAGCGCTCTTTCCTCATTTTGATTTTATGTTTTTATGGTAATGCTACTAATCTGAATTTTATTTTGATTCTATCTGATTTTTGCCAGACTACCAAAGCACAGTAGATCATATTTCCTATGAAACCCTTTATTTTGTCACTTATGTCAGTGGTTCCCCCAACCTTTTTGGCACCAGGGACTGGTTTATTGGAATACAATTTTTCCATGGACTGAGGAGAAGGGGGATAGTTTCAGGATAATTCAAGTGTATTACATTTATTATGCACTTTATTTTTATTATTACATCAGCTCTATCTCAGATCACTAGGCATTAGATATTGAAGGTTGAGGGATTTAAGCCATTTAGAATTTTTCTTTGGACAGAGTCCTCAAGTCAGTCTTCAAATTTTTATTGAGTGCCCACTATGTAATAAGATTTATCTTTGGTGTTCAAGAACAATGCAAAACAAAAAACGCAAGTTTTCTGCTTTGAAGACCATTGCTAGAGATTGAGACAATCAATTGAATGGATGATAGAGCAAAAATTAACCTTCTTTTAAGCAGGGCCAATCCTCAGTCACATGGCATAATTGCCTATGTATTCTGTGGGCATTGACCACCCCAGACTCTTCCCCACATCTGGAAAGCTTATCCTTCATCCCTCTTCCTAGTACCAATCTCCAGTGTCTAATCCAAATTTGGGTTTCCACTTATAAGTTCTTGTTTTTCATTTAAGATACAGCCTCAAGACATGTTAATGTTCAGTAGACTATGCCAGAATTACTCTAAAGTTCCAAGACTGAGGAGAGAGGTACCAGGCATGGTAGAATTGTAGGTATCACAAAATACTGAAGAGAGTCTAGAACAGAGGCATTTGGTTTTGAGTGTTTCCAGCTGACTTTTCTTAAAACATGTCATCTATGAAGAATATACTTTTGCCTTTTTTCCAGGCTTGCCCTTTCTTGGGGTAACCTATTTTCCAAGGCCTTCCTTCACTTTATACATTCTCCATCAAAGAGAAATTCTTGTATGAAGTGCCTGTCAGTGGATAAGTATGTTGGGTAGACCATTCTTACTCATTTATATTTTCCCTTTTCACATCAACAAAATGAGAACATTTTGTAACACTGCAACATTAACTTGTAAGTGATCTGCCAGTGACCTCTAGCCTGTTTGTGGTGCAGCCAAAACTGGGATTCTTATCTTCTTGACTGTTCATTTAGTGCTCTCTTCATTATATCATATGGCCTTTCTTGATCATAAACTTCTGTCACTTAGAAATGACTCTGAGCAAAGGAACACTTTGCTGTGTGGTTTGCTGTTTATTATTGTAATAATGATCAAATTGGGCTTCCTATGTAGCACAGTGGTAAAGAATCTGCCTGCCAATGTATGAGATGCTGATTTGATCCCTGAGTTTGGAAGATCCCCTAGAGAAAGAAATGACAACCCACTCTTATATTCTTGCGTGGAAAGACTACATGGATAATCAAGGCTTCCCAGGTGGTTTTAGTGGTAAAGGATCTGCCAGCGTGAGTTCAGTCCTTTGGTTCAGAAGATCCTCTGGAGAAAGAAATGGCACCCCACTTCGATATTCTTGCAGACAGAATCCCACGGAGAGAGGAGTCTGGCAGGCTACAGTATATGGAGTCACAAAGAGTTGGGCATAAGATAAAATAATTTTTGCAGGGCCAATCCTCAGTCACATGGCATAATTGCCTATGTATTCTGTGGGCATTGACCACCCCAGACTCTTCCCCACATCTGGAAAGCTTATCCTTCATCCCTCTTCCTAGTACCAATCTCCAGTGTCTAATCCAAATTTGGGTTTCCACTTATAAGTTCTTGTTTTTCATTTAAGATACAGCCTCAAGACATGTTAATGTTCAGTAGACTATGCCAGAATTACTCTAAAGTTCCAAGACTGAGGAGAGAGGTACCAGGCATGGTAGAATTGTAGGTATCACAAAATACTGAAGAGAGTCTAGAACAGAGGCATTTGGTTTTGAGTGTTTCCAGCTGACTTTTCTTAAAACATGTCATCTATGAAGAATATACTTTTGCCTTTTTTCCAGGCTTGCCCTTTCTTGGGGTAACCTATTTTCCAAGGCCTTCCTTCACTTTATACATTCTCCATCAAAGAGAAATTCTTGTATGAAGTGCCTGTCAGTGGATAAGTATGTTGGGTAGACCATTCTTACTCATTTATATTTTCCCTTTTCACATCAACAAAATGAGAACATTTTGTAACACTGCAACATTAACTTGTAAGTGATCTGCCAGTGACCTCTAGCCTGTTTGTGGTGCAGCCAAAACTGGGATTCTTATCTTCTTGACTGTTCATTTAGTGCTCTCTTCATTATATCATATGGCCTTTCTTGATCATAAACTTCTGTCACTTAGAAATGACTCTGAGCAAAGGAACACTTTGCTGTGTGGTTTGCTGTTTATTATTGTAATAATGATCAAATTGGGCTTCCTATGTAGCACAGTGGTAAAGAATCTGCCTGCCAATGTATGAGATGCTGATTTGATCCCTGAGTTTGGAAGATCCCCTAGAGAAAGAAATGACAACCCACTCTTATATTCTTGCGTGGAAAGACTACATGGATAATCAAGGCTTCCCAGGTGGTTTTAGTGGTAAAGGATCTGCCAGCGTGAGTTCAGTCCTTTGGTTCAGAAGATCCTCTGGAGAAAGAAATGGCACCCCACTTCGATATTCTTGCAGACAGAATCCCACGGAGAGAGGAGTCTGGCAGGCTACAGTATATGGAGTCACAAAGAGTTGGGCACAACTGAAAATGATCAAATTAATATGATTTCTTGGTAGCTATCATTACTATTGACCACTAACAATAATAAGTGTAGGGATCACTGGACAAGTGATGCTTAATTTCAATTATGGAAATAATAAGAGTAATCTTGAAAATGAATATTAAATGAATATTCAAGAACATATGATTATTTTTCTTTTTATTTCATGTCCTCCAAATTACAGACTGCTTATTATAAAAGCACACAGTGACTCTGGGCCTCTTCTCTAATAAGAGATTTGTTATCTTCTCTCCCTGGGTAGAAACCTTTCTTTTCATACTTAGACCTCAGTCTTTTATAAACCTAGATCTCTGGCATTTCTGGTACAATGCTATATTGTAACCTCAATTATCCTTTTTTGTTTGTTTGTTTGTTTTTGACCACAAACACGCAGCATGCAGTATCTTAGTTCCTCAATCAGGAATGAGCCCATGCCCCCTGCATTGTAAGCATGGCGTTCTGTCCACTGGACCACAGGGAACTTTCCAATCCTCCATTTTTGGAAACATGGCTTCTTTAAAGATTCAGGATAACAGATTTATTATAAATATATATGTGTACACATCTATGTCTATTGAATTATCTAAAAATTAATATTTAAACATAAATTTCTACCTCACACCTGTTAGAATGATTATCATCAAAAAGACCACAGAAAACAAATGCTGACTGTGATGTGGAGAAAAGGTGGGAATGTAAATTGGAGTACCCACTATGGAGAACAATGTGGATGTTCCTCAAACAGTTAAAATTAGAATTACCATCTGGTTCAGCAATTCTACTCCTGGGTATATATCTGAAGAAAATAAAGACACTAATTTGAAGATACATGAACCCCAACATTAATAGCAGCATCATTTACAATTGCCACTGATGTGTCCACCAATAGATGAATGGATAAGGAAGATATGGCATATATACATACAATATATATATATCGTTTTTCCAGTTCATGTGCAGATATGAAAGTTGGACCATAAAGAAGGCTGAGTGCCAAAGAATTGATGCTTTTGTACTGTGATGCTGGAGAAAACTTTTGAGAATCCCTTGGACTACAAGGAAATCAAACCAGTAAGTCCTAAAGAAAATCAACCCTGAATATTAATTGGA
The DNA here is from genome assembly GCA_022376925.1 of Tragulus kanchil. Taxonomy (NCBI): domain Eukaryota; kingdom Metazoa; phylum Chordata; class Mammalia; order Artiodactyla; family Tragulidae; genus Tragulus; species Tragulus kanchil. Next base: position 74,413,496 of record JAIOJX010000030.1, read on the forward strand.
AGGACTGAAGCTGAAGCCCCAACACTTTGGCCACCTGATGTGAAGAGCCGATTCACTGGAAAAAACCCTGATGCTGGGAAAGACTGAAGGCCAAAGGAGAAGAGGATCACAGAAGATGAGATAGTTGGATGGCATCACCAACTCAGTAGACATGATTTGAGCATGCTTCTGGAGATAGTGAAGGACAGGGAAGCCTGGCATGCCACAGTCCATGGGGTTGCAAAAAGTCAGATACAACTTAGTGACTGAACAACAACAACACAATGGAATACTGAAAAATCACAAAAAATAATGAAAATTTGCCATTTGCACAAACGTGGATAGATCTGAAGGGTATTATGCTTAGGGAATTAAGTCAGAGAAAAACAGATGCAGTATTTTATCACTTAAATATAAAATCTAAAAACTAAAACAAATGAGTGAATATAATAAAACAGAAAAAGACAGATATAGAGAACAAACTAACGGTTACCAGTGGGGAGAGAGAAGGACAGAGGGGCAAGATAGAGGTAGGGAATTAAAAGGTACAATATACTATATATAGAATAAGTAAGCTACAAGGATATATTACATAGCACAGTGAATATAGCTAATATTTTATAACTTTAAATGAAGTATAATCTTTAAACATTTTGAATCACTATATTATATACCTGAAACTAATATAATATTGTAAATCAACTATACCTTAGTTTTACAAAAGGTTAATTTCTAGGCTGGTTCAAAAGATATGAATATCTATTTGGCAATTGGTAAGAATTGCCTATTTTTTTTGTTACAATACAGTGTTATAAAGAAAATGACAAGATGTTGGATAGCATTGACATGCCTGGCATTAGTGTCAATGTATGGGATGGAATACTATTTGGCTGTTTAAAATATTCATTAAGTACTTAAATGTTAAATAAATGCTGGAAAACAAAATGGTATGTATGCTCTATGGATGTTTTGCTAAATTTATGCTTGTGGAAAGTGGCATGCAAAGTGAGAATGGTTTTACTGAGGACAGTGGGTATGGGTTATTTTGTTATTATCCTGTATTATTATTTCATGCTGTTTTATAGTTTTTTTATTTTTAGTTTAAAAAGTAATACCTTACAGACTGTAATAATAGTTAATTTGGCATATAGGTTGCAGGAAAAAATTATTTGTTACTTTGAAGCCACTTGTCATTCATTTTATCAAACTGTGTAACTTTACTTCTCCAATTAACTTAACCTCCCAAGCATTATTAGTGTCTTCATCTATGAAATGTGAGACTACAAAGTTCCCAGACAATTTAAGAATTAGCTCAACCAAGTGGTTGTTCTTTCTATTTCTTGAATGGCAACCCACTCCAGTAGTCTTGCCTGGAAAATCCCATAGACAGAGGAGCTGTTGGGTCCACGGGGTCTCAAAGAGTTAGACATGACAGAGCAGGTGAGCATGCATTATCTTTTTCTGTCTCGTCCTCTGTCATTCACTTCTCCTTCTGCCTTCTATCTTTCCCAACATCAGGGTCTTTTCCATTGAGTTATCTCTTTGCATCAGGTGTCCAAAGGATTGGAGCTTCAGCTTATAGAGGCTCAAAGGAACACTGATATTTTAAAAAATGACTTTCATTGATTCTTTGTACCTTCAGTCATACCTGGAAACTGAACTGACTTACCCTTCAGATGCAGAAAACCATAAGGCCTAAGTCAAAGTTCCAACACAACAGCAAGGTGAAATCATAGAGTGACTACATGATCCATCTGCCATGACAAAGGGCAAAAAGTGTAACCCTATTTAGGGCTCTTTATTTGAGAGCTTTCTTTGGTAATGTAGAAGTACTTCGGGCTTCAGACATCTTCTCTTCTCTTTTAAAATTTTTGTCTGATAAAGGCTTCTCATCGAAATGAGACATAGGCTTTGATGTCACCTATGTTAGCCTAACCTAAGAACTACAGTGTGTTGATGACTGTTTTGTGATAACTTCACAATGGATACTTTTCAGTGGGTGGCATTTGAAGTAAACATGAACTGCTTTCAGGTAGACACAGTTCACACATTTGTGTGTAAAAAGAAAACTCCCAAGCGGCAGTATTATTAGAAAGCAATATATTAACTTTAATATCTTTATCAGCATATAGACCTACTATAATAATTTTTCTTTAGGATTATATAGGAAATAAATTCAGTGCACAAATAAACATTTACTGAAACCTCTAATAGTATAGACAAGGTATATTAGTACTCACAATCATAAAAAGATACAATCTTGATTTCAGGCAATTTACAATAAAGGTGACAAGGGCAGGGATGGATGTGAAGTGGAGGGGTTGATGGGGGTGGTGGTATACAAAGAACAAAAAGTATCTAATTAATCATAAAACAAAACTATAAGAAATGCAGTAGTAGAAGTATGAGCAATGAGGTATAGACTCTGGAGGACAGATATCATTAACTTCTTTTGGGAAACACTTCATGGAGAAGACATTTATAAAGCAAATGAAATGTAAGCATGGAAGTATGGCAAGGCATTTGATTATGGTAATTCTGGCAGTATGAGTAAGGGAATGAGAAGTCAACAGGGGAGATCCTTTTGTGTTTCAAAACAATGGCTCTAACGCTTTCTAAACTAAACAAGTCATTAAACAAGGACACGATCAGATCAATTAGATCTCTCTTGTCATTCACTTCTCCTTTTTTATCTTTCCCAACATCAGGGTCTTTTCCATTGAGTTATCTCTTTGCATCAGGTGTCCAAAGGATTGGAGCTTCAGCTTATAGAGGCTCAAAGGAACACTGATATTTTAAAAAATGACTTTCATTGATTCTTTGTACCTTCAGTCATACCTGGAAACTGAACTGACTTACCCTTCAGATGCAGAAAACCATAAGGCCTAAGTCAAAGTTCCAACACAACAGCAAGGTGAAATCATAGAGTGACTACATGATCCATCTGCCATGACAAAGGGCAAAAAGTGTAACCCTATTTAGGGCTCTTTATTTGAGAGCTTTCTTTGGTAATGTAGAAGTACTTCGGGCTTCAGACATCTTCTCTTCTCTTTTAAAATTTTTGTCTGATAAAGGCTTCTCATCGAAATGAGACATAGGCTTTGATGTCACCTATGTTAGCCTAACCTAAGAACTACAGTGTGTTGATGACTGTTTTGTGATAACTTCACAATGGATACTTTTCAGTGGGTGGCATTTGAAGTAAACATGAACTGCTTTCAGGTAGACACAGTTCACACATTTGTGTGTAAAAAGAAAACTCCCAAGCGGCAGTATTATTAGAAAGCAATATATTAACTTTAATATCTTTATCAGCATATAGACCTACTATAATAATTTTTCTTTAGGATTATATAGGAAATAAATTCAGTGCACAAATAAACATTTACTGAAACCTCTAATAGTATAGACAAGGTATATTAGTACTCACAATCATAAAAAGATACAATCTTGATTTCAGGCAATTTACAATAAAGGTGACAAGGGCAGGGATGGATGTGAAGTGGAGGGGTTGATGGGGGTGGTGGTATACAAAGAACAAAAAGTATCTAATTAATCATAAAACAAAACTATAAGAAATGCAGTAGTAGAAGTATGAGCAATGAGGTATAGACTCTGGAGGACAGATATCATTAACTTCTTTTGGGAAACACTTCATGGAGAAGACATTTATAAAGCAAATGAAATGTAAGCATGGAAGTATGGCAAGGCATTTGATTATGGTAATTCTGGCAGTATGAGTAAGGGAATGAGAAGTCAACAGGGGAGATCCTTTTGTGTTTCAAAACAATGGCTCTAACGCTTTCTAAACTAAACAAGTCATTAAACAAGGACACACAATGTAAAATTTTATAAATAGTATTTGCAGTCATTCAGATCAACTAATTAGACAGCATCTTAAATCTTCTTAAAATAGTATCCTGTAAGTATAATTTATATGTTCAAGAACACGTTAAGATCTTGCAGTGACTCTCAGATCTGTCCTGGGCAAAATTTGGAAGGTTGGTAGCACTGTACTGGGGCCAGGAAGGGCACACCTAGGCCAAGTGAGAGGATGTCATGATCCACTGTGTACCTTGGGGCGGTACACAGTGGATCGCTGGGGTGTCCCTTTACTACATTAACTGTATCATATATTCATTAAATGCATGAGGAGCAATTTCTATTTGATAGGCATTATACTAGAAACTAGGAATATAATGGTGACTTAATGATTCAGTCACTGTCCTCACAGAACTTAGAATTGTGAGATGGGGCTGAGGTTGATTGAAATAAAGTAGACAGAAATTCAAATACAGAATGTGTGATGGGAGATGTAAAGAATGCTCTGTGAGCGTATAGTGGGCTGCATAGTTTGAAGAGGAAGGGTCAAGGAAGACATCCTAAAAAAGTGCTTCTCAAGCCCAAGATGTTAGGAATAGAGCAGGTGAACAGGGAAAACAGGCCAGGCAGAGGAAAGAACCTGTGGAAAAAGGCAGTGACGGGGTGGAAGGAAGAAACCTCTAATAGTATAGACAAGGTATATTAGTACTCACAATCATAAAAAGATACAATCTTGATTTCAGGCAATTTACAATAAAGGTGACAAGGGCAGGGATGGATGTGAAGTGGAGGGGTTGATGGGGGTGGTGGTATACAAAGAACAAAAAGTATCTAATTAATCATAAAACAAAACTATAAGAAATGCAGTAGTAGAAGTATGAGCAATGAGGTATAGACTCTGGAGGACAGATATCATTAACTTCTTTTGGGAAACACTTCATGGAGAAGACATTTATAAAGCAAATGAAATGTAAGCATGGAAGTATGGCAAGGCATTTGATTATGGTAATTCTGGCAGTATGAGTAAGGGAATGAGAAGTCAACAGGGGAGATCCTTTTGTGTTTCAAAACAATGGCTCTAACGCTTTCTAAACTAAACAAGTCATTAAACAAGGACACACAATGTAAAATTTTATAAATAGTATTTGCAGTCATTCAGATCAACTAATTAGACAGCATCTTAAATCTTCTTAAAATAGTATCCTGTAAGTATAATTTATATGTTCAAGAACACGTTAAGATCTTGCAGTGACTCTCAGATCTGTCCTGGGCAAAATTTGGAAGGTTGGTAGCACTGTACTGGGGCCAGGAAGGGCACACCTAGGCCAAGTGAGAGGATGTCATGATCCACTGTGTACCTTGGGGCGGTACACAGTGGATCGCTGGGGTGTCCCTTTACTACATTAACTGTATCATATATTCATTAAATGCATGAGGAGCAATTTCTATTTGATAGGCATTATACTAGAAACTAGGAATATAATG